>CP136059.1:160342437-160979937 GCA_032464435.1 Aegilops umbellulata | reverse complement strand
AAGCCTATGAAGGAGTTGTTGAAGAAAGACACCAAATTCAAATGGACTGAGAAATGTGAGGCCAGTTTTCAGGAGTTGAAGAGACGCTTGGTCACATCACCAGTGTTGATTTTGCCAGATCAACGCAAGGATTATGAAGTGTATTGCGACGCTTCTCGTCGAGGACTTGGAGCCGTACTTATGCAGGAGGGAAGAGTTGTTTCATATGCCTCACGACAGCTTAAACCCCATGAGTTAAATTATGCTACGCATGATTTGGAGTTAGCAGCCATAGTGCATGCGTTGAAGACTTGGAGACATTTTCTCATCGGAAACCATTGTGAGGTATACATGAATCACAAGATTTTGAAGTATATCTTCACGCAGAAGGAGTTGAATCTCAGGCAGAGGAGATGGTTAGAGCTCATTAAGGATTATGATATGAGATTGCATTATCATCCTGGAAAGGCTAACGTAGTAGCCGATGTGTTGAGCCGCAAAAGTCATGTCAATACACTCATGACCGGAGAGTTACCCAAGGAGTTAGCAGATGACCTTCACGAGCTATGTTTGGAGATAGTTCCGAGAGGCTATTAGCAGCATTGGAGATTCGGTCTACTTTGATGGATAAGATCAGAGAAGCTCAGCAGACGGACAAGGAGATTGCTGAAATAAAGGAAAGAATGAGTAAAGGAAAAGCTAAAGGATTTCGTGAGGATGAGCATGATACCTTATGGTTTGAGGACCGCGTATATGTGCCAAATGATCAGGAGATCGGGAAGTTGATTCTGCAAGAGACCCATGATTCGCCATATTCGATTCACCCAGGAAATACCAAGATGTATGTGGATTTGAAGGATAGTTTCTGGTGGACTAGAATGAAGAAGGATATTGCAGAGTATGTAGTAGTTTGTGATGTATGCCAGAGAGTGAAAGCAGAGCATCAGAAGCCAGCAGGATTGCTACAACCATTGCCGATACCCGAATGGAAGTGGGATAAACTAGGCATGGACTTTATCACGGGATTACCCAGGACTCGTTTCGGCTAGGACTCGATATGGGTTGTAGTCAATCGTTTGACGAAAGTAGCTCATTTCATCCCAGTGAAGACCACTTACGCCAGTGCTAAGTTGGCAAAGATATACATGACCAGGATCGTATGTATGCATGGAGTTCCGAGGACCATTGTATCAGATAGAGGAACCCAATTTACTTCAAAGTTTTGGAATCAGTTGCATGAAACTTTGGGAACCAGGCTAGAGTTCAGTACAGCTTTCCACCGACAGACTGAAAGAGTCAATCAGATTCTGGAGGACATGTTGAGAGCTTGTGCGCTAGACTATGGATCTAGTTGGGACGATAATTTTCTTTATGCAGAGTTCTCATATAACAACAGTTATCAAGCCAGTTTGAAGATGGCCCCTTTCGAAGCACTATACGGAAGGAGGTGCAGAACACCGTTGTTGTGGGACGAAGTTGGAGACCAACAGTTGTTTGGACCAGATTTGATTAAAGAGTTGGAAGAGAAGGTTAAACTGATTCGCGATAGACTCAAGGTAGCCCAGTCCATGCAGAAGAGCTATGCGGATTCTGAACGCAAGGAGACAGTTTACGAAGTTGGATACATAGTGTATCTTTGTGTATCCCCACTTCGAGGAGTGAAGCACTTTGGAGTTAAGGGAAAGTTAGCGCCACGTTTTGTAGGACCATACAGAGTTTTGGAACGTATGGGAGAAGTTGCTTACAAGTTGGAATTGCCTGAAGGATTGTCAGGAGTTCATGATGTGTTTCACGTTTCTCAGTTGAAGAAGTGCCACGCAGAGATGGCTGATATTCCTCTAAGAGATACGGTGCCATTGGAAGCGATACACTTGGATAGTGACTTGACATATGAGGAGAAACCCGTCAAGATACTCGAGTTTGCCAGCTGAGTTACGCGCAACAAGGTTATCAAGTTTTGTGAAGTTCAGTGGAGTCACCATACTGAAGATGAAGCCACCTGGGAACGAGAGGAAGACCTACGGAAGGATCACTCTCACCTATTTTCTAGCCAACCCGAATCTCGACGGCGAGATTCATCTTAAGGGCGGTAGATTTGTAACATCCCAAATTTTCAATTTCGAATGTTATACATTAGATCATCATTGCATATCATATTTTATTGCATTTTGGTTTGATCCTAGAAATTCTACGCAACTCAAGGACCCGTGGAGAGAGTTGGGGATTTCATTATTTTCATATTCGAATTTTTCTCGGATTTTGAAAAGAGGATCGTTTGATTTTAATTATTTTTTTCTGAAATATTTATGTTATTAAAATAAAATAGAGAGAGGATATGACTTACTCAAAATAAGGAAATATCGGAGGTTTAATATTAAAATCAAATAAGATTTTTATTCGGAGTTTTATCGCTATTTTATTTGAATTAGGAAAAGTATGTGTTTTTCAAAATTGCATTTTAGGACCAAATAAATGTTCACCTTGTCCGGCCTATTTTTAGAGGATGGGGATAATTTATTTTGGGATTTTTGGAGTCCGTTTAGTATTTCTTTTCTTTTTTTTCTGCACGTCGGAATTATTAAAAAAAAAGTCAAACCGACTCCGGGCCGTACCCAAGCGGGACACCGCCCGGGGGGCCTTTATAAGCCGCCTCCCCGAGCCTCCGAAGCCCACCGGCGCCGCCAGCCCAACCCGCGCCGCGCCTCAAAACCTTAACCCTAGCCCGCCGCCCTCGCCGGACTTGCCGGAGGTAGCCGCCCGCCGCCGGTTTTCTTCGGAAAACCATACGGTTTTTTTTAAAGACCCGCGTTTTTTAGATCGTTTTTTTTCGGTTTAGTTATATAGCGAACGCCCGTTCGTTCGTTCGTTTTAACAAACGGTTTTCACCGTTTAGCCGCAGACAGCGAACGTTCGTTCGTTAGCCTGTTCGTTAGTTTTTCTTTTTCTCGGATTTTCCGCGATTATTTTCGATCGTGATTTCTGATCCGATTTTCGTTCTAGTATAACTTTTTGCTCGTTTATCGGATTCAGGCGATTCAAGCGCCTAGAGTTTTTTCTCGAAACCCTCTTTCTGTTTAACCAACTTAAACAAGATTTTGCTACTGTAAAATTTGACTTTAGTCTAGATTAGTAAACGAAGCTTGTTTCTTTCGTCGTTTGAGTTTTGTTGCTTAGTTTGATTTGATTCTTTTTGCAAACCAGAGTTCTTAAGTCGAATGTTCTGGTTAGATCTCTTATTTGAGTTTTACCCGTGCCCTTGTTTGATTGCTTATTGTATGCTTGATTGTTTGCGATAGAGTACCCGTAGTACGAAGCGTGCTACTACGAGTCTCTGGGTTTCGCGGATCATCAGCAAGGCAAGTAACACTTTGATCATACCTCTAATACCCAGTTTTATTGCATTAGATCAATCCTCAAACAATTGCATGGTTAGGATCTGATTAAATTGTGGGTTTGGGAAGTAGATGAGGTAGTACCTATTCACCTGTTTGTTATAAAACCTTTGGGAGTTACTTCTACGTTGCTTATATTGCTGTGCTATGCTCGTAGATGTGGATTGGGTTTGAGTGTATTCATGACAGATGTGAGATTGTTAATTAATGGTTCAACTTAAGGTGGCAACTCTAATACACATCTGGGTGCATTGAGGCACCTGGGGAATTCCAGTGATTGCCTGTTTTTTTGGAAATCCCGAGGTACCGTGTGATTCTCCTATGGACTGCCACCCAGGCTCAAAGGGATCATAAGATTATTCATGCTAGAAACTTCCGTGAGCAGCCACATGCCATTATGGGCTCTGGCATAATTGAGTAAGTGTGGGAAACCTTTCCATGATGGGCTAGCAGATGTAGGGGATTGTAGGTGTACCGGCCTATCTATCGGTTAAGGGGACCTCTTTGGAAAGACTGTGTCTCGGTCATCCGTTTCTCAAACATCATGTAGTGCGAGAAATCCAACGGAGGAGATCGAGTCTTGTGAGGAAAAGTGCACAAACCTCTGCAAAGTGTACAAACTAATCATGGTTAGCCGTGTCCCCGGTTATGGACATCTTGAGTATCTAGTTCTTGGATTGTCATGTGGATCTCATCACCCTTAATTATAAAATTTGTTTGGGTTATTGATTACTTTTTAATTGGGATTGAGATGGGGTTTACCATTCTCAATATTTAACAACCACCAGGATAGTTAAATAAAATATATTCCTTTGTAGTAGGGAAAATTGGCTTTTCGCAAAACATATTAACCATACAACCTCCACCAGCCATATATGCATGTAGTGATAGCTTTATTCTGTTCATTACTCTCTCTTGTGTTACATTGCCAGCATATTCCATGTGCTGGCCCGTTTACGGGCTGCAACATATCATGTTGCAGACTTTTCAGATGACGAGTAAGGAGCCTTAGGTCGTGCTCTCTCACTCAGTGATGCTGTTGGAGTTGATGGACTCACTTTATCTTCCAAGCCTTCCGCGGTTATCGTATTAGATGGCCTTAAGCCATATTTATTATAATAAGTTCTCTTTTGAGACTCTCGATGTAATAAGTGTGTGATTGCTACTCTGTTATAAATCCTTCAAGTATTGTGTGTGTCAGCATTACCGATCCAGGGATGACACTTATGCACAGGGATCAGACTGTTTGAGGTCTGGTCACTACAATAGGCAATAAACCTGGACTAGAGACTTGTCTGGTTAGTCAGGTCGTGGTCTACAGACTCTACACCCACGTTGGCTTTCGCTTGAAGTCTGCCAAGCACATGTCGTGTGCGGACGCTAAGTGGTGGAAACATGTGTGAAGAAGTACACCCCTACAGGGTTATAAATGATCTATTAGAATAGCCGTGTCCGTGGTAAAGGACTTTTGGGTTGCCTGTATAGTTCATAGACAAGTGAAAGTGGATACTCTAAAATGCGCAAGATAAGCGTGAGTGCCATGGATGGCATTCTCGTAGGGATACGGGAGCGGATCCATAGTGGTGTATTGAAATGGTGAATATGTGGACTCGTGTGCACCACCTCAGAAGAGTTACTTGCAGTAGTAGTTCAGGTTAGCCACTGAGTCAAAGCTGGCTTGTGCAGTTAAACCCCACCATCCCTTTGTTGATAATGATGCATATGTAGTTAGTTCTGATGTAAGTCTTGTTGGGTACATTTGTAATCACGTTTTCTTAATTTATGTTTTTGCACAGAGACTTCAGTCTCGCTAGTAGTTTCGTGTGGACATTCTGACGTTTAGCTTGATACCTCAGCTACGATCTTGTGCCCTCGGCATGATCTGGTAGATAGTCAGGCTTCTCAGCCTTTTTCATTTGTAGATGTCTGTACTCAGACATGTTAAGCTTCCGCATGTGCTTTGACTTGTATGCTCTGAATGCTAGGTCATCAGACCCATGTTTGTAATATCTGGCTCTTCGGAGTCTAATGAATAAATACTTTGAGTTGTAGAGTTTTGTTGTGATGCCATGTTGTATTTACACATATTGGGCATATTGTGTGTATGTTTGAAATGCTTGGTATGTGTGGGATCCGACAACCTAGTTGTTTATCCTTGGTAGCCTCTCTTATGGGGAAATGTAGTCTAGTGCTTCCACTGAGCCATGGTAGTCTGCTACGGCCCGGTTTACCGGAGTCCTGCTAGCCCAGTTACTACTGCTCCGAAACACTTAGGCTGGCCGGCATGTGATCCACTTCGTTCCTGTGTCTGTCCCTTCGGGGAAATGTCACGCGGTGACTTCCGGAGTCCTGCTAGCCTGCTATAGCCCGGGTTCCCGGAGTCCTGTTAGCCCAGTTGCTACAGCCCGGATTCACATGTTGATGACCGACACGTTCGATGCTGGTTCATGTATGCCTGTCCCCGTAAGTTAGCGCCACTATGGGTTCACGACTAGTCATGTCGGCCCGGGTTCTCTGTCATATGGATGCTAGCGACACAATCATATATGTGAGCCAAAAGGCGCAAACGGTCCCGGGCCAGGTATGGTGGCACCCGTGGGAATACCGTGCATGAGGCCGCAAAGTGATATGATGTGTTACATGCTAGATCGGTGTGACTTAGGATCGGGGTCCTCACATATGATGTCTCTTACTGATTCACCGCTATCGTTTTGGGGTTATGCTTTAGAGATGGCTGCATTCACGCTAAATAGGGCATCATCTAAATCCGTTGAGACAACACCATATGAACTGTTGTTTGGCAAGAAACCCAAGTTGTCGTTTCTTAAAGTTTGGGGTTGCAATGCTTATGTGAAAAAGCTTCAACCTGATAAGCTCGAACCCAAATCAGAGAAATGTGTCTTCATAGGATACCCAAAAGGAGACTGTTGAGTACACCTTCTATCACAGATCCGAAGGCAAGATATTCATTGCTAAGAATGTATCCTTTCTAGAGAAGGAGTTTCTCTCGAAAGAAGTGAGTGGGAGGAAAGTAGAACTTGATGAGGTAATTGTACCTGTTCCCTTATTGGAAAGTAGTTCATCACAGAAATCAGTTCCAGTGATTCCTACACCAGTAAGTGAGGAAGCTAATGATGATGATCATGAAACTTCTGATCAAGTTACTACCAAACCTCGTAGGTCAACCAGAGTAAGATCTGCACTAGAGTGGTACGGTAATCCTGTTCTGGAGGTCATGTTACTTGACTACGACGAACCTACGAACTATGAGGAAGCGATGATGAGCCCAGATTCCACAAAATGGCTTGAGGCCATGAAATCTGAGATGGGATCCATGTATGAGAACAAAGTGTGGACTTTGGTTGACTTGCCCGATGATCGGCAAGCCATAGAGAATAAATGGATCATCAAGAAGAAGACTGACGCTAACGGTAATATTACTGTCTACAAAGCTCGACTTGTTGCAAAAGGTTTTCGACAAGTTCAAGGAGTTGACTACGAAGAGACCTTCTCACCCGTAGCGATGCTTAAGTCCGTCCAAATCATGTCAGCAATTCCCGCATTTTATGATTATGAAATTTGGCAAATGGATGTCAAAATTGCATTCCTTAATGGATATCTTAAAGAAGAGTTGTATATGATGCAACCAGAAGGTTTTGTCGATCCAATTGGTGCTAACAAAGTGCGCAAGCCCCAGCGATCAATTTATGGACTGGTGCAAGCCTCTCGGAGTTGGGATATACGCTTTGATAGTGTGATCAAAGCATATGGTTTTATACAGACTTTTGGAGAAGCTTGTATTTACAAGAAAGTGAGTGGGAGCTTTGTAGCATTTCTGATATTATATGTGGATGACATATTGTTGATCGGAAATGATACTGAATTTCTGAATAGCATAAAAGGATACTTGAATAAGAATTTTTCAATGAAAGACCTCGGTGAAGCTGCTTATATATTAGGCATCAAGATCTATAGAGATAGATCAAGACGCTTAATTGGACTTTCACAAAGCACATACCTTGATAAAGTTTTGAAGAAGTTCAAAATGGATCAAGCAAAGAAAGGGTTCCTGCCTATGTTACAAGGTGTGAAGTTGAGTCAGACTCAATGCCTGATGTCGGTGTCAAAACCGGCGGATCTCGGGTAGGGGGTCCCGAACTGTGCGTCTAAGGTCGATGGTAACAGGAGACAGGGGACATAATGTTTACCCAGGTTCGGGCCCTCTCTATGGAGGTAATACCCTACTTCTTGCTTGACTGATGAATATGAATATTACAAGAGTTGATCTACCACGAGATCGTAATGGCTAAACCCTAGAAGTCTAGCCTGTATGACTGTGTCCCTTTCCGAACTAAGCCCTCCGGTTTATATAGACACCGGAGGGAACTAAGATTATACAAAGTCGGTTACAGAGAAAGGAATCTTCATATTTGGTCGCCAAGCTTGCCTTCCACGCTAAGGAGAGTCATATCCAGACACAGGAGAAAGTCTTCGGTCTTGTATCTTCTCAGCCCATTAGTCCGACCCATGTGCAACAGGCCGGACGCCCGAGGACCCATTAGTCCAGGACTCCCTCAGTAGCACCTGAACCAGGCTTCAATGACGAGATGTCTGGCACGCAGATTTTCTTCGGCATTGCAAGGCGGGTTCTCCTTTCCGAACGCTCCAAGATAGTCTTCAGACGCAATGAACGTGTCCGGATCTGCAACACAAGTACCACACACACAGCTGTAGAGAGTATAATATTTCACGAGTCCCCTCCGCTGACAACTTTTTGCAAGATGACGTCACACCTGCCCGGTCATTATTTCGAACTGTTTTCTTCTGTCGTTCCACGTTTTGAGGCGAGGTTTTTATTAGCACGTCTTATCGAAGCAGAGATCGCGTTCCCTTATCGCAGGATTTTTATTAATGCGAGTGTGGGTAACCCAACCGTTCCATTGGAAAGATTCCCTGGGAATAGGCAGGTTTTCAGGCTTAGGAGGGAGCGTTCGATACCCATTGCCTTTATAAAGGAGCCAAGGGCCGTCTTTATTTACGCGAAACCTCTCTTCATCCTTCCGGGCTCAGCTCTCAAGGCCGATGGGTGGCTTCCTCCATTATAGAGGAGGATATTGTGAAGCTTCGAGCGGCCATATATCTGACCGCGGAGATCCCCCACAGGCTTCTTGCTCCAGGACAGGTTGTTCCGACTCCCAGATCCGGCGGGAGGGTCGTATTCATCTCTCACTTCCTCCGAGGGCTAGGGTTCGCTCTTCATCCCTTCGTCCGGGGGCTCATGTTTTATTACGGGCTAGATTTCCATGATCTAGCCCTAGATTCTTTCCTCCATGTCTCGGCGTTCATCATCACGTGTGAGGCTTTTCTTCAAAATCCCCCACACTTCGGCTTATGGATCAAGACCTTTAGCGTGAGGCCAAAGGTGATCAACGGGAAACAAGCGGAGTGCAGCAGCGCTGCAGTGAGCAAGCTTACCAATATTCCCTGGCCAAAAGGCTCTTTCACCGAAGCGTCCAACCAATGGCAGCGGGAGTGGTTCTACGTCACCAAACCCTGCGGTACCAAGTGGGCGGCTATACCCGCGTTCCGTTCTGGCCCTCCGTTACAGCTTGCATCATGGATCAATAAGGGGCTGGACTGGGGATCAGTTGGATGAAGTGCAGACTCCACAGAGCCGCATCTAAACCCTCCTTGAGAAGGACATTGACCTTGTCAACGTGATTCAAGTAATGCTAGTCCGCCGAGTCCTGCCATGCCAGCGTAGGCCTCTTCGCATGTGGGAGTTTAATCCGGAAGGACCACGGACCCTCCAACACTTCTTCGACACTATGCACAAAGGGATGTGGAAGTTGTTTTTTGGGAAACGGAAACAGTGGCCGGACACCACCGAGGACATCGGCCTCGACTGCAACCATCCGGATACCTCGGTAAGCGCTCAATCCCCGAACACTTTGTAGTTAAGTGTGTCGCAATATGTTACTGAGCAAACTATCTCCTTCCAGGGATGAGTAAAGAAAGCAGAGCGAATTTGGTGTCCGGCTCCCCTCCCCGAGGACTCCGCAGATCCCGTACTAACAAGTATGTTGGTCCCGGCACCGTACCAGATGCCTGTGGAGGAGGACAAGGCGGAAAGTGGGAGGACCAAAGGCGGTCTTCATCCCGAAGGTATACCAAACATTGTTCCCGGGGGAATCAAAATTCCCTCGTCCAAAGACAAAAGTGAAGGAGGAGTTGATGTCTTCTCATCCCATGGTAAGAAAAGGGTTGCCTTCGAAGATTGGGAGAAAGAGGCTCCTAAACGAGGCAAGGTGCCCCAATCGGGCGGTTCGGGCTTGGAAGATGGCGTTTTCACAAAGTCCCGTGATGAGGGCAAGCCTCCTGTCGAATCATGAGTGGACCAAGATATTTTCTTTAAACATATCCCATACCTTTCCTGTTACCAAAGTAACTTCTAAAATATATGCTTTCGCAGCTCGGCAAATAGTCTTCTTCACCAATCCTCTTCTTTGGGAGATCTTCTCCCAGAGATGATGGAAAGCGAGACACCTCTGTCGGTCTCCTCGCCTAATAAGGCGGACGACTTTGAGGTGTCGTCCCGGAGGACCTCTCCTGATAAAAAAGTGGTGCGAGGGGTGATGAAGACACCACCCAAAGGTGATACTTTGGTAGCCCAGGATCCAGGGGGCCAACAATAAAGCCTTCGGACTGTCTGGTTTACAGCCGGAGACGACTCTGGGAACAGATGAGCGGATCCCTTTGAAGGGAGGATGTACTCTTGCAGCAGCTTCCGGGGGTCAAGAAGCGCCGGATGTATTGACGAGCATGCTGCGACAGGCGTCTGTCTCAGAAGAACATCGTACCTTGATGGGTATGGTGGTTGAAAGGGTTCTGTCCGCGAAAAGCGGATTGAATGAAGCCTGCGCGAGCCTATTAAGAGGCTTCGAGGTTTGTACTGAAAAAATATTTGAGTGTGTTTTATTCACGAACTGCATCCGTGTATAGGTAGTAGCGCCTGAGACTTTAATTGGCTTCCCAAAGGGGGGCGATCAGAGGATCAATAAGATATGCCCAGGAAATAATGATTAATTGGAACATAGGCTGTTACCCCCCCTGGCGACTGCCCGGACTAGGAGGTTGCAGAGCTGCAGCGGAAGCTTGATGTGGCAGATGATGACATTACGCTTATCACCAGGCGACTTGACGAAGTGCAAGGTATGTCTCGAGGTTTGTCATTACATGCACGTGGCTGTAATTGATCACGACGCTAAGAATTTTATATTGAAATATGCATGACTGCAGATGGTGCCGCCACGATCGAGATCCTTCGGGATGAGCTGGCCTGGGCCAAGGAGCAGGCCCGGATTAGTAATGTGGCTGTCGAGAAGGCATCGGTTGTCGGATCACGGGTTCCGGCAAAACCCTCAAGGTTCGAACACTGGGGTGTGCGTGAAGATTTCCTCCCTACCGATCCATGCCCTAGCTCGCTAAGATCTCGCGGACGAACTCGACGAAGTCACAACACAAGGGATGCAAGATTTATACTGGTTCGGGCCACCATTGTGGTGTAATACCCTACTCCAGTGTAGTGGTGGTGGATTGCCTCTTGGGCTGATGATGAACAGTACAAGGGGAAGAACAGCCTCCTGAGGTTGAGGTGTACTTGTGCTCGGTGTGTGGCTAAGGGTTGGGTGAGATGCCTCGGAATGAGTTATCCCCTACGGTGGTGGCTAGATCTACTTATATAGGCCCTGGTCCTCTCCCCAAATATTGAGCGGGAAGGGAGCCAACAACGGCCAATTTGAAAGGGGACAGCCTGTACAGCTTATCCTGACAAAAGCGGTCTTCGCTTGCAAAAGGCTCTGGTGACGCCGTCGCCTTGGGCTCCATGGTGACCTCCGTCTTGCCATCCTGCTGGTATTGGTCTCGTTGCACCGATATGGAAACCTTTGCTTGATGCCTCGGTACTCCGCGCCTGCGCTTGCCTCCTTAGCACCAAAGGGGAAACAAGGACAATGCGCACTGGCGCCCGCCTAGTCTCGATCGTCATGGCTCACGTCACAAGGACCTCGCGAGGTTTGCCTTGCCTTGATCACTTCGCCCCTCGTGAGCCTGCCTGGCGAGGCCGCTCCTAAGGAGGTCTTGCGTCGTCCGCCTTGCAAGGCTTGGCCCCTCGCGAGGGTCTTGAATGCCTTGTCGATGAAGATGGGCCGTACAGGCCTGCTAGCACAGCCACGCCATGGGCCACAGGCAGGCAAGTCTGGGGACCCCCGTTCCCAGAACGCCGATAGTAACCCCCAGGCCCAAGGCGCGCCCGGGCTTGGCTTCGAGGCGAAGCCAAAGGTCAAGCGCAGAGCACCGCAGGCCCCAAAAGCCTGCGGCCTCGGTCGACGCGTGGTGGTTGATTGGACGTGGGTGTCTCCGCTTCCCCACGCTGCCTCGGCAACTGCTCGACTTGACAAGTCCCTGCGACATGCAAAGAAAACCATCATTACCTGTGATCGTGGGAGGCGTCGGTTGGCCTTCTTCCGCTATAAATGGGTATGGGGGCCGAGCCCCCATCGCCCATCTCTTCCCATTCCGTTTGCTTCTTCTTCCTCCGCTCTACTGCGAGTAACAACTTCAATGGCGTCGATCCGAAGGTTCTCAGCTGAGGAGAAGGGAAAGATTCCCCTCGACGTGCCGGCACTGCCCCCACCGAAGAAGAGGTCGGTCCACCACCGCGATGCAGCAGTGATGCAGGTGGTGACGAGGCCTTGGTGCGAACGGCGTCCTCCTGGGTATCCGCTGCCCTTGTACGCCCAAGCCGGGGGCTCAGGAGGAAGGAGCGACGAGTGCCGGCGTGCGCGCCGCGGCCCTGGCCGACGCGCCACGGCGACGAACGTCGTCACTCCTGGAGTCCACGCCGCGGACTCCTCGCGCGATCTTGTGCTATGGGCGACGATGCCCCCAAGCTCCTGGATCCGCTTCCCGTGGTTCTTCTCCGATGTGATGCCGCCGAGGGGACCTCTCAAGCCCTGGTTGCAGCATGCCGACTACGACGCTCCGGCGACCGGAGCAGAGGTCGAAGCAGTCTCCACCGGCAAGATCTTCATGACTCGCGGCTGGGGCGAGGTCGCGCGAGTTTGCCATGCGGAGGGCGCCCTCGCGATCCACTTCGAGTACGACGGCGCCTCCATGCTGTTCTTAAAGGTCTTCGACACGGAGGGACGCCGCTTGGAGTGTTGCCCTAGAGGGGAGCGCCAGTATGAGGCCCGCCCCGCTTGCGGCTACTCCAGCATCAGGGACTCTTGGTAGTCTAGCGGTTCTCCCGAGCTCTACGAGACTCCGGAGATGAGCGGCGACAGCTACGTGCCCTCGAGCTCTTGCCGCGCCCGGAGCAGGGCCGCAACGTCCTGCCGCCACCGTCGCTGATCTGGATGGGGTTGGCGCTGGCCTCCCGTGGCCCACTGTTGATGATGGCGTCGGCCGCGAGGGTGCGTGGATAGGGTTCTCCTAAGTTCTCGTCTTTTGTTCCCTACGAGGAATCAAGAATTACCCCGTGGGGGTGTGTAAAGGGTCTGTAATGTCTTTTGTTGATATCATCCTGATTATAGAAACCTGCGAACGAAAGTCCTATTTAGGCTCGGTCTCCCCTTTCCAACCTCACGCCGGCTTGTTGCTCTACGCTGACAGGTCCGAGTCCCCAGGCAAACTGCAGTCGTCGCTGGTATGCCAGGTCGCGTGCCGTGGTCAAGGCCAGGAGGTGAGCGGCCCGAGGTCCAGTAAGAGGTCCTGAGGCGCAATGCTCAGGGGTTCCCTTTAGCATTCAAGCGGCCGTGGTAAGGTAAGAAAGGGAGGTGACGTTGCCGCAACAGGGCCGCGGCGAGCGTGACCTCTAAGTTCCAATGGTCAGTTAGTCTGAGCTCGAGACTTATCTTGGCGGTCCGGGGTCGATTCGTGATGCGCCAGGTTTTGCGTGCTGGCGTCCGTAGCGTGGCTAGGTCGGGCCCATTCGAGTCTCCCCCTCTCCCATGCTCTCCTTTGTGCTCTACGTCCTCAGGTCCCGGCCCTCGAGCGAGCTCAGCGGCCCCTGGTATGCCAGGTCACGTGCCGTGGTCAAGGCCAGGGGGTGAGGGCTGGAGAGCCAGTAAGAGCTCCTGAGTCGCGATGCTTAGGAGCCCCCTTTTAACGCGCAAGCGGATCATGTGGAAGAAGTGGGGGCTCGCAGTGTCGATTGATGTTACCCTCACAAGATTCATGTAAGCCAGCGCAAGGAGAACATGATCTGTCGTTATGGTGGCCAGCCTGCCACTGGTTACTCCGTGATAAAATGAAGGCACTGAGGGCCTGGTGAGGTGACGTGCGCGGGGCGTGCCGCGAGCCAAAGCTCGACCGCTCAGGTTTGTCGACGTGACAGGGACGGACCCATGCACCAGCGTCGTGCTGGCGTGCGTAGCCCCCATGGTGGGTGGCGATCAGGCAGGTAATAGTCAAAGATAGGTTAAACATGAAAGCAGCAGGCTTAAGTAAATGCAAGGAAGATACATGCCACTAGGTCAGGCCCGAGAGACTTGGGGATGATGCAGCCCGAGGGGCGCCCCCAGCAAGGTAAGCAAAGACATAAAAGGGGATACATGCCATAGGGACGGACCCATGCGGCCTGGGAATGATGCATCCTGAGGGCGCTCCCAGCTAAATGAACTTGGAAAATGTCACCTGGTTCTTTTGACGAAGGAGAGTTGGGGCAGCTGAAGGTGCGCGGCGAAAGGATTGCTCCTCACGAGCCACCGGGGCCCTGAGCCTCGGGAGGCTCTGGGGGCTCAGGTGGTTCCTTGAGGACCGTCTCCATCTCCGTCAGGACGGCATGGTGTCTGGCCTCCTGAGCCGCCAGGATGCGCCGCAAGTTGCGCTGGTAAGCGGACGACATGCTCGGCAGGCCAAAAGGCATGCGAACGTAGCTGTGTGGTGGGCCCTCGCAGTGTCCCACGCGCGAAGGCCAGAAAAGCTCCTGAGAAGCAGCCCTATTGAGCCCTGGGACGTCGATGCAGACGCGCAGCCCGGCATCCTCACCTGGATGAGAAGCTGCGCCTCGTGAGCGGCGGTCGCCGCGCATGGCCCTTGCTTCTTGCAATTCCTGAGTGGTCTTGGTGATGAACTCCTGAACGGTGGGCGATCCTTGCCCAGTGCCCTCCTGAGGGAAACGTGCCGCGAAGCACGCCTCCAAGTGGTGCCCAAGCGCTTCCCTCGTGATGTGGGCAAGGTCTGAGGCCCTCCAGAAGAGAGCCCCCGAGCCCTGCCCGAGAAGGGCGCCGGGCGGGCCTTCCTATGCGATGGAGGGAGGTGCCCCTGGAGCTGGCGCTGATCCTGATGAGGCACCGCTCGCTAGAGACCCCGCGTGGTGCAGCTGCTTCTTCTTCTTGTGGATGGCTTCAGGAGGGCCTTCGCCCTTGCTGTCGGGGTCATCGATTGCTGCAGCTTGGAAGGCACGCTCGAGGGAGCACACCGCATCTCTTTCTTCGCACGAGACTATGATGATTCCCCCGCTTCCCGGCATCTTGAGGACATTGTTGCCGTGATGGGTCACCGCCATGAACTTGGCCAGGGCTGGATACCCAAGGATGGCATTGTACGGCAGACGGATGTGCGCAACATCAAAGTTAATGAGCTCGGTGCGGTAGTTTTTGCGTTCTCCGAAGGTGACAGGGAGGCGGACCTGCCCTATCGGTGTGGTAGAACCATCGGTCACTCCTGAGAAAGGCTTGGTAGGCTGAAGTTGGTCATATGGCACTTGAAGGTTGTCGAACGTGTCGACGGATAGGACGTTGAGCCATGCGCCGCCGTCAATGAGGGTCTTGGTAACTTGCATGTTGCTGATGACTGGTGAACAAAGCATCGGGAGGGCGCTAGCGGTAGCTACGCACTTGAGCTGATCTACCGAGTTGAACGTGATGGGGCACTGGGACCATCTGAGCGGGCGCGTGGCCTCGAGCTTGGGGAGGACTGCATTCACTTCACGAGCAAACTGCTTGAAGATATGCTGCGAGGCTGGGGCCTGGGCTCCGCCCAAGATGCAGGCAATAGCATGCGGCTCCTGGAAGCCCCTAGCCCCCTCGTCTTGATGGTGGTCGTCATTCCTTCTTGGTGGTGGCGGCAACGGAGGGAGTCCAGCGTTGCCTTGAGGACGATCCTCACAAGGCTGATCCCTCCAGGCGCCCTCGTGAGGCTGATCTTGCCAGCGGTCCTCACGAGGCCGGTCGCGCCACTCTTAGCGCGGGCCACGGTCGTCCCAGCGTCCGCCACCACATCCTCCTCCTCGTCCGTAGCCCCGGTCTCTGCGCTCGGGGCTTCGACCGAAGCGCCCTTCTCGAATGGCTCTGGGCTCTTGACAGTCGCTGGTGTTGTGGGTATTCAGGTTATGGAAGGCACAGAACGGTCGGCTACTCTTGGATGACTCAGGCTGGTCTCTGCCGCCTTGGTGTCCGGTTCCGCCGCGAGCACGACTGCTCCCTTGCGCTTCACGTCCTTGGCCTTGGCTTTCTTCTCCTCCGGGTCCGCAGCCGGGAGCTCAAGAAGGGAGAGGCGCCCCTCCTCAGCTCTTGCGCACTTGGTCGCCAGGTCGAACAACTCCAGAGACGTGCACAAGTCCTCGTGGATAGCAAGCTCTTCCTTCATCTTGACGTCGCGGACGCCATCAGAGAACGCAGAGATGATGGCCTCGTCCGTCACCTTGGGGATCTTGAGGTGGACGTTGTTGAAGCGCTGGATGTACTTTTGGAGGGTCTCTCCTGGTTGTTGCTTGACGCAGCGCAGGTCACCCGCGGCCGGTGGGCGGTCGCAAGTGTCCTGGAAATTGGCAACAAAACGGTTGCGCATCTCATACCAGGAGAAGATCGAGCCTGGGGGTAGGTTCAGGAGCCAGGAGCGGGCTCCATCCTTGAGAGCCATGGGGAACCAGTTCTCCATGACTTTGTTGTCGCTATTGGCCGCTTCGATGCTCAGCTCATAGAGCTGCAAGAACTCCACGGGGTTGGGGGTGCCGTCATAGCGAGGAGGCAGATCCGACTTGAACTTGCCCGGCCAGGCGATGCTACGTAGCTCGGGGGCGAAGGCGCGTCAGCCGGCTGTGATCACCGGAGCCCGCCTTGGAGGTGGAGCTTTGCCTTGGTGCTCACGCGCCGCCACGGCAAGCGGCGCGGGGCCTTACCGCGACAAAAGATCCTGGTGCGATGGTGCGAGGAGTGGCAGAGCATTTTCTTGCGGCGGAGGGACTTCTTGACAGCTTCTCTCTTCATGTGCGGGCGCTGGACGCGGTGGGTCGCGTCATGGAGCTGCGCGCCTAGGCGCCAGGGCGCCGTTTTGATGCAGAGGTGGCGGAGGTGCTCTGTGAGCCACGTCGCCCGTGGTTGGCAGAGGGCGAGGCAGAGAGAGGGACGGCGCAGGGGAGCCCCCTACTGCGCGGACGAGCTCGGCGATGCGGTCAAGCCAGTCCTCGTAGAGGTCGTCGACCGGCCCGTAGCGCAGGAGCTCATGTGCCATGAGGAGCGCGGCTCACGCGTCCATGGGAGCACGACATGCATGGGACAAAGAACCGGCCAGGGTCAGCGATGGAGTGGCGGTGCGGCCATCCCGCCGCACCGAGGGGTGCAGGAAGGATGCTTGCTGCTCATTCCCCATCGGGCCGGTGGTGGCGTTGGCGGCAGGCGACGGGGAACGACGGGGTGGCCCGCCGACGGGAGCCGTCTGAGCGACGCGGGCGGCGAGGGCAGCCCGACGCTCAGCACGAGCGCGACGAGCGTCCGCCATGGATATGACGGAGCAACGGGGCGGAGAGCGACGGAAGGAAGCTTCGACGCACCCTACCATGCGTGCCAAATGTAGGATCACGGGTTCCGGCAAAACCCTCAAGGTTCGAACACTGGGGTGAGCGCCAAGATTTCCTCCCTACCGATCCATGCCCTAGCTCGGTAAGATCTCGCGAACGAACTCGACAAACTCACAACACAAGGGACGCAAGATTTATACTGGTTCGGTCCACCGTTCTAGTGTAATACCCTAGTCCAGTGTGGTGGTGGTGGATTGCCTCTTGGGCTGATGATGAACAGTACAAGGGGAAGAACAGCCTCCTGAGGTTGAGGTGTTCTTGTGCTCGGTGTGTGGCTAAGGGTTGGGTGAGATGTCTTGAAATGAGTTATCCCCTACGGTGGTGGCTAGCTCTACTTATATAGGCCCTGGTCCTCTCCCCAAATATTGAGCGGGAAGGGAGCCAATAGCGGCCAATTTGAAAGGGGACAGCCTGTACAGCTTATCCTAACAAAAGCGGTCTTCGCCAGCAAAAGGCTCTTGTGGTGACGCCGCCTTGGGCTCCATGGTGACCTCCTTCTTGCCGTCCTGCTAGTCTTGGTCTCGTTGCACCGATATAGAAACCTTTGCTTGATGCCTCGGTACTCCGCGCCTGCGCTTGCCTCCTTAGCACCAAAGGGGAAACAAGGACACTGCACGCGCTAGCGCCCGCCTGGTCTCGATCGTCATGGCTCACGTCACGAGGACCTCGCAAGGTTTGCCTTGCCTTGATCTCTCCGCCCCTCGTGAGCCTGCCTGGCGAGGCCGCTCCTGAGGAGGTCTTGTGTCGTCCGCCTCACGAGGCTTGACCCCTCGCGAGGGTCTTGAATGCCTTGTCGATGAAGATGGGTCGTATAGGCCTGCTAGCATAGCCACGCCGTGGGCCGCAGGCAGGCAAGTCTGGGGACCCCCGTTCCCAGAACGTAGAGATCTGCCGAGCTAAAGGCCGAACGGGCTGCTCGGCGCCAATGCGAGGAGAGAATATCCACGATGGCGCGTGAGCTAAAGGATGCCGCTAGCCGCTGTGAAATCCTCGAGAACGATAATAAAGCAAAAACGGCTGATCTTGACAAGGCCTTGCAAGAGGTGAAAGAAGCGCGGTCCGAGTCTAGAGCAGCCCGGGAGGAGATCCGATAAGATGGGGAGATCGCGGCTGGGAAGCCCTTTTTTATTGCAAACTAAGTTCGGCGATCCAAATTATGCTCCACTTAATAACGTGTGGAGTTCTCCAAACGAATTGCTGGACTTGCCGAAGAGTGCTTCCGATGCAGCGCAGTTTTACCAAGCGCAAGAAGGTTATGTGACGGAGAAGCTTTTCTGGTCGCAGTTCGGTGCGTCAAAACGCCCACGTTTGCTGAACGAACAGATGACCCAATGGGCCGAACTCCATAGACTATCCGATTCTGCCATGAAGGACAATGTGGCCGGGATGTGGCCGAACGAGCCAATTCCGGATAGTTATTTTGGTTTGGTGCGGTGACTTGCTGATGCGGTGCCGCGTATCGACGTCGTTAAGCGGTCGGCGTGCATTGAAAGTGCATGGATGGCCTTTGCCCGTGTCAAGCCATACTGGGCGAAGATGACGGCCACAGATGTTGCCGCGAAGGGTCCACCCAAAGGCAAGGACCATCACGCACCAGAGCATTATTTCGAGGATGTCCTGGAGGGTGCCCGATTGATAGAGGGTCAATGCTCCAAAAACATGATATTCGAGTGAAATGTATGGGTAGTTTGTAAAAGACAATGTTATCATAAGGCTATATATGTTAGTTTCGCCTAAAACTTTTGTTCCTCTTGTGCGGCTGTTTTTGTATTTAATCTGTAAGTTTTCCAGTCGTCGGCTTCAGCCCCCTCGTATAAAGTACGGGGTTGTTCGGAAAAGCATTTGATCACTCTTAACCCAACGTCTTGGTCCATTAAGGAGGTGTCAATGCGGTGAACTAGGCAATCAGACTATAGGGCGTTAACACTTTCACTTAGCCATAGGAGTTTTATAGGGGGGACTATGATATAGCCCCTGGTATGTGTACGGCTTATTCCAATATGGTGCGTTACATATATGACCTGAAGAAAAAGGTCCTTCGTATAATACGGAGGGAATCGCGAAAGATTCCGATAAGTCGTCGAGTGGTTGACCAGCTCTTGTTGCATCATGACAGTCAGTTTTCGGCTTTCTCTACTGAGGTGCTTGACCAAATGAACTGGAAGCACAATCGTAGTAGTTGTCCCTTTACTACCCTAGCCGATAGAGCGGAACATAAGGTAGCAAGCACATGAGCCGGGCAACCCAACTATTGACCCAAGACATGATTCGGAGCTGATGCATATAAGGCCAAACTCGCGACGCCGAAGTACGCTATAAAGCTGTTCGGACTTGTCGGCAACTCATTTGTTCCCGTACCGAGCCCCTGGCAAGTTATGCCGAGGTATGTGTGTGAAACAACCATAGGAGCCAAATTCAGTTTTTTTAAAGAAGCGAATGCTGAATGCGGATTTATGTTCACTGGGACCTGAGTGATATGCCAATGTTTATTTTATAGATAACAAAGCCGCAACCCCGGTTATTTGACATGCCCGGGGTCGAAGGCGGAGGAAAAAGGCACATTACAGGCTCGAAATAAAGAGTGCGGTCTACAAAAAGTTGTTTTGGACCTCCTGTTGCACGTCTGCGCCGCCTGTCCTTGGTGTGGGGACTCCTTGACGGAAATAGCCCCCTAGATGAGTGTACGGATCCAAACTCCACTAGAGTCTGTTAGATGTTTAGCCTTTGCGTCACCTGTAGTAAAGGATAATGAAAAAAGAAAGAGTAATTAGAAAAAGGTTACGGGAGTGCTTGCAGGCTCGTCCGTATTGTGCTTCCGCCGATGCCCAGGGTATCTTGAGTGCATAGTTATGTATGCGCGATACAAATTTCGCAGGTATATGAGGTGGGAGGCGGAAGCTGAACTGCTAGGTCCGCTCTGGAATTGGTCGATCCAGTTGTATGGAGACCGGTGGCTTAATGGCTGGCAAGGTGTGCGGTTTAATGAGACTGCTTTATACTTCGGCTAAGGTTGCCGAAGTATGATCTTTAGTCTGGAGGGAGTGTTTCTCCTGCTCCCATGTGGAGTTGTGTGTCACGTATACCATGTTCACTGTTTTTACCTCGGGGGGAAATTGCTTCTAACCCCCGGTATTTGGTTGGTGAGTCCCTTCGTCGTCGCTATCACTGGGCGGCCTCCTCCCCTTGTATTCGGCGTTGAGCTTGCCAGCCTACTTGAAGACCCAACAACTTTTGTTGGTATGATTAGCTGGCTTATCGAAGTGGCCATGAATCTGGCAGGGCCGGTCCAATATCTTGTCTAAATTGGATGGACCGTCTCGATTTGCCTTGAAGGGCTTTTTCCTTTGACCGGGTTTGGGACCGCTGAATCCGGCGTTGACCGCAGTGCGCGCATTCTTTCGTTATCATTGCGACATTTGTGCTTGCTACGCCGTGGCTTGCCGTTGCCATCTCGGACTTCGGAAGTGCCCGGATCGCTAGCATTGTTGCTTCTACGAGCGAGCCAGTTGTCTTCTCCCGCGCAAAAGTGGGTCATTAGAGCGGTAAGGGCTGACATGTATTTTGGTTTTTCTTGACCGAGGTGGCGGGCAAGCCACTCGTCCCGGACGCTGTGTTTGAAGGCCGCTAGGGCTTCCGCGTCCGAACAGTCGACGATTTGGTTCTTTTTGACTAAGAACCTAGTCCAGAGCTTCCTGGCTGACTCTCCGGGCTGCTGGACAATGTGACTTAAGTCATCGGCATCTGGTGGCCGGACATATGTACCTTGGAAGTTGTCGCAGAAAGCGTCTTCCAAGTCCTCCCAGCTGCCAATAGAGTTTTCCGGCAGACTGTTTAACCAGTACCGAGCTGGTCCTTTGAGTTTTAACAGCATGTATTTGATGGCATGAAGGTCGTCTCCGCGGGCCATGTGGATATGGAAGAGGAAATCCTCGATCCATACCGCGGGATCAGTTGTTCCGTCGTATGATTCGATATTCATGGGTTTAACCCATCTGGGAATTCATGCTCCATTACTTTCGTCTGTGAAGCAAAGAGGATGTGCGGCGCCTCTGTATTGGGCCACAGTGCGACGTAGCTCCGATGGAGTCCGTCTGCGGTTTTCGGCCCGGGCGTGATTAGGCTTGTCGCGTCCGAGTAGATAGTCATTGTTGCGCGTTGGGGCGCATCCTCGTGATCTGTAGATCAATCTGGCATGTTTTGCTCTGCTGTCCGAGCCCTGCCAGGGGTCGTATGTATAACCCTGAGCTGTTTTATCCCTGCAGTTACGGCAAGGTGGGGCGGGCTGGTGTTCGGCTTGAGTTGTCGCTCTGTCATGACCGCGTTGTGGTCGATTAGCCGTATTGTGTGATGATGGTATGGGCTCCAGCGCCTCATCACCGTACTGAGGTGGCAATTTGCACTCCGGTTAACTTTTGGTTGGGCCACTAAGGTCGTATTCCTCGGCGGCTAGGAGTTCGGTCCATCTATCATTGATCAGATCTTGATCAGCTTGAAGCTGCTGCTGCTTCTTTTTCAGGCTCCTTCCAGTGGCTATTAGTCGTCGCTTAAAGCGCTCCTGCTCAAGAGGCTCCTTAGGCATGATGAAATCCTCATTGTCGAGGCTCTCTTCATCTCTGGAGAGTGGAAGATAATTACTGTCCTCTGAGTCTTTGTTTACGGCATGTTCGTCAAGGCTAACGTACCCGTCTTCCTGTTCATCCTGTTCGGTCATTTGCTCGCCGGGATCTTCATTGTCTTCGGCACCATATGGAGTGTGATCATCTCCTGTGCTGGTATTGTTGTCCTTGCTGCGGCGGGATTTAGAGCGGCGCCGCTAACACTGCCGCTTTGGCTGTGTCTTAGGAGGCTCATCCTTAGATGGATTTTCCTTGTCCTCGTCGTTATTCTCTTTGGGTGTATCCACCACGTATACGTCGTACGAAGAGGTGGCCGTCCAGCGCCCGGTAAACGGCGGGTTTTGGCCGTGCTCCACATCTGCATCGTCGTCCATACCGTCGATGTCTTCAGAGCTGTAATCGAGCATGTCGGTCAAGTCCTTGACAGTGTCTATGTTATGGGTGGTGGGTGGGAAGAGACATTCCCCGTCATCAGCCTCCAGTTCAAACAGGACATAGTTCAGATGTGAGACTTCCGCTAAGGATAGATTTCTTAATGAGTTTAATACGTCACCTAAAGGCGAGTGCCGGAAGATATCTGTGGCGCTGAATTCGAAGATCGATAACTGATCAAGCTCAGCATCCGCGGATGCACATGGTTCGGAACTTATAGCCGGAGATGAGTCCGGAGTTCCGGTGACACAGATATCACATGAGGTTAAGTCAGTGTGCGGCTCCAATGCCGCGAAATCTGTGGCCACCGTGGCGGGGTTGAGCTTCCCGTCCTCGGATGGCGCGATCTGCTCTAGATCTAAGGACGGAGCGGTTACAGGTGCAATTTCCTGAGTATGGTCCAATGACAGATTCAAATCATGTTCATCGTACGGATCGGGAGCGGCTGCCGTGGTCTCGAATCCGTCGAAGATCAAGTCTCCGCGGATGTTTGCAATGTAGTTCAAGCTCCCAAATCTGACCTGATGACCAGGGGCGTCGCTGTCGATCTGCTCCAGATGGCCAAGCGAGTTTGCCCGCAGTGCGAAGCCGCCGAACACGAAGATATGTCTGGGGATAAAGGTTTCCCCTTGGACAACATCGTTGTGGATGTTTGAAAAAGCCATCAAACCTTTTGGGGACGGCACAGTGGAACTCTCAATGAAAGCACCTATGTCGGTGTCAAAACCGGTGGATCTCGGGTAGGGGGTCCCGAACTATGCGTCTAAGGTCGATGGTAACAGGAGACAGGGAACATAATGTTTACCCAGGTTTGGGCCCTCTCTATGGAGGTAATACCCTACTTCCTGCTGGATTGATCTTGATGAATATGAATATTACAAGAGTTGATCTACCACGAAATCGTAATGGCTAAACCCTAGAAGTCTAGCCTGTATGACTGTGTCCCTTTCCGGACTAAGCCCTCCGGTTTATATAGACACCAGAGGGATCTAGGGTTATACAAAGTCGGTTACAGAGAAAGCATTTCATATTTGGTGGCCAAGCTTGCCTTCCACGCCAAGGAGAGTCCTATCCGGACACGGGAGAAAGTCTTCGATCTTGTATCTTCTCAACCCATTAGTCCGGCCCATGTCCAACAGGCCGGATGCCCGAGGACCCCTTAGTCTAGGACTCCCTCACCCGACCACTGCAGAAGATAGAGAGAAAATGAAAGCCATTCCCTATACTTCAGCCACAGGTTCTATCATGTATGCAATGCTGTGTACCAGACCTGATGTGTGCCTTGCTATTAGTTTAGCAGGGAGATACCAAAGTAATCCAAGAGTGGATCACTGGACAGCGGTCAAGAACATCCTGAAGTACCTGAAAGGGACTAAGGATATGTTTCTCGTTTATGGAGGTGACAAATACCTCGTCGTAAACGGTTACGTCGATGCAAGCTTTGACACTGATCCAGATGACTCTACGTCACAAACTGGATATGTATTTTTATTGAATGGTGGAGCTGTCAGCTGGTGCAGTTCCAAGCAGAGCATCATGGCGGGATCTACGTGTGAAGCGGAGTACATAGCTGCTTCGGAAGCAGCAAATGAAGGAGTCTGGATGAAGGAGTTCATATCCGATCTAGGTGTCATACCTAGTGCATCGGGTCCAATGAAAATCTTTTGTGACAATACTAGTGCAATTGCTTTGGCAAAGGAATCCAGATTTCACACGAAAACCAAGCACATCAAGAGATGCTTCAATTCCATCCATGATCAAGTCAAGGAGGGGGACATAGAGATATGCAAAATACATACGGATCTGAATGTTGCAGACCTGTTGACTAAGCCTCTCTCACAAGCAAAACATGATCAGTACCAAGACTCCATGGGTGTTAGAATCATTACAATGTAATCTAGATTATCGACTCTAGTGCAAGTGGGAGACTGAAGGAAATATGCCCTAGAGGCAATAATAAAGTTGTTATTTATATTTCCTTATATCATGATAAATGTTTATTATTCATGCTAGAATTGTATTAACCAGAAACTTAGTACATGTGTGAATACATAGACGAACAGAGTGTCACTAGTATGCCTCTACTTGACTAGCTCGTTAATCAAAGATGTTAAGTTTCCTAGCCATGGACAAGAGTTTTCATTTGATGAACGGGATCACATCATTAGAGAATGATGTGATTGACTTGACCCATCCGTTAGCTTAGCACTATGATCGTTTAGTTTATTGCTGATGCTTTGTTCATAACTTATACATGTTCCTATGACTATGACATTATGCAACTCCCGAATACCGAAGGAACACTTATTGTGCTATCAAACGTGACAACGTAACTGGGTGATTATAAAGATGCTCTACAGGTGTCTCCGATGGTGTTTGTTGAGTTGGCATAGATCGAGATTAGGATTTGTCACTCCGATTGTTGCAGAGGTATCTCTGGGTCCTCTCAGTAATGCACATCACTATAAGCATTGCAAGCAATGTAACTAATGTGTTAGTTGCGGGATGATGCATTACATAACGAGCAAAGAGACTTGCCGGTAACGAGATTGAACTAAGTATTGAGATACCACGATTGTATCTCGGGCAAGTAACATACCGATGACAAAGGGAACGACGTATGGTGTTATGCGGTTTGACCGATAAAGATCTTTGTAGAATATGTAGGAACCAATATGAGCATCCAGGTTCCGCTATTGGTTATTGACCGGAGATGAGCCTCGGTCATGTCTACATAGTTCTCGAACCCGTAGGGTCCGCACGCTTAACGTTCGATGACGATCGGTATTATGAGTTATATGTTTTGATGTACCGAAGGTAGTTTGGAGTCCCGAATGTGATCACGGACATGACGAGGAGTCTCGAAATGTTTGAGACATAAAGATTGATATATTGGACAATGTTATTCGAACACCAGATGAGTTTCGGGGGTCACCGGATAAATATCGGAGTGTCGGGGGGTTATCGGAACCCCCGGGGGAACTAATGGGCCAACATGGGCCTTATGAGAGAGAGAGGAGGGGGCCTTAGGGCTGGCCACCCCCCGGTGAGGAGTCCGAATTGGACAAGGAAGGGGGCGGCGCCCCCTCTTTCCCTCCCTCTCTCCCTCTCCTTCCTTTCCCCTCTCTCTCCCCTTGTTGGAAACCTACTAGGAATAGGATTCATAGTAGGAATCCTACTTGGGGCGCGCCCCATGAGGGTCGGACGGTCTCGCCCTTGTTCCTTTATATACTGAGGCAGGGGGCACCCTAGAACACACAAGTTGACAGTTGTCTTAGCCGTGTGCGGTGCCCCCCTCCACAGATTTCTACCTTGGTCATATCGTTGTAGTGCTCAGGCGAAGCCCTGTGTCGGTAACTTTGCCAACACCGTCACCACACTGTCGTGCTGAAGGAACTCTCCCTCGGCCTCAGCTGGATCAAGAGTACGAGGGACGTCACCAAGCTGAACGTGTGCAGATCACGGAGGTGCCGTGCATTCGGTACTTGGATCGGTTGGATCGCAAAGACGTTCGGCTACATCAAACGCGTTACTAAACGCTTCCATTTTCGGTCTATGAGGGTACGTGGACACACTCTCCCCGCTCGTTGCTATGCATTACCTAGATGGATCTTGCTTGTGCGTAGGTAATTTTTTTGGAATACTACATTCCCCAACAGTCGGGACTAGCATCCTCATTAGTAGAGGATTGGCTGGGTCTTCGGGGAGTGGAGCCGGACATCGGATCTGCTCCACCTTCTTGATCCAGACCTGTTTGGGGATGGACTACTCAATATTTCTCCTTTGGATTGACGAACCAATTGGTGTTTGGAGGTTTTAGAATTTACCTCGGAGGCCGGATGGTTGCAGTCGAGGCCGGTGTCGTCCGATGACTTTGGCCACGACTTCTGCTTCTTAAAAAGCAGCTTCCAGATCCCCTTATGCGTCGTGCCGTAGAACCATTGTAGGGTCCACGGCCCTTCCGGATTGAACTCCCACATCTTGAGGGGCCGCCGCTGGCAGGGAAGTGCTCGGCGGATCAGCATCACTTGGATCACGTCAGCAAGGGTAATGTCCTTCACTATCATGCCTTGGACGTGTTTCTGCAGCAGCAGCACCTTAGTGACCGGCCCCCAGTCCAGACTGAGGGAGTCCTGGATTAAGGGGTCCTCGGGCGTCCGACCTCTTGGACATGGGCCGGACTAACGGGCTATGAAGATACAAGACCGAAGACTCTCACCCGTGTCCGGATGGGACTCTCCTTGGTGTGGATGGAAAGCTTGACGTTCGGATATGAAGATTCCTTTCTCTGTAACCGACTTTGTACAACCCTAGTCCCCTTCGGTGACTATATAAACCGGAGGGTTTAATCCGTAGGGGCAATCACAATCATACATGCTAGACTTCTAGGGTTTTAGCCATTACGATCTCCAGGTAGATCAACTCTTGTAATACTCATATTCATCAAGATCAATCAAGCAGGAAGTAGGGTATTACCTCCATAGAGAGGGCCCGAACCTGGGTAAACATCGTGTCCCCTGTCTCCTATTACCATCGACCTTAGACGCACAGTTCAGGACCCCCTACCCGAGATCCGCCGGTTTTGACACCGACATTGGTGCTTTCATTGAGAGTTCCGCTGCATCATCGCCAAGAGGTTCGATGGCTCCATCAATCATCTACAACAATGTTGTCCTGGGGGAGATTTTCCTTCCCGGCCAGGTCTTCGTGTTCGGTGGCTTC
This sequence comes from Aegilops umbellulata, assembly GCA_032464435.1. Lineage (NCBI taxonomy): Eukaryota > Viridiplantae > Streptophyta > Magnoliopsida > Poales > Poaceae > Aegilops > Aegilops umbellulata. The sequence goes on along the minus strand of CP136059.1, from coordinate 160,952,935 downwards.
GCACTGCGGGCCAACTCGCTTGGCCATCTAGAGCAGATCGACAGCTATGCCCCAGGTCACCAGATTAGTTTTGGAAACCTGGACTACGTCGCTGACGTCCGGGGAGACTTGATCTTCCAAGGATTCGTGACCCCAACCACTGCTCCGGCTTTAGATCCAGAGCACGTCGCCAGGCCCGAAGACGGGCTTCTTGAGCCCGCCGGACTATCTACGGCCACTAAACCCGGTACGGGAGAGCCGGATGAGGTATCATCGCGGGCAATCATCACAAAGCCAGATTCTTATCCGGACACTGGCCCTGAATTCTCAGGGCCAGCATCGTGTGACTTCGGCTAGGGAACCTCCCTCCTGCCGTATTCCACGGGCTCTCTCCCCCTGGCAAAACCTCACCTTTAAGCGAGGCTCTGGACTTAATGCGGTCCCTTGTCATTACAGAGGAGCAACATCCGAACTATGCCCAGCCCGGACTAGGGGCTGAGAGCAGGGAATTTTGCCTCCCGCCCACCACCCACTTCATAGCCACTGTCGAGGACTTAACCGACATGCTCGATTACGGCTCCGAAAACATCGACGGTATGGACGACGATGCCAGAGAGGAGTAGGCCCAAAGCCCACCGCATATAGGACGCTGGGCGGCCACCCCCACGTATGAAATATATATGGTGGATACATCCAAAGATGATGGCGAGGACGACGGTAGGGATCCAGTCAAGGATAATAACGCTGATAAACCACCGAAGCGGCGCCATTCAAAATCACGTCGTGACAAAGAAAGCAAAACTGGCACTGGAGAAAATAATACTCCGGAGAACACCGAAGACCCAGACGCCCTCATCGAACTAGCTTCCGAACAGGAAGATAGGGAGGAAGGGCAGAGTAACCCCGATGAGCCAGTTGGGAATGACGACTCGGAGGACATCAGTTATATGCCACCCTCCGAAGATGAAATAAGCCTCGACAACGGAGACTTCATCATGCCAGAAGAACCCCTCGAGTAAGAACGCTTTAAGCAATAGCTCATCGCAACCGCGAGGAGCCTGAAAAGGAAGCAACAACGACTTCAAGCCGAACAGGATACACTCAACGACAGATGGACTCAGGTCCTAGCAGCTGAGGAGTACGGCCTTGAGCGCCCCATAAAAAGCTATCTGAAGTGCAAACTGCTACCCTGATTCGACATTGAGGCACGCGAGCCTATAGCACCAGTGCATAATACAGCTGATAAACCAGACCAGCCACCCCATTGCCGCAACAAAACGGCTACACAAGCCAAACACTAGCCCACATTACCCCGTCGTAAAGGAAGGAAGACAGCGGCCCAGGATTACACCTATGACCTACGGCAGGGCCTGGACGCCAGGGCAGGCCTGGCCAGAACAATTTATGGGTCAAAAGGACGTGCCCCAACACAAGAGAATGGCTATCAGGCCCGGCGCGACCAACACAACCTCCCTCGGGGTGAAAACCGTTTAGGGACGTCCGCCGAACTCCGTCGAGACGCCGCCCGTTACAGAGGCGCCGCTCACCCCTTATGCTTCACCGATGAGGTAATGGGGCACAAATTCCCGCAAGGGTTTAAACCCATGAATATCAAATCATACGATGGAACAACAGATCCCGCGGTATGGATTGAAGATTTTCTTCTCCATATCCACATGGCCCGCGGTGATGATCTTCACGCCATCATATACCTCCCACTAAAACTAAAGGGACCAGCACGACACTGGCTAAACAGCCTTCTAGAGAACTCCATTGGCAGCTGGGAGGACTTGGAAGACGTCTTCCGCGATAATTTCCAAGGTACATATGTCCGGCCACCAGACGCCGATGACTTAAGTCACATCATCCAGTAGTCCGGAGAGTCAGCCAGGAAGCTCTGGACTAGGTTCTTCATTAAAAAGAACCAAATTGTCGATTATCCGGACGCCGAAGCCCTCGCGGCCTTCAAACATAGCATCCGGGATGAGTGGCTCGCCCGCCACCTTGGTCAAGAAAAACCAGAATCTATGGCAGCCCTTACCGCTCTGATGTCCCGCTTTTGCGCGGGAGAAGATAGTTGGCTCGCTCGTAGAAGCAACATCAGCAATGATCCGGGCACTTCCGAAGTTCGAGACGGCAACGGTAAGCCACGACGCAACAAACACAAACGTCGAAATAATAATGAAGGAATGCAAGACACGGAGGTCGACGCCGGATTCAGCGGCTCCAAACCCGGTCAACGGAAAAAGCCATTCAAGGCAAACAGAAACGGACCATCCAATTTAGACAAGATACTGGATCGGCCCTGCCAGATTCTTGGCACCCCCCATAAACCAATTACTCACACCAACAGAAGTTGTTGGGTCATCAAACAAGTCGGCAAGCTTAATGCCGAACATAAGGGGAAGGGGCCGCCCAGTGACAGCGATGACGAAGAGACTCGCCAGCCGAACACCGGGGGTCAGAAGCAATTTCCCCCCGAAGTGAAAATCATAAACATGGTATACATGACGCACACCCCTACAGGGGAGCGCATGTGCACACTATGGGATGCATGCACCATAGAGCCGGTGACCCAAAAAATTAGCCAATGGGCGGCCTGCCCAATCACTCTTGATCGCAAGGACCACCCAGCCAGTGTCCATCATGAATGTTCGGCAGCTCTGATCATCGACCCAATTATAAATGGATTCCATCTCACGAAAGTCCTTATGGACGGCGACAGTAGCCTTAATCTACTTTACCAAGACACTGTCCGCAAAATGGGCATTGATCTTTCAAGAATCAAGCCCACCACAAATACCTTCAAGGGAGCAATACCCGGCACAGAAGCTCACTGCACGGGCTCAATTACATTGGAAGTCGTTTTCGGTTTGCCGAACAACTTTCGAAGTGAAGGTTTGACCTTCGATATTGTCCTGTTCCGCAATAGTTACCAAGCACTACTTGGGCGTACCGCTTTTGCTCGTTTCAATGCGGTCCCACATTACGCCTATCTAAAGCTTAAGATGCCCGGTCCACGCGGCATCATCATGATAAACGGAAATGTGGAACGCTCGCTCTGTACATAGGAGCATACTACGGCTACTATAGCCGAAGCACGAAGCGGTCTCATCAAGCTGCATATCTTATCGGCCATCAAGCCACTGGTCCCTCTTAAACAGGACCGATCGATCTTAGAGCTGGATTAGCAGTTTTGCCTCAGTCGTTCGCCTCATATAGCCGTGAAGTTTGTACCACACATACATAATTGTGCACTTAAAATACCCTAGTCATCGGTGCAGGCACAATATGGATAGTACTACAACGCGGTCCGCAATCCCATAGCCTTTTTCCCTTTTCTAACTATTTTTTATCTTTTACCACAGGTGACTCAAAGGCTGGTCATCTTACGGACTCTTTCGGAGTCCGGCTTTGTATACTTATCCAAAGGCTATTCCTGTTAAGGAGTGCTTTCGCCGAGGCAAGGCGGCGCAGACGTGTGACAGGAGGTCCAAATAATTTTTTGTAGACCACACTCTTTATTTCGAGCCTGTAAAGTGCCTTTTCCCTCAGCCTTCGACCCCCGGCATGTCAAATAGCCCGGGTAGGGGCGTTACAATATGTAATATTGCGTTTGACGTATCAATCAGATTCCAGTGAACATAATCCGTATTCACTATTCGCTTTTTCTAAGAACTGAATTTTGCTTCTTCAGTTGTTTCACGCACGCACCTCGGCATAAATTGCTAGGGGCTCGATATGGGAACATATGAGTTGTGGACAAGTCCGAACAGCTTTATAGCACACTTCGGCGTCACGAGTTTGGCCTTATATGCTTCAGCTCCGGATCATGTCTTTGGTCAATAGTTGGGTTGCCCGACTCCTGTGCTTACTACCTTACGTTCCGTCCTATCGGCTAGGGTAGTAAAGGGAGAACTACTGTGATTGTGTTTACGGTTCATCTGGTCAAGCACCTCAGTAGAGAAAGCCGAAAACTGGCTGTCATGGTGCGGAGAGAGCTGGTCAACCACTTGATGACTTATCAGAATCTTTCGTGATTCCTTCCGTATTACACGAAGGGCCGTTCTTCTGGTCATCTATGTAATGCAGCGTATTCGGATAACCGCGTACATACCAGGGGCTATATCGTAGACCCACCGTCAAACTCCTATGGCTATGTGAAAGTGTTAAAGCCCTATAGTCCGATTTCCTAGTTCGCCGCATTGACACCTCCTTTACGAACCAATACGTTGGGTCAAGAGTGATCAAGTGCTTTTCCGAACACCTCCGTATTATATGCGAGGGGGCCGAAGCCAACGACTGGTAAACTTTCAGATTATACAAAAAAACGGCCGCACAGGAGGAACCAAAACTTTCAGGCAAAAGTATAAAAAAACATAGCCTTGATATATCATAATATTTTTTTACAATTTCAGGCACATTCACTCGAATATCATATCCTTCGAGCACTGGCCCTCTGTCAAGCAGGCGCCCTCTAGGACATCCTCAAAATAATGCTCCAGCGTATGATGGTCCTTCCCCCCGGGTGGAATCTTTGTTGCGATGTCGGTGGCCTTCATCTTCGCCCAGTACGTCTTGATGCGGGCAAAGGTCATCTGTGCACCTTCAATGCATGTTGACCGCTTAACGGCGTCAATACGCGGCACCGCATCAACAAGTTGCTGCACCAAACCAAAATAACTATTCGGAATTGGCTCAGTCGGCCACAGCCGGACCACGACGTCCTTCATGGCAGATCCGGATATCCTGTGGAGCTCAGCCCACTAGGCCATCTGTTCGTTCAGCAACAGCGGACGATTTGGCGTGCTGAATTGCGACCAGAAAAGCTTCTCCGTTACATGCCCTTCTTGCACTTGGAAAAACTGCACCGCATCGGAGACACTCTTCGGCAAGTCCAAGAGTGCGTCTGGAGAATCCACATTTGATTAAGCGGGGCATACTTCGGATCGCCAAATTTAGTCTGTAATAGAAAGGGCTTATCGACCGCTATCTCCCCAGCTTGCCGGATCTCCTCCCGAGCCGCTCTAGACTCGGATCGTGCTTCTCTCGCCTCTTGTAAGGGTTCGACTACTGTGGCTTTGTTCTCCTCCTCGAGTGTTTGGCATTTTCTAGTGGCATCGTTTAGCTCTCGCTCTATGGCAGATATTCTCTCCTTGCACTGGCGTCGAGCAGCCTGTTCGGCCTTTAACGCGCCAGCTGCCTTCTTGGCAGCCGCGTTACTCATCATGGCTTGCTCCTTGGCCCGGGCAAGCTCAGCCCGAAGGGTCTCAACCACGGCGGCACTATCCGCAGTTATGCATATCTCAGTATATAATTCTCAGCTTCATGCTCATATTATTATACATGCATATACTGACCGCCCCAAAACATACCTTGTGCCTCGTCGAGCCGACTGTTAATAAGCGTGATGTCGTCATCCGCCACATCAAGTTTCTGCTTCAAATCTGCAACTTCGGTAGCTTGGGCAGTCGCCATGAATGTAACAGCCCGTGTTCAAATTAATTAGGTTATTTCCTAGGGATATCTTTTTTGATCCTCTGATCGCCTCCCTTTGGATGCCAACCAGAGTCTCAGGGGCTACTATCTATACACAGGTGCATTTTGCACGTAGAATGCAATTGAAGATATTTCATTGCATACCTCGAAGCCTCGTAGAGGCCCGTGAAGGCTTCATTTAATCCGCTTCTTGCGGACAGAATCCTCTCAACTACCATACCCATTAAGGTATGATGTTCCTCTGAGACGGACGCATGTTGCAACGTGTCAATCAATGTATCCAGCGTCTCTGGATTCCTAGAAGCGGCTACAGGAGTACGGACTCCCTGCGAAGGGATATGTTTACTCGACCCTAGAGTCGTCTCTGGCTGTAAACCGGATAGTCCGGGGCCTTTATTGTTGGTCCCCGTAGGGGCCGCACTCCCCGGACCCTAGGCGACCGAAGTTTCACCTTTGGGCGTTGTCTTCATTGTCCCCCGCACCACTTGTTGATCGGGAGAGATCCTCTGGGACGACACCTCAAAATCGTTCGCCTTAATGGGCGAGGAGGTCAGAGGAGGCGTCTTGCTCTCCATCATCTCCGGAAGAAGATCCCCTGAGGAAGAGGGTTGTTGGGGAAGACTGCGTGCCGGACTGCAAACGTATATTCTAGATGTTACCCTTGTAACCGGAAAAGAACGGGATATGTTTAAAGACACCCTTGTTCACTTAAGATTCGGCTAAAGGCTTGTCCTTACGGAGGAACCGTGCGGCAACATCGTCTTCCGAACCCGAACCGCCTGACATGGGCATCTTCCCTCGCTTAGGAGCCTTTACCTTCAAACCTTCGGAGGCGGCCCTTTTCTTACCATGGGGAGAAGGGATGTCAGTTTCTCCTTCTCTTTTGTCTTCGGAAGAGGGAGTCCCAATCTCCTCGGACATAGTGTCTGGTGTACCTTCAGAATGGAGGACACCTTTGGCCTTCTTGCTCTCCTCCTTGTCCTCCTTCGTCGGCACTTGATATGGTGCTGGAGCCAGCATCCTTGTTAACACAGGATCAGCTGAGTCTTCGGGAAGACGGGCCGAACACCTAATTCGTTCCGCCTTCTTTATCCAGCCCTGGTCGAAGATGGTTTTCTTAGTATCTTATTATGGTATATTTAACTAAATTGTGTTCGGGACTCGAGTGCTTACCGAGGTATCCAGATGGTTGCAGTCGAGGCCAATGTCCTCGGTGGTATCCGGCCACTGTTTTTGTGTCCCAAAAAATAACTTCCACATTCCTCTGTGCATCGTGCTGAAGGGTTTGTGGTCCTTCCGGATTGAACTCCAACATGCGGAGGGGCCGTCGCTGGCACGGAAGGACCCGACGGACTAGCATTACCTGGATTACATTGATGAGACCGGTGTCCTTCTCAAGGAGACTACGGATGCGGCTTTGTAGAGTCTGCACTTCATAAATTGATCCCCAGTCCAACCCCTTATTGATCCATGATGCGAGCTGTACTGGAGGGCCATATCGGAATGTAGGTGTAGTTGCCCACTTGGTACCACGGGGTTCAGTGATGTAAAACCACTCCCGCTGCCATAAGCTAGAGGATTCCGTGAAAGAGCCTTTTGGCCAAAGAGTATTGGTAAGCTTGCTCACCATGGCACCACCGCACTCCGCTTGCCTCCCGTCAATTACCTTCGGCTTCACATTAAAGGTCTTGAGACATAAGCCGAAGTGTGGGGGAATACGGAGAAAGGCCTCACACATGACGATGAATGCCGAGATTTGAAGAAAGGAGTTCGGAGCTAGATCGTGAAAATCTAGCCCACAATAGAACATGAGTCCGCGAACGAAGGTATGGAGAGCGAACCCTATCCCCCGGAGGAAGTGGGAGATGAATACGACCCTCTCGCCGGATCTGGGAGTAGGAATAACCTGCCCTTTAGCAGGGAGCCTGTGGAGGATTTCCGCAGTCAGGTATCTTGACGCCCGGAGCTTCGCAATATACTCCTCTGTGACAGAGGAGGCCACCTACCGACCTTGAGGGCTGGGTCCGGACATGACTGGGAGGCTCGAAGCAATTAAGTTGAAACCTGGGTGCTGGAACTCGAGGTTGGAAAGGTTGAGGAAGAGGCAGCCATAGAGGAGAAAGACGGGTCTGTGCCCCTTTATAAAGACGGTGAATATCAAACGCCTCCTCGTAGGCCTTAAAACCTGCCTATTCCCAAGGAATCATGCCAACGGGACGGTTGGGTTGCCCACGCCCGTATTGATGAGAATCCCGTAATAAGGGGACACGATCTTTGCTTTGACAAGATGTGCCAATGAAACCGCATCTCAAAACATGGAGCGACAGGCTGAAAAATGGTTCGAAATAATGACCGGGTGGTGACGTGGCGTCATGCTACAAAAGTTGGCAGTGGATTGGACTCGTGAAATACTATACTCTCTGCGATTGTGTGTGGTACTTGTTTTGCAGAGCCGGACACATTCTCTGTGTTTGAAGGCTGTTTTGGAGTATTCGGAGAAGAAACCGGCCTTGCAATGCCGAAGAAAATCTGCGCGCCAGACACCTCGTCGTTGAAGCCTGGTTCAGGGGCTACTGAGCGAGTCCTAGATTAAGGGGTCCTCGGGCGTCCGGCCTATTGGACATGGGCCGGACTGATGGGCTATGAAGATACAAGACCGAAGACTCTCACCCGTGTCCAGATGGGACTCTCCTTGGCGTGGATGGCAAGCTTGACGTTCGGATATGAAGATTTCTTTCTCTGTAACCGACTTTGTACAACCCTAGTCCCCTCTGGTGTCTATATAAACCGGAGGGTTTAGTCCGTAGGGGCAATCACAATCATACAGACTAGACTTCTAGGGTTTTAGCCATTACGATCTCGAGGTAGATCAACTCTTGTAATACTCATATTCATCAAGATCAATCAAGCAGGAAGTAGGGTATTACCTCCATAAAGAGGGTCTGAACCTGGGTAAACATCGTGTCCCCTGTCTCCTGTTACCATCGACCTTAGACGCATAGTTCGGGACCCCCTACCCGAGATCTGCCGGTTTTGACACCAACACGAACCCTTGTCGGTCTAGGATGTGAGCCTCAGCGGGGGTCCGGATCTGAAGGCAGGAGCGGCTGCCCACTTAGGGCCGCGGGGTTTTGTGATATAGAACCATTCATGTTGCCATATCTTGACGGTGTCCACAAAAACTTCCTTTGGCCAATTGACTGTGGGGAGCTTACTCACCATGGGGCCATCGCAGTCCGTGTGTTGCCCATCGACCACCTTTGGCTTCACGTTAAACATCTTGAGGCATAAGCCGAAGTGTGGAGGGACCCGGAGGAAGGCCTCACACACGACGATGAACACCGAGATGTGGAGGAACGAATTTGGGGCCAGATCTTGAAAATCCATCCCATAGTAGAACATGAGACCCCTCACAAAGGGGTGGAGGGCGAATCCGAGTCCGTGGAGGAAGTGGGAAATGAACACCACCCTCTCGCCGGGCCCCGGAGTGGGGATGACCTGCGCCGGATCGGGAAGCCTTTGCTTGATTTCCGCGGTTAGATACCGCGCCTCTCGTAGCTCCTTGATGTTCTCCTCCGTGACGAAGGAGGCCATCCACTTGCGTTAAGAGACGACCATGACCGGAAGAGTTGCAGAGGAGAGAAGAGCTTGGAACTTGGGCGCTGGAGATCGAGGATGGGAAGACAAAGAAAGGATGAGGCGTGGGACGGAAGAGTTGGATTCTATCCACTTATATGGACTACGAATATCAAGCGTCCCCCTCCCTCAAGCCTTAAAACTCGCCTGTTCCCAAGGGGTCGTGCGAACAGCACGGTTAGATTACCAAAACTCGTATTGATGAGAATCCCGCAATAAAGGGACACGATCTCCGCTGTGACAAGACGTGTCAATGGGAGTTGCGTATTGAAACGTGAGGCGGGAGGCCCAAAAGCGGTTCGAAATAATAGCAGAGCTAAGCGTGACGTTTCCCTAGAAAAAGTTATCGATGGATATATCTTATTTTAAGCATTATGCCTTTATGGTTGGTGGGTTAACCTGTTAAACAGATCCGGATATAGTTCTTGTTGATCAACTACTTTAAAGTATTTAGAGGAGGAACCCACCTTGCAATGCCGGAGACAATCTGCGTGCCGGACACATCGTCATTGAAGCCTGGTTCAGGGGCTACTGAGGGAGTCCTGGATTAGGGGGTTCTCGGGCGCCCGAGCTATGTAACATGGGTGTGACTAATAGGCTGCGAAGATACAAGATATAAGACTTTCCCATGTGTCTGGATGGGACTCTCCTTGGCGTGGAAGGCAAGCTTGGCACTCGGATATGAAGATTCCTTTCTCTGTAAACCGACTCTATATAACCCTAGACCCCTCCAGTGTCTATATAAACCGGAGGGTTTAGTCCATAGAGGCAATCATAATCATATAGGCTAGACATCTAGGGTTTAGCCATTACGATCTCGAGGTAGATCAACTCTTGTAACCCTATACTCATCAAAGTCAATCAAGCAGGAAGTAGGGTATTACCTCCATCAAGAGGGCCCAAACCTGGGTAAACATCGTGTCCCCTGCCTCCTATTGCTCTCGATCCTTAGATGCACGGTTCGGGACCCCCTACCCGAGATCTGCCGGTTTTGACACCGACAATGATTAATCGAAGAATGATGGGCAGATTACGTGCAAAGCTAAACACACTCGAACTTAAGGAGCTCTATCTTAATGGGCGGAGATACACATGGTCGAATGAAAGGCAGCATGCAACCCTTGAAAAGATAGATCATGTCTTTGTCTCAAATGAGTGGGATGAGGTGTACCCTACTTGCTTTCTTTCAGCTCTAGGGATGGCCATATCAGACCATTGTCCACTGATGCTAGATTTGAATATGGAAGTGTTCACGCGTAAGAGGTTCAAGTTTGAGTCATTTTGGGTCAAGGCTGAGGGCTTTATGGAGACTGTGCAGACGGTGTGGAACTCAACTCCGGTGGCTTCTAATGTATATCTTACATTTACAAAACAAGCTGAAGGCCACGGCTACCGCCTTACAAAAATGGAGTGATCGGTGGATCAGAAACGTGAAGTTGCAAATTTGCATAGCTCTAGAGGTGATCAACAGGTTGGATATCGCCATGGACTCCCGAGCACTATCTGTTGCGGAAGTGGAACTTCACAAATACTTGAAAAGAAAGCTCTTGGGGTTATGCTCTCTTGAGCGGACTATTGCTAGGCAACGTTCGCGCATGTTGCAGCTGAAGGAGGGAGATGGGAGCATGCGCTTGTTCCACCAGCAGGCAAGCCACCGGTAGAGGAAGAACACGCTACGAATGGTGCATCATAAGGGAAATCTCTTCACAGGCCAAGAAGAGGTAGCATCGGATGTGGATGACTACTACTCCATGGCTTTCAGATCGTGCGAGGTGCGGACTCACGTGCTCAATCTGGAGACACTTGGGTTGCCGCGTCGAGATATGGCACATTTGGAGGAGCCGTTCATGCCAGAGGAAGTGGAGAAGATGATCAAAGCCATGCCTCAGGATAAAGCGCCAAGGCCGGATGGTTTTACGGGTTGTTTTTATGCTGTTTGCTGGCACATCATACAGGATGACTTCATGGCAGCAATGAGCTACTTCTATGGTGGAGATGTTAGAGGCATGGCGGCGATCAACAAGTCTCTAGTGACCCTTCCGCCTAAGAAGGAAGGGGCGCTGGATGTGGGTGACTTCAGGCTTATCAACCTGGTGCACGGGGCCGTGAAGATCTTTGAAAAAGTGCTCGCATCGAGGCTTGTGGCAGAGCTGCCGAATCTGATTGGGAATCATCAAAGTGCCTTTGTCAAAGAAAGATCGCTCCATGATAATTTCATGCTAGTCCAGAGTATGGCAGGCGATTGCATGCGCTCAAAAACCCTACAGTCCTCCTAAAGATGGACATTTCTAAAGCGTTTGACTCAGTTCAGTGGCCGTTCCTCCTAGAGGTCATGGAGCAACTCAGTTTTGGACCAAGATGGAGAGCTTGGGTTTGTGGGATTCTAGCCACATCGCCCACAAAGGTCATGGTAAACGGAGACCCGGGAAACACAATTTACGATTACAAAGGCTTGCGACAAGGTGACCCCGTATCACCGATGCTGTTCATACTTACTATGGAGCCATTGTAACGTTTGCTCGATTGGGCCGTGGACAGAGGGCTCTTGCACCCCCTGGCAATAACAGGAATGAGGAAGAGGATCTCTATATTCACGGATGATGTGGTTCTGTTTGTCAAGCCGGAGCCCATGGACCTTGCGGTTTGCCAGTGCAACTTTGACTTCTTAGGAGAGGCGTCGGGACTGCATATTAACATGGCAAAATCTGTGGCATTGCTGATACGTTGCTCGGACCAAAGTATCAACATGGCTAGTGTGGAGCTTGGGTGTCCAGTGGGATCCTTTCCGGTTCGATATCTTGGACTCCCACTGTCCTTGAGAAAACTATCATCTACGCAACTTCAATATCTCGTGGACCAGATGGCGAACCGCCTACCAAAGTGGAAGGCCGCTCTCATGCCAAAAAGTGGTAGACTGACTCTGGTACATTCTGTCTTGTGCGCAATGCCCATCCATGCTATGATGGTTTTGGATCTTCCTATCAAGACGATTGCTGCCATGAATAAGGTGTGCCGGGGATTTCTGTGGTGTCGCAAGACCGAAGCAAATGGTGGAAAATGTGCTGTGGCGTGGGAGGCTGTGTGCGCTCCAAAATGGGCAGGAGGTCTAGGCCTGCCCAATATGAGGTGGCTCAACTTAGCTATGCAGGCCAGGTGGCCATGGTTACAACGGACTGATGGCAGCAGACCTTGGAGCGAGTTCTCAATCAAGGTGCCAGACGAGTCAATGAAGCTATTCCAAGCGGCTACTAGATGCACGGTACGGGATGGAACGAACACCCTCTTCTGGGAAGATCGGTGGCTCGACCAAAGAAGGATACAGGAACTTGCACCGGCCATCTATGGTCTGGTGCCAAGCCGCGTGCGAAGAACATGCATGCTCGGGCATGTGCGGGAGAATGGGACGTGGGCTACAAGTGTTGGCCCCAACTTGGGGGAGGAAGCCTTGCAGGAATTCCTACAGCTATGGCAGAGGATTCAAAATTGGGGACCAACGGAAAATGCTATGGACAACATCTCTTGGTCTTGGGAGACGAGTGGGAAGTTCACTGTGAGGTCGGCGTACGCCGCCGGGTTTTTGGGCAGAGAGATCATACCCACTGCGGACCTCACTTGGAAATCGAGAGCTCCGACAACATGCAAGTTTTTCACCTGGCTAGCCCTACGCATTAGATGTTGGTCATCCGATCGACTGGCCAGGAGGGGACTACCGCACCAAGACAAATGTCCACTCTGTGATCAAGAGGAAGAAACAATAGAGCATGTGCTCTTAACTTGTGCCTTCGCCAGAACGGTGTGGGCAGAGTTATGTCAGGCTATGGGGAAGCTAGATTGGACACCCACTCCACAAGAGTCCCGCCGGACTTGGCTCTGCAGCAAACAAGGATTACCCACCATAACCACGAAGGATCTCCACACACTACTACTACTAACGATGTGGGAAATGTGGAAGCACAGGAACGCGGTCGTGTTTGATGGTGCCACGCCATCAGTTGGTGCTCTTTTGCACAAAATCTCCTCGGAAGGTAGAACGTGGTCGTTGGCTGGACTCATAAAAGGAAACGTAGATTATGTGTTTGCAGGTCTAATACGGTGGAGCATTGGGGAGGAGTAGCCTATGTTAGGGTGGATTGGAGTTGTATGTGTATTCGTGAGGTGTATCACGATGCGTTGTAAATAACCGGTGGAGGCGTTCTTCGCCTTTGTTCTTTAATATATGATATGCACACTCGTGCATATTCGAGAAAAAAAGAACGGTAATGTCGTGATCGGGTGACACTTTTTGAAGCAGAGCGGAGTGAGTGCCGATTCTAATCAGTTTGGGACGGTAACTATGAACATGTATTGTCAAGGCTTTATGATGAGTATACATTCTATCTCATATTCTCACAAACTATGAATCTGTGCTTACCCTATAATTTTGAGATGTTGTTTGATAACATTATGTTCGCGCATGCATGTAAAAATATGAGAGATCAAATTCAAAGTTGTCGTATGACACGTAGGAGTAGCAGACCGAAGCTAATTCAAAAGAGAATCATATGGATAGAATTGCGGCTTTCGTTCGAATCATATCAACACGAAGTACCAATTGCAGGTTTCTTTCTTATAATAAGATGTAAACGAATAAATGTTAGACAACGACCAATTATTTAGTATATGAATCGTGCTTTTGGATGCACTTCAAGGTCCTGAGTTCTAGTTTCACGTAAGACCCTGAACCCTGTACGCAGTGCAAATCCTTGTGTTTTTGTCCACCTCTCGCTATCAACACCCGGGCTATAGTTCAGGGCAGCAGGCTTTGGGGAAGAATTCCAGATAACAGGCTTTGGGGAAGAATTTCAGATTGTGTGGAGGGCGAGGAGGCGCCGCCGGTTTGGCACGGTGTCCAGCGAGGTAGCAGGAGCTGTGGTAGACATGGAGAATGATAGCTCTGATTACCAAAGCTGAGTTGCATAATACACATCATACATCGTACTGCTCGGAATCAAGGTTACATATACAAGCCGAACTGATAAGAGAGGAGTAGCCGCCAGTTCAGAACATATCTCCTTTATGCTTGATGTCTGATAACAAGGTACTCTTCTTCACTAAAATACAGAACAGAGTAGCGGAGTAGGAGCAAGCAGAGGCATCATCACAAGTTGCTCCTGTGAGTGGTGGCTGCTGGCTTGGGTGGCGACTTCTTCATGTTACCGAAGAGGGAGTGCCTGCCCTCGGCGACGACGTTGCCGGTCCCGGCGTTGGTGAAAAGCACGTGTGTGCCGGAGTAGGCGCCCTTGTGTCCGAGCGCCCTCGCCGTTATGCTCAGCCGGTCCCCCGGGCGGGCCTGGGAGAGATCGGGGAAGGCGACGGACATGTCGACGGAGACCTTGAGGTTTTGGCCCTCGGAGATGGAGGCGGCGGAGCCGATCTCGTCGACCAGCGCCACGACGGCGCCGGCGGCGAGGCAGCCGGTGGTGGCGTCCTGCGTGCGTGCGTGTTTAGCTCAGCTGGGATCAAGACAGGTGAAAGTGAAATCGATCAAGGAAGCGAGTGACGTACGGTGAGGCTCGGGGGGACGGTGTAGGAGCAGTGGATGAAGCCCGGGTGGAGGCGGAGGACGCGGATCCCGCGCAGCGCGAATCCCTCGAAGAAGCTCGGCGACAGATGAGTAGTGGACGGTGATAGGGATGCGGATGCGGCGGAGGAGAGCGCGTCCACCCGCGCGTGCTCGTCGGCGCTGACGCTCAGGACGTCCCGGGCACGAGCTAACTCGGGGGAGTCGGCCATGGCCACCTGCTGCTTCTCTGCCTGATGATTATCTCTCTCCGGTGGATTTGGGAATTTGTGACCGACTGACTCTGGTTGTTGGTGCCACGCGACCAAGGTCCCAGGCGGACGGACCAGAACCAGCCGCATCGATAAGAGCATCTTCAACAGGCGCCCAACGCGCCGCGCGCTAAAAACGGATTTCGCGCGCGCCCATCGCCTGGTTTGACGCGGGGCGCAGCGTTTGCCCCAGCAGGCGTGGTAAAATGCAGCGCGCGCTCATTCTATAAATATTTTTTTAATTAAAATTACATAGATAAAAAAAGATACAAAGATATTTTACATCGGTGCAACGGCATAAATAGATAGATAGTTCGACATACATAGATAGATAGATACTACTACGGCATAGATAGATAGATAGAAAGTACTACGGCATACATAGATAGAAAACTACTCCAAATCGCTATCATCATCACCATTATTCTCGTCGGCGGCGTCGTCTGAGGTATCCAGCCAGATGTCCAACCACCGATCATCGTCGGCGGTGAAAAACGACTGGCCACCTGCTGCAACGAGATCGGACTGCGCGTTCGCCAACGCCTTGCGTCGATGCCTGTCCAACCGCGCCTCGCGGCGCCTTCGCGTGTCCTCCTCGCGACGCCTTGCCCAGTAGGCCTGCTCGTAGGCGACGTCCTCCGGGTGTTGGGCGCGCCACTCCGCCATGACCCGCTCGTCCTCCTGAGCGACGAGGAGGCGGCGCTGCCGCTCGGCGTGCTCCGCACGGTCTTGTACCGTGTTCAGACGCGGCGGCGGGGCACGGTCGAGCGCTTGCTGGAGCGTGTAGACGTCCTGGAAGTTCATCTGGCCGCGCGGCCGGCCTAGGCGCCACGCCGCCGCGTCGTACGCGCGGGCGGCCTCGCGCGCCGTCCCGTACGTGCCGAGGCCGAGCCGGAGTTCGCCGGAGCGTATCTCCGCGGTGTACCAGCCGTTGGGGCGCAGGCAGACGCCGCGGTAGCCGGACTCTCCTCGACGGCGCGGCGGCATGGCGTGGCGCTGGGGCGGCGGAGGCGCGTCGGTGGCGGGGCGCTGGAGCGGCGCGTGGCACAGAAAGAGCGAGAGAAGAAGAGAAGAGGAGGCGTGGAGAGGCGCGTGGCGCGCGCTGGATTTTATATAGGCGCCGCTTCCGCGCCGGAAAGCGGCGCGCAAAATATGACGCACGAGCTGGCACCTTTTCGCGCGCGCGCGTGATTTTCCCGCCGCCGCTGGAGCGCGGCAAAACGCTCGGCGCGCGCTAAAGGATCTGTTTACCGCGTGCGCCCCGTTTCGCGCGGCCGTTGGAGATGCTCTAACCAGTGGACTCAACCGCACCAACAAAAAAAGAGAGAGAGGAAAAAACAAATCAGCCACTAAGTTGGGCCGGAAGAAAAGAGAAAAAAGCCCAGCAACACAGTCTCGACTCGTCGTCGCACGACCGCGGTGGACACCAGCCGATGCGCACTGCCTCCCCTCCCCCTGATTCTCCTCGCGACTGCTCCGCGCTCCGGCCGATCTCGCCGCCTAGCTCCGTGCCTCGCCGGCGACTCTGCCCGCCGAGCCCCTGCCCGGTGCCACCGCGCCCAGCCGCAGCCTCCCAGTCCGCACTTGGCAGTCAGCGTCCGGCAGCCGGCGTTGTGCAGCTGCAGCAGGCCAGCAGCCAGCCGCCAGCCGCCCAGCCCGATTTTAAGGTACGTTTGATGAGATTCCTTCCGGTTTCCGAATTTTTGTTTACTCATTAATCATTGCTCGTCGTGCTTCCACCTGCTTACGAATTTAGGCTTGCTGTGCTCCTTTGTAAATTGCTAAGTTGTAATGTATTGCACTCCTGAATTCTGTCCAGGAATGTTACTACTTACTACTGAATTGTTTCAGTTTGGGTCCATTTTTTGAATCCATGTGGCATCTTGAGCTGTGGTTTCCAGGAATGTTCCTAGTTACTACTGAATTGTTTCAGTTTGGGTCAAACAATTGATACATTGTTCTCATTTTATGAACCAATAAATGCCACTGTCATATTGGTTTGAGGAGAGCAGAAAACAACTAGACCAAGAGAGACCGCGGATGGAATCGGAAGCAGCAGCAGCAGCAACGCAAGCGGAAGGGGACCTCCTCCGCGACTTTGAGCGAATCCTCCATGACGACCCCCTCATGTAAGGATCCAATCCTCATTTATTTTTCTCTTTCAGATTTCTTCCCCTGGACCGCATTCCCCAGTCTCCAATTCATGGCGTGGTTTCATGACATCGCAGAGACGAGGTTGGGTTCCTGCATCCTACACAGCTCCACTCGCTACTCGTAGACAGCACCAACAAATCCACATCCCAATACTTCTGGTGCGTAGACCACAAGCTTGCCGTCTCCTCCAGCATCCTGCCCGACCTCTACCGTGCCGCTCGCCGCGCACACGCCAACGCGACACTCAATCCCTCGTCATCACCATCTGCATCCGATGCTGCCTTGATCATGACACACAGCAAGGCGCTGCTCATACTCTGTCCTGACTTGCTCACCGCATGGAACTCCAGGTAGTATAACTCTGGAAAATACACATGAGCTCCTGGGTGCTCCACACCCCTATATGAATATTAAATTAAAAAATACCAGTAAAATTCAAAAACAGCTGGAATCTTGAGATATCAAACTTGGGTGCCCAATCTACTCCTGTGTGAAGTTTCGTGAAAAAATACCAGGAAATGTATCCGTTGCGAGAAAAAAATACCAGATGGAGTAGATTGGGTACCCAGGTTTGATATACCAAATTCTCAGTTTTTGTTTTTTGAATTTTCCTGGTATTTTTTTGAACTTAATGTTCATATAGGGGGTTGGAGCACCCAGGTGCTCCAAATCCTCTTCCCTAATAGTAGTATAATGCCAGCTACTTTCACACGCGCCTTATTGTAACAGTTATAGTCTTGTGCAGGAAGATGGTGCTGTCCACCAATTTTAATCTCTCGCACCTCAAGGATGAGCTGCGATTGTGTGCCTTGATCCTCTCCTACTCGCCAAAGAATGAGAGTACCTGGAGCCACAGGTACACATACCTACACTTTCCTTCCCTTTAAATTAACTCAACCTGTTAGAGTACGTAATGGGCCTAACGGGCCCGTTAGGGCAAAAAGGGAAGGGATTTCCTTCTTAATTCTTGCTTGATTAGATTGATACATCTCCTCTCTTTATATAGAGAGGTTTACTTGACTCCCAAGCAAGGCTTACTTAACCCCTAAGCAAGCGACTCTTATCTCTAATTACCCCTAAGACTAACGGGCCCATTAGGCCCATTACGTACTCTAACACAACCCATCTTTCTGCTACTGGAAATCCATGTTGATTTCACTTGTTTATACTAACATACACCTTAATGTCTACAACAGGAGATGGGTGATCAAAAATCTTGCACAACACCTTCAGGACATGCCGGAGCTTATAGACAAGGAATCTCTACTCGTAAAAGACATGGCAGAGGTCATAGCCCACAAATATTTGCTTGTTCAGAATTTTGACATCCACTCTTCTCAATTAATGACATTTCATTTGCAGCTGGTTGCTAAATCACTTCAACGCGATTAGCTATGAACAGTGTGCAACATGATGATAGGTTTACTTTACTCCATCTGCAGAAATCAAAGATGAACTACCGCGCGTGGAGGCATCGATGCTGGCTTATTCCTTACATGAAAACAAAACAGGTGAGATTATAACTGATTAACATTCATTGTCCCGCATTCGTGATCTTGTATGCGGCTCCTGAACACTATTATAGCTTTAATCTTGGCCTTGACTGTTGCACTGTTGCAAGACTTTCTGCTCCCATCATCAGAGCATCTAATTTTTGTTTCTTGAAGGTGCTAGATGAGTTGAACAAGTCAAAAAAATGGGCTGAGTTGCATGTTGCTGACAACTGCAGCTTTCACTACCGCAGGGTTAGGCCCTTCCTTATTTCTTTAGCTTGCACTGTTGTCTGTTGGTATTACTATTTCAAAGCTAATTTATATCTTATTCAATGTTATGTCATATCAACCGCTTGTTTGTGCATCACTCTGCAAAGCTTTTTAATTACACCAAAATGTGCATTATTTTAGGATTTGGATTTGTTCTCATATTCCAATATTCTGTATTGGCACTCATACCCTGTTTTCTAACTATTCTTTAGGACAGCATATGCATATTCAGTGTGGATTAATGCAAACATGCTGTATTATTTCTTTTTTGTAGTCCCTGCTGCTTGCATTACTAGATGGTGCAACGAACAGAGAAGATTCGCTTATTTGCCAGTCAGAAGCTTATCTAATGTGGAAGGTATGGTGAATTTTATCAAATGCTAAGCACTTACATTATTGTGTGCATTTAGTTATATATACACCTGTTACGAAGGCGAAAACAAGCCCATGTGCATCTCATTTTTATGTTAGAAGATTGGTTTGCCTAGGCCATGCTGCTAGAGACTTGATTGTATATGACCAAACAGGAGGAACTGAGGTGGAATGAGACGCTCATCAGACAATACCAAGGGAGAGAGGTTTGTACCTGCGGTGAATCAAAGATGATATTATTGCCAGGAGTGTGACTGATTTGTGAAGATGATCTGTATTGAACTATTGATGCAGTCATTGTGGAACCATCGTCGGTTCCTCTCACAGTGGTGGGTACAACACTTGCTCAGCTGTGAGGAAACCAGCCCGCCAAACGAATCCCTTGCAGAACTCTTCCTATCCCAAGAGATACACCTCCTGTCAGACTGCCTGAGTGCTCCCAGCGATGAGTTTGGCGAAATGTGCGTCCAGGCGGAGCTTGCAGCGCTCTACATTCTGTGGATATCTAAGGCAACCTCTTCTTTCACAGACCCAAGTTTAATTGCGATGCATATGTTAATTATGGTGTGGCGTTTGGCTGAAGAAGAAAAGCTAACTAGTGGTGTGATATGTTTTTGCTGAATGTAGCAAGATGCGGCGGTGAAAGGGAAGGTGGAAGAGATGTTGCAGTCGACGGGAAGCCTGAAGGAGGTGCTGGCAAGGGCCTGCCCGGAGAAGAGCAGACTGTGGGCCCATTTGCTTCACTGATGAGTGCTGACCTGCAGAATGCTGCTGTTTTGTGCGTTTCTTTCTTTTACAGTTGCTGTATTATTTGTCAGTGTTAGATCATTGAGCTCTGCGGCTCTGGAAACTCGTGCCTATCCATTACAGATAAACTAGCAATAATTAGTTAGAACAGAAACATAATTTCATTTTCATGGTGGGGGTACTTAATTTGTTCCTGTGGTATTCTTGCCGTCGTGTTGTTAGTGTAAAAGCTTTAGGATATTGATGTTCTTAAGGTTGCTGCGCAGACATACTGAACCTTGTTTCGTATGCCATGGCCTGGAATCAAATTAACTTTTGAGTAGTTAAGGCTGCTTCTGCTTAAGTGATCTTGTATATTTAGCTTCGCTATGAATTTGAAACAGATACACCTTCCCTCCAACTGCAAATAGATACCCCAGATACACTTTTCCATTTAACTTAGCACCAGTGCTAGTGGAATAAGGACCACAATCCATTCAACTTAGATTCGGTTTGGTGCCTGGGGTTATGATAATCCCCTTACGGTTGAGCAGAATTTAGATGCTGGGTATTCGGCTTTGGGGCTTCTTTTCTTAATCAAGGCATCAAGCTGCTATTTATATATTGCTTCATTCTGAAACATAAGAAAGGAAATGCGATAGGACATCCTTAGATGACATAACGATGATCTGATTTACCCAGCAGAATAATATGATTTTTACAATAACCTGAAAATAAGCAACCTCTGTAGCCTTTCAAAAACATAAGCACAGCTTAAGAAATGAAGAACGTGAAGACGGATTAGAATTCAAGTGGGCAGCAAAAGATACCCATAGATTTAGGATTTCTGGCGGAAGAAACGGCACACAACACAATGAGCAAAAGAGGAAGAAAACATGGCATGCTGCTATGCTGTAACAAGGACCCTGCAATTTTCTTGCTGTCAATATCAAACAAGATCTAAAACATCTTGCAACACCGACCAGCTTACCGGCATTCGATTCCATGGCCCTTACATCATGTTATTGCTATTGCCAGAATGCTAACTTGAATTCAATTGACAAAAGCAAACATACATATGGCATATCGTATACAAGGGTGTAAAGTTAAATGCTATACTCCACTCCCAAGCCCAGTAGGAAATAAGACTAAGTAAGGTATATAATCCAACACCATCACCACTTCACTTGACGACCTTTCTTCTGATCTGAGCCTATAAAAAGTTGATTCTGATGACGCTAGCTACCATAGCTATGCACATTGTAGCCAAGGCACATAAGATGGTGGAGAAGAACATAAACCTGCCTTCATCACTGCTAGATCAGTACATCCCGAGCGAGCTACGAGGCAAAGAATTGGATGAACGAGCAGGCCTTCCTTTCCCGGGCATCCCATTCTGATTTCGCCGGTTGAATTGGGTACCTCCGATTGGATAAGAGATCGCCCCATTATCGACCGTGCAAGGCGTGTACCTTGCACTGAAATTCCTCTCAAGTAAAACCTCATCCTTCCTCATCCTCCCTAAGCCATTAACATGCATTTCCACATTGCTCCTCCTCCCGCTCACGCCGCCCATTGCTGCTCCGCTATTGCCGAAGGAGCTCCTCGCGCTTACGCTGCTATTGCACCTGAGCATCTGCCCATTGTATCCCCTTGCGCGGAGCTCCGGCCACTTCTCCGAGAATGATCTGTTGGCCAAACTGGCAGCTTCAGATTCCTTGGTGCTGCTCTTCTTATGTATGAGACCCCAGATGTTCCACCCCTTGATCCACTTCTTAGACTTCTTGGCCGGCAGAGGGATGCCATCCCGGAATGCCGCCGGATCAATGCTCCCTGACATATCATCATCCCGGAGAGAATAAGAATTTGGTCCCTGCTCCCACTGCTGGTTATGGTCAAGAACACTCTGACTCTGAGCTTGGTGGTACTGATAGAACTCGGCACCAATGGCAGGCGAAACCCGGGCATTGGCATTGGCAGTGGCACCAGCCATCATCCTGGGCAGGTCACTGGCATCAGAGAATGACTTGCGGCTGGAGAAGGACGAGCGGTCCACGCTCCGGCGCCTCCTGCTGGAGCTGGAGGAGTCCAAGTAGTAGTCCCTTGTCTGGGCGCAGCCGCCGGGCTCAGTGTCCTCGTCTTCCTCCACGGGGATTTGGCCATCAGAGCGTGGGACGGGCGCATCCTCGACCAGGGACAGCATCGGGGGAATGCGCAACCGTGCGCCGTGGTAGCCGTCACAAGAAGCTCGGGGCTCATCCACCGAGATGCGGCCGGGGTCCATCGAGAGGAGGGTGTCCACATCGACGGAGCGCCGGCCGAGCGCGTCGACGGCGACCTCGGAGCGCGTGTCGCGGAAGCTGCGGTGGCGCGGATTCTCGTGCGGCATGGCGGCCCTGCTGGCGATGGGCCCCTGCTCCTGCTTCTTGAGCTTGCTCTTGCGGCGCCATTCCTGCCATTTCTTGCCCAACCCCCCGAATGTGCCGGCGGTCTTCTTGGAGGAGGACTCTTGGTGGATGTGGTCTTTCATCGGCCTGCCCGCCGCTGTTGGCGGAAGATTTTCCTCCTCCCCCGGGAGGTAGGTTGTTTCTTGGTGGAAGAGGGCGGCGGCGCCGCGGGCGCCGCAGGAGCGGCGCTGCGGCTCGAAGTAGGCGGCGGCGGAGCGGGCGTAGGAGAAGGACTTGCAGCGGCGGAGCTCCGCCGAGTCGGCGGGGTCGGTGGGGTGGAGGCCCGCGAGCCGCTCGCGGAGGCAGGCGGAGCAGAAGCCGGTGACGGCGATGCCCGGGTGGAGGCCGCAGATGGAGGGCACCGGCTGATCCATCCCCACTCACGCACTGCTCACTCACTTCACTCGTCTGTCTATATCTATCAAGGGCAAGGGCAAGGAGGCAGCACCATTGACGAACTGAATTCCTACTTAAGAAGAGGGAGACTGATGTTTTTGTCTGAAGAGAAGAGAAGAAAGAAACTTGCGATGTTGTGGTGTGGGAGAAAGACAAGATGGGGAGTGGAATGGAAGACTCTTGTGTTGTATTCTTGTATCTATTGAGAGGAGAAGCTACCCCTCCTGTTGGTGTTGTGTTCTAGAGTGGTGCTGCTGTTTGAGCTCAACTGGGAGAGGGGATGAGCTGAGCAGGCAAAAGAGACAGACCTCATCAGGCAGAGGCAGTGATGGCGACCTCTTTCCTTTCCTTTTCTTTTTCACTTTTCCTTTCTTGCCCCTGTCCCTCTTCTCCCTCTTTTGCTTTACCCTTTCCCCCATCTTGGACTCTTGTTGCACATTCCAGAACAAATGACATTTGTTTGTTTCCATTCTTCATTTGCTTTAACATTTCACTTCATACAGTCCCACATCTGTGTCTAGTTCGATTTTGGCCAGACAAACAAATCCCAAGGGTAGGGTAACAAAACATGCGTGGCACCTCTAATTAGAAGTGACCAGTGAATGAATGATAAACACAAGAGTAGTAGTAGGAGTAGGTGAAATTGATGCATCGGCATAGCAAATAATTAGATGGATGGACCAGGATATGAGCATAATCATAATATTCCCAAGAATGCAGTGCATCATGAATGATAATTTCCACCGATGCATGCATGCATGCATACACGCACGCTAACTTTCTCTTATGATCGATCGGTCGACCCGACCTGCTGCTGCTTGTGCTTGTGCGTTGCTTTGGATTGTACTACCTACCAGCTTCTGCTAGCTAATGCTCATGTCCACCTTGCTATTCAGCACCATCATTGTGCATAACCTCGCACAGGATGCATGGTCTGGACTCGACTGGATGGGGCCTTCAATTAGTTTCCATGTGAAAGCAACAACAACAGAATTAGCACAAGGATCTTGTCAGACTTGTACATTCATGCTTGCTCATCACAGGAATTCCATACCGATATTTTAAATCAAACATCATTTGTTTTAGGCAGTGACAGCGACTTATCTACTCCCTCCGTTCGGAATTACTTCTCTTAAAAATAGATGTATCTAGAACTAAAATACGTCTAGATACATCCATTTCTACGACAATTAATTCCAAACGGAGGAAGTATTAATTACCAAGCATAATCTGACCACAGAAGAACCCAAGTTGAAACACACAAAGCAGCACGTACGAGAGTGAAACATTTAATAACTAGTATAATAGACAGTCTAACGCGTTGCATATGATGGATATGCTCCTGATTGTTATTCTAATCTAATCCTCCAACGGTCATGCGCGCCCGGGGTTCATTAACAAGTACTAGGAGCTAAACTAGCCGGTCTCTCCTCATCTGAACGTTACCACATTAGTTGACAAATTCTAAGCCGGAGCAGGGATTAGCACTTGTAATTCTAAGCTGAGAGCATGTGCCCTAAATTCAATTAGGAGTGCACGTCCACTCCTTATGCATCATGATTTCTGCGTGCACGCATGCGAGGAAAGGTAACCAATAGCAACTCTAGCAGAGTCGTTGTATTAGCCAAATCATTGTAATAATTGTCAATATGACAATTAGTACATAAAATGACACGAGCACAATCGGCATATGCGTCACCATTGTCAAAATGGATGAAGCTCGCTCCAAAAACAACCTCGTAGCCTCCAAATACGAAGGATGTGGAGGCCTCGTTTGGAGCTTGCTCCAAACCAGGAGGAAAGTCTCATCTCCTTCCTCCTCGTGTCACGGTCGGGTTTTGAAGCTCCCTGCGACATGTACAAGCCCCACCGCGCATAAACAATCATTGGCGAGGTGGGGAGGTAACCGGTATCCACCCGCCGTATTAATGGTGTAGCCGCTCCCTCAGATTCCCATGGCGGCCCGTCAGATGTGTTGGAAATATGAGCAATTTACCATATAATTTTATTTACAGAAACAATAGAGAAAAGATGACAACAAAGATAAGACAAGTCATGCAGTCTAACAAAGAGTATGCAAATAGCATCTAAAGTAGTGAATACGAACAGAACATATCTAAGATAGAAGATAGAACAAGAAACTGTAGTATGATCTCGAACAGAAAAGACATGAACACGTACTGAGCAGTGGCTATAGC
Organism: Aegilops umbellulata; assembly: GCA_032464435.1. NCBI lineage: Eukaryota > Viridiplantae > Streptophyta > Magnoliopsida > Poales > Poaceae > Aegilops > Aegilops umbellulata. Next base: position 160,927,954 of record CP136059.1, on the reverse strand, counting down.
ATTGGTGTTGGCGTTGTCGCCCATGTCATCGAAGAGGTTGTCGACGTCGGGGAAGAAGTCGTTGTCGGGGAAGTGGTAGTCGGCTTTCATAGAGTCTGTGATGAAGAATCCAGTAGTTGTGCAGAGCGCTCCCCAAAAACCTTATCACACTTCTCTTCGCACAGGACTCGAAGTGGCGGGGTTTCGGAGGCCTACTGTCCCGACCGACCATGCACGCTGCCAGCCGGGATGGGGAAGAACCTTGCACTAGCGCAATGCTTTGGAACTCGGTGGCGAAAGGTGCTATCTGATGTCTCGCTGTGGAGAAGCAACCTCTCTTTTATAGGCACGGGAGGAGGCGAACTGGCAACGATGGTAGGTGAAACGAAGAGAGGGAGACGAAGCGAACAGACAACAACCGAAGGGTGCGGCGTCTGTATTCAATCTCCACTAGATCAAAAACTTTTCAGTTCTCGTGCAACCATATACCAGTCATGCGTGGCAAAAAATTAGACAACGGCTCGGCTCATTCCGTAACCCGCAGCACATCGTGACGAGGCATGGCGAGGCGGCCGGCCGAGGATGAGCGCGCGTGTATGTCTCTCTTCTTCTCATACTCATACATGTGGGGAGAGGTCCACCTCCTAATAAGTGAGCAGTATGTAAGTACACTTTAGTCCCACCTCTTGCCTTGCATGCATGGGCTAAGTGGACCTTTAGAATTTATTAGGAATTGTAAAAATGGTCATTCGGCTGGCCCAAAAAAGACTAAATTCCAGCAATTCCCCACCAAATTCCAGAGGCACACAAAATTTGCCTTTGGTTTCAAAACACTGTTTATATACCGGTATTGCAGTGAAGACTATTAAGTTGAACTTCCACCTGAAACTTTATGCTACACTAGTAAGCAACTTGAACAATGGGCTAGGCTTTGAACTGCATGTTTTCTGCAAATCTAGCTTCACACAAAGCATTGATCGATACTGGGTTACAATGGGACTTCCCCGCGTGTTGGGGATATTGCTATCTGGGGTAAACCGGCCTGCAGGGCCCGGGTTACCTCCGTCAATAGACCCGAGATGTTAAAGCCCAAGGAGAAATAGAAGGGCCCAAGGCCTATAATCGGTTTAAAGGTTTATGGTGTAAACCGGCCTGGGGTAAACTTGTATTGTAAGTTAGGAATAGAGAGACCGACCCGGGCACGTTTATAAGCCGGAGGTCGGGACTTTGCAGACCGACGGGCGTCACCCGTGTATATAAGGGGACGACCCGACGGCGGTTTGGGAGAGAAGAAGAACTCGAGGTTTAGGCGAAGCTTATCGCTCCCTAAGCCCTCGAAACCCATCAATCCCATCACAACTAGACGTAGGCTTTTACCTTCATCGAAGGGGCCGAACTAGTATAAAAACCGTGTCCTTGTGTCCACTTTTAACCCCTTCAAGCTAACCCGTTGCGATGGCTCCACGACTAAGTCCTCTCACTAGGACATCTGCCGTGACAAATCCACGACAGTTGGCGCCCACCGTGGGGCTATCGCGAGATGGTTTCAAGTTTTTGGAGGGCCGCTTTGAAGGACTCGAGGGTTACGCTGTGGGACGGATGACCAAGAGCCGCCGCGGAAAACTCTACATCGACAGCACAGGCTGGGGCCCCGACGCCGGCTCGATCGAGTACGGGTACCGGGTCCCCTTTGGCGGCATCCATGTTTTCATCGGCAAGATCGAAGAACCGGGCCCCGAGTTAGGCGTCTGCGCCGACCTCGTCGAGACAGCTCAGTGCACGAGATCGACCCTGGCTAAACCGACCAGGAAGCACGCCTTCGTGGGAGTCATCCACGGAGGAAGCTACGAGGAAGGATCCGAATCTGGTGACGAAACCGCCATCTACTCCGGCGATGAAACGTCGACCGGGGAGACCGAATCTCTTTACCAGCTACAAGATGATCGGATTGGGGGCGGCTCCGATGGCAACAGTATTCCGGACCCCTCTGATCTGCCCTATCGGGTTGGGATTTTCATGGCTGGAACACAGGCGGCGCCACGATCATCAACTGCAGCAGCAGCGATCTCCGGATCGGCAGCAGCAACGGCTGCGCGAGCGGGAGGCCCTACGGGTTCACCAGCCCAAGTTTTGTCAGACCTGTTTGACGCACTGGCAGCGCTCATGGCGGAAGCCAACCCGGTGGATCAGGAGGTTCATAATGCTGAGATTGCCAAAGTGAGAGAGCAGATCACTTAAGCTAAAACGGAGCTGGCAGCAGAAGAGATCAGGATGACGGCGGAGCGGGCCGCTTTGGATGCACAGGCTTACAGGCTCATGATGGACCAGAATGCGTCTCAGGAAGTCCTGAAGAGGAAATCCCGATCTCGATTGCCTGCAGCCCTCGACGCCCGAAATCTCTTCAACACCCCGGGGGTAAACCGTGCGGAGGCGACAGTTGGCGCCCCGGTTCAGCACCGGATAATAAGCCTGCCTCGTCACAACACTGGTACACCACCGGCCGTGCCAACACCGTCAGGTCATTATTCCAACCCGATGGATAACCTCGTCGCGGCGGCAGCTCGGCTGGAAGCCATTCCGATCGAAGGCGATTCACCGCAGGACGTAGAGACACGCCGGGTCAAGGAGCTCCTTAGGACCGCGTTGGCCCAACAAGAAGCATATTCACAAAGCCGTGATCGGATTCACTCCACCCCTCGCCCCAGCAGGAGCCATAGTAGGCGTATGGAGGAGCCGGCTGTTTCAAGCAATGCCAGGCGTGAAGCGCTCCGCGGCAACAACCCGGCAGGTGTCGACAATGCTCAGGAGAGTGTGGATCGCACCCGTGCGCGGGAGGCCGGAATAGCAGCGCAGCATCAGGCTCGTCAGCTTACACCTATCTTCCCAGCGGCTACGGTTGAACCGGGGGTGGTCTCCAGTTCTTTGGGAGTACCGTGCCTTGTTCCCGCTTTACGCAACGTACGCCTGCCCAAAGACTTCAAAGGCCCCCGCAAGGTACCAAACTACACGGCAGATCAGCCTCCGGAGACATGGGTGGAGAGCTATGAAATGGCTATGGAGATGCTGGATGTGGATGACACGGCGTGTGCCAAGTATTTTACTATGATGTTAGAAGGAACGGCCCGGACTTGGCTAAAGAGCTTACCGCCTAATTCAATTAGTTCATGGGCCCAATTGCGCGCCCGGTTTATCAAGAATTTCAAGGACACGTGCAAACAGCCAATGTCGATAGTTGACCTAGCAGCCTGCGTTCAGCAAGAAGGGGAATCAACTACCCATTGGGTACGGCGGGTATCAGAAGTTTTGCACTCGTCAGATCGCATCAACGCAGACACCGCCGTGGTGCTGTTGGAAAGCAACTGTCGGTTTGGCCCTTTGAAGCTAAAGCTGGGCCGGATGAAGCGTGATTGTACAGATATAGGAACGCTCATGACCGCTTTAGTGAAGTATGCGGATTCTGACAGTACCAAGGATCCTGACTCTGGTGATGACAAAGCAGGGAAGGGAAAGAAGAATAGCAACACCAAGGGCCAGCAACATCGGCCGGCAGGTAATGGAGGCGGAGGTAAGCGTAAACCGGACGGGAGCATGGACTTGGTGGCCAGCACAAGTGCACAGAATAAAGGCCAGCGGCGTAAGGGGAAACAGCCAAGTTTCCGCGCAAATCCCGGTCCTAATCCGGAGCGTTTGAACTTTTTCTTAAACCAGCCCTGTCCGAAGCACGGAACAAAAGAGGAACCAGCAACCCATCTTTGGAAGGATTGTTATATCATGAAGGAATTCAAAAGCTCAAACACTTTCCAATATGATCACAGCTCCGGCGGTGGTTCAGGTTCCGGATCAGGATACGGTGGCGGAAATTCCGGTCCAGGGTTCCAGGGTAATCCGGGCGGACAGGACAGCCGAAATAATCAAAGTAATCAAAGTGGTTACGAACAGCAGCAATCAGGTTATCAGAACAACCCGAAACAGTTGAGTGGTGGACAGTATCATGTCTTTACTACAAGCTTGGATAAACGAGATAGAAAGCTTCAGAGGCGGGCAGTCAGTGCTGTCGAACCGGCCACGCCTCACTATCTGCGTTGGTCGGAACAGCCTATCATATGGAGCCGAGAAGATCATCCTCCCAGGGTTTATAATCCGGGTCAGTTAGCACTGGTGGTAGCGCCTCAGGTGGGAGGTTATAAGCTCACCAAGGTGCTCATGGACGGAGGGAGCAGCATTAACATCTTGTATTATGAGACCTTCCGTCGCATGGGACTGGTGGATAAGGATCTCAAACCGACCCATACCGTGTTCCACGGGGTGGTGCCTGGCAAGTCTGCATATCCGGTCGGTAAGATAGCCCTTGAAGTGGTCTTTGGCGATAGTCACGATTCCAGATCAGAGACGCTGACGTTCGAAGTGGTTAAAATCCAAAGTCCGTACCACGCTTTGTTCGGACGGCCAGCCTATGCGAAATTTATGGCACGGCCCTGCTACGTGTATCTGCAACTTAAGATGCCGGGTTACAAGGGCACTATAACGGTTCATGGCAGCCGTCGAATTGCTTTGGAATGCGAGGAAGGAGATGCGACTTATGCAGAATCGGTTTGTGCTACGGAGGAGCTAAAGCAGTACAAAGACAGTGTTGATCCGGAGGATATGACTTCATTAAAAAAGCCAACTACGGACCACGATCCGGCCTTGAAGTTCAAGTCAGCGGCCGAAACTAAGCTTGTTGACTTCGTGCCTGGCGATTCATCCAAGCAGTTCAGCATCAGTGCAAACTTGGATCCAAAATAGGAAAGCGCGCTCATCGAGTTCATCCATGAGAATCGGGACATCTTTGCATGGAAGCCGTCTGACATGCCTGGTGTACCGAGGCAACTCGCTGAGCACACCCTTAATGTGGATCCTAAGTATAAGCCGGTAAAGCAGTTCTTACGGCGGTTTAACGAAGAAAGACGTAAAGCGATTGGTGAGGAAGTGGCCAGGCTCCTGGCGGCTGGTTTTATTATTGAGGTTTTTCATCCCGAATGGCTTGCTAATCCGGTACTGGTTCTTAAGAAAAACGGCACCTGGCGCATGTGTGTGGATTACACAGACTTGAATAAAGCTGGTCCAGCGGATCCTTTTGCTCTCCCCCGGATTGATCAAATCATTGATGCAACAGCAGGTTGCGAGCGTTTGAGTTTTTTGGATGCCTATTCGGGTTATCACCAGATCAAGATGGCAGTTAAGGACCAGGAGAAGACGGCGTTCATTACTCCCTTTGGAGCCTTCTGCTATGTGTCTATGCCCTTCGGGCTTAAGAGTGCGCAGGCTACTTATCAACGGTGTGTGCAAAATTGCCTCCACAAGCAGATTGGTCGTAATGTGCATGCTTATGTGGATGATATTGTGGTCAAGTCACGAAAGAAGGAGACCCTGGTTGACGATTTGAAGGAGACTTTCGATAACTTGAGAGTGTACCAAATGATGCTCAACCCGGCGAAATGTGTTTTTGGTGTGCCTGCAGGCAAGTTGTTGGGGTTTTTAGTATCCCATAGAGGAATTGAGGCTAATCCGGAAAAGATCACAGCCATCACCTCCCTGGCCAAACCGAAATGCGTCAATGATGTTCAGCGCATGGCCGGACGGATTGCAGCGTTAAGCCGGTTCATCAGTCGCCTCGGTGAAAAGGCGATCCCCTTGTATCAAATGCTCAAGAAGACGGATCAATTTGTCTGGAGTGCGGAGGCGGATAAAGCGTTTGAGGACTTGAAGCGGCAGCTAGTCAATCCGCCAGTTTTGGCAGCCCCTGTAGATAAAGAGCCACTCCTGTTATATGTTGCTGCGAATGCCAGAGCGGTTAGTGTGGCGATGGTGGTAGAACGAAAGGAGGCTGGAAAGGAACATCCGGTTCAGCGACCGGTTTACTATATCAGTGAAGTACTTATCGAGTCCAAACAAAGGTATCCGCATTGGCAGAAGCTGGTATATGGTGTTTTTATGGCAAGCCGGAAGCTGAGGCAATATTTTCAAGGACACCCCATCACGGTGGTCAGTTCTGCTCCTTTGGGTGACATCATATAGAACCGGGAGGCGACCGGTCGGATTGCTAAGTGGGCTATCGAGCTTGGGCCGCACGGTTTAAGATACGTGCCCCGGACGGCTATAAAGTCACAAGCACTTGTCGACTTCATAAACGATTGGACAGAGTTACAAGCGCCTGAGGAGAAGCCAGATAACACCTATTGGACTATTCATTTTGACGGGTCCAGGCAATTGGAAGGCTCGGGGGCTGGAGTCGTTTTAACTTCCCCATGAGGAGATAAGTTTTGTTATGTCCTCCGTTTAATGTTCCCCTGTACAAATAATGCGGCTGAGTATGAAGCTTTGCTTCATGGTCTTCGGATGGCTAAAGAGATGAATCTGAGCAGAGTTAGGTGCTTTGGTGATTCGGATTTGGTGGCTCAGCAGGTATCTGGCACCTGGGATTCTAAGGACCCGCTCATGGCCGCATACCGACGTGAAGTAGATATGGTGGCTGGGCATTTCAAAGGCTATCAAGTGGACCATGTGGACCGCAGAAAGAATGAGGCAGCGGACGCTTTAAGCCGCTTGGGCTCTCAGCGTAAACCGGTCCCACCCAATGTTTTCTTGGATGTATTGTATCACCCATCGGTACAGCTGCCCGGTGAGCTGGAGTTGGCTGTTCCTGATCCGGAGGCTCAATTAGTGGCGGCTCTTCACATCACCCCGGATTGGGCGCTCCCTTATCTGGCATATATGAACCGGGGTGAGTTGCCAGAAGATGAAAGCTTGGCTCGACAGATAGTACGACGGTCCAAGTCTATGACCATTTTCAAAGGAGAATTACATCATCGCAGCGTGTCAGGAGCGCTGCAACGGTGCGTATCCCCTAAGGAGGGGTGCGAGATATTACGAGAAATACATGAAGGGGATTGCGGCCACCACGCCGGTTCAAAATCATTGGTGGCTAAAGCGTTCCGCCACGGTTTCTACTGGTTAACTGCTCATGCTGATGCAGAAGACCTGGTCAGGTTATGTGATGGTTGCCAGAAATTTTCCAGACGAGCACACATACCGGCTCAAGAATTGAGGATGATTCCAATCACTTGGCCGTTTGCGACTTGGGGGCTTGATATGGTTGGGCCTTTTAAGCGTTCCAAAGATAAGAAGACCCACCTACTGGTGGCGGTTGACAAATTTACAAAGTGGGTGGAGGCAGAACCTGTCAGTAAGTGTGATGCTGCCACGGCGGTTCGGTTTATAAAGAAGGTGATCTTCCGGTTTGGCTTTCCACACAGCATCATCACAGATAATGGTACCAATCTATCCAAGGGGGCCATGAAAGAGTTCTGTGCACGGGAGCATATACGGCTTGATGTTTCTTCGGTAGCGCACCCACAGTCTAATGGTCAGGCAGAACGAGCGAACCAAGAGATCTTGAGAGGTATCAAACCCCGGCTTCTGGTCCCTTTGCAAAGGACGCCGGGTTGTTGGGTGGAGGAGCTACCGTCTGTATTATGGAGCATCAACACCACGCCTAACAGATCCACGGGGTTTACGCCGTTTTTTATGGTCTATGGAGCAGAGGCGGTTCTCCCAAGTGATATACGACATGACTCACCTCGCGTGGCAGCATATGTTGAAGCGGACAATGAGCAGGCACGGCAGAACGCTCTTGACTTGTTGGATGAGGAGCGTGACTTGGCAGCTGCCCGTTCAGCGATTTACCAGCAAGATCTTCGCCGTTACCACAGCCGTCGGGTTAGGACCAGAACCTTTCAGGAGGGGGATTTGGTGCTTCGGCTCATCCAGGATCAGTCTGATCAGCATAAATTATCCCCGCCTTGGGAGGGACCTTTTGTGGTCAGCAAGAATCTGAATAATGGGTCATATTACCTGATTGATATTCGAGAGCGCAAGGATTCACACACATCAGAGGAGGAGACCAGCAGGCCGTGGAACATAGCTCATCTTCGACCTTATTATACATGAGCCTTGGGCTCTGTTTATGTACATATCATGACCATGTATATATTATGATTAATACAATAAACCGGAGCCTCGAGTAAAGCGGGGTCTCTGCTGTTCTTCACATCATGTGTGTTTACCCCTGGAGGTCGCTTCACAGAAGTTCAGATTATAGATTCCGGTTTAAAAGCCGGTTCAAGGGAAGATGTCTCCTACAAGGCTGTGAAGCTCTTAATATCCGGTTCAATATCCCGGTTCAAGCATGAGGCTTCCTGTTCAAACATAGGTCGTATTCGAACCAAAGAGAACATAGCTATTCAAACACGGGGCTTCCTGTTCAAACATAGGTCGTATTCGAACCAAAGAGAACATAGCTATCCCTATAAAGTCAGTTGGGGACCTAGTCGGCCTGAACCGTAGCTACACCTCCGGGGGGCTTGGTCATGTCTTGACGACGGTAATGCCTTCTGGCTGGCACATTTGCCACTGAATCAGTTGGGGACCTAATCGACTTGAACCGAAGATTACGCCTTATGGGAACTCGGACATGTCTTGATGATGGTAATGCCTTCTGGTCGGCTTTTTAGCCAATGAATCATTTGGGGGCTTGGTCGTGTCCGAACCAACGCAATGCCACTTGATCGGCCCTTGGCCACTGAGTCACTTGGGGGCTTGGTCGAATCCGAACCAATGCAATGCCATTTGACCGGCATATTTGCCACGATTCAGTTAGGAACCTAGTCGACCTAAACCGTAGCTACACCTCTTGGGGGCTTGGTTTATTTTGTCTTGACGATGGTCATGCCTTCTGAACGGTTCATAGCAACCACTATTTGCATGCGTTTTACTATCGCGTTGCCTTTTCATATTTGGTTTTTGTTTTCTGCCTTTATTGTGGTGTTTTTTGTTCTTCGGAATGTCAAGTATTTTTAAACCGATTCAGCTGACATAGCCTGGTCCGTTTTTTAACCCGGAGGCAAGTTGCCCGGTTTGGCAAAGGCGCAACACGGTTCATAGGGTCGAAAGATCTTGTGTACTCAGTAAAGACAGGAAACAAAGTTGGAAAACGTCATGGGAAAGAGCATCAGTACCCGTGCGCGAAGGCACATTCAAATGTAGAGGTATTAAACTATCTTATTACAAGGCAACGTAGTGCCTGAGTATATTGTTCGTTGACGGATTAAACGTCACCAATTAAGGTGAACCGGAGCGTTGATTACGCCTGTTCGCCGCCTCGGTTCGAAGGCTGGGGATCATCTTGCGCCGCATCCTCTTGGCTACCCATTGGCTGGAAATCAGCAGTGGTCCAGTCGATTCCCATTAGCGCTTGAAAGACAGCTTCTTCGTGAATCAGCAAAGACGGTTCAATGTCAGGGGCATAGGTATGCTTACGGATTGGAGGAATAAGATTTTCTGCTTCAGGGACCGGGGCAGCTACTCGCTTATTCTGGTTATCATACTGGGCTTGGTAATGTGACAGATCTGCTTCCTCAGCCAATTGACAAGCTAGGGGGCGCACCGCCCGGTTTATCGCCCTCAAATCGTCTTCACCAAAGTCTGAACCGTCTTCCTTCAAGCTGGGGTATCCTTGGGCCGCTTCGACAGGATCGAAATCTGGTACCCACGCTTTGGCCCGGATCAAGGCAGTGATGGCTCCAGTTCGAGCAGCTGATCTTTTCAACTCTTCAATCCGGGCTGGAAGCATGGACAGCCTCTTTAACGTGTCTTGAATCAGAGACGGCGCAGGGTTGTTATGCGATGCAGTGGTGATAGCTCTTTGTGCTCCGGTGTACAACTGTTCAATCAGAGTATAAGCAGCTTTGAGCTTCATCCGCACATCAGAACCCAAGTGTCCAATACGTGAGCCTGCAGTGTTTCAAGATGGATTACAAACTGGACATAGGATGTAGCAGACAAGGTACAAATTGGAAGAAGGGCGTCGAAAAGTTTACCAAAGACGGCAGAGGTCATGGAGTGTATTTGTCGCTTCACGGTGGATAATTCATCGACCACCGGTTTAAGAGCAGCTTCGGCATTTTCAGCCCTCTTCGTCAAAAGAGCTCTCTCAGTAGCCCAATCAGCTTGTTCTTTTTTGCGGCTTTCTTTCAGCTGTTCCATAACGGTTAAGGCATTGGCCAATTCATCCTTCGCTTTTTCAGTTTCAGCCTGTTGGGTTTTTAAGATTTCCTGAAGGTCCGAGACTTGTTTCGCTTTGGTCTTCAGATCCCCCTGCAGCAGGTCGTCAACAGTGTTCAGAAAATATTGCACGGTTTGGAAGTATCAACCACACAAGCAAGTTATGTGCTCGATACTTGGGGGCTAATGCATACTTGATTTTAACGCAAGTTTTCCATTACAAAAAGTCCCAAGATTAATACAAGTATTTAAACTTGGCACTTGGGGGCTAATGGTTATCTGATGATGTTTTCTGGTTATGACCTATGTTGAAGCCTTGGGTTTTCTAAACCGGACCTTAATTGTCAAGGCAGCCTGATCCGGTTTACCATCTCGGTTTGGAAATATTGATAAGCTAAGTTGCAATGGAATGAAGCACAAGGGAGTTACCTCAAGTTTCTCCTTCATCATCTTGATCATGCCAGCTTCATAATCCTGACTGGTGTACAGTCGGTTCAGGTACCCAGAATAAAGATCCGGGGCGCTTAAAGCGGTGTACGTAGAGGAGTCAAGGTCCCATTTGCCCTTTATGGCCGAGATTTCGTCCTTGGCAGTATGCTTGGCTAAAGTAGCAGTGTTCCCCGGTTCAGAGCGACCGATGCCGGTAATCACAACATCATCATCCTTGGAATCGCTGCTCTGCAGTGGCCCTGTCGGTTTATCAACAGTTCCAGAAGGGGGGATGGATTCCTCAACCCGAACAGGACTGGCAGGCGGATCAGTACGGCTGGCAGGTTCGATAGTCCTTTCTTCAGCGCAGGTGTCATCTTGCGGAGATAGATAATTCTGAGTATCTTCACGACCCAGAGCGTCAGCACCAGGAGTTTTCTCCGGTTCAGGAGCGGCAGTTCCTTCAGCCGGGTTATCCAGACGAGCCTTCTTGCTCGGTCTAGGTTTAGCCCTGGAAAAAGCCCAAAGATTGAAAAAACGGTATAAGATGGATTAAGAGACCCATACAGAGATATGTTGTGATCGGTCCAACTTACCCAATAACTGTCTTCAACGGTGGCAGTTGAGTGGCTGAAGATTCACCGGAAGATGAATGGGAAGTGACCTGATAATCGGAGTCAGATGGATTTAGAGGCTGACGAGTTAAACCTGCTTTAGGAGGAAAGCTAGCGCGTAAATCGGAGACCTCTGAGCGGCGTTTCCGAACCGGGCTGTTCGGTAAACCGGCGGAGGTGACTACCTGGCCGCTATGCCGGGTGGTGCGTCGAGCTTCATGTTGCTGGGTCTTCACAAGAAATTTGGGATCCAAGTAAGCAAGAGGGTGAGAAAATTTAATTTTCCGGTTTGCTTGGCGAGGTTTTTTCAAAGGCAAAGGAACGGCATCAGAAGAAAGAATAGTTACCTCTGGGCCTTCGGCATGGCTCGCTTCAGCGTCGTCCTGACAAATATCATCATCAATAAGACGTATAAAAAGCAAACCAACTGAATCGAGGTCTACCCCGAGGTCCGGATTACCCACATCATCCTCCTCTAAATCCGGAGTAGAGGAAGCGGTGTTCCTTTTCCTCTGAGCGGGCTTCTTCACCCTCGTCTTGGGTCGGGTTACCTTTTCGGTCGGCTCTTGAAACTTCTTGCTCCAAAATGGATCATCTCCCTGTCTCAGGAAGGACTGGAGTTAGCAATATGTGTATAAGGAGATCATAAGTTCTATAACAAACAGAGGGGAGATACTTACAGCAGGTGGTTTGTTTGTGGCACAAAATGGAAGCAGGCCGGTTCGGGCGCAAGCATACTCCGGTTCATTCAACATCTTTTTCACAGCTTCAGTGACTTCGTCCTCAGTCAGCTGAATGTTGCAGTGCCTCAAAGGATCATCAACCCGGCCCGTGTATTGGCACATTAAACCGGAGCGGATGCTAAGAGGCAGGATGCTCCATGAAATCCAGCGACGGGCAAGATCTACCCCCGTTAAACCGTTAGCCATGAAGGCTCTGAGCTTGGACAGCTGAGGGGCATATTTACTCCTCTCTTTGGCGGTTAGCCTTTGAGGGAAGGGATGTGTATTGCTAAGTCTCTCTGGACGGAAGCCGGGCAGTGGATTTTCTTCAGCAGGGGAAGTATCCTTGCAATAGAACCAAGTGTGATTCCATTCTTGCGGATGACTATGCAACTTGGCGTGAGGATAAGTCACCTTCTTTCCTCTTTTGAATCGTCACACCACCCAGTTCCATATTAGGGCCGTCGGTGAATTCAGTACGTCGGTTCAAATGAAAGCAGTCCCGGAACAGCTCTACAGTAGGTTCCTCCTGGAAGTACGCCTCGCAAAGCACTTGAAAATGGCAGATATTCGTGACTAAGTTTGGACCAACATCTTGTGGGCGCAACTTAAAGTTAGCCAGGACGTCCCGATAAAATTTTGAACCGGGTGGATTAAAACCCCGGGCCAGGTGATCCGCAAACACCACCACTTCTCCATTCTGTGGGGTAGGAGGACATTCGTTTCCTGGAACCCTCCAATGAATGGCATTTTTGCTGTTCAAAGCGCCAGTCAGAACTAAGTTGTTCAGTTGGGTCTCAGTGATGCGAGAGGGAACCCAGTTGCATTCGTACACCTGTTTTGCCATGAGAAAATCTACAAGACAAAGGTGTTCCGGTTTAAGAACAAGTGTGAGTGTAAACCGAAGATGCTCTTATATAGAGTCAGGTTATCTACAATGATATCAACCAGCGGTTCATCAAGGGGACTAATGGATGTGTGGATCGGTTTGTCCGCTTTGTTAAGAGTTAAACCGACCAGATCTAACAGTTGTGAATATGCAAGCAGAAACAGATCCCGTATGGATTCTTTCAAAGCAATGGATCTACAGCTAGGGCGAAAAAGAAATAAAAATATGAAGTTTGGCTCACAGCAGAACAACGTAAGTTCGACAAGCAGGAAAAAGAGTGAGATCTAAGGAGATGAGTACAGATTTATGGCGACTGCTGAGAGGGACTACAAATCACGATACAGGTATCATCATCTGTTCGCAAAAGCTGCTATGGGGATGAACAAGAAACAGTAACAGGATGACGAACCCTAGAACAGATCTAAAAGCAGAAGAACAGAGGCCTTACCGGGATCCAAACGGATGTGGAAGGTCGCCGCGGTGCTCTGGACCGATCAGGTTGATGCAGCGGCCGGAGTTGATGCGGTGGCTGACGGCGGCGGCGGAGCTCCGAGGTCTGGGTCGCGAGGAAGACGAAGAAGGAGACGAAAGGGAGGAAAGGAAGATGGCCTTCAAGTCCTATTTATAAGGCGCGGCGCGCGTGTCAGGCGCGCGAATCCAGGGGCCGGAGATTTCGGGAGCCCAGTCGTCGCCCTGATTCTTGCGGATTAGCAAAAGGAGACGATAACTTCGCACTGACGTCATATCAGTTCACCGCAGTAAAAGGAGACGAAGAAAACGGCGGTTCAACAGTTACTGGAAGACATTTGAAAGACAGAAATTTTTTATTAAGGATTGACATGAACCTGTTCAAATCAATCTGGGGCCTAATGTTGGGGATATTGCTATCTGGGGTAAACCGGCCTGCAGGGCCCGGGTTACCTCCGTCAATAGACCCGAGATGTTAAAGCCCAAGGAGAAATAGAAGGGCCCAAGGCCTATAATCGGTTTAAAGGTTTATGGTGTAAACCGGCCTGGGGTAAACTTGTATTGTAAGTTAGGAATAGAGAGACCGACCCGGGCACGTTTATAAGCCGGAGGTCGGGACTTTGCAGACCGACGGGCGTCACCCGTGTATATAAGGGGACGACCCGACGGCGGTTTGGGAGAGAAGAAGAACTCGAGGTTTAGGCGAAGCTTATCGCTCCCTAAGCCCTCGAAACCCATCAATCCCATCACAACTAGACGTAGGCTTTTACCTTCATCGAAGGGGCCGAACTAGTAGAAAAACCGTGTCCTTGTGTCCACTTTTAACCCCTTCAAGCTAACCCGTTGCGATGGCTCCACGACTAAGTCCTCTCACTAGGACATCTGCCGTGACAAATCCATGACACCGCGGGTGGAGCTTATGCGTCATACTCTGAGGCATTTCATGAGTTTACTAGAGAGCACCCCACTCTCATAGATTGCAACGTTTAACAATCAGACTTGTATATGTGCGTTCTTCAAAAGATGTTCTGCAGGACAACATCTCTGCTTAAATAAGTGATGTAGGGTGGAACCCTAGATGGCCGATCTTTCACGAAAGGAGCGGATCCCAACTAAGAACACGAAGAACACGAGGGAAAACACAAGAGGAATCACTAAACCAACAAGATATAGTCGCACATATGCTAGATCCTCGAAACACAAGGGGAGATACAAGATCCAAATCCAACAAAGGACGATACAAAGGGTAACTGGTTCTTCTCCATGAGGAGGTCTTGATGGGGCCACCCAAGAGGGGGTCTTGAATCCAACATGGATCATCTCCGTAGAGGGGCTGCGGTCTCTCTCGAGGAGCATATTCATATGGATGAGCAATTCTCACATATGAGCTAAACCAATGCTAACCCTAGAAAGAGGGAGATGGGAGAGTATATATAGTTTAGGGGGGTGAGGGAGTCCGGGATTAGGGGTGTTCGGATAGCCGAACTATACCTTCAGCCGGACTCTAGGACTATGAAGATACAAGATTGAAGACTTTGTCCCGTGCCGGATGGGACTTTCCTTGGCGTGGAAGGCAAGCTTGGCGATGCGGATATTTAGATCTCCTACCATTACAACCGACTTTGTGTAACCCTAACCCTATCCGGTGTCTATATAAACCGGAGGGTTTTAGTCCGTAGGACAACAACTCCAACATACAACAATCATACCATAGGCTAGCTTCTAGGGTTTAGCCTCCTTGATCTCGTGGTAGATCTACTCTTGTACTACCATATCATCAATATTAATCAAGCAGGACGTAGGGTTTTACCTCCATCAAGAGGGCCCGAACCTGGGTAAAACATTGTGTCCCTTGTCTCCTGTTACCATCCGCCTAGACGCACAGTTCGGGACCCCCTACCCGAGATCCGCCGGTTTTGACACCGACATTGGTGCTTTCATTGAGAGTTCCTCTGTGTCGTCACTTTTAGGCCCGATGGCTCCTTTGATCATCAACGGCAATGCGGTCCAGGGTGAGACTTTTCTCCCCGGACAGATCTTCGTCTTCGGCGGCTTCGCACTACGGGCCAATTCGTTTGGCCGCCTGGAGCAGATCGAAAGCTACGCCCCTGGCCATCAGGTCAGATTTGGAAGTTTGAACTACACGGCTGACATCCGCAGGGACTTGATCTTCGACGGATTCGAGCCACAGCCAAGCGCGCCGCACTGTCTTGATGGGCATGATCTAGCTCTGCCGTCGAACAGTGTCCTGGAGGCCGCACGCGCGTCGGTTCTGACCCTTAATTCAGAGCCTGCGGCGCCGATCGAGGATGAGCGGTTGGACGCCACCTCAGGGGCTGCGATCTCAAAGGCGATCGAGCCGAACACCAGCCCCGCACTCTGCATGACCCGTGACTCCGAGGATCCGGATTCCTCTCCGGACTTCGAACCTCCCGCGCCCGTGCCAGGGGCGGACCCAGGAAAAAATTTGAGAGGGGTCAATTTTTTTAACCATATCCGTGAACCAACAAGGAAAAAGATTCCACATAAACAAAAACATGGGCGTAATCACTTCATTCTAGGCATGGGATTAAAAGTCATTGAAAAGTGAGAGAAAACTTACCATTTGAGACAAAATGAATCATGCCAATATGCCAATATCTTGTTCTAAAGTTGCATAAGAGAACATCGACACGTTGTTGTAAGAATCAAACCTTCGACCTGAAAAAAAAACATCATTAAAACGAGGGAGAGTGAAAACATTGAAGAAGGACGATACTAAAAATTAGAAAAGGAGCTTTACCCATTACCTGTTGTTTCATCCCACGACAATCTCTCACCGCATGAAACCATATAACTACCACTTCATTACGAATTTTGTTCACAAATTCTTTTTTGACAAAGCGGATAAGGCTATGGTTCATAAAATCATCAAGTACTTCTTATATCCTCATCCTCGTGCTGATTGCGATTGTAATCTACAGTCCTCTTCTTTTTAGATGTATCCCTAAGAAGCTTGTCCAAATCAACTATTTCGTGCATTTTGGAAGTTACTCCCTCCGTCCCATAATATAAGAACGTTTTTGACACTAGTATAGTGTTAAAAGCGTTCTTATATTTTGGGACAGAGGAAGTATTGATTTTGGAAAACACCTCTTGATTAGCTTCTCTGCAACTTTAAGTGCCAAAAAATAAAATGTTAAATGAATTACCAAATTAGGAAGTAGAAATATATTATGTGGACTAGCCAATAAGTACAAATTGCATACTAAATTTATATGTTATTATAGAAAATAATGTCTGAACTGACCTAATCACTGAAATTGATAGTCTATACACATAAGTTAATGATTTCTAATACATAAATTACAAAAGAACAAAAACCTTGGAAAAATAAAACACTAGACGATTTATATGACTTACCTTAATGTCAATTAGAATTAGGGGATGGGGGAATTGCGGTCCCTATTTGGCGATGGAGTTGTGCTGCAGCTGCGAAACTGTTGCACAAGGCCACGATGACGCGAGAGACCGTCGGAGATTGTCGGCGCCGACGACCGCGCGATGGCATGAGAGGCGAAGTCAGGGCTTCCGTCTCGTGGGTGGCTGCACGCGTGAGGTGCGCGTCTAGGTTTAATCTTGCGATTGAGTTAGGCTTTTTTTCTGGGATCAATTGAGTTAGGCAAAGTGTGTAATGCGTACTTGCGTTGGTCCCTAGGCTGTAGTCCATGAGACAACGGCGCATACACAGGAATTATTAATTTGCAGATCTGCTTCTTTAGAGATGGGCTTTTAGAAATACACAACGGAAACAGATTGGGCTGAGTGGGGGCAGGCTATTAGGCTGAGTGGGGGCACATAGCGTAGCACGTTGACCTGCTATGAGCCGATGGAAAAATCAAGTGGGGGCAGCTGCCCCCACAGCCATCAACGTAGGTCCGCCCCTGGCCCCTGCCGATCGAATCCGATTGGGCGCCGATCATGGAGTTCACCGCCGCGGACATCTTTCAGCACCCACCCTTCGGCGACATCCTGAACTCACAAAAGTCTCTCTCTTTATCAGGAGAGCCCTGGCCGGACTATGGTCAGCAAGGATGGGATATGGACGATGAAGAAATTCAAAGCCCACCCACCACCCACTTTGTAGCCACTGTCGACGATTTAACCGACATGCTCGACTTCGACTCCGAAGACATCGACGGTATGGACGACGATGCAGGAGACGAACAGGAACCAGCACCTGTAGGGCGCTGGAAGGCCACCTCGTCATATGACATATATATGGTGGATGCTCCAAAAGATGGAGATGGCGATGGAAAAGCGGGGGATGACACTTCTAAGAAACATCCCAAACGCCGACGTCAGCGGCGCCGCTCTAAATCCCGCCAAAGCAAAAACGGTGATTCCGGCACCGAAGATAATACTACTCCGGATAGCGCCGAAGAACACCCCCTCCAGCAAGACTCGGCACAGGAAGATGGAGAAGCCAGCCCTCATGAGAGAGCGGCAAACCGAGAGGTTGAGGACGATAACTATATGCCTCCCTCCGAAGACGAGGCAAGCCTCGACGACGACAAATTCGTCGTACCATCAGACCCCGCCGAACAAGAGCGTTTCAAACGCAGGCTTTTAGCCACGGCAAGCAGCCTCAAGAAAAAGCAGCAACAACTTAGAGCTGATCAAGATTTGCTAGCTGACAGATGGACTGAAGTCCTTGCGGCCGAAGAGTATGAACTCGAACGCCCCTCCAAGCGTTACCCAAAGCGCAGGCTGCTACCCCGATTAGAGGAGGAAGCACCTACATCACCAGCGGATGACATGGCCGACTGGCCACCTCGTGGCCACGACAGAGAGGCCTCTAAGCCCTCCACTCAAGCCATGCCCCGGCGCTGCTCAAAACATGCTAAGGCACGGGAAAACGTGCCAGACCTGCGAGATATACTGGAGGACAAGGCAAGGCAAACAAGATCGATCTATGGATCGCGCTGGCGCCCCACAGCACGTGACGGTGATCGTCACTCCGGATACAATAAATCCGGCCGGGCCGAACACAATGGACAAAGCTCCTTTGAGCTGCGTCGTGATATAGCCCAGTACAGAGACGCCACACACCCACTATGCTTCACAGATGAAGTAATGGATCATAAAATCCATGAGGGCTTCAAACCCGTAAACATCGAATCATACGATGGCACAACAGATCCTGCGGTATGGATCGAGGATTATCTCCTTCATATCCACATGGCCCGCGGTGATGATCTACATACCATCAAATACCTCCCACTCAAACTTAAGGGACCGGCCCGACATTGGCTCAGCAGCTTGCCAGCAGACTCAATCGGTTCTTGGGAGGACCTGGAAGCTGCATTCCTTGACAACTTCCAGGGCACTTATGTGCGACCACCGGACGCCGATGACCTAAGCCACATAATCCAGCAGCCAGAGGAATCGGCCAGGCAATTCTAGACACGGTTCCTAACAAAGAAAAATCAAATAGTCGACTGTCCGGACACGGAGGCCCTAGCAGCCTTCAAGCATAATATCCGCGACGAGTGGCTTGCCCGGCACCTGGGACAGGAAAAGCCAAAATCTATGGCAGCCCTCACGACACTCATGACCCGCTTTTGCGCGGGAGAAGATAGCTGGCTAGCTCGCAGCAACAACTTAACCAAGAACCTTGGTAATTCGGATACCAAGGACAAAAGTGGCAGGTCGCGCCGGAACAAGCAAAAGCGCCGCGTTAACAGCGACAACAACGAGGATACGACAGTAAATGCCGGATTCCGAGGCTACAAATCCGGTCAGCGGAAAAAGCCATTCAAAAGAAATACTCAGGGCCCGTCCAGTTTGGACCGAATACTCGACCGCTTGTGCCAGATACATGGCACCCCCGAAAAGCTAGCAAATCACACCAACAGGGATTGTTGGGTGTTCAAGCAGGCAGGCAAGTTAAGAGCCGAAAACTGAGACAAGGGGCTGCATAGTGATGACGAGGAGGAGCCCAGGCCGCCGAACAGTAGTGGACAGAAGGATTTTCCCCCACAAGTGCGGACGGTGAACATGATATACGCAACCCACATTCCCAAGAGGGAGTGGAAGCGTGCGCTACGAGACGTATACGCGCTGGAGCCAGTCGCTCCAAAGTTCAACCCATGGTCCTCCTGCCCGATCACCTTTGATCAAAGGGACCATCCCACTAGCATCCGTCATGGTGGGTTTGCCGCATTGGTTCTTGACCCAATTATCGACGGATTTCATATCACAAGAGTCCTCATGGACGGCGGCAGCAGCCTGAACCTGCTTTA
Source organism: Aegilops umbellulata (assembly GCA_032464435.1). Classification (NCBI taxonomy): domain Eukaryota; kingdom Viridiplantae; phylum Streptophyta; class Magnoliopsida; order Poales; family Poaceae; genus Aegilops; species Aegilops umbellulata. The sequence continues at coordinate 160,908,468 of CP136059.1, read as the reverse complement.
CCAGGATACAGTGCAGAAAATGGGCATAGATCCCTCGAGGATCAAGCCCACCAAAACGACCTTTAAAGGCGTCATACCAGGTGTAGAAGCCAACTGTACAGGCTCAGTTACACTTGAAGTGGTCTTCGGATCCCTGGATAATTTCTGAAGCGAGGAGTTAATCTTCGACATAGTCCCGTTCCGCAGTGGCTATCATGCACTGCTTGGGCGAACCGCATTCGCAAAGTTCAACGCGGTACCGCACTATGCATACCTCAAGCTCAAGATGCCAGGCCCTCGAGGAGTAATCACGGTCAACGGAAACACTGAACGCTCCCTCCGAACGGAGGAGCACACGGCAGCGCTCGCATCAGAAGTACAAAGCAGCCTCTCTAGGCAGTTCTCCAGTCCGGCCCTTAAAAAGCCGAACATTGTCAAGCGCGCCCGGAGTAACCTACAACAAGACCGCCTGGCACATTCCGAGCTAGCGTAGCAATGCGGCCCCAACCCTAGCCCTCGCGATATAGCAAAACCAGTGCTTCACGTACATAACTACGCTCTTGAAATACCATGGGCACAAGGGGAGGGGCACCATCACGGCACGCCCAAAACACGGCCTAAACCGTACTAGGGGCTGCCGAATTCTTTTTTTAATTTTTTCTTACTTTCAGGACTCCACACTTCGGACAACCTGTTCGGCAATTCAACTGCCGCACAAACGATACAAGATCCAGGAAAGCAGACAAGCCATGCCGCATTATGGAACTCCCAGGTGGTCTCTATTACGAGCAGTATACCTGTTTTGAATACAATTCCGCGGCCTGCCCCTGGCCAAGACATGTTAAATAGTCCAATTTCTTTTGCTTATCGCACTATTTGTATTGTTCTGCTTAGATAGCAGCCTTTCTATAAAACAATGCATAGCTTTTGTCTATTTTTTGCATTTTCCTCTTTTTATATATATGTTCATTAATGACATGTGGCACCCGTACACTGTTGTACGACAAATACGCCAGGGGCTTCAGTACCCCTTAATATGGTGTAAGAAGTCCGAACACTTCATAAGTGCGGCACCCCGAACTTATAGCACTATATGCATCGGCTCCAAATCATGATTTGGGTCAATAGTTGGGTTTGCCCGGCTCCTATGTTTTGGTGCCTTACGTTCCGCTATATTGGGTAAGGTAGCACTAGGAGAACTACTGCGATTGTGCCCCAGTTGAGCTGGGCGGAGCACCTTAGTAGAGAAAGCTAAAACTGACTGTCATGATAAGGCAAGAGACCGGTCGCCGTTCGAGAGGTTTTTCGGGTCCTTAAAGACCTATGCTGCTTAGAGCGAAGAACTGGATTGTGTCCGGCCAAGGCGTGGATAGCGCCCCGAATTCGGTCTTCCGAATACTAGGGGCTTTGCCGAAATTTAGAATTATAAAGTTCTATGGCTAAGTGAGAGTGTTCAAGCATTATAGTCCGATTGCCTTGTTCGTTGTGCTGAGCGCCTCCCTCGAAGGACCCAAACATGGGAAAAAGAGCGCTCAGGTTTATCCCGAACACCCCAGCACTAGTGGCATGGGGGCGGAAGCCGACGACTGGCCATCTCTCAATTTTTTGATAAACGGCCGCACAGAAAATAATATTTTAAATTCAACAAGCATTGCTTAGCGCATATGAACAAGTTTTCAGCGCACAGGATAAACACGAGCGAGTTCATTAAAAAATTACATCCTTGGTACATTCATCTGCCATAAGGCGGGCACCAGCGAGAACATCCTTGTAATAGTTCTCGGGCTTGCTATGCTCCTTCCCCGGCGGCGGCCCGTCCCTCACAAGCTTCTCACCGTCCAGCTTACCCCAGTGCACCTTTGCACGGGCAAGGGCCCTACGGGCACCTTCGATGCAGACAGAGCGCTTGATGACCTCGAGCCTTGGACAGGCCTCCACCAGCCGCCGCACCAGTCCGAAGTAGCTCCCAGGCAGGGCCTCTCCAGGCCACAGCCGAACTATGAAGCCCTTCATGGCCTGTTCGGCCGCCTTGTGGAGCTCGACCAGCTGCTTTAGCTGGTCGCTCAAGGGCACAGGGTGTCCGGCCTCAGCGTACTGAGACCAGAACACCTTCTCCGTCGAGCTGCCCTCTTCGGCTCGGTAGAATGCGGCGGCATCGGATATGCTGCGAGGAAGATCTGCGAATGCCCCTGGAGAACTCCGGATTCGGGTAAGTAACAAGTAGTTTACTTTTATATGTCTGCTTTGCATAAAGAATGCCTTACCCGCCGCTATCTTTTTCACCTCCTCCAACTCTTGGAGGGCCTTCTGGGCTTCGGCCTTGGCAGACTCGGCAGTCTTGACGGCCGCGGCGAGCTCGGACGCTCGCGTTTTAGAGTCAAGCTCCAAACTCTCATGTTTTTTCATGAGAGCCTGAAGCTCTTGCTGCGCCTCGCCGACCTGCGCCTCAAATTTCTCCCGCTCATTGCGCTCCGAGGCCGCTCTCTTCTCGGCCTCGGACAGCGCCTGCTTGAGGGTTGCCACCTCAGTTGTGGCCCCTGCAACAAGTAGCATAATCCTGTAATTTTTTTGCAATTGCATCTTTTTATATATATTTTTCTATAAGGTATCTCTTACCTTCTTTCTCCTCGAGCTGCCGCTTGGCAAGGCCGAGCTCTTGCTCGGTCCGCTCGAGTCCCTGCTACAGGGCACCTACCTCCACAGTCAGTGCGGCGGTAGCAAGCAGCGAAGCCTGCATACGCATATTGACTCATTTTTTGTTAGACTCCTGTGAAATTATTTGATCCTCTATTCGGCTTTTCTTTCCGAACGCCAAACAGAGCATCAGGGGCTACTGTCTATGCGGTAATATTTTTACATATTTTTACTTACCTCGAAGCCTGTTAAAAGGCTAGCGCAAGCTTCAGTCAGTCCGCTCTTGGCGGACTGAACCTTCTGGATCACCGTAGTCATAATAGTACGGTGCTCCTCGTCGATGGAGGCGCCGTTAAGCACCTCCAGCAGATTGTCCGGCACCTCCGGTTGGACGGAGGCCGCCGGCTCAGAAGGCTTGCTCCTCTTAGAAGGAGTTCGCCTACCGCGGTCTGGAACTGTTGAGGATTCCGGCGCGGTGTCCGGCTCAAAGCCGGACTTGGAGCCCTGGGGGGTCTTGCCCCCTTTACTCCTGGAGTCCGAGAGGTCGCCTCGCGGCTCCTCCAGGACCACCTCCTCTTGCCCCGGAGCTTGTCGTGACGCCACTTCGGCGTCGTCCGCAGTGCGGGGGGAGACAGTGGGCGGAACTGAGTTCATGTCCAATGAATCCAGGGAGCCACTCGACGACTCGTCGAGTCCGGCCCGGGGCGGCCTGCATAATTACATTCGACATTAGGGGAGAGCTGTGCAGACAACAGGGATATTATGAGTTACTCTAGTATCCGAATACTTACGATCCCGCCAGGCGCTTGGCCCTTTGTGTCCACTCCTCTTCGCCTTCGTCGACGTCAGGGGAGTAGTCCGGCGGAAGGGTTTTCCCCTTCTTGGACCCTTGGGCCTTCCCAGTTGGGACGGCCTTCCTCTTCTTTCCTCCCCCCGCTAGAGGGGCAGAGGTCTCTTCTTCCTCCTCCTCGTCTTCACGGGAGGAGTGCGTCTCGGACTCGTCGGACGACGAATCCGACACCACCACATGACGGGAACTCTTTCGAGTCCCCGTGGCCTTCTTCTTCTTGGCCTTCTTCTCCGGCACCACGTAAGGCGCCGGAGCCAGCAGCTTCGATAAACGAGCGTCTGCTGGGTCTTCGGGCAAAGGAGACGGACAGTTAATTGGTCCGGACTTCACCTGCCATTCCTGTCAAAGGTAAGGGAGTTTAGATCCCGCATAGAGTCAAACTATAAGAAACAAACGTCCTGTAAAGGGTACAGATAACTCACCACGCTGGCTGTGCGCTGCGTGCTGAATCCGCGGTCCTCGGATGCGGATGCGGGAGCCTCGGCGCCCTTGGAAAGCACCTTCCAGGCGTCTTCGTACATCGTGTCGAAGAGCCTGTTCAAGGTTCGGTGCTGCGCCGGATCAAACTCCCACAGATTGAAACCCCGTTGTTGACACGGGAGAATCCGGCGGACGAGCATGACCTGGATTATATTAACAAGCTTGAGCTGCTTGTTCACACGGGACTGGATGCATGTCTGCAATCCGGTCACCTCTCCTTCGTCACCCCACGACAGGCCCGTCTCTTTCTAGGACGTGAGCCGCGTAGGGGGTCCGGATCGGAACTCAGGGGCTGCGATCCATTCCGGATCACGCGGCTCGGTGATGTAAAACCACCCTGATTGCCACCCCTTCAAGGTCTCCACAAAGGAGCCCTCGAGCCATAGGACGTTGGCCATCTTGCCCGCCATGGCACCTCCGAACTCCGCTTGGCTGCCGCGCACCACCTTTGGCTTGACGTTGAAAGTCTTGAGCCAAAGGCCGAAATGGGGGCGGACGCGGAGGAAAGCCTCACACACGACGATAAACGCCGAGATGTTGAGGATGAAGTTCGGGGCCAGATCATGGAAATCCAGGCCATAGTAGAACATGAGCCCCCGGACAAATGGGTGGAGTGGCAAGCCCAGTCCGCGGAGGAAGTGGGGAAGGAATACTACCCTCTCATGGGGCTCTGGGGTGGGGAGAAGCTGCCCCTTTTCAGGAAGCCGGTGCGCGATGTCTTTGGACAAGTATCCGGCCTTCCTCAGCTTTTTGACATGGCCCTCCGTGATGGAGGAGACCATCCACTTGCCTCCCGCTCCAGACATTGCTGGAGAAGGTTGAGGTGGGAATTGCGGTCTTGGGCGCTGGAGCTCGGGTGCGCAGAAGATGGATAGGCAAAGGAGGAAGAAGGCATAGGTAAAAAGGTGGATCCTTATCCCCTTATATGGGCGGATGCGGCTGCGCGTCCCCACCAGCCTAGTAAAACTCGCTTGCCTCCCAAGCGCCGTGATAAATGGTGCGGTTGGGTTACCCACGTCCGTATTGATGAGAATCCCGTAAATGGGGGACAGGGTCTCTGCTTTGACAAGACGTGCCAAGGAAACCGCCTCGCAAAACGCGCTGAGGTGGAGAAGTGAAAACGATTCGAATAAAGGCTTGGTCGTAGTGTGATGTCATGCTATGGAATACGTCACCAGATTAGATTTGTGTTAATATTATTCTCTCTATGGCAATATGTGGAAACTTATTTTCCAGAGCCGGACACTACTCTCGGTGTTTACAATCTTTTATGAAGAACTTGGAGGAGGAACCCGCCTTGCAATGCCGAAGACAATCTGCGCGCTGGACTCGTCGTCATTGAAGCCTGGTTCAGGGGCTACTGAGGGAGTCCGGGATTAGGGGGTGTTCAGATAGCCGAACTATACCTTCAGCCGGACTCCAGGACTATGAAGATACAAGATTGAAGACTTCGTCCCGTGTCCGGATGGGACTTTCCTTGGCGTGGAAGGCAAGCTTGGCGATGCGGATATTTAGATCTCCTACCATTACAACCAACTTTGTGTAACCCTAACCCTATCCGGTGTCTATATAAACCGGAGGGTTTTAGTCCGTAGGGCAACAACTCCAACATACAACAATCATACCATAGGCTAGCTTCTAGGGTTTAGCCTCCTTGATCTCGTGGTAGATCTACTCTTGTACTACCCATATCCTCAATATTAATCAAGCAGGACGTAGGGTTTACCTCCATCAAGAGGGCCCGAACCTGGGTAAAACATTGTGTCCCTTGTCTCCTGTTACCATCCGCCTAGACGCACAGTTCGGGACCCCCTACCCAAGATCCGCCGGTTTTGACACCGACAGGGGGCGAAAGGGTACATGGGCTTCGGCCCTTTACTGTGCATAGACAGGCGGAGCCGGATGTCCGGGCGACAGGCCGGATGTCCGGGGCTTCGGGAGGGGCCGGATGTCCGGGCTGGCGGCGATAGCTTCTGTAGGTTCTGGTGCGTGGAGCCGGATGTCCGGGCATCTGGCCGGATTTCCGGGCTCGGGCCGGATGTACGGGGCCTGTAGATTTTCGGCGGCTGGGATGCTGCTGTAGTGGATGTCTCCAGCGTCCGGATGTCCGGGGCTGGGGCCGGATGTCCGGGCCCTGGAGCTGTCTTCTCCTCCTTCCGGCGGTTCTCTTCATCCGTGAACTTGGCGGCTTGTCCGTCTTCACGTGCATCCTCGGGAGGGTCCTCTCGACACCTAATCATGCATAGCATATCGGAGGACTTAGGTAGTAGCCATGTCTCGAGTGGATCATATGTGATATCACTAAGGAAGGAAGTCACCTCGTTCTCGAGAGCTCTAGCTCGTGCTTGTGTCATGGGTCCTCTTGGCTCTTGATGAGACGATGGTAGGTCCATGGGGATGACCGAAGGATGATCCGCATCATATCCCCTTCCTTGGGAAAGATCCGACCTCGGATCGAAATCCTCATCACCATGGTACGGGGAGAGATCTTTGACGTTGAAGATGTCGCTCACGGAGTACTTTTCGCGTGGGAGGTCGATCTTGTAGGTGTTGTTGTTGTAGCGTGCAAGCACCTTGAAGGGTCCATCCGCTCGTGGTAGAAGTTTAGACTTGCGTTCGTTGGGGAAGCGGTCCTTGCGAAGGTGTAGCCACACAAGATCTCCAATGTTGAATATCATGGGTTGCTTGTTGACGTTGAGCTTGGTCGCGAGTCGTTGTACTTGGCGCTCGATGGTGTGCCTTGTATGTTCATGCATCTTCTTGAGGTAGTTGATTCGGGCACTCGCGTCCATGTTTGTGCGCTCTTGTAGCGGTAGAGGTAGAATGTCCAATGGTGACAACGGGTTGAAGCCGTAGACGACCTCGAAGGGGGACTTGCCGGTAGTTGAGTGTCTTGCACGGTTGTAGGCGTACTCGGCGATAGGTAGGCACTCCTCCCACTCCTTGATGTTCTTCTTTATCAACACGCGTAGTAGAGTGGAGAGCGTGCGGCTCATCACCTCCATTTGGCTGTCGGGTTGTGGATGGTATGCCGAAGAGAACAAAAGCTTGATTCCGAGCTTGGCACATAATGTCTTCCAAAAGTAACTCAAGAACTTGACGTCGCGGTCCGAGACAATCGTCTTTGGTACTCCATGAAGGCGCAAGATTTCCCTACAAAACAAATTTGCAACATGTGAAGCATCATCTATCTTGTTGCAAGGAATGAAATGTGCCATTTTGGAGAATCGGTCCACAACAACAAAAACGGAATCCTTGCCATTTCGAGTTCTAGGCAAACCAAGCACAAAATCCATGCTAATATCTTCCCATGGTTGATATGGAATTGGAAGTGGCATGTAAAGGCCATGAGATTGAGCTTTAGACTTAGCTTTGCGACATGTAAAGCATCAGTTGGTGAAGCGGTTGACGTCGCGAAACAGCTTAGGCCAAAAGTAGTTCTTAGAGAGCGTGGCGAATGGCTTGTCGCGTCCAAAATGTCCCATTAGTCCTCCGCCATGAGATTCTTGCAAAAGCAACAAACGAAGAGAAGACTCGGGGACGCATAGTTTGTTAGCTCTCATAAGGTAACCATCTTTGAGGTAATAGCGTTCCCAAGATGTATGCGTCAAACATTTGGCATAAGTAATAGCAAAAGTAGGATCATTCTCATACAAGTCTTTTATATGCTCGAAGCCAATGACATTCAATTCAAGTCGAGTAACAAGCATGCATATACGGGAAAGTGCATCCGCCACAACATTTTCCTTTCCTTTAATATACTTGATGACATAAGGAAATGACTCAATAAACTCACTCCACTTAGCATGACGCTTGTTCAACTTAGTTTGACCCTTAAGATACTTAAGCGTTTCATGGTCGGTATGGATGACAAATTCATGAGGGCGAAGGTAATGTTCCTATTCACGCAAAACTCGCACTAAAACATATAGCTCTTTGTCATAGATGGGGTAATTGAGTTGCGCTCCGGAAAGTTTCTCACTAAAGTATGCGATGGGGCGCTTCTCTTGCGTTAACACACCTCCTATGCCATTACCACTAGCATCGCAATGAATTTCAAAAGTTTTGTCAAAGTTAGGTAATGCAAGCACGGGAGCATGAGTAAGCAAATTCTTAAGCTCATTGAATGCGCTATCTTGCGATGGTCCCCAAACAAAGGGTGCATTCTTCTTGCTCAAAGCATGTAAAGGTGAAGCAATGGTGCTAAAATCCTTCACAAATCTACGGTAGAAACCGGCTAAACCAAGAAAACTAAGCACTTGTTGCAAATTGGTTTGTTGGGGCCAACTCTTAATAGCGTTGATCTTAGAGTCATCAACATGAACACCCGTAGAGGATACTACGAAACCCAAGAAAACAAGCTTATCAACACCGAAAAGGCATTTTTCCATATTAGCATAAAGTTGCTCTTTTCGAAGAGTTTGTAGCACGGTGCGAAGGTGGGTGACATGTTCTTTGAGAGATTTGCTAAACACAAGGATATCATCGAAGTAGACAACAACAAATTCACCAATATAAGGGCGAAACACATAATGCATAAGACGCATGAAAGTACTGAGTGCTTCGGATAAACCCATAGGCATGACTAACCACTCATACAAACCAAACTTAGTTTTGAAAGCGGTTTTCCATTCATCACCCTCTTGTATGCAGATTTGATAGTAACCACTTTTAAGATCAATCTTGGAAAAGATAGTGGCACCGTTAAGCTCATCAAGCATATCATCAAGGCGTGGAATGTGGCACCTATAGCGAACGGTGCTAGCATTGATGGTTCTACAATCGGAACACATGCGAAAGCTACCGTCTCTTTTTGGCACAAGAATGACCGGTACGGCACAAGGACTCAAACTTTCACGCACTGATCGATGAGATGCTTTACTTGCCTTTGTATTTCTTTGGTTTCTTCGGGGTTGACGCGGTAGGGAGCCTTGTTAGGTAGAGGTGCTCCGGGGATGAGGTCGATTCGGTGCTCAATGCGTCATAGTGGAGCTAGACCTGGAGGTAGCTCGTCGGGGAACACATCTTGGAATTCCTGCAATAGAGAATATAACACTAAAGGTAGATCGTGAGAGGTGTTAGTTTTTGGTGCCTCGTCCTTGCACAAGAGGACATAGTGCAGGACACTCGATGGGTTCTCACACACTTCTCTCATCTCATGTTTGGTGGCAAATAGGACTAAGTTCTTCTTGTCGCTCATCGTGGAGGCACTCAATTTGGGCTTGTGGCGCTCACTCTCTTTTTGGTGGTTCGCTCGCTCACTATTCTCTCCAGGATGGGTGGCTTGCTTGTCGGCTAGCACTTGGCTTGGAGACATCGGTCATAGCACAAACTACTTCCGTTTCATATTGAAGCTATATTGATTTGTACGCCCATTGTGGATGACACCTCGGTCAAATTGCCATGGTCGTCTAAGAAGGAGGTGGCAAACGGTCATTGGAAGGACATCACACTCCTAAGTGTCGTCGTAAGCTCCGATCTTGAAAGAAACTTATACTCGATGCTCTACTTGTATGGGCCAGTGTTGCTTAGCCATTGAACCTCGTAGGGATGCGGGTGCTTCATATTGACCAATTGGAGCTTGGAGCAAAGTTCTTCACTTGCTAAGTTATGGCAACTCCCTCCACCGATGATGACCTTGACGGACCTTCCATTGATGCCGGCCTTTGTGTGGAAGATATGGCATCTTTGGTCTTCGTCTTGTTGATGTTGAAGAGTCAAGACCTTGGAGACAACAAGAGCGGGGCTCGAATCTTCGTCACAAAAGACTTGATCATCTTCATCTTCGTTGTTCACTTGTCGGTGCATGGCCACTTGCTCAAGGGCTTCAATTTCTCCTTCACTCATTGAGTCATAGGTTCCGTCGTCGTTGAGGATCATGGTGCGCTTTTTTGTGCACTCAAAGGACTTGTGGCCTCGGCCGCCGCATGTGAAGCATTTGAAGGAACTTGTCTTGATGGTCTCGTCGGTTGGGGTAGATGATGATGAAGCTTTTGGCTTGAAGTTGCTTGTAGTAGGAGGACGACTTGAGTTTGTCGAAGTTTTCTTGTAACTTGACTTGTCGCCGTTGCTTTGTAGATGGCTTGGTTGAGGTAGAAGGTGTTGGAATCGTTGAATCTTGATTGTTGGAGAAGCCATAGGACTTGGATGAGAACTTGGCATATTTGAGATCATCTTGCACTTGACGTTCCGCTTTGGTTGCTTGGTGCACTAGCTCGATGAGGTTCGAGTATGGTTGGAAGTCGGCGTTCTTCTTGATAGGATGATTGAGTCCATTCAATAAACGTGCCATAGTTTGCTCATCATCTTCCGTGACATTGGCTCGTATCATGGCAATCTCCATTTCCCTGTAGTACTCTTCAACGCTCTTGGTTCCTTGCTTGAGTAGTTGGAGTTTCTTGAAGAGGTCGCGGTTGTAGTAGTTTGGCACGAATTGTGCTCTCATGACATCCTTCATTTGCGCCCAAGTGGTTATTGGCGGTTCACCTCTTGCCTCTCGGCGCTCAATGACTTGTTCCCACCAAATGAGGACATAGTCTTGGAACTCAAGGGATGCCATTGCGATCTTCTTCTCTTCTTCGTAGTTGTGCAAGCAGAAGATTTTGTCAACCTTCAATGCCCATGATATGTACTCTTCGGGGTCATTGCTTCCGGTGAACTTGGGCATGGTGAACTTTAGCTTGCCATATCGTTGCTCTTCATTGTGTTGGGGTCGGGGATGATGACGCCCATGTCGGTGAGGATTGGCAATCTCATGTTGCTCTTGTCTTGGAGGATTGTCGAACTCATGTTGTTCTTGTCTTGGAGGATTTCCATTGTCATATTGCTCTTGTTGAACGTGGTGTTCTTGGCGAGCTTATGGAGGGGCTTGTCGAGCTTGAGGAGGAACTTGTCAATGCACATGTGCTTGGAAAATCCTCTCTTGAGCTTCATCGCGAAGTGCTTCTTCATGTAGACGGGCTTGTCGGCCTCAGTTGGCTACGGCACGACTAGAATCTCGAAGGGCACGTTGTGCCTCAAGTGCTTGGGCTTCATAAAGTTGTTGTTCTTGACGTTGTGCCTCGGCGTCTTGTGCATCTTGATGTTGTCGCGCCCGTTCCTCTTGTTCTTGTTGTCGTTGGCGTTGCCATTCTTGTGCTTGCGCGAATGCAACTTGGGTTTGACGATGTCGATGTTCTTGAGAGTCGTTGTCGTGTAGAGGATTGCGGTTTGCTTGACGATCTTGACGCGCGGCACGACGAGGAGTGTTTGATGTCGGTGTACTTGATCCGGAGATAGTGTCGTCGAAGTGTCGACTCGAGCTGCTCCTTCTTGAGTCGGACGAAGTGGTAGAAGAGCGGTTGACCAACAAGGCACAAATCTCGTCCATTCTTGCGTCATTCTCGTGCTTGTGCTTGTCGAGCTTGTTGTCAAAGTAGTCTCTTGTGCATTGCTCGGAGAGGCGCAAGTCGGTGGCGAGGTTGTCGATGCGGTCGCTCATTGCTAGTTGCTCTTCATGCAAGGCTCGTTGTGTACCAAAGAGGTGTAGTTTGGTGACATAGTTGTTTGGGTTGTCGCCTTGCTCAAGGAAGAGTGGGTTGGTTGAAGTACTTGGCCTATCCATCATTCCAAACAAAGATATATGAGTGGGAGAAAGAGAAGAACCAATACCAAATGTACCTTGACCAATGTTGAAGATGGATCAAAGATTACTCCAATGTGTAACAAGGAAATAACACAATTGGTACCAATTCTTGTCGGTTTCTCACACCTACACAAGTAAAAGCTTATGGTGGATCTCAGTTGGGATGGTGGCACACAATTTGATGCAATTGTTAGTGAGCTTCAATAATGTTGGAAAAGATTCGCAAATTTGCAAATGCAACAAGTAGACCAAGCAAGATAAGGTACACGGAAACACACACGCAAATAGATAGATGGGGTCGTGCAACCAAGGAATGAGCCAAAATGTGGAGTCCACGAAAATGCTCTTGTTGCACAGCACTAGAGAGACGCTAGCACGATTGCACAATAGGCGGATACGAACTTGTGCACAACCTACTAAGAAAAAATGCAATGACTTCTATCCCAAGTATGCTATATGTATGGTATTCCAATGGTATGATCCAAGATGATCGAGTATGAAAATCTTAATGTATTATGATGCTATGGTTCTTGCTTATAAGCTCTTTGCTTATCTTTCCTATTTTGCTTAAAAGCTTGTTTGGCTCTTTGTTGTTTGAGCTCTTTTCTCATGCAATGCTTCACGAACCAAGATAGCAATTGTGTATGCGATGACAACTTTGTGACACAAGAGATGATACCAAGATATGCAACACGGTGATGGTATGTATGCTATGGTAAGTATGATCACTAATGTGCACAAGTCACGTTGCCGGCAATACTCAAAGGCTAGTCTCGATGGGTAAGCTACACAAAAGTAAGGCTATGGGTTATCAATGCAAATAGCAAGAAAGTATGATGATATCACGATACCAAGATGATATCAAGGTGAAGTTGATACCAAAGTGATGTAGCCGTTCGTAGTAGTTCTTGGCGAAGATGAGCAGTGGTGACGTTGATGTCGAACCGTACCTAGATAGCCGAAACACAATAGGACACGGAAATCACAACTCGAATTCTCAAAGTAAAACGGGTCAAAATTGTCGGAGTTGGTAACGGGGAGGGCTAAGGTGGTGGTATGCGGAAGTGGTGGTGGTATGCGGAAGTGTATGTGGGCACCGGAACAAAATTGGGCGAAAGTTAGGCGGTAAACGGAGTGGTGGAAGGAAGTGTTGCTGTCAGGGGCCGGATGTCCAGGGCAGGCAGGATGTCCGGGCTCTGGATCCATGGACGAACTCGAAGAACACCGAGTGGAGAGGTCAAATCCGGGGCAAAATTCGGAAGATTTTGTGGATGGAAATTGGGGAAAAGATGGGGAAAAGCTAGATGTACCTGCAACACACGAAATCCGCGGATCAAATCCAACAAAACTTCATCACACCAACAAATCACAAAAAAAAATTGGGGCTATTTTTGTGGGGCAATTTTCGAATTAGGGACTAAATCAACAAAACTAGGCTAGAAAAAACAACAGGGAGGCTCCGAAATCGTGATCAACGTGGCTCATGATACCAAGATGGTGTAGGGTGGAACCCTAGATGGCCGATCTTTCACGGAAGGAGCGGATCCCAACTAAGAACACGAAGAACACGAGGGAAAACACAAGAGGAATCACTAAACCACAAGATATAGTCACACATATGCTAGATCCTTGGAACACAAGGGGAGATACAAGATCCAAGTCCAACAAAGGACGATACAAAGGTAACCGGTTCTTCTCCGTGAGGAGGCCTTGATGGGGCCACCCAAGAGGGGGTCTTGAATCCAACGTGGATCGTCTCTGTCGAGGGGCCGCGGTCTCTCTCGAGGAGCAGATCCGTATGGATGAGCAATGCTCTATCTCACATATGAGCTAAACCAATGCTAACCCTAGAAAGAGGGAGATGGGAGAGTATATATAGTCTAGGGGGCGAAAGGCTACATGGGCTTCGGCCCTTTACTGTGCGTAGACAGGCGGAGCCGGATGTACGGGCGACGGGTCGGATGTCCGGGGCTTCGGGAGGGGCCGGATGTCCACGCTGGGAGGCCCGATGTCTGGGCTGGCAGCAATAGCTTCTGTAGGTTCTGGTGCGTGGCGCAGGATGTCCGGGCGGCTGGCCGGATTTCCGGGCTGGGGCCGGATGTCCGGGGCCTGTAGATGTTCGGCGGTTGGGATGTGCTGTAGTGGATGTCTCCAGCGGCCGGATGTCCGGGGCTGGGGTCGGATGTCCGGGCCCTGGAGTTGTCTTCTCCTCTTTCCGGCGGTTCTCTTCATCCGTGAACTTGGCGGCTTGTCCGTCTTCACGTGCATCCTCGGGAGGGTCCTCTCGACACCTAATCATGCATAACATATCGGACTTAGGTAGTAGCCATGTCTCAAGTGGATCATATGTGCACTAAGGAAGGAAGTCACCTCGTTCTCGAGAGCTCTAGCTCGTGCTCGTGTCATGGGTCCTCTTGGCTCTTGATGAGACGATGGTAGGTCCATGGGGATGACCGAAGGATGCTCCGCATCAATAAGCCACTTAGAACACATTAAGATATACATCAACCTGCCATGCAGATTAGAAGAGTATTGCATCTCCATGGAGTGGTATTATTAATAGTAAGGTTATTCTCCTCTAGTTGACAACTTGATCATCATCACCGCCATCTTCATCTCTAGAAATGTACTCCTCATGGACAAGTGACTTATCATCTTTCCTCTTGGTGAACTTGGAGAATTTCTTCTTCTTGAGCACAAGCTTCTTGGACTTATCTTCATGACTCTCACACGAGAAACCATGCACATAGTTCTTGTGCTATCGCAATTGCAGCCCTATCTTTTTCCAAATGACCTTCCTTGGAGATTCTTCCCCTTGTTTTCCATGGTGACCGAATATTTCCTGAGAAATGGCAAAGGTATTCTTGGACTTGTTCTCCAAAAGAACATGAGTGGAGAAGGTAGATACAACTTGTGCCGCGGTCAACTTGTGGTAGTCCGAGCGTTGATGTATCATCATCACCATGGTGTGTTCTGCGAGAACGGTGGCATCAATGAACTTGTCCTTAATGAAATCGTCATTTGACCAAGAGCATCCAAAGGTTCTCAAATTTAGCACAAGATCCTTCAACCTTTTATATACCTCATCCACGGTCTCACCATCATTCCTCACAAATAGATTGACCTCTTTCTTAAGCAAGGCCAATCGAGATCTTCTAATTGCTTCATCACCTTCAAGGGCCTCCTCAAGACAATCCCAAATTTCCTTAGCAATATTGAGAAGAGCAATGGAGTCACTATAGCCATCGATCACCATGGTGCACAATATGTTGTGGGCGGTAGCATTGAGTTGATCATCAACTGCTTCCCTGGGAGTAAGATTCATGGGATCCTTTGGGTTCCATTGACCACAATCCACCACAATTGTGTAGACGCACTGCGAATGTGAGACTCCATATATGGCTTCCACTTAGCAAAGGCGTTAGCTTTCAAAGGCAACGGAGGCCCAACATGATTAATGTGAGGGTGATGCAAGGGTTGTGATGAGTAGAATGGCTCTACAACATTGTAAATGGGCACGGGTGTGCGGCCTGATGATGCAAGGGGTTCCTTAGAGTCATCCACATCATGAACCTCATTTGGATTAAATGAGTTAGATGCGCATGTTGAGGGCTTTAAACGCGCACCGACTTCCTCGTTGACCGAGGCGCGAACCTCTTTCAACATTGAGGTTTTATAGTCTACGAACATTCAAAGCTCATCCACCGTGGTGACGGAGGCAACTGGGTTCATGGCGGTTATGGGAGCGATGACTGGAGGTATGGCGGCCTCGGCTGCGGCAGCGGGCTGGTCAAGGCCATCCTCCGCAACAAGTGGTGCACCTCCCACATTCCCTAGGTATTTCATATACTCTAAGGTTGTAAAACCTTATATTAGAGCACGAGGCTCCGGTACCAATTGGAAGGATCAATATGGTCGACTAGAAGGGGGTGAATAGGAGACTACAAATTTTAATCTTGATTGTCAAATTTAGGGATAAGTGGATAAATAGGGTTCACTAGATATGCAACTGGGTGAACACAACCTATATGACAAGCAAGCTACTTAAAGCCAAATATGCTAGACAACAATCTAATTAGCAAGCCCACAAGCATACAAAGCAAAGAAAAATGCAGGAAAGGATTAACCACAAGTGAGTTGGGGACGCGAATTTTATCCCTAAGGTCACTCTTCCTTGGGGAAGAGCTAATCTCCATCGGTACGGTGTCGGAGCCAAAGCTTGTGGAACGCCACCGAAGCCTCACCGTATTATCCTCGAGTCACCCCAACGGATGAGCCTCTAATCACTCGGGGTTGCTCTTTAACGCGGTCACCACACCTTTACATATGTCTTCGGAGTACACCACAAGCAAGGAAGATTTCGTAGGAACCCTAGTCATCTAGGAGCCCAAACTCCAAGAGTAACAAGTCAATGATGAACAAATCTTGTGGGGAACCCGTATTGGTTCAAAGTATAGATCGGGTCTTGCTCCCTCAATCCCCAAATTTTCAAATGTTTTGGGTTAAGGGATTGAGAGGAATGAGAAAAATAGACTATAGCAATGGTGGAGCTTAACAAGACATAAGGCTTAGGGTTGGAGGTGGAAGAAGGAGGATTTATGTAGTGTTCTTGGTCGGGTGGTTGTTTCTGCCCATTGGACCCCATGCGCATGGGCTAAGTCAGCCTCGTGCGCACGGGTGTCCAGAAGAGAAACCACCACCCCGTGCGCATGGGGTGTCCAGTAGATTTCTGATGAACCAAGGACACCACAGACAAAACTCACTATGCAAGGAATATATTTGGTAGGTGTGGGAGGGTTGGCGCATAAGTTCTAATGCATTCGCCCATGATGACCCCTCTTAATAGTGCTGGTTTTACTATGATTGAAATCGAACCAAAACGAAAACCTTCGAGTCACCGGAAAACTACGCCTTTGATCTTTTTGAAGGGGGTGGGTCGCACAACTCCAATATGATCTACATGGAACCAATATCCTAAGATAAACTTTAGCAAACGATATTAGTTCCACTAATCACACTGTCATCACACCAAAATACAATTTAGTGGCACATGCACTTTGAACTTGCAATGTCGAATAGCGACATTGCATAATTTGAAAATGTCGCTTAAAATGACATTTGAAGTCGCAAAATATATGTAGTGCCATGACATTTGGACACTAATATAGTTGCTACTTATGTTTATCATGTCGAATGATGTTTAAGAACTATTTTGTTGGATTAAATGTTTCTTAAATTGAAAATTTTTTGGACCAAATGAAAAAAGAACATATGAAATAAACTTTATGGAAGTTGTCGCTTGTGGATTCTGTGTTTGTGCACTGGTTAGATAGTGTCCAAATCATTATGGACACCACACTATATTGCAGATGGCGGCCCAGTTATATGAACTTGCTAGAGCCGCTCCAAGTGAAAAATGGTCATTTTTGTTTCTCTCTGCAAAAGGCCTCATAGTTCAGTATTGCAAAAGGAGACTAGGATAAATTCGGTACAAAATAGCGAATTTTTGTGGACAGGACGATTCGGAGCCTGGGCTCATATGCTCCCCCAATGAAAAATAGATTCATTAAAAATAGAAAAAAAATCTGAATTGTTACATCCAAGATGCTCGAGTGTGCAAAGTGCATGAAAAGATTTGTCGTGTTTGTGCATTCGAGGAAGCTGTGGCAAAAAAATCGAACTTGCCTCTGATTTTGTCCTTTTTTGGCCACGACCTCTTCAGATGTCCAAATGCCATGAAAATTGCACGCACCTTGCGCAACCCAGCATCTTGGATGCCAATTTTTTGGGAATTTTTTGATTTTTTCTGCTATTTTTTGAATTTACTATTCATAGAGAGAAGATGAGCTCAGATAGCAATTACCGATTTTTCATGTTCATCTATATTCGTCTCACCACTTGTTTATCTATACTTTGTATATTCGAAGTGTAATTGAGCATCGGTCATTTAAGGATTGGCATGGTTGCATGTCATCGGGTATTTTGCTTCGGCGGCACGATCCCGGGCTGAAAGCGCAGGTAAACTCCCAGAGGGGGTGAATGGGAGATTTTTGAAATTCGTCAAACTATGAGGAACTTGACGGGGATCGAAGTGAAGAAATAGAAACGCGGGGAGACTAATTCATCACAGAAGCAAAAGGTACGCAACCAGGATACATACAAGTGAAGAACATGCAATCATACAGTCATACAAGCATGGGGAGGATGAATTGAAGAAATAGAAAGCATCATGATGAAAGGCTTCGGTTCAAGTTCTTCAAAAAGTGGATCACAAATTCTTCATCAGTGGAATAACGTAAGGTAAGGGATGAGGAATTTGAAACTAGGTTTGCTTGGTGAAGACATCGCTTTTTGTAGACCACTTCTAGTTGTTGTATCAACTGTACGTCTGGTTGAGGCGGCTGAGTTGCAACTCTGAGGACACACAGTCCTCACCGTATTCCTCTTGAGCTAAGACAACGTAGACCTCGCCCAATCACTCATGGTAAGTCTTGAAGGTAGTCTTCAAAAACCTTCACAGACTTGTTCACCGGCACACCATAATGACTTTTGGTGTGCTTAGAACCTGACGCCTAACCGTCTGGAAGAATGACCGTTGTCGGTGTCAAAACCGGCGGATCTAGGGTAGGGGGCCCCGAACTGTGCGTCTAAGGCGGATGGTAACAGGAGGCAAGGGACACAATGTTTACCCTGGTTCAGGCCCTCACGATGGAGGTAATACCCTACTTCCTGCTTGATTGATCTTGATGATATGAGTAGTACAAGAGTTGATCTACCACGAGATCGTAGAGGCTAAACCCTAAAAGCTAGCCTATGGTATGATTGTTGTTCTACGGACTAAACCCTCCGGTTCATATAGACACCGGAGGAGGCTAGGGTTACACAGAGTCGGTTACAAAGGGAGGATATCTTCATATCCGTATCGCCAAGCTTGCCTTCCACGCCAAGGAGAGTCCCATACGGACACGAGACGAAGTCTTCAATCTTGTATCTTCATAGTACAACAGTCCGGCCAAAGGATATAGTCCGGCTGTCCGGATACACCCTAATCCAGGACTCCCTCAGTAGCCCCTGAACCAGGCTTCAATGATGATGAGTCTGGCGCTCAGATTGTCTTCGGCATTGCAAGGTGGGTTCCTCCTTCGAATACTCCATAGAAGATCTTGAACACAAAAATAGTGTCCGGCTCTGCAAAACGAGCTCCACATACGACCGTAGAGAGAATAATATTTTCACAAATCTAGTCTGCTGACGCATCTTGAGGCATGACATTATGCCACGGCTCGGTCATTATTCGAACCATTTTTCTCAACCAACCCCAGCGCACATTGCGAGGCGGTTTTCTTGATACGTTTTGTCGAAGCAGAGATCGTGTCTCTTTGTCACGGGATTCTCATCAATACGGACGTGGGTTACCCAATCGCGCCATCAATTACGGTGTTTGAGGAACAAGAGGTTTTACCAGGCAAGCGGGGAGGCGCATCGCTTCTTCTGTCCTTACAAGGGGACAAGGATCTATTCTTCTAATCCACGCCTTCCTCCCAGCTCATTCCCTTCCGCTCAAGCTCCAATCGCTCAAGCATTCTTCTTCCCGATCCACAAGAGGTCCTCCGAAGATGTCCGGATCCAGAGCGGGAGGCAAATGGATGGCCTCTACTGTCCAAGAGAAGGATATTAAAAAGCTTCGGAAGGCCGGGTATCTGGCCAAGAAGATCAGCCACCGTCTTTTGACGGCGGGGCAAATCGTCCCTGCTCCGGAACCCCATGAGAGGGTTGTACTCCTCCCTCATTTCATTCGCGGGTTGGGGTTTCCCCTCCATCCGTTTGTTCGTGGCATCACGTATTATTATGGGATCGATCTGCACGATATGTCCCCTAATTCCTTCCCCAATATCTCGACATTCATTGTCGTGTCCGAGGCCTTTCTCCACATTTCACCGCACTTCGGTTTATGGCTGAAGACTTTCAACGTGAAGCCCAAGGTGGTGGGCGGTGAGCACGCCGAGTGTGGAGGAGCCATGGTGAGCAAGATGCCCAACGTCATATGGCCAACGGGAACTGAGGGAGTCCTGGATTAGGGGGTGTCCGGATAGCCGGACTATACCTTTGGCCGGACTCTTGGACTATGGAGATACAAGATTGAAGACTTCGTCCCGTGTCCGGAAGGGACTTTCCTTGGCGTGGAAGGCAAGCTTGGCGATACGGATATATAGATCTCCTACCATTGTAACCGACTCTGTGTAACCCTAACCCTCTCCGGTGTCTATATAAACCGGAGGGTTTTATTCCGTAGGACAACATATAACAATCATACCATATGCTAGCTTCTAGGGGTTTAGCCTCCTTGATCTCGTGGTAGATCTACTCTTGTACTACCCATATCATCATTATTAATCAAGCAGGACGTAGGGTTTTACCTCCATCGAGAGGGCCCGGACCTGGGTAGAACTTCATGTCCCTTGTCTCCTGTTACCATCCGCCTAGACGCACAGTTCGGGACCCCCTACCCGAGATCCGCCGGTTTTGACACCGACATTGGTGCTTTCATTGAGAGTTCCTCTGTGTCGTCGCTTTTAGGCCCGATGGCTCCTCCGATCATAAATAGCGATGCAGTCCAGGGTGAGACTTTTCCCCCCGGACAGGTCTTCGTCTTCAGCGGCTTCGCACTGCGGGCCAATTCGCTTGGCCATCTAGAGCAGATCGAAAGCTACGCCCCTGGCCATCAGGTCAGATTTGGAAGTTTTAACTACACGGCTGACGTCCGCGGGGACTTGATCTTCAACGGATTCAAGCCACAGCCGAGCGCGCCGCACTGCATGACCTAGCTCTGCCGCCGAACAGTGCCCTGGAGGCCACACACGCATCGGTTCCAACCCTCGATTCGGAACCAACTACGCCGATCAAGGATGAGTGTTTGGACACCGCCTCGGGTGCTGCGATCCAAACGGCGATCGAGCCAAACACCAGCCCTGCACTCCGCAAGGCCCGTGACTCCGAGGGACCGGACTCCACTCCGGACTCCTAGCCCTTCGCGCCCCTGCCGATTGAATCCGATTGGGCGCCGATCATGGAGTTCACCGCCGCGGACATCTTCCAGTACTCGCCCTTTGGCGATATCCTAAAGTCACTAAAGTCTCTCTCTTTATCAGGAGAGCCCTGGCCGGATTACGGTCAGCAAGGTTGGGATACGGACAATGAAGAAATTCAAAGCCCACCCACCACCCATTTGGTAGCCACTGTCGATAATTTAAACGACGTGCTCAATTTCGACTCTGAAGACATCGACGGTATGGACGACGATGTAGGAGACGCACATGAACCAACGCCTATAGGGCATTGGACAGCCACCTCATCTCATGATGTGTACATGGTGGATACACCTAAAGGAAGCAACGACGAGGAACACAGGGATGCAACGAGGGATCGTTCTCTTGAAAAGCAATCAAAGTGGCGACGTAAACGCCGCTCCAAGCCCCGCCTCGATAAAGACAACAGCCATATATACCCAGCCATAGGGCATGATGAGTCGGGGGATGACGAGCATGCCTTAGAGCAACCGTCCGAACAGGGCAACTCGGGCAAACAAACCGAACAACCCGTCCCCGGCGTAAACGGCATTCCGGACGACCTTACACCGGATAAGCTCATGGAGCAGAAGAACCTCCACAAAAGGCTCGTTGCTACTGCACGTAGCCTGAAAAAGCAGAAGCGGAAGCTCAAAACTGCGGAAGACGCACTCAGAATCAGATGGAGCAAAGTACTCAATACCGCAGATAAATACGGCGTCAGTCGCCGCACCAAAAGCTATCCGAAGCGAAAGCTACTGCCTGAATTCGACGAGGAGGCCTTCGAGCCCCCGCAGTCAAAAACTAAGAAAGCCACCCGATCGGATAGACGAGCCCATGGCCAGCACGAAGCGGCAAGCGGCGCCGCACACAAGTCGGCACGCGATCCACTCAAGGATTCGCATCAAAAAAATGGCCCAGCCAGATCCATTTATGGGCCAAGAAAGCAAGCTCTCGTAAGCAATGCAACAAAACCAGTATCCGAACATCACGGCGCACCCAAATACAGGGGTGCCGCACACCCCCTATGTTTCACCGATGAGGTCCTGGATTATGAATTTCCAGCGGGATTCAAGCCCGTAAACATAGAGGCGTACAACGGAACAACAGACCCCGGAGTCTGGATCGAGGATTGTATCCTCCACATACATATGGCCAGAGGGGATGACCTCCACGCCATAAAATACTTACCCCTCAAGCTTAAAGGCCCAGCCCGGCATTGGCTCAAAATCCTTCCCGAAAACACAATTGGAAGTTGGGAAGAGCTCGAGGACGCTTTCCGAGCAAATTTTCAAGGGACTTATGTCCGCCCTCCGGATGCAGATGAACTTAGTCACATAACTCAACAGCCCGGAGAGTCAGCTCGGCAATTCTGGAATAGATTTCTAACTAAAAAGAATCAGATAGTTGACTGTCCGGACGCCGAAGCCTTAGCAGCTTTTAAGCATAGCGTCCGAGACGAATGGCTCGCCAGACACCTCGGTCAAGAAAAGCCAAGAACAATGGCCGCATTAACAAGCCTCATGGCCCGCTTTTGCGCAGGAGAGGACAGCTGGTTGGCAAGATGTAGCACCAGCGACCCAAGTACATCCGAAACTAGGGATGGAAACGGAAAACCGCGACGCAACAAGGACCGGCACCGGACTAAGGAAAACAGACCGAAGAGCACGGCAGTCAATGCCGGATTCAAAAGCTCGCGGCAGAATAAAAAAAAGCCGCCCCTCAAAGATAATAGGGACGAGATATCCAACTTAAACAAAATCTTGGATAAGATATGTTAGATACACAGTACTCTCGGGAAGCCTGCAAACCATACCCACAGAGATTGCTGGGTTTTTAAGCAATCCGGCAGACTCAACGCCGAACACAAGGGGCTCGACACACCAAGCGAAGACGATGACGAACCCCAAAAGCAGAGCACCAGGAAACAAAAGAATTTTCCACAAGAAGTAAAAACAGTAAACTTACTTCACATAACAAAACAAGCGGCGCCCATAGAGGTACGCGGCATATGGCCTATCCCAAAGGAGTCTCGCCACTGGTTGTCAAAGCCAATCACCTTCGATCATCGGGATTACTCTAGAAGTATCAGGAATGCAGGCTGGACTGCTTTGGTACTCGATCCAATAATCGACGGACTCCAGTTTACAAATGTCCTGATGGACGGCGGTAGCGGTCTAAACCTGATATATCAGGACACAATCCGCCACATGGGGATAGACCCAACAAAAATTCGCCACAGCGAAGCCTCCTTTCAAGGGGTAACGCCAAGTACGGATACCCATTGCATGGGTTTTCTCCGGCTTGAAGTTATGTTCGGATCCCCCGATAACTTCCGTCGCGAAAAGCTAACTTTTCACATCGTCCCATTCTCAAGTAGCTATCAAGCACTGCTGGGACGCGAAGCTTTCGCCCACTTTAATGCAATACCGCATTATGCATCTCTTATGCTTAAGATGCCCGGTCCACGAGGCATCATCTCACTAAAGGGAAACATGGAACGCGCCCCCCACACGGAAGATTGTGCGGCTACCTTAACAGCCCCACAATAAAACGGCCTCACCAGCCAAAACATCCAAGCAGGTCGTTAAGACCATGGACACGGCTAGACGAGTCCGGCATAAACATATAATTAATAAAGGCTTAATAGCCGTATACCCCCGCGCTAGGGGCTCCGCACATATAAAATACGAGACAATCAAGCTCAGTTTTACCCATTTCAATTTATACTTTGTTTATTTAGTATAACTCCTGTTTGGCACGACCTTTTTTCAACGAAGTTCCTCTCTTTTACAGATGAACACCGTGTTGCGCCCGTCCAGGATACGGCACAACGGAGACACAGGCGCAGACGTGCAGCAGGGACCCGTTCCAAGGATTCTTTTTAGATTAAGACCCTGCGTAAACCTTTTTTACTGTCTCTTGTTGATACACGTCCTCTGATTTTTCGGTATAATCAAGGAGGAGGCTGGCGTCTTGGCATGTGGCCACGTCAGAATTTTGCGCGTACCTGGACACTAGGGGCTTATAACTAAGGGCGTTGTCCCACCCGCACTCATAAAACCCGAATACCTTAGGGAGTGTTCAGCGTCGCGAGTTTGGCCTTATATGCATAAGCTCCGAATCATGTCTTTGGTCAAATGTTGGGTTGCCCGGCTCCTGTGTTTTGCTGCCTTACGTTCCGCTCTATCGGCTAAGGCGGCACCAGGAGAACTACTGCGATTGTGCCCCGGTTCGGCCAGGCGAGCACCTCAGTAGAGAAAGCCGAAAACTGACTGTCATGATGTAGTGTGAGACTGGTCAACCACTCGATGACTCACCGGAATCTGTAGGATTCCTCCGCATTAACGAAGGGCCGTTTCCCGGCCAGGCACATATGCGCCAAGAATTCGGGCGAGCGCAGGCGCCACCAGGGGCTATCTAAGTAGCCTCACTGTTAAGCTCCTATGGCTAAGTGAAAGTGATAAAGCATTATAGTCCGATTGCCTAGCTCGCTGCACTATCACCTCCTTTGTAGGACCAAGACGTTGGATCAAGTGTGAAAATGCGCCTTCTGCGAGCACCCCCGCGGTATTTGCGTGGGGGCTGAAGCCGACGACTGCCATCTTTCAGATTATACATATATATATACCTTAAAACGGCAGCACAGGAGGAGTTACAAATACTTGAAGGCACAAGTATAAAAGGCTTCTAGAATCTATCAAAATATTGTTTTACAATAAAATTTGCTATTCGAACATAGCATCCTTCGAGCATTGCGTCTCTATTACACGAGCGCCTTGAAGGACTTCCTGAAAATAGTGCTCGGCAGGTACTCGGCTTTTGTCCGAATCTCGGGATGCAACAATGGTGGTCTCCATCTCCGCCCAGTATGTCTTGACACGGGCAAGAGCCATCCGCGCACCCTCTATGCATGCTGACCTCTTCATTACATTAATACGCGGCACCGCACCAAGGAACTACTGCACCAAGCTAAAATAACTCTTCGGCTCCGATCTCTCCGGCCACAGATGACTCATGACGCACTTCATGGCGAGTCCGGACAACCTATTCAGCTCGGCCCATTCGGCCAGACGATCGTCCACTGACAGCGGACGCTCTGGATTGTGGAACTTCGACCAGAAGAGTCTCTCCACTTCGCGATCTTCTTGATCTCGAAAGTGTTCGGTCGCATCAGCAGCACTTGCCGCCAAATCCAGATAGGTGTCCGCCGTACTCCACAACCGGTCCAACGGAGCATGCTTAGGATCACAAAACTTCCTTCACAGCATAAAGGGCTTTCCAGCCGCGATCTCTCCGGCCTGACGCAGCTCCTCCGTCGCAGCTCTCATCGCAGAGCGAGCGTCCTTGGCATCGGCAACGGTCTTCTCCAGGTCCGTCTGTTCCGCCCAGTCTTCTTTTCCAGAAGCCTGCAACGGTCAGCAGCGCTCTTCAGCTTCACGACCATTTCGGCCATCTCTTTCTTGCTTTGGCAGTGAGCAGCCTGTTCGGCTCTCAGCTCTTCAAGGGCCTTCTCGGCAGCCGCATCACTTTTTCTGGCTTGCTCCTTGGCTCGGGCAAGTTCCGCCCGAAGACTCTCCATGGCAGCCGCACCATCTGCATCAAGCACACACATAGGAAGATACTGGCATAAGTTCCTCTTACCAGGTGCCATCGGAGGGGTTACATACCTTGCGCCTTGTCAAGCCGCTTGTTAACAAGCATGATGTCGGCCTCTGCCACGTCAAGTTGCCGCTTTAGCTCGGCAAATCCATCAGTCCGGCTGGACGCCGGACAATTCATCACCTACATACGAAGACAACATTTTAGACCTGGGGTTATGATCCTCTGCGCGCCGTCAACTGTGACAACGCACAGAGTCTCAGGGGCTACTATGTGCACATGGCACATCTTGTTTATGCACCACTGTTAAAAAAGGGCGCGTTATTTCGCGTACCTCAAAACCCGTCAGTAAACTTCTGACGGCCTCATACAATCCGCTTTCCGCGGACGAAACCCTTTCAATCATCGTGCCCATCAATGCACGATGCTCCTCTGAGATAGATGCTCGCCCTAGCAGACCCTTCAGCTCCTTCGACCGTGCACCGGACGGTGCCGAACTCGTCCTATGGCCTCTTTCGAAGGACGGACGCAGAGAACCTTGGGGGTCATATGGTTGCCTTTCGGCCCTGCAGGATTCGGAGAAACCCTCCGCGACGATACCTCAGGGCCGCCCGCCTCTCTAGGCGGTTCGGCAGGGGGAGGCGTTCCGCTCTCCATCATCTCCGGAAGAAGATCCCCCGAAGACGAGCTCTGCTGAGAAGGGCCGAGGTCCGAACTACAAGGTAAATTTTCAGTTACTCTTCTCAGATATAAAATAAGGATTCTTCTCAAAGAAAAACCTCTCTCTACTTACGGCTCGGTGGAGGGCTGGCCCCCTAGAGGGTATAGTTCGGCCGAGGTATCCCCCGGTGCAGGACCCTCTGACGAAGATCTCTTCCCCCGTTTTGAGGCCACGGTCTCCGGGTCTTCAGAGGCGGTCCTCTTCTTTCCTAGAGGAGATGAACGTTCGATTCCTTCCCTCCGAACAGCCTCCTTCGAGGAGGCCGTAGTTTCCTTGTCCCCTCCCTTGCTTTCCTTCAAAGGCACAATCTCCAATATCCTGATCAGCATGGGATCCAGCGTGGTCTCGGGGAGGGGAGCCGGACACCTGATAAGCTTTGCTTTCGCCACTCCTGTTTAAAGAACAGTTCTTTAGAAGCAAGTTTTGTGACAAATATACGGATAGTGAGTCCGGGCGCGAGGCTACTTACTTTGGTATCCGGGCGATTGCAGCTCAGGCCTGCATCCTCGGTCAAGTCCGTACACGTCGCTTGACGAAGAACAACTTATACATCTCCGCGGGCGTTGCGCCCATGAAATGCTGGAGAGCTCGCGGTCCCTCCGGATTAAACTCCCACAGGCGAAGGGAGCGACGTTTGCCGGGCAGGGTTCGGCGGATCAGCATGACCTGCGTCACTTTGACCAGGCTGAGGTCTCTTTCTAAGATATCTCTGATGCAGCCCTGCAACAAGGGCACGTCCTTGGATGACCCCCAGTCAAGTCCTTTATTGACCCATGACGCTAGCTGGGGGGACCCGAGCGAAAGGCAGGTGGCGCCACCCATTTTGTGCCCCTGGGAGCGGTGATATAGAACCACTCTCGTTGCCATAAGCTGAACTCCTCTTGAAAAGAGCCCTCGAGCCATGGAGCATCAACATTCTTGCTTATAACAGCGCCTCCGCACTCAGCGTGCCGCCCCTCGATCATCTTCGGCACTACCTTAAAGGTCTTGAGCCATAGTCCGAAGTGAGGATTAACACGGAGGAAGGCTTCACACACGACGATGAAAGAAGAAATGTGGAGGATGGACTCCAGAGCTAAGTCGTGAAATTCCAACCCATAATAAAACATGAGCCCCCTCATGAAGGGATCCGTTGGGAAGCCTAGCCCCTGAAGGAGGTGAGACATGAACACCATGCTCTCACCAGGCCTGGGAGTGGGAATGACCTGCCCTTGAGCAGGCAACCTATGCAAGATTTCGCCGGTCAAGAACCTGGCCTCTCTCAGCTTTAGCACGTCCTCCTCCGTAACGAAAGAGGGCGCCCATCGGCCTCGAAGGTCGGAACCGGACATTGTCGAAGATCCGAGGGGCCAGAAATTTGGAGCCTTGGGTGTTGGAACTCGAGGCGAAGGGCGAAATCGTTTGAGATTGAAAGAAAGGAGTAAGGCCTTGATCTCTTTATAAGAGGTTGAATACCGAGGGCCCTCCCCGTAACCGTTTGGGACTCGCCTTTAATCGAGAAGACATGCCAACGGGCACGATTGGGTTACCCACGTCCGCATTGATGAGAATCCCATAAATAAAGGGGACACGATCTCTGCTTTGACAAAACGTGCCAAGGAAACCGCCTCGCAAAATGCGCTGAGGTGGGGGAGTAAAAAATGATTCGAATAAAGACTTGGCCGTGGTGTGGTGTCACGCTACGGAATACGTCAGCAGATTAGATTTGTGTAAATATTATTCTCTCTATGGCAATGTGTGGAAACTTATTTTGCAGAGCCGGACACTATCCTTAGTGTTTAAAATCTTCTATGAAGTAATTGGAGGAGGAACCCGCCTTGCAATGCCGAAGACAATCTGCGTGCCGGACTCATCGTCATTGAAGCCTGGTTCAGGGGCTACTGAGGGAGTCCTGGATTAGGGGGTGTCCGGATAGCCGGACTATACCTTTGGCCGGACTCTTGGACTATGAAGATACAAGATTGAAGACTTCGTCCCGTGTCCGGAAGGGACTTTCCTAGGCGTGGAAGGCAAGCTTGGCGATACGGATATATAGATATCCTACCATTGTAACCGACTCTGTGTAACCCTAACCCTCTCCGGTGTCTATATAAACCGGAGGGTTTTAGTCCGTAGGACAACATATAACAATCATACCATAGGCTAGCTTCTAGGGTTTTAGCCTCCTTGATCTCGTGGTAGATCTACTCTTGTACTACCCATATCATCAATATTAATCAAGCAGGACGTAGGGTTTTACCTCCATCGAGAGGGCCCGAACCGGGGTAAAACTTCGTGTCCCTTGTTGTCGACGTTCTGGGAACGAGGGTCCCTAGACTTGCCTGCCTACGGCGTGGCTCGAGTGGGGGCCCATCGTGGCCCATCTTCATCAACACAGGGCTCAAGACCCTCGCGAGGGGCCAAGCCTCGTGAGGCGGACGACAGGGAGCTTCCTCCAGCACAGCCTCCTTAGGCTGGCTTGCGAGGAGGCGGAGAGATCAAGGTGGGGTACCTCACGAGGTGCCCATGACGCAAGCCATGACGACCAGGGGTGCCGGGCGGGCGCCAGCCCGCGCAGTGTCCTCCCTTTCCTCTTTGGTGCAAAGGGGGCAAGCGCAGGCGAGAGGATCAAGCAAAGGCACCCATTTCGGTGCAACGAGACCAAGACCGACTCCACGACAAGGAGGAGGTCACTATGGAGCCCAAGCTGGCGTCATCACCAGAACCTTTGGCAGGGGAAGACCAACTTTAGTCAGGATAAGTGTACCCGATGTTCCCCTTTGAATCGGCCAATTGTTGGCGCCCTTCCCGCTCAAATATTTGGGAAGAGGCCCAGGGCCTTTGCCTATAAATAGGACTAGCCACCCCCAGGGTACGGGGGGCAGACACACACACACGGAGAGAGAGAGGGGCGATCGAACTCTACCTAGCAGTTCATCCCCGCGCTGAGAACAGACCCTCGCGAGGTCATTCTTCCTTGTATCTTTCTTCCTCATCAGCCCAAGAGGCAATCCACCCACCACAAACTAGAGTAGGGTATTACACCACAACGGTGGCCCGAACTAGTATAAACCCTGTGTCTCTTGTGTTGTTCTTGCAGTAGTTTAGATCCCACTGAGACGGAGAGGTAGAGGGAACGATCTCCGCGCGCACCCCAGAGTTCGAACCTTAAGGGTCTGCCGGAACCCGTGATCCGACATTTGGCGCGCCAGGTAGGGGTGCGCCGGAGTCCGCCTTCCCATCACTCCATCTCCCGTTACGTCGTCGTCACCATGTCCGGCGACCAGGCGGGCAACCAAGGCCCATGGGCGGCGTGGCCCACCTCTGCGGAGCCTAACGCTCTGGACAGCCCCGCGCCACAAGCAGCTCGCGGTCCGCAGGGCGTTGCGGGCCGCGGGCGACGCGGGCAAACTTCTGCGACCCTCACTCTGCGACAGGCGCGGTCTGCGGTGAGGGCCTCCAACCACGCCGCGGCTACGACACCGTACACCCGCCGAGAACAGGCAAACTCGAGGGCCGCGCTCACGGTAGCGCGGGAGCTGTTACAGTGCAGGCTACTGGAAGGCGGCCGTGACGTGCTGCTGGAGCGGGTCGCCGAGCTCCTGGGCTTCGCCGCTTCGGGGGCTCACCCCTTCTGCGTCCGGCTTCCACCCAAGTTCAGGGCGGCGCACGAGGGAGCCCCGCGCACCCGCGCGGACCTCAAGACTACCCCAACACCGGCGAATCCGCCGGCACCAGACTGGCGGTGGCACTACCCCCGCCCCCGGCACGTGAAGGAGAGGGGCTCGGTGCGGCCCACGGCGCCAACGGCCAACCGCGCCACCACCCTGCAGTGGGCATGAGGAGCAACGCTGCGTGGTGCATGGAGCACTACAGCACAACATTCGGGGTGGCGGCGCCAGAGGAGTACGTGCCCCACATGATGGACCAAGGACGCGCTTACGAGGGCGAACAGGGCTCGCTCTTCAGCCCCAGCTGGGAGGACGAGACGCCGGAGGCCGAGCCCCTCCAGGAACCCAGGGACGGCTCCGTCGGTCACACTGGAGGCAACAACTATCGGGTACCATTAATTCCTCAAGAGCAGGCATACGCTAATCATGGGTCACAGGAGGTGCAGGTCGCCGCGACAAGCAGCTGCCCCGCTCCTGCGGTCTCCTACCCCTCAGGAGGAGGACGCAGGGGGCTGCAGGAAAGGGGCAGAGATCCTACCTCACCACCGCGGCGTTCGGAGCAAGGCGTTCTTAGAAGATAGGCCCTCCACTGGGAGGCGCCCGAGGGCCTACCCCTGGCGGAGGACCCTTGGTCGTCGGGGGAACCGCCGGCGACCGCTCTACCCCACCGGCGGCGTCCTGGTTTCCGGTCGTCGTTGGTGGCACTAGAGTGTGGTGCAAGGCGGGGCCCTCGTCTGGCGATATGTAGCAAGGCCGGTTCCTGTGAAGAAGGCCCAGTGCCTGTGAAGCTCGCCACCCCGTGACACTCTCACGTAATAATGAGTGGGGATGTACATGCCCCAAAGTCTCAGGGGTGCCGGCCTCAGGCCCTGGGGCTCCCTCCCACGCCCAGTGGACAGCACTTAGCTCCGCGCTGGTGAGAAGACGTCGAAGACTAGATTAGGTGCCGGACGCGGCCTTTTTGTTTGCTTTCATTGCCTTCTTCCTTTGGTTGTAACCCTTTTTCTCCCGCTGGATTTAAGTTGAATTTGAATCTGAGCTTTGCGTGCGTTCGGGGAAGGGGAGCTTGGTCTTGTTTGAGTCGTTTCTCGCGTTCTAGTCACCGTCTCATCACAGCTGCCTCCCCTCACGAGCCCCTCGCGAGCCGGGCCAGGCCTAGCTTAAGCACGGCCCAGATTGCCGCTGCCGCCCCCTCGCGAGGTGACCTTTGGTGCCTGCGGAGATCGTTTTTCTCGGGAGAAGGCCCGGAGCCTGTGAAGAAGGCGAATGCCTGTGAAGCCATCCCCCTCGGGAGAAGGCCCGGAGCCTGTGAAGAAGGCGAATGCCTGTGAAGCCATCCCCCTCGGGAGAAGGCCCGAAGCCTGTGAAGAAGGCGAATGCCTATAAAGCCATCCCCCTCGGGAGAAGGCCCAAAGCCTGTGAAGAAGGCGAATGCCTGTGAAGCCATCCCCCTCGGGAGAAGGCCCGGATCCTGTGAAGAAGGCGAATGCCTGTGAAGCCATCCCCCTCGGGAGAAGGCCCGGAGCCTGTGAAGAAGGCGAATGCCTGTGAAGCCATCCCCCTCAGGAGAAGGCCCGGAGCCTGTGAAGAAGGCGAACGCCTGTGAAGACATCCCTCTCGAGAGAAGGCCCAGAGCCTGTGAAGAAGGCGAGCGCCTGTGAAGACGTCCCGCTCGATAAAGGGCACGGAGCCTGCGAAGACGACCCAAGCCTGTGGGGTTTCCTGCCGGCAACGACCCTGCCTCCCGAGGTTTCGACTACCCGGCGCCCGGGACGTGACGCCCTCCAGAAGGCAGCTCCGGAGTTAGCAAGGAACAAAGGCGAACCAGCTTACCATTGGACACGCGTACGATTTAACCACTGCATATACATTACATACAAGTTCATACATGAGGGGCTCCCCCTCCCAAAATGCTCTCACAACCGTCGGGCCAAAAGCCTGAGTTCTATCTATGCAGGTAAAAAGGCGAGGATAACGCATGGTCAATCTGATAAATCCCCCAATGCATCCTCGGAGGCACCTCCCGAGCTGTCGCTAGCGTCGCTGAACTCACCTTCGTTGCCCGCGCCCCCGCCAGCGGCATTGGGGTCTTCCACCACGCCACCTTCGTCAGTGCCCATGATCATGCCGTCGTCGTCCGAAGTGAAGGCCCGGACGAGCGCATCTACGTTGCTCTCCACCCATTCAGCCAGGTCTCCTCGAACAGCTTGGGGAACTGGGGCGATGGCGGCGTAGAAGTCGAAGTGGGGATCCATGTTTCGAAGATGGCTGAAGACGCGGGAGAAGGCGCGCCCGAGCAGGGCGCGGCTCCTCTCCTCCACCAACCTATCGGCTCTGGCCGACCGTGCCTCCAGCTGTGTCACCACGGTGGTGAAGAACTGCAAGTTGCCGCCGTAGTTAATCGTGTGCGGCTCACCCACGGCAGCCTCGCAGATGTTGCCCAGGGCAATGTTGGCCCTGTCTCGGAGCTTGGTGAGCATGGGGCCGTGCTGGTGCTCCAGGACTTGCCCCTGGCGTATCTCATCGGCATTCTGGCGCTCGATGGCCACGGCCTCTTCCACACGCTGGCGTAGGCGGAGCACCTCGGCCTGGGAGGAGGCCAACTCTTTCTGCGCTGCCTCAAGGGCGACCCAGGAGGCATCCGCTCGTCGCGTCGCCTCATCCCGCTGGGCCCTCAAGGCGGCGGTTCTGCCCTCAGCTTCGACTCGGATCATCCCCAGCTTCTCCTCGAGCTCGCGCTCGAGGCCTTGGCGTGCTGTCGCCACCCGACGGCAAACCTCCTCCAGGACACGCGTTTCCCGCGCGGCGACATCGTTTTCCGCCTGCGTCACCAGGCGTTCCCTCGTCTCTAGCTGCTCAAGCTCACGAGCGCGCTCGGCGGCCTCCAGCAACAATGCTTCCTCGCGCTTCCGAAGCTCGGCCAGGTTTTCGAAAGCCACCTCCATCGATGCAAGGGCTGCCTCGCGCAGCTCAGCTTGCTCCTCCAGCGAGCGGCACCAGGCCAAGAGCTCCCGAGCCTGTTCTTCTGCTGCTCCTCGCCGACGGTCGGCTCCTCGGGCCTCCTCCACGGCCTGAGACTGAGCCGCCCGAGAAGCCTCCAGCGACGCCTTCGACTCTTCGTCGTCAAGGACGCGCTGACGACGCGCAAGGGCAGCGGCTGCCTCCAGCTCGCGCCGCTCGACAGCCAGGCGCAGGCCCTCAGCTTCCAGGCGTGCGTCTTCCTCAGCAAGCTCCTGCCCAAGCAGGTCTACGGCACCACTCGCCCTCCGGAGGAATTCGTGGCGACGGGCGTGACGCTCCCGAGCGCGCTCAAGCACGTCTGCCGCGCCATCTTCCGCCCCAGGCAGGCATCGAGGACCTCAGATCATCGCTCCGGCCTCGGGCAGGGGGCTGGGGGCTGGCGCCCTCTCGACGGACGGCCGCGCCGCATCAGAAGCCCAACTCGAGTCCAACCTGGCCTCAAGAGAAGGGCCGCGGAGGTGCCTCAGCCGGTCGCAGCCCGCGACCAAACGGGGAGCCCACGGCAGGCTGCCTATGTCGAGGGAGGGCCCGCGGAAGGAGATCGTAGGGGCGGGAGCGTCGCCGCGCGCTGCGCGGCGGTCCGCGCCGTCACTTGCCCAAACCACCAGGGCAGTGCTGCTAGAGACACCCAGGGGCGGCGGAGGAGACGGAGTCAAGGAGGGCGCCAGCCCGACGACTTCATGAAGCTCAGCAGGCAGAGGCCTGCATGGCAAGGATTAGTGGATGCGGCAGGCAGGATAAGGAACAGAAAAGGAGAAGACTTACTCATCGACAGCGAAGTACTTCCGGCGCTTCAGCAAGCGGCAGGGGAGGTCGTCGCCTGAGGCCTCCCTTTTTCTCCGAAGGGCCTCAAAGTCCACACGGAAACGGCCCAGGAGGGATGCGCAGGAACCAGCCTGCGAAGAGGACGGAGCGCCAAGGCCACTCGTGTCGAGGGCACATGCCTGGAACGCACGGGCAGTTGCCTCGTCAGAGATCCTGGCCGGGGGCTCAGGAGCCTCGGCCTCAAGCACCGGAGGTGGCGGCGCCTCGCCCGTGGCCTCGTGAGCGTGGACCTCATGAGCTGCCCCGTCAAGAGCATCGCCAGGTGTGGCCACATCGTCCGCGGCTCCCTCAACCTCCGCTGTCTCCTGCCTCCCTGCGCCACCACTCGAGGAGGACTCACCCAGGCCGACCGGAAGGGAAATCACCACCACAGGATTCTCGCGAGGCCCCTGGAGGCCAATAGGGCGTAGCCCCCACTCGTCGAAAGAGGGCATCTGCCTCACGAAGTCATCCCTATTGTGGCAGAGGTACAGCAAGGCTCCCCCCTGCCGGACACCCTCGGGGTTGGGATCGCCTGTCAGGACCAAGAGCACCCTCCTCAGCACCTTGGGCGTCAGGTCTTCTCCCTGAAGCCTCATGCGGTCACCATGCCCGCTGAAGGCCCACATCCTACGAGAATGACGTTGGAGAGGGGCAATGCGGTGCGATAGAAACTCCTTCACCACTTTGGGCGCCGTTACGCCAAGCTTCTTCAAGGACATGAAGCGATGCCAGACAAAGGCGAGCCGGGGACTCGCGAGCGTCTCTTGGCCCCAGCCCGAGTTAGGCACAGCAGGCGATGTCGACTTCGCGAGCCGGGGGCTGGGCACCCCGACATCGATATACAACCACCGCTCGCGGAACTCGACTGAAGGCGGAGGAAGGTTGAAGTCGATACCAGAGGCAGCGGTCTGGGACGAAGCTACAAAGCTCACGCATGCCGAGCATTGCATGGGGTCAACAAGATGCAAGGAGAAGAAGTGGCGCAGCAGGGCAACAGAAGGAGGGATGCCCACCATCGCCTCACAAACAAAAGCGAAGACAGAAAGAAGAGCTATGGACTCAGGACCCATATGCATCATGTGGATCTGATAATGATCAAGGACAGAGTTGAAGAAATCGGAGAAGGGAGGCACCAAGCCCGCCCACAAGGCGTCGGCGAAGTAAGGGACCTCGATGATTACCCTATCAGTGGGAAGGTGACACGTAGGCCACGCCGTCGTCCTCCCGCACTCGTTGGAGGCGGTGGCCAGGGTCGGATTGAGCTTGTCCAGGCACTCCAGGTTGAGTATGATCGAGCGGCCAACGGCAGGCGCCACGAGCGGCAACGGGCGAGATGGAGCCATGGGCTTCTTCCCCTTCCCTTTCTATGGAGCCATGGCAGCGGGCGGAGGAGAGAGGATGTGAGATGGGATCGGAAGCAAGGGTCTGAGTTCCAAGGAAGGAGAGCAGGAGACGGTCAGGCAACAGGGAGAGGGGCGGCTGTGTACGACGGCGGGGCGACCTAGCACGGCACAGAATAAGGGAGCGTGGGTAAAATGTGCCACCCACGTCCAATCAACCGCCACGCGCCGCCCGAGGCCGCAGGCTGTTAGGGCCCGCGACGCTTCGCCCTTGCCCTTTCGCCTCTCGGCACGGCCAAGTCCATGCGCGCCTTGGGCCCGGGGCTACTGTCGGCGTTCTGGGAACGGGGGTCCCCAGACTTGCCTGCCTGCGGCCTGCGGCGTGGCTCGAGTGGGGGACCAACATGGCCCATCTTCATCAACACAGGGCTCAAGACCCTCGCGAGGGGCCAAGCCTCGCGAGGCGGACGATGGGGAGCTTCCTCCAGCACAGCCTCCTTAGGCTGGCTCGCGAGGAGGCGGAGAGATCAAGGTGGGGTACCTCACGAGGTGCCCATGACGCAAGCCATGATGACCAGGGGTGCCGGGCGGGCGCCAGCCCGCGCAGTGTCCTCCCTTTCCTCTTTGGTGCAAAGGGGGCAAGCGCAGGCGAGAGGATCAAGCAAAGGCACCCATTTCGGTGCAACGAGACCAAGACCGACTCCACGACAAGGAGTAGGTCACTATGGAGCCCAAGCCGGCGTCATCACCAGAACCTTTGGCAGGGGAAGACCAACTTTAGTCAGTATAAGTGTACCTGATGTTCCCCTTTGAATCGGCCAATTGTTGGCGCCCTTCCCGCTCAAATATTTGGGAAGAGGCCCAGGGCCTTTGCCTATAAATAGGACTAGCCACCCCCAGGGTACGGGGAGCAGACACACACACACGGAGAGAGAGAGGGGCGATCGAACTCTACCTAGCAGTTCATCCCCGCGCTGAGAACAGACCCTCGCGAGGTCATTCTTCCTTGTATCGTTCTTCCTCATCAGCCCAAGAGGCAATCCACCCACCACAAACTAGAGTAGGGTATTACACCACAACGGTGGCCCGAACTAGTGTAAACCCTGTGTCTCTTGTGTTGTTCTTGCAGTAGTTTAGATCCCAGTGAGACGGAGAGGTAGAGGGAACGATCTCCGCACGCACCCCAGAGTTTGAACCTTAAGGGTCTGCCGGAACCCGTGATCCGACACTTGTCTCCTGTTACCATCCGCCTAGACGCACAGTTCGGGACCCCCTACCCAAGATCCACCGGTTTTGACACCGACAGGAACCTTTAATGACTCTACCAAGGAGTGGCAACAGCAGTGGTTTTACATCGCTGAGCCGCGCAACACAGAATGGGCCGCTTCTCCCAAGTTCCGATCCGGTGCTCCCCCGCGGCTTACATCCTAGCTTAAAAAAGGCCTGGATTGGTCCTCTTCCGACGAACTATCGGTGCTCCAGACGTGCATTGAAGATATGGGAGACAAGAATATTGGGCTCGTCAATGTGGTCCAGGTGATGCTGATTTGCCGGATCCTGCCTTGTCAGTACCGGGCTTGCAATTTGTGGGATTTCGATCCGGTGCAGCACCAAACCTTGCGGGGGTTTTTCGACTCCTCGCACAAGGACATTAAGGTGCTTTTCAAGTCCAGCGAATCATGGCCGGACTCCGCCGAAGACCGTGGGTACCAACTATCCCGCCCGGCAAGCTCGGTGAGTTATCAAGCTTGCTTATCTACGTAACCCAAAAGAAACGCTTAATCGTGTTTTACACAACTCTCCCAGGGCTGGACGAGGAAGGTGGAGCGGATCCATTGTCCGGCCCCACTGCCCGAAGAACCGGCCATCCCACTTCTGACGAAGATGTTGGTCCCGGCACCTTACAAGGTGCCGAAGAAGACGGACAAGAAGGGGGACAAAAAGACCCGGGGCGGCCCTCGTTGCTGCGACACTTCGGACACAATATCCGAGGGCTCCAATGCCCATCCCGCCTCCGAAAAGGACGAGGAGGGGGAGGAAGATAAATCCCCCATGGGGGGAAGAAGGAAGAGGACGGCCTCCGTACACTTGGAGGCCGAGATGCCCAAAAGGGGAAAGGCTCCTCTTCCGAAGGAGTCCATTGCTGCCACTGACAGCGGCCCGACACGGGATCCCAGGGCCCAGCCCCTGGTGAACTCGTAAGTGTATAATATCTGAGTGTGCTTCAGGCGTCCGGACTCATCGTGACTTACTATTTTAACCCGGTCCATATTTTTCGTAGTCCGGCGGAGTCTCGTGCCAAACAATCCTCATCAGAGGGCTTGCTGGGCTCAAGTGCTATGGAGAGCGGAACACCCTCAAAGGCCCCTTCCTCCAAACAGGTGTACAATACCGAGGCTTTGTCCCAGAAGGACCTCGGCCAAGGAGGAAAGGAAGGAATCGTGAAGGCGACACCTGGAGGTCAAACCTCAGGGGCTGGACACGCGGGGGAAAAGATTCCCATGGTGGTTGATGGCAGGAGTGATACTGAGTTCGGCTGCCAGCCGGATGTGATTCCATAGACCTGTACGGTTCCTGGATCAAGTAGGCAGCCACCTTTGGGTGGAGGGGGAGAGCCTGCTCCATTAGCGGCCTCTGTCTATTCGGGAGTGTCGGATGCTTTGTTAGTGGTGTTGAAAGGCGCCTCCCTCATTGACGAACACCGTGCCCTTATGAGTGCGGTGATTGAGAAAATTCAGTCGACTGAGGGTGGGCTGAATGAAGCCTGCATCAGCCTTATAAGAGGCTTTGAGGTATGTTTGTGTGTTTGTCAAAGAGTGTCATGGTATGGATAGTAGCCCCTGATACACTGTTCGGATTAAGAAGCCGGACAGAGGATCAAATATATATTCACAGGAAGACTAATGACGGTTATTTCTCTTGTGTTATAAGCAAGCGTCTGTGGCAGCTGCTGCCTCTCATACTGCGGAAATCTCCGGACTGAATCAAAGTCTAGAGCGGGCCAAGGATGAACTTGACCAGTTGAAAATGCATTTGAGGGATAAACATGGTATGCACAAGTCGTGTTCGCGTTTATTGCGAATGAATTTGCAGTACTAACTGAGCTTTATGACATTGCGCTAGGTATTGTGACCGAAGTCGAAGCCCTTAAGAAGGCTGTGGCCAAAGCCGAGAAAAAGGCGGCCACTGAGCAGGCACTTCATGAGAAACACGAGGCCAGGGTTGTTAAAGCTGAACAGGAGCTACAAGAGGCCATAGAGAAATGCGAGACCTTGGAGCAGAGTTTATCGGTGAAAGAGTTCGAACTCACCAAGGCTCATCAGGCCACGAGCGATGTCCATGGGGAAGCCCAAAGCGCCCTGCAGGAGATCCAAGAAGCAAGAAAGGTCGCAGCTGGTAAAGTGTTTTCCCCGTAGGGTGAGTATTTGGGAGGGGACTTATGTGTCTAATTTTGAATCCGGATTTCTCAGGGGTATTTGTCGAGCTCCCTCGCAGCATATCGGATGTCGCTCAATTTTACCGAGCCGAAGAAAGGAGTACTGCGGATAAGCTCTTCTGGTCGCAGCATTTGGCACCGAATTATCCGGTGCCTTTTGTCGATCAGCTGAAGCAGCTGATCGAACTACAGAAGGCGGCGGAACTAGCCATGAAGGATTTAATTATCCGGCTGTGGCCTGCTAAGCCGATCCCAAGTAGCTACTTCGGGCTCGTGAAGCGGCTTGTGGGTGCCTGTCCTCGACTTGACGTCATTAAGCGGCCGGTCTGTATAGAGGGTGCACGAATGGCCTTCGCCCGTGCTAAGGTGCACTAGGGGAAGATGGACGCTGTAAAGCTGATGACCGAGGGACCACCGGAGGGGAAGGAGCACCGCAGCCCGAGTTATATTATAAGAATGTCTTGAAAGGATCCTACCTTGCCGCAGAGTTATGCACCAAGGACTTTATTTTTCCATGAATGCAAATCATGTTATCCTTTGTAATGTTAAAACAAGGTCGGTTATATTAGTTACCGCCTGTTATGAAAGTTTACCCTCCTGTGCGGCCGTTTTATATGTTAAATATGAGAGTTGGCCAATCGTCGGCTTCTGCCCCCATGTATGAAGTACGGGGGTGTTCGGGATAAACCTGAGCACTCTTTACCCTAGTTTTGGGTCCTCCAAAGGAGGTGCTCAGCCCAACGAACCAGGCAATTGTACTATAGGGCTTTATCACTCTCAATTAGCCATGGGAGCTTTAGTATGGTCGGCGCAACCCCTGGTGTTCGGAAGACCGTACTAGGGGCTCTATCAGCGCCTGATCGGAGAAAGAACTGATCCGTCGCACGCTGCATTGGTTATGGCATTGTGCGGAATAAATCCTGAAAGATTTTGCAACCTCTCGAACAGCTGACCAGCTCTCGCCTTATCATGACAGTCAGTTTTAGCTTTCTGTACTGAGGTGTTTGTCCGAAAGAACCGGGACACAATCGCAGTAGTTCTCCCAGTGCTACCTTAGCCGATATAGCGGAACGTAAGGTACCTAAACATGGGAGCCGGGCAAACCCAACTATTGACCCAAGACATGATTCGGAGCTGATGCATATAATGTTATAAGTTCGGGGTGCCGAACTTCCGTGAAGGTGTTCGGACTTTACTGCCGTATTATGGGTGAAACGTGGCCCCTGGCATATTTTAAGGCGTATCGCTATTTGCAGATGCCATTTTAACAAAAGAATTTCAATAAGAAATAATCAACAGATAATCGTCATGTAAATCCTCATGTTGTATTTAGATGGTACGTCTATGCGTACAGGTACAAATAATGTGATATACAAAAGAAAGGAATGTGACTGCGGAACCTGCTGAAACCAGGTGGACGAGGCTGAGTGCGGATCCGTAGTATGACCGGATGATTATTGCGGGGAATGCCAAGGGATTCCCTTACATATTCAAGCTGTCTTCATATAGCCCATCCTGGTCCGCGCAGAGGTGAACCTGCGAGGGAAATGCAAGAAATATTTATGTGCCGTCGAGCGGTTAAGCCGCCGAGTGCGGCATGTCCTGGCCTTCGCCGGAGTGTTTAATTGAGCCCTGGACGGGTCAGGCTGTCCTTCTGTGAATTAGGTCGGTTTTTTTTATGATATCCGTGGGCCTGGACGTCTGCTCGAGGTTCGACTGCCAGGTGCTGCTCGTGGTCTCTGCTGCTAAGGCAGTGGTGTATATTCTGGCGCCGAGGGAGAGTTCGCCCTTGCCATTAACCGTAATGACGCCGCGTGGACAGGGCATCTTGAGCTTACGATAGGCATAGTGTGGCACCGCATTGAATCGAGCGAATGCGGTTCGTCCGAGTAGTGCTTGATAACTACTGCGGAAAGGGACGATTTCGAAGTTTAGCTCTTTGATACGGTAATTTTCTGGTGAACCAAAGATTACCTCAAGGGTAATGGAGCCTGTACAGCGAGCCTCCTTGCCTGGTATGATGCCTCTGAGAGTGGCTTTAGTGGGTTTGATCGCCAAACGATCGATGCCCATCTTGCGCACCATGTCTTGGCAAAGCAGATTTAAACTGCTGCCGCCGTCCATAAGGACTCGAGTGAGGTGGAACCCACATACTATTGAGTCCAGGACTAGTGTGGCTGGATTGTCCTGATTGGCGTTGATCAGACGATCCGTTTGGTTGAAGGTGACTGGCCCCAGTTTATATTGTGGGACGACAAGTTCCGTTGAGTCGCCATCCCTAAAGATGGATATCCAGTCTGAGTTGGTAATTTGGGTGCTATGTACCACGTTCACCGATTGAATATGCGGGGGGAACTTCTTTTGCCCAACTGTGTTCGGTGATCTGAGCTCTTTGTCGCTATCGTCGCTTTGAGACTCCCCTTTGTCTCTGACGCCTGCCCTGCCGGCTTGTTTGAAGACCCAGGATTATCTGTTGGTATGGGTGGCTGGCGTTTCTGGGGTGCCATGAATTTGGCATTGGCGATCGAGTATGCGGTCTAGACTGAGAGGACCCGGATTTTTATTCTTGGGTGTCCCATTCCTCTTACCGGACTTTGAGCCCCTGAACCCGTCATTAACTGCTGTGTTTTCGGCATTTTCACCATATCTGCGGCGCTTATGTTTTTTGCTTCGTGGTTTGCCATTGCTATCTCTGGCTTCTGGTGTGCCAGGTTTCCTTGCTGTTTTGGTACTACGAGCCAACCAGCTATCTTCGCCCGCGCAAAAGCGGGTCATAAGTGTTGTGAGGGCGGCCATGGATCTTGGCTGAGATGCCGGGCGAGCCATTCGTCACGGATATTATGTTTGAATGCCGCTAAGGCCTCTGCATCCGGACAATCTACTATTTGGTTCTTCTTGGTTAGGAACCGGGTCCAGAATTTCCTGGCCGATTCCCCTGGCTGTTGGGTTATATGACTTAAATCGTCAGCATCCGGTGGTCGCACATAAGTGCCCTGGAAATTTCGAGGAATGCGTTTTCCAGATCCTCCCAACGGCCAACGGAGTCTGCTGGCAAGCTATTCACCCAATGCCGAGCTGGTCCTTTGAGTTTTAACGGGAGGTACTTGATGGCATGTAGATCATCACTGCGGGCCATGTGGATGTGGAGGAGGAAGTCCTTGATCCATACCGCGGGATCTGTTGTGCCATCATATGATTCAATATTTACAGGTTTAAAACCTTCTGGGAATTCATGCTCCATTACTTCGTCGGTGAAGCATAGGGGGTGTGCCGCGCCTCTGTGTTGGGCTATATCGCGACGCAGCTCGTATGAGTCCTGCCTGTTGTATTCGGCCCATCCGGACTTGCTTTTACTGTATCTGGCGAGGCGGTCACCGTCCCTTGTAGGGGCACGGCCTCGAGGTCCGTAGATCAATCTTGCATGTTTTGCCCTTTCTTCCAGTACGTCTCGCAGGTCTCGCGTGTTTCCCATTGCCTTGGTATTTTTGTTTGAATGGCGGTAGGGTGCAGGCTGATTTTCAGGCCGGACTGCCTCTCTATCTCAGCCACGGGGTGGCCGATCAGCCGCATCATACGCTGGTGATGTAGGTTTCCATGCTTCCTCCTCAAGTCGGGATAGCAGCCTGCGCTTTGGGTGACCCTTGGAAGGGCGTTCGAGTTCATACTCCTCGGCCGCAAGGATTTCAGTCCATCTATCTGCTAGCAGATCCTGATCAGCTCGAAGCTGTTGCTGCTTTTTCTTCAGGCTATTTGTTGTGGCAATAAGCCGATGCTTAAAGCGCTCCTGCTCGACGGGATCCTCAGGCACGACAAATTCTTCGTCGTAGAGGCTCGCTTCGTCTTCGGAGAGAGGCATATAGTTGTCATCCTCCGTTTCTCCCTCTGCCGCTCTCTTAGGAGGGCTGGCTTGTTCATCCTCCGGCTCTTGATCGTGCTGGAGGGGATTGTCATCATCTTCGGCACTGTCCGGAGTACTTTTATCTCCTATGCCGATATCACCGCTTTTGCTGCGGCGAGACTTAGAGGGCGCCGCTAACGTCGGCGCTGGGGTTGCTTCTTGGAGGGGTCGTCCTCCGTTGTCTTGTCGCCATTGCCTTCTTTGGGTGTGTCCACCATATATATATCATATGATGAGGTGGCTGTCCAGTGCCCTGTGGGCAGTGGTTCCTGTTCGTCTCCTGCATCGTCGTCCATACCGTTGATGTCTTCGGATTCGAAGTCGAGCATGTCGGCCAAATCGTCGACAGTGGCTACTAAATGGGTGGTGGGTGGGCGGCGAATTTCTTCGTCATCCGCATCCCAACCCTGTCGGGCATAGTTCGGCAAGGACTCTCCTGACAAGGAGAGAGACCTTAATGAGTTCAGTATGTCGCCGAAGGGCGAGTGCTGAAAGATATCCGCGGAGGTGAACTCCATGATCGGCGCC
The DNA here is from genome assembly GCA_032464435.1 of Aegilops umbellulata. Lineage (NCBI taxonomy): Eukaryota > Viridiplantae > Streptophyta > Magnoliopsida > Poales > Poaceae > Aegilops > Aegilops umbellulata. The sequence goes on along the minus strand of CP136059.1, from coordinate 160,865,833 downwards.
CAGCCGGATTTGATAGGCACGGGCATAGGCGGTTCGGAGTTCGTGGCCGGGGAAGGATCCGGCAGTTTGGCGTCACGGCTCTCGTGAAGGGTAAGGTTGGTATTTGGCTCGATTGCCGTTGAGAATGCGGCCTCCGTGGCGGGGTCTATCCACCCATCCATGGATGGCGCAATTGGCTCCGAATTGAGGGTCGGAGCGGTTGCCGGTGCGACCTCCTGAACACTGTCCGGTGGCAGGGCTAAATCATGATCATCGTGACCGTGCGGCACACTCGGCTGGGGCTCGAATCCGTCGAAGATCAAGTCTTTGCGGATGTCGGCCGTGTAGTTTAAGCTTCCAAACCTGACCTGGTGGCCAGGGGCGTAACTCCCAATCTGCTCCAGATGGCCAAGCGAGTTGGCCCGCAGTGCGAAGCCGCCGAATACAAAGATCTGTCCGGGGAGAAAAATCTCACCCTGGACTGCATCGCTATCGATGATCGAAGGTGTCATCAAGCCTAACGATGACGACACAGAGGAACTCTCAATGAAAGCACCAATGTCGGTGTCAAAACCGGCGGATCTCGGGTAGGGGGTCCCGAACTGCGCGTCTAGGCGGATGGTAACAGGAGACGGGGACACGATGTTTTTACCCAGGTTCGGGCCCTCTCGATGGAGGTAAAACCCTACTCCTGCTTGATTGATCTTGATGATATGAGTATTACAAGAGTTGATCTACCACAAGATCGAAGAGGCTAAACCCTAGAAGCTAGCCTATGGCATGATTGTTGTTCTTGGTCCTACGGACTAAACCCTCCGGTTTATATAGACACCGGAGGGGGCTAGGGTTACACAGAGTCGGTTACAAGGAAGGAGATCTTCATATCCGTATTGCCAAGCTTGCCTTCCACGCCAAGGAGAGTCCCATCCGGACACGGGACGAAGTCTTCAATCTTGTATCTTCATAGTCCAATAGTCCGGCCAAAGGATATAGTCCGGCTGTCCGGATACCCCCTAATCCAGGACTCCCTCAGGGGGGGTTGGGTAGCCACTTCCTTACCTCCTCCATCCCCTCCTTCTCCTATAAATAGAGGAGGAGAGGATCTCTCCAAACCCACTCCAACTTAAGCCTTTGAGCTCATACCAAATGGCATGCAATGATCTGCCTTCTCTCTCTCTCTAGCTACTGCACTTAGTAGTTTTGTAGCGCCGAAAGGCTTCTTGGTCTCCAGTAGCGATTAGTTCTGGATGGCAAAGTGATAACCCACAATTATAGGGGATCACAACAGTCTTCGAGGTAGTATTTTATCAAAATTTATTGATTCGACACAAGGGGAGCCAAAGAATATTTATAAGCCTTAGCAATTGAGTTGTCAATTCAACCACACCTGGAGAGATAACTTTCTGGCAACAATTTATTAGTAGCACATTGATACGATATTAGTGATAGTAGAGTAATAGTAACTGTAGCAGTAGTAGTAGATATTGGGGAATGTAGTAATTCAAAAAAAATCCTACGATCACGCAAGATCTATCTAGGAGAAGCATAGCAACGATACGGGAGAGTGTGTCCACGTACCCTCGTAGACCGAAAGCGGAAGCATTATGTAATGCGGTTGATGTAGTCGAACGTCTTCACGATCCAACCAATCCAAGCACCAAACATACGACACCTCCGTGCTGAGCACACGTTCAACAAGATGATGTCCCTCGAGCTCTTGATCCAGTAGAGGGTCGAGACAGAGTTCCGTCAGCACGATGGCGTGGCGACGGTGTTGGTGATGTGATCCGCGCAGGGCTTCGCCTAAGCACTACGACAATATGACCGAGGTGGTAAACTATGGAGGGGGGCACCGCACACGGCTAAGGGACAATTTATGTGCCTTTGGGGTGCCCCCTACCCACGTATATAAAGGAGGGGGGAGAGGCCGACGGCCAGGAGGGGCGCGCCATGGGGGTGTCCTACTTGGACTCCTAGTCCAAGTAGGTTTCGCCCCCCCCCCCTTTTCCTTTCTTCCACCGGAGGGAATAGGAAGGAGAGGGAGAGGGAAAGGGAAGGGGGGCGCTGCCCCCTCCTCCTTGTCCTATTTGGACTCCCAAGGAGGGGGGCGCGCGGTCACCCCTGTGGGCTTCCCTCTCTCTCTCGGGGGGTTTCGGTAACCCCTCTGTACTCTGTTAAAATACCCGAATCACTCAGAACCATTCCGATGTCCGAATACAACCTTCCAATACATGAATCTTTACCTCTCGACCATTCCAAGACTCCTCGTCGTGTCTGTGATCTCATCAGGGACTCCGAACGAACTTCAGTCACCAAAACACATAACTCATAATACAAATCATCATCGAACGTTAAGCGTGTAGACCCGATGGGTTTGATAACTATGTAGACATGACCGAGACACATCTCCAGTCAATAACAAATAGCGGAACCTGGATGCTCATATTGGCTCCTACATATTCTACGAAGATCTTTATCGGCCAAACCACATAACAACATACGTTATTCCCTTTGTCATCGGTATGTTACTTGCCCGGGATTCGATCGTCGGTATCATCATACCTAGTTCAATCTCATTACCGACAAGTCTCTTTACTCGTTCCGTAATACATCATCCCGCAACTAACCCATTAGTCACATTGCTTGCAAGGCTTATAGTGATGTGCATTACCGAGAGGGCCCAGAGATACCTCTGCGATACATGGAGTGACAAATCCTACTCTTGATCTATGCCAACTCACCGAACACTATTGGAGACACCTGTAGAGCATCTTTATAATCACCCAGTTACACTGTGACGTTTGATAGCACACAAAGTGTTCCTCCGGTATTCGGGAGTTGCATAATCTCATAGTCACAGGAATATGTATAAGTCATGAAGAAAGCAATAGCAATAAAACTAAACGATCATAATGCTAAGCTAACGGATGGGTCTTTTCCATCACATCATTATCAAATGATGTGCTCCCGTTCATCAAATCACAACACATGTCTATGGCTAGGAAACTTAACCATCTTTGATTAGCGAGCTAGTCAAGTAGAGGCGTACTAGAGACACTCTGTTTGTCTATGTATTCACACATGTACTAAGTTTCCGGTTAATACAATTCTAGCATGAATAATAAACATTTATCATGATATAGGGAAATATAAATAACAACTTTATTATTGCCTATAGGGCATATTTCCTTCAGTCTCCCACTTGCACTAGAGTCAATAATCTAGATTACATAGTAATGATTATAATACCCATGGAGTCTTGGTGCTGATCATGTTTTGCTAGTGGAAGAGTCTTAGTCAATGGGTCTGCAACATTCAGATCCGTATGTATCTAGCAAATCTCTATGTTTCCCTCCTTGACTTGATCGCAGATGGAATTGAAGCGTTTCTTGATGTGTTTGGTTCTCTTGTGAAATCTGGATTCCTTTGCCAAGGCAATTGCTCCAGTATTGTCACAAAAGGTTTTCATTGGACCCGATTGATGTCTACTACACAACCTTCTTCTTGTAGACGTTGTTGGGCCTCCAAGTGCAGAGGTTTGTAGGACAGTAGCAAATTTCCCTCAAGTGGGTTACCTAAGGTTTATCAATCCGTGGGAGGCGTAGGATGAAGATGGTCTCTCTCAAACAACCCTGCAACCAAATAGCAAAGAGTCTCTTGTGTCCCCAACACACCCAATACAATGGTAAATTGTATAGGTGCACTAGTTTGGCGAAGAGATGGTGATACAAGTACAATATGGATGGCAGATATAGGTTTTTGTAATATGAAAAATATAAAAACAGCAAGGTAACTAATGATAAAAGTGAGCACAAATGGTATTGCAATGCTTCCAAACAAGGCCTAGGGTTCATACTTTCACTAGTGCAAGTTCTCTCAACAATGATAACATAATTAGATCATATAACTATCCCTCAGCATGCAACAAAGAGTCACTCCAAAGCCACTAATGGCGGAGAACAAACGAAGAGATTATTGTAGGGTATGAGACCACCTCAAAGTTATTCTTTCCGATCAATCCATTGGGCTATTCCTATAAGTGTCACAAACAGCCCTAGAGTTCGTAGTAAAATAACACCTTAAGACACAAATTAACCAAAACCCTAATGTCAACTAGATACTCCAATGTCACCTCAAGTATCCGCGGGTATGATTATACGATATGCATCACACAATCTCATATTCATCTATTCAACCAACACAAAGCACTTCAAAGAGTGCCCCAAAGTTTCTACCAAAGTGTCAAGACGAAAACGTGTGCCAACCCCTATGCATAGATTCCCAAGGTCATGGAACCCGCAAGTTGATCACCAAAACATACATCTAGTGAATTAATAGAATACCCCATTGTCACCACGGGTACCCCACGCAAGACATACATCAAGTGTTCACAAATCCTTAAAGACTCAATCCGATAAGATAACTTCAAAGAGAAAACTCAATCCATTACAAGAGATAGAGGGGGAGAAACATCATAAGATCCAACTATAATAGCAAAGCTCGCGATACATCAAGATCGTGCCAAATCAAGAACACGAGAGAGAGATCAAACACATAGCTACTGGTACATACCCTAAGCCCGAAGGGTGAACTACTCCCTCTTCGCCATGGAGAGCGCCAGGATGATGAAGATGGCCACCGGTGATGGATCCCCCCTCCGGCAGGGTGCTAGAACAGGGTTCCGATTGGTTTTTGGTGGCTACAGAGGCTTGCGGCGGCGGAACTCCCGATCTAGGTTTCTTTTCGAGGGTTTCTGTATTTATAGGATTTTTTGCGCCGGTCTCACATCAGGGGGTCTCCGAGTCATCCACGAGACAGGGGGCGAGCCCAGGGGGTAGGGCGCGCCCTCCACCCTCGTGGACGGCTCGGGACTCTTCTGGCCCAACTATTTTACTCCGGGGGCTTCTTTTGGTCCATAAAAAATCCACAAAAATTGGCAGCTCAATTGGACTCCGTTTGGTATTCCTTTTCTGTAAACTGAAAAACAAGGAAAAAACAGAAACTGGCACTACGCTCTAGGTTAATAGGTTAGTCCCAAAAATCATATAAAATAGCATATAAATGCATATAAAACATCCTAGATGGATAATATAACAGCATGGAACAATAAAAAATTATAGATACGTTGGAGACATATCAAGCATCCCCAAGCTTAATTCTTGCTCGTCCTCGAGTAGGTAAATGGTAAAAACAGAATTTTTGATGTGGAATGCTACCTAACATATTTATCAATGTAATCTTCTCTATTGTGGCAAGAATATTCAGATCCATAAGATTCAAAACAAAAGTTTAATATTGACATAAAAACAATAATACTTTAAGCATACTAACAAAGCAACCATGTCTTCTTAAAATAACATGGCCAAAGAAAGATATCCCTACAAAATCATATAGTCTGGCTATGCCCTATCTTCATCACACAAAATATTTAAATCATTCACAACCCCGATGACAAGCCAAGCAATTGTTTCATACTTTAGTATTCTCAAACTCTTTCAATTTTCACGCAATACATGAGCATGAGCCATGGTCATAGCACTATAGGTGGAATAGAGTGGTGGTTGTGGAGAAGACAAAAAGTAGGAAGATGGTCTCACATCAACTAGGCGTATTAATGGGCTATGGAGATGCCCCATCAATATATATCAATGTCAGTGAGTAGGGATTGCCATGCAACGGATGCACTAGAGCTATAAATGTATGAAAGCTCAACAAAAGAAACTAAGTGGGTGTGCATCCAACTTGCTTCTCACGAAGACCTAGGGCATTTTGATGAAGCCCATTATTGGAATATACAAGCCAAGTTCTATAACGAAAATTCCCACTAGTATATGAAAGTGACAAAATAAGATACTCTCTATCATGAAGATCATGGTGCTACTTTGAAGCACAAGTGTGTAAAAAGGATAGTAGCATTGTCCCTTCTCTCTTTTTCTCTCTCTTTTTTTGTTTGGCTTCTTTGGTCTCCCTTTCTTTCATTGGCTTCTCTGGCCTCTTTTTTTATTTACTCACATAGGACAATGCTCCAATAATGATGATCATCACACTTCTATTTATTTACAACTCAAGGATTACAACTCGATACTTAGAACAAAATATGACTCTATATGAGTGCCTCTGGCAGTGTACCGGGATGTGCATGAATCAAGAGTGACATGTATGAAAAAATTATGAATGGTGGCTTTACCACAAATACGATGTCAACTACATGATCATGCATGGCAATATGACAATGATTGAGCGTGTCATAATAAACGGAACGGTGGAAAGTTGCATGGCAATATATCTCGGAATGGCTATGGAAATGCCATAATAGGTAGGTATGGTGGCTGTTTTGGGGAAGGTATATGGTGGGTGTGTGGTACCGGCGAAATTTGCGCGGCACAAGAGAGGCTAGCAATGGTGGAAGGGTTAGTGTGCGTATAATCCATGGACTCAACATTAGTCATAAAGAACTCACATACTTATTGCAAAAATCTATTAGTTATCGAAACGAAGTACTACGCGCATGCTCCTAGGGGGATAGATTCGTAGGAAAATACCATCGCTCGTCCCCGACCACCACTCATAAGGAAGACAATCAATAAATAAATCATGCTTCAACTTCGTTACATAACGGTTCATCATACGTGCATGCTACGTGACTCACAAACTTTAACACAAGTGTCTCTCAAATTCACAACTACTCAACTAGCATGACTCTAATATTACCATCCTCATATCTCAAAACAATCATAAGGAATCAAACTTCTCATAGTATTCAATGCACTTTATATGAAAGTTTTTATTATATCCCTCTTGGATGCCCATCATATTAGGACTAAATTCATAACCAAAGAAAATTACCATGCTGTTCTAAAGACTCTCAAAATAATATAAGTGAAGCATGAGAGTTCATCTATTTCTTCAAAATAAAACCACCGTCGTGCTCTAAAAAGATATAAGTGAAGCACTAGAGCAAACGACAAACTACTCCGAAAGATATAAGTGAAGATCAATGAGTAGTTGAATAATTATGTAACTATGTGAAGACTCTCTAACATTTAAGAATTTCAGATCTTGGGTTATTATTCAAACAAAAAGCAAAAAAATGACGCTCCAAGCAAAACACATATCATGTGGTGAATAAAAATATAGCTCCAAGTAAGGTTGCCGATGAACGAAGACGAAAGAGGGGATGCCTTCCGGGGCATCCCCAAGCTTAGGCTCTTGGTTGTCCTTGAATATTACCTTGGGGTGCCTTCGGAATCCCCAAGCTTAGGCTCTTTCCACTCCTTATTCCATAGTCCATCGAATCTTTACTCAAAACTTGAAAACTTCACAACACAAAACTCAACAGAAAACTCGTAAGCTCCGTTACTATAAGGAAATAAAATCACCATTTTTGGTACTGTTGTGAACTCATTCTAAATTCATATTGGTGTAATATCTACTGTATTCCAACTTCTCTATGGTTCATACCCTCCGATACTACTCATAGATTCATCAAAATAAGCAAACAACACATAGAAAACAGAATCTGTCAAAAACAGAACAGTCTGTAGAAATCTGATTTGTTCGAATACTTCTGGAACTCCAAAAACTCTTAAAAGCTAGGAAAACCTGGGTAATTTGTATATTGATCTTCTTCAGAAAGAATTAGCATTTTATCAGGTTCTGGTGAATTTTAACAATTATTTTCGTGAGCACAAAGTTTCTGTCTTTTTCAGCAAGATCAAACAACTATCACCCAAGAAGATCCTATTGGTTCTACTTGGCACAAACACTAATTAAAACATAAAACCACATCTAACCAGAGGCTAGATAGATTATTTATTACTAAACAGGAGCAAAAAGCAAAGAACAAAAATAAAATTGGGTTGCCTCCCAACAAGCGCCAACATTTAATGCCCCTAGCTAGGCATGATGATTTCAATGATGCTCACATAAAAGATAAGAATTGAAACATAAAGAGAGCATCATGAAGAATATGACTAGCACATTTAAGTCTAACCCACTTCCTATGCACAAGGATTTTGTGAGCAAACAATTTATGGGAACAAGAATCAACTAGCATAGGAAAGCAAAACAAGCATAACTTCAAGATTTTAAGCACATAGAGAGGAAACTTGATATTATTGCAATTCCTACAAGCATATATTCCTCCCTCATAATAATTTTCAGTAGCATCATGAATGAGTTCAGCAATATAACCATCACATAAATCACTCTTTTCATGATCTACAAGCATAGAAAATTTACTACTCTCCACATAAGCAAAATTCTTCTCATTCGGAATAGTGGGAGTATCATAAGAAACTCGGATACTATAAATTGTTTCCACATTAAAAGAGTAACGTTCAGAAAAAGGGTAATCATAATCATAACAAGTTTTGTAAATATAATCATCACTACTTTTTATAACATAAGTATCATCACAATAATCATCATAAGTAGCAACTTTATCCTCATCATAATCAATTGAAACCTCTTCCAAGATAGTGGAATCATTACTAAATAAAGTCATGACCTCTCCAAATCCACTTTTATAATTATCACAATAAGATTCAACATCCTCCAAAATAGTGGGATCGTTACGTCCTAAAGTTGACACTCTTCCAAACCCACTTTCATCAATATAGTCATCATAAATAGGAGGCATGCTATCACCATAATAAATTTGCTCATCAAAACTTGGCAAACTAAAAATATCATCTTCATTAAACATATCATCCCCACGCTTGGGACAAACATTAATTGCAGTAAATAAATTTTCAAACATGTCATTCTCATCAAACATAGCATCCCCAAGCTTGGGCCTTTTCATATCATAAGCATAATCACTCTCATCATTAATAGTATGGATAGCACCAACAGTATAGCAATCATCATCATCACAATGAGTAGTAGGAATAACCATAATAGGAGCAACATCATTTGGGAGGGATACCTTTTTGCCTTTTCTTCTCCGTCTTTTCTTTTTCTTCTCCACATTATGTGTGGGTTTAATCCTCTTTTTAGAGCTCCTTACTAATGATATTGGTTGAATAGAAGGCTCTTCCTTGTTACATGATTCATCATAAGAAATAATAGGAGGATATTGGGAAACCTCTTCCCTTTCATTAGTATTCTCTTCATCTTCTATTTGTTTTCTTGTCTTTATGTAATTGGCAATATAAGGATTTTCAATGCAATTCACTACACAATACATGTAAATTTCCTCTAGATTAAAATCAAGAACTATATTAAGGGCAAATTCTGGAATATCCTTAGTCATACGTTTCATTTCTTCATAACCCAGAAGCAAACTAAGTTCATTATGATGCGCAAGGGAAATCAAGTCATCACAATTGTTGGACACGATTCGATCATGAAACAATTTGCATTGGATATTTAAATGACCACGTTCATTGCAAAGTTCACAAGGATGGCTAAGAAAATATAAATTTTCAGCACAAACATCTAGCCTTTCTTGCAACCATTTAGTTTCCAAATACTTATGCCTCTTGGAAAATCTATCTTCCCCATTTGTTGTGTACTTGCAAACTCTATGTACTCTACAAAAGTTGACATGCTTATAAGAGACATTTTCATCATGAATAGTGCAATCATCATTAGTACTATGGATATTCAAAGAGTTCATACTAACAACATTGCAATCATGCTCATCATTCAAAGATTTAGTGCCAAACATTTTAATGCATTCTTCTTCTAGCACCTGGGCACAATTTTCCTTTACATCATTTTCACGAAAGATATTAAAAAGATGAAGCATATGAGGCACCCTCAATTCCATTTTTTTGTAGTTTTCTTTTATAAACTAAACTAGTGATGAAACAAGAAACTTAAAGATTCGATTGCAAGATCTAAAGATATACCTTCAAGCACTAACTTCCCCGGCAACGGCGCCAGAAAAGAGCTTAGTTGATGGGGTGTTAGTGCCGCTTACCTAGCCTCCCCGGCAACGGCGCGAGAAAAGATCTTGATGTCTACTACACAACCTTCTTCTTGTAGACGTTGCTGGGCCTCCAAGTGCAGAGGTTTGTAGGACAGTAGCAAATTTCCCTCAAGTGGATGACCTAAGATTTATCAATCCATGGGAGGCGTAGGATGAAGATGGTCTCTCTCAAACATCCCTGCAACCAAATAGCAAAGAGTCTCTTGTGTCCCCAACACACCCAATACAATGGTAAATTGTATAGGTGCACTAGTTCGGGGAAGAGATGGTGATACAAGTGCAATAATGGCAGATATAGGTTTTTGTAATCTGAAAATATAAAAACAACACTAATGATAAAAGTGAGCACAAATGGTATTGCAATGCTTCGAAACAAGGCCTAGGGTTCATACTTTCACTAGTGCAAGTTCTCTCAACAATGATAACATAATTAGATCATATAATTATCCCTCAACATGCAACAAAGAGTCACTCCAAAGTCACTAATAGCGGAGAACAAACGAAGAGATTATAGTAGGGTACGAAACCACCTCAAAGCTATTCTTTCCGATCAATCCATTGGGTATTCCTATAAGTGTCACAAACAACCCTAGAGTTCGTAGTAAAATAACCCCTTAAGACACAAATCAACCAAAACCCTAATGTCACCTAGATACTCCAATGTCACCTCAAGTATCCGCGGGTATGATTATACGATATGCATCACACAATCTCAGATTCATCTATTCAACCAACACAAAGAACTTCAAAGAGTGCCCCAAAGTTTCTACCGTAGAGTCAAGATGAAAACGTGTGCCAACCCCTATGCATAGATTCCCAAGGTCACGGAACCTGCAAGTTGATCACCAAAACATACATCAAGTGAATCAATAGAATACCCCATTGTCACCACGGGTATCCCACGCAACACATACATCAAGTGTTCACAAATCCTTAAAGACTCAATCCGATAAGATAACTTCAAAGGGAAAACTCAATCCATTACAAGATATAGAGGGGGAGAAACACCATAAGATCCAACTATAATAGCAAAGCTCACGATACATCAAGATCGTGCCAAATCAAGAACACGAGAGAGAGGTCAAACACATAGCTACTGGTACATACCCTCAGCCCGAGGGTGAACTACTCCATCCTCGTCATGGAGAGCACCGGGATGATGAAGATGGCCACCGGTGATGGATCTCCCCTGCGGCAGTGTGCCGGAACAGGGCCCCGATTAGTTTTTGGTGGCTATAGAGGCTTGCGGCGGCGGAACTCCCGATCTAGGTTTCTTTTTAGGGGTTTCTGTATTTATATGAATTTTTGGCGTTGGTCTCACGTCAAGGGGGTCTCCGACTCATCCACGAGGCAGGGAGCGAACCCAGGGGGTAGGGCGCGCCCTCCACCCTCGTGGACCGCTCGGGACTCTTCTGGCCCAACTATTTTACTCCGGGGGCTTCTTTTGGTCCATAAATATCCACAAAAATTGGCAGGTCAATTGGACTCCGTTTGGTATTCCTTTTCTGTAAAACTCAAAAACAAGGAAAAAACTGAAACTGGCACTGGGCTGTAGGTTAATAGGTTAGTCCGAAAAATATATAAAATAGCATACAAATGCATATAAAACATCCTAGATGGATAATATAGTAGCATGGAACAATAAAAAATTATAGATACGTTGGAGATGTATCACCGATGCACTAGGTATTACACCTAGATTGGATATGAACTCCTTCATCCAGACTCCTTAATTTGTTGCTTTCGAAGCAGCTATATACTCCGCTTCACACGTAGATCCCGCCACGATGCTCTGCTTGGAACTGCACCAACTGATAGCTCCACCATTCAATATAAATACGTATCCGGCTTGTGACTTAGAGTCATCCGGAATAGTGTTAAAGCTTGCATCGACGTAACCATTTACGACAAGCTCTTTGTCACCTCCATAAATGAGAAACATATCCTTAGTGCTTTTTAGGTATTTCAGGATGTTCTTGACCGTTGTCCAGTGATCCACTCCTGGATTACTTTCCTACCTTCCTGCTAAACTTATAGCAAGGCACACATCAGGTCTAGTACATAGCATTGCATACATGATAGAACCTATGGCTGAGGCATAGGGAATGACCTTCATTTTCTCTCTATCTTCCGCAGTGGTCGGGCATTGAGTCTGACTCAACTTCACACCTTGTAACACAGGCAAGAACCCTTTCTTTGACTGATCCATTTTGAACTTCTTCAAAACTTTATCAAGGTATGTGCTTTGTGAAAGTCCAATTAAGCGTCTTGATCTATCTCTATAGATCTTGATGCCCAATATATAAGCAACTTAACCGAGGTATTTCATTGAAAAATTCCTATTCAAGTATCCTTTTGTGCTATCCAGAAATTCTGTGGTATTTCCAATCAACAATATGTCATCCACATATAATATTAGAAATGCTACAGATCTCCAACTCACTTTCTTGTAAATACATGATCCATATCAACTAAACCATGTCCGATCATCACGTGAGATGGAGTAGTTTTCAATGGCGAACATCACTATGTTGATCATATCTACTATATGATTCACGATCGACCTCTCAGTCTCAGTGTTCCGAGGCCATATCTGCATATGCTAGGCTCGTCAAGTTTAACCCGAGTATTCTGCACGTGCAAAACTGTCTTGCACCCATTGTATGTGAACGTAGAGCTTATCACACCCGATCATCACGTGGTGTCTTGGCACGACGACTTGTAGCAATGGTGCATACTCAGGGAGAACACTTATACCTTGAAATTTAGTGAGGGATTATCTTATAATGCTACCGTCGTACTAAGCAAAATAAGATGCATAAAGGATAAACATCACATGCAATCAAAATATGTGACATGATATGGCCATCATCGTCTTATGCCTTTGATCTCCACACCCAAAGCACCCTCATGATCTCCATCGTCACCGGCTTGACACCTTGATCTCCATCGTAGCATCGTTGTCGTCTCGCCAACTATTGCCTCCACGACTATCGCTACCGCTTAGTGATAAAGTAAAGCAATTACATGGCGATTGCATTTCATACAATAAAGCGACAACCATAAGGCTCTTGCGAGTTGCCGATAACTTTTACAAAACATGATCATCTCATACAACAATTTATATCTCATCACGTCTTGACCATATCACATCACAACATGCCCTGCAAAAACAAGTTAGACGTCCTCTACTTTGTTGTTGCATGTTTTACGTGGCTGCTATGGGCTTCTAGCAAGAACCGTTCTTATCTACGCATCAAAACCACAACGATTTTTTGTCAAGTGTGCTGTTTTAACCTTCAACAAGGACCGACCGTAGTCAAACTCGGTTCAACTAAAGTTGGAGAAACAGACACCAGCCAGCCACCTGTGTGCGAAGCACGTCGGTAGAATGCTACCTCTTGAGCACTGCGTTGGATTTCCCCGAAGAGGAGAGGATGATGCAGCAAAGTAGCGTAAGTATTTCCCTAGTTTTTGAGAACCAAGGTATCAATCCAGTAGGAGGCCACGCGCAAGTCCCTCGTACCTACACAAAACAAATAGCTCAACGCAACCAACGCGATTAGGGGTTGTCAATCCCTTCACGGTCACTTACGGGAGTGAGATCTGATAGAGATGATAGATAATATTTTTGGTATTTTTGATATAAAGATGCAAGGTAAAATAGAAGGCAAAGTAAAAAAGCAAAGCAATAATAAAGTGATGGAGATTGATATGATGAGAATAGACCCGGGGGCCATAGGTTTCACTAGTGGCTTCTCTCAAGAGCATAAGTATTTCTACGATGGGTGAACAAATTACTGTTGAGCAATTGACAGAATTGAGCATAGTTATGAGAATATCTAGGTATGATCATGTATATAGGCATCACGTCCGAGACAAGTAGACCGACTCCTGCCTGCATCTACTACTATTACTCCACTCATCGACCGCTATCCAGCATGCATCTAGAGTATTAAGTTAATGAAAATAGAGTAACGCCTTAAGCAAGATGACATGATGTAAAGGGATAAATTCATGCAATATGATAAAAAACCCATCTTGTTATCCTGGATGGCAACAATACAATATGTGCCTTGCTGCCCCTACTGTCACTGGGAAAGGACACTATAAGATTGAACCCAAAGCTAAGCACTTCTCCCATTGCAAGAAAAACCAATCTAGTAGGCCAAACCAAACTGATAATTCAAAGAGACTTGCAAAGATAACCAATCATACATAAAAGAATTCAAAGAAGATTCAAATATCGTTCATAGATAAACTTGATCATAAACCCACAATTCATCGGTCTCAACAAACACACCGCAAAAATAAGATTACATCGAATAGATCTCCACGAGAGAGGGAGAGAACATTGTATTGAGATCCAAAAAGAGAGAAGAAGCCATCTAGCTACTAACTATGGACCCGAAGGTCTGAGGTAAACTACTCACACTTCATCGGAGGGGCTATGGTGATGATGTAGAAGCCCTCCGTGGTGGATTCCCCTTCCGGCGGAGCTGCGGAATAGGCCCCAAGATGGAATCTCGTGGGTACAGAAGGTTGCGGCGGTGGAATTAGGTTTTTCGCTCCGTATCTGATCATTTGGGGGTACATAGGTATATATAGGAGGAAGGAGTACGTCGGTGGAGCTTCGAGGGGCCCACGAGGCAGGGGGCGCGCCCTAGGGGGGGCGCCCTCCACCCTCGTGACCGCATCATGGCTTTCTTGACGGAGGGTCCAAGTCTCCTAGATCTTATCTGATGAGAAAATCACATCCCCGAAGGTTTCATTCCGTTTGGACTCCGTTTGATATTCCGTTTCTTCGAAACACTGAAATAGGCAAAAAACAACAATTCTGGGCTGGGCCTCCGGTTAATAGGTTAGTCCCAAAAGTAATATAAAAGTGAAAAATAAAGCCAAATATGGTCCAAAACAGTAGATAATATAGCATGGAGCAATAAAAAATTATAGATACGTTGGAGACGTATGAGGCATCCCCAAGCTTAATTCCTGCTCGTCCTCGAGTAGGTAAATGATAAAAAGAGAATTTTTGATGCGGAGTGCTACTTGGCATAATTTCAATGTAACTCTTCTTAATTGTGGTATGAATATTCAGATCCGAAAGATTCAAGACAAAAGTTCATATTGACATAAAAATAATAATACTTCAAGCATACTAACTAAGCAATTATGTCATCTCAAAATAACATGGCCAAAGAAAGTTCATCCCTGCAAAATCATATAGTTTAGTCATGCTCCATTTTCGTCACACAAGAATGCTCTCATCATGCACAACCCCGATGACAAGCCAAGCAATTGTTTCATACTTTAATAATCTCAAACCTATAAAATTTCACGCAATACATGAGCGCGAGCCATGGACATAGCACTATGGGTGGAATAAAATATGATGATGGGGGTTATGTGTAGAAGACAAAAAAGGAGAAGATCTCACATCAACGAGGCTAATCAATGGGCTATGGAGATGCCCATCAATTGATGTCAATGTGAGGAGCAGGGATTGCCATGCAACAGATGCACTAGAGCTATAAGTGTATGAAAGCTCAAACTGAAACTAAGTGGGTGTGCATCCAACTTGCTTGCTCACTAAGACCTAGGGCATTTGAGGAAGCCCATCGTTGGAATATACAAGACAAGTTCTATAATGAAAAATTCCCACTAGTATATGAAAATGACAAAACAAGAGACTCTCTATCATGAAGATTATGGTGCTACTTTGAAGCACAAGTGTGGCAAAGGATAGTAACATTGTCCCTTCTCTCTTTTTCTCTCATTTTTTTCTTTTCTCTTTTTTTGGGCCTTCTCTTTTTTATGGCCTTTCTCTCTTTTTTTACCTCACTTGGGACAATGCTCTAGAGAATGATGATCACAACTCGATACCAGAACAAAGTATGACTCTATATGAATGCCTCCGGCGGTGTACCGGGATATGCAATGAACCAAGAGTGAAATGTATGAAAGAATTATGAACGGTGGCTTTGCCACAAATACTATGTCAACTACATGATCATGCTAGCAATATGACAGTGATGAGTCATGATGAACGGAATGGTGGAAAGTTGCATGGCAATATATCTCGGAATGGCTATGGAAATTCCATAATAGGTAGGTATGGTGGCTGTTTTGAGGAAGATATAAGGAGGTTTATGTGTGAAAGAGCGTATCATATCACGGGGTTTGGATGCACCGGCGAAGTTTGCACCAACTCTCAATGTGAGAAAGGGCAATGCACGATACCGAAGAGGCTAGCAATGATGGAAGGGTGAGAGTGCGTATAATCCATGGACTCAACATTAGTCATAAAGAACTCATATACTTATTGCAAAAATCTACAAGCCATAAAAAACCAAAGTACTACGCACATGCTCCTAGGGGGATAGATTGGTAGGAAAAGACCATCGCTCGTCCCCGACCGCCACTCATAAGGAGGACAATCAAATAACACCTCATGTTTCAAATTTGTTACATAACGTTTACCATACGTGCATGCTACGGGACTCTCATGTTTACCACACGGGTGTATCCACCATGTATATATCATAAGATGAGGTGGCGGTCCAATGCCCCGTGGGCAGTGGTTCTTGTTCGTTTCCTTCATCGTTGTCCATGCCATCGATGTCTTCGGAGTCGAAGTCGAGCATGTCGGTTAAGTCGTCGACAGTGGCTACTAAATGGGTGGTGGGTGGGGATTGAATTTCGTCATCCGCATCCCACTCTAGCCGGACATAGTTCGGCCAAGGTTCTCCAGACAGGGAGAGAGATTTTAATGAGTTCAGTATGTCGCCGAAGGGCGAGTGCTGAAAGATATCTGCGGAGGTGAACTCCATGATCGGCGCCCAATCGGATTCGATAGGTATGGGCGCGGGTGGTTCGGAGTTCGTGGCTGGGGACGAGTCCAGCAGTTCGGCGACACGACTCTCGAGAAGGGTAAGGTCAGTATTCGGCTCTATCGCCACTGAGGGTGCGGCCTCCGAGGCGGGGTCTATCCTCCCGTCCCCGGATGGCGCGATCTGTTCCGGGCTGAAGGCCGGAGTAGTTGCTGGCGTGATCTCCCGAACACCGTTCAACGGCAGAGCTATATCGTGCTCATCGCGATCGTGCGGTACACCTGGCATGGGCCCGAATCCGTCGAAGATCAAGTCTTCGTGGATATCGGCAGTGTAATTCAAGTTTCAAACCTGACCTGATGGCCAGGGGCGTAGCTCTCGATCTGCTCCAGATGGCCAAGCGAGTTGGCCCACAGTGCGAAGCCGCCGAATACGAAGATCTGTCCGGGAAGGAAGACCTCACCCCGGACCGCATCGTTGTCGATGATCGAAGGGGCCATCGAACCTTACAACGACGACACAATGGAACTCTCAATGAAAGCACCAATGTCGGTGTCAAAACCGACGGATCTCGGGTAGGGGGTCCCGAACTGTGCGTCTAAGGCGGATGGTAACAGGAGGCAAGGGACACAATGTTTACCCAGGTTCGGGCCCTCACGATGGAGGTAATACCCTACTTCCTGCTTGATTGATCTTGATGATATGAGTAGTACAAGAGTTGATCTACCACGAGATCGTAGAGGCTAAACCCTAAAAGCTAGCATATGGTATGATTGTTGTCCTACGGACTAAACCCTCCGATTTATATAGACACCGGAGGGGGCTAGGGTTACACAGAGTCGGTTACAAAGGGAGGAGATCTTCATATCCGTATCGCCAAGCTTGCCTTCCACGCCAAGGAGAGTCCCATCCGGACACGAGACGAAGTCTTCAATCTTGTATCTTCATAGTCCAACAGTCCGACCAAAGGATATAGTCCGGCTGTCCGGATACCCCCTAATCCAGGACTCCCTCAACAGTCTTCAAAGGTAATAGGCGTCGAATCACATAGATCAATCTCTTCAGTGATGCTCAATCACTTTGGCTCTGGGTTTTTCCTCACTTAGGATTCTCTCAAAGTCGTCAGAGGATGGATTGCTCTCTTATGACAAGTGTCAAGTTCTCTTGGAGCAGCCAACCAACAAGTGGTTGTGGGGGACGACTATTTATAGCCAGGGTAACCTGACATGAATTGTCATAAATGCCCTTCTCTCAATCGACCGTTGTCAGGAAAAGGACCCACTCAACAACTGGCCTACGGCACAACAACGGTAAGAATTTGAACTCTGAAATTCATCAGGGCACTCAATTTCCTCACTTTTAGGCAGATCACACTGGCGAAATCCTAACTCCTCAACATGACCAAATTCGTCAGCGACCCGATGAACTTTGTCACTGTCACTAGCAAATTCGTCAGCTGTACTGGAGATTTCCAAAGGCTTCACTCGAAGCGGCTAGAGTAGTATAGGTTTTGAGCATCACTTTGGAAATGTGAAATATGTTTCACCTAGACCCTCTTTAATAGTATGATTTTTCCTACGACTTAAATAAGAAGAAAGAAACTATGAAAACAAAAGTCTTCAAGCTTCAAAGTCTTCACATCAATTTCTTCAAAGGCCGTATCAATTTCATCACCAAATTCTTCACTTGAAGAAATACATTTTTAGGGGTCGTCTTCCATGTGTTAAACAAACCTTTAGGGACTATAACACCTGTCTACACTCGTAAACACATCAGTCCCTCGACATATTTGTCTTCAATACTCCAAAACCACTAAGGGAGCACATGATGCACTTACAATCGCCCCCTTTTTGGTGATTGATGAAAAATTGGTTAGGCTTTCAAAGGGAGTAAAATAATTGAAGTGTAAATACAGAGTATGAAGAAATTGGTTGCAATATATCGAGGAAGTCCCCCTGAAGATGTGCATATTGAGGAATTTGCTTTGGATTGCAAATGCATATGGCAGGTTGAAACTATGGAGATCTCCCCCTATATTTTGGAATCCAATCATGCATGATCATATGATATATATTTGAGGAATATGAAGCATGATGAAAATTAGTGTATGACGAAATTGTGCATGCATGAGCAGATATATTTAAGGTTACAACATGCGTATCAAGTGTAGCAAAAGTGTCAGACGATCAACGGTTATTAAGTTACAACTCATCAAAGAGCAAATCCAATAAGTCCAAGAGTTGCAACTTAAAGCAAAAACAGCCCATATGTCGACCCGCTTGAAGACTAACTCAGACTTCTCCCCCTTTTTCATCAAATGACCAAAAGGTGTGAAATCAGAGGACTAACGCCCAGAATAAAACCATCATGGAGAAGACGAGGGAACGCCAGCGTTGTTGGGGTCGCGCGGTGTAGAAGGACCAACAACAGCATCTTCAAGAACTTCATTTTCATCAGTCGCACGTGATGAAGACTCTGAGCTTGGCATGAGAGGATGAACTTGAGTTTTCTTGAACTTCTTCCTTGGTGGTTTATCCCAGTCAAAGTTCATTTGAAAGTCCATAGTAGCAAGTTCTTCGTCGGATTTGAGGTGCGAGAGTATGGCCCATGATCTTTCAAACATCTCATGAAGATAGTAGTGGCTTTTGCGCACTGCATTATGCGTCATGGTCATGTTAGCTTGAACAGCAGCAGACTGGCGCTTAACCCAGCTGTGATGCTTGTCATCTTTCTTGTGCGGACTTATGAGCAGCTCATGATCAGTCATTATGTGAGGAGCTTCAGATGAAGGAGCTGGTCTTGAAGCTTTTGCAGTTGTGTCCTAGCTGGCAGTTTCATCAGTAGTTGAGGTTGAGATAGGCTGACAAATTTTTCCATCAAGAGGACGAATTCCCTCGTGTACTATAGCCTTGCCCTTGCCAGCAACTGTGGAGAGAGTGCTGATACGTCTCTGTCGTATCTATAATTTTTTTCGTTTCATGCCACTATTATACAACTTTTATACACTTTTGGCCACATTTTATATGATTTATTTGGACTAACATATTGATCTAGTGCCCTGTATCAGTTCCTGTTTGTTGCATGTGTTTTGTTTCGCGGAAAATCCATATCAAACAAAGTCCAAACGCGATAAAAATTTATGGAGAATTATTTTGGAATATATGTGATTTTTGGGACTTGGAATCAACGTAAACAGGGGCCCACAGTGACCATAACCCACCAGGGCGCGTCGGGCACCCCCTGGCGCGCCCAGGTGTCTTATGCCCTCCTCATAAGTTGGTTGGGGACCTTCTTTGGGCGCAGGAAAGATAATTTATGGAAAAAAATCATGTAAAAATTTCAACGCAATCGTAGTTACGAATCTTCGGAAATTTAAGAACGGTGAAGGGCCAAAAAACAGAACACGGAATAGAAGAGACCAGAGAGACAGATCCAATCTCGGAGGGGCTCCTGCCCCTCCGCCGGCATGGAGGCCATGGACCAGAGGGGGAACTCTCCTCCCATCTAGGGGGAGGCCAAGGAAGAGGAAGAAGGAGGGGGGCTCTCTCCCCCTCTCTCCTGGTGGCGCCGGAGAGCCACCTGGGCAAGGATCATGACGGCGATCTACATCAACAATCTTGCTACCGTCAACACCAACTTTCTCCTCCTCTATGCAGCGGTGTAACAACTCTTCTCCCCGCTGTAATCTCTACTTAAACATGGTGCTCAACTCCATATATTATTTCCCAATGATATATGGTTATCCTATGATGTTTGATTAGATTCGTTTTGTCCTGTGGGCTAATCGTGATCTTGGTTGGTATGATTGTATATTTTACTTATGGTGCTATCCTGTGGTACCCTCCGTGTCAAGCAACAGAGGGGCCCCCACTGTACGATGTTGCAATATGTTCATGGTTTGCTTATTGTCGGTGTTGCGGGGGTGACATTAGCCTAAACGTGGATAAGTGGGTTATGGCGTATGGGAGTAAAGAGGACTTGATACTTAATGCTATGGTTGGGTTTCACGACCTTAATGATCTTTAGTAGTTGCGGATGCTTGCCAGAGTTCCAATCATAAGTGCATATGATCCAAGTAGAGAAAGTATGTTAGCTCATGCCTCTCCCTCATGTAAAATTGCAAGAATGATTACCGGTACTTGTTATCTATTGCCTAGGGACAAATGACTTTCTTGTTGACAAAACACTAAGTGTGCGTAGATTTGTACCGGTGGTCGGTAGAACTTGAGGGAATATTTGTTCTAGGTAAAGCAAACACTAAGTGTGCGTAGAGTTGTATCGGTGGTCGGTGGAACTTGAGGGAATATTTGTTCTAACTTTAGCTCCTCATTGGGTTTGACACTCTTATTTATCGAATAAGGCTACAAACGATCCCCTACACTTGTGGGTTATCAAGACCATTTTTCGGGTGCCATTGCCGGGGAGAAATAGCGTGGGGTGAATATTCTCATGTGTGCTTGTTTGTTTTATCACTAAGTAGATTTTATTTTCTGTTCTAAGTTGTTCTCTATCTTTAGTTATGGATATGGAGCATGAAACACCAAAAAAATTAGTGGTACTTGCTACTCATGGAGATGGGGAACCTCCTGAAACCCTCGATGCTCGTTATGTGAAAAATATTATGCACTACTTTGATAATCCTGAGAAAACCCCATTCAACTTTATAATGGGAGACATGTTGGATCAATGTGAATACTTTATGGATTATCACTTGACTAAAAAAGGGAAACTTTTATGGGATCAAGTTCATATGTTGAATTGGTATGCTCGAGATCTATGCTTGAGATATGATTATACTTGTTGCTCTAGGATGAAGGCTCCAGACCTTCCCTTTTCATGCAAATTTAATGAATATGAAACCTTGGCTTCTTATGATAATGGTAGATATGATTATTATGATGTGGAACGAATAGAAGAATTTGTTGCTTTTCAGGGTGCTTATGAAATTGAATCTTTGTTTGAAAAGTTTGAAGATTTTGATGATTCAGTTTATAGACCTGAAAATTTTGCTATCCTTAAATGTTGCTATGATAATTATAAAAACAATTCCGATATTGATGTATTTCTTGAGAATGTCTCCGTTGTCCAAGAAGATACTAATATTTTGCAGGAGTCTATGGAAGAAGAAATTGATGAAACTGTTAGCTCATTGGATGAAAAAGATGATGAGGAGAGCGAAGAACAAGCGGAGGAAGAGCAGATTGATCACCCGTGCCCACCTTCCAATGAGAGTAACTCTTCAACTCATACATTATTTAATTTCCCTTCGTTCTTACCAAGGATGAGTGCTATGATAATTTCTATGACCCCGTTGATTCTTTTGAAATATCCCTTTTTGATGAACTTGATGCTTACTATGCTTGTGGCCAAGATGCCAATATGAATTATGCTTATGGAGATGAACTTGCTACAGTTTGTTATGTTAAGAATGAAATTGTTGCTATTGCACCCACACATGATAGTCCTATTATCTTTTTGAATTCTCCAAACTACACTATATCGGAGAAGTTTGCACTCATTAAGGATTATATTGATGGGTTTCCTTTTACTGTTGCACATGATGATTTTGATGAATATAATATGCATGTGCTTGCTGCTCCTACTTGCAATTATTATTAGAGAGGAACTATATCTCCGCCTCTCTATGTTTCCAACACGATAAAATTGCAAGAAACTGCTTATGCTACGTATTGGCCTTTACTTGATGTGAATGAATTGCTCTTTTATGACATGTGATGCATAGGAAGAGAGTTAGACTTCGTCATTGCATGATGTATGTTGCTTTGTGCTCACTACTAAATGTCAAATCATTGTTAATTAAAATTGGCTTTGATATACATTGGGATCCGGGTGGATTCATTACTTGAGCACTTTATGCCTAGCTTAATGACTTAAAAGAAAGCGCTGCCAGGGAGACAACCTAGAAATTTTAGAGAGTCAGTTTATTCTGTTGAGTGCTTTTATAAATTTTAAAAACAAAAAAATATAGATGGAAACTTAAAACTTTTCGACAAAAGAGAAGCGATTGAAAGGTGATGCATTGGAGAAGTGAGGGTCGACCTTGAACACTTGTGTTCATGCTCATGGAAACAATGTAGAATTTTCATGGAAGTTTCTCACAAAAATAATTATCCCCTTGTACAAACTCATTGTATTATAAAAATAATGTGCCAAGATTTGCCTTTAGGATTATTAGATTGCTTGTTGGTATGTGCGATGCAGAAACAGAAACTTTGGCCGTAGCGCGTGAATTTTTATTTTTTTTACTGGAACATCAAAAGGTTCTGAAACTTTTCGCACACTATTGCTATGCAATTTTTTTTATTTCTTCCTAATTTTTCAGAATTTTTCAAATTATAGAAGTATGGTAGATGTTCAGATTGCCACAGATTGTCCTGTTTAAGACATATTCTGTTTTTGATGCATTGTTTTGCTTGTTTTGATGAAACTATCGATTATATCGGTGGTATGAGCCATGGAAAAGTTATATTACAGTAGCTACAATGCAAAAACAAAATATGAATTGGTTTGCAACAGTACTTAAAGTAGTGATTTGCATTATTATACTAACGTATCTATAATTTCTGATTGTTTCATGCCAATATTATACAACTTTTATACACTTTTGGCAACATTTTATATGATTTATTTGGACTAACATATTGATCCAGTGCCCAGTGCCAGTTCCTGTTTGTTGCATGTGTTTTGTTTCGCAGAAAATCCATATCAACCGAAGTCCAAACGCAATAAAAATTTACGAAGAATTATTTTGGAATATATGTGATTTTTGGGACTTGGAATCAACGTAAACGGGGGCCCATAGTGACCACAACCCACCAGGCCGTGCCGGGCACCCCCTGGCGCACCCAGGTGTCTTATGCCCTCCTCGTAAGTCAGTTGGGGCCCTTCTTCGGGCGCAAGAAAGATAATTTATGGAAAAAAATTGTGTAAAAATTGCAGCGCAATTGGAGTTACGAATCTCCGGGAATTTAAGAAACGGTGAAGGGCCAGAAAACAGAATGTGAAACAGAAGAGGACAGAGAGGCAGATCCAATCTCGGAGGGGCTCCTGCCCCTCCATCGCCATGGAAGCCATGGACCAGAGGGGAAGCTCTCCTCCCATCTAGGGGGAGGCCAAGGAAGAAGAAAAAGGAGGGGGGTCTCTCCCCCTCTCTCCCGGTGGCGCCGGAGCACCGCGTGGGCAAGGATCGTGACGGCGATCTACATCAACAATCTTGCTACCGTCAACACCAACTTTCTCCCCCTCTATTCAGCGGTGTAACAGCTCTTCGCCATGCTGTAATCTCTACTTAAACATGGTGCTCAACTCCATATATCATTTCCCAATGATCTATGGTTATCCTATGATGTTTGTGTAGATTCGTTTTATCCTATGGGCTAATCGTGATCTTGGTTGGTATGATTGTATATTTTATTTATGGTGTTGTCCTACGGTGCCCACCGTGTCGAGCAAACAGAGGGCCCTCGTTGTAGGGTGTTGCAATATTTTCATGGTTTGCTTATTGTCGGTGTTGCCGGGGTGACAGCAGCCTAAACACGGACAAGTGGGTTATGGTGTATGGGAGTAAAGAGGACTTGATACTTAATGCTATGGTTGGGTTTCATGACCTTAATGATCTTTAGTTGTTCCGGATGCTTGCTAGAGTTCCAATCATAAGTGCATATGATCCAGGTAGATAAAGTATGTTCGCTCATGACTCTCCCTCATGTAAAATTGCAGGAATGATTACCTGTACTTGTTATCGATTGTCTAGGGACAAATGACTTTCTTGTTGACAAAAGCTATCTACTTTTACTATCTTGCAATTTATTCGTACTTCTATTTCTCGCAAAGTACTTCTAGTTTTATTCTTGTTCTAGGTAAAGCAAACACTAAGTTTCATAGAGTTGTATCGGTGGTCGATGAATATTTGTTCTACCTTTAGCTCCTCGCTGGGTTCAACACTCATATTTATCGAAGAAGGCTACAAACGATCCCCTAAACTTGTGGGTTATCAAGTGCTCTGAAGAACTTCACCATCTGGCAGAAGCTGAGATGATTCTAACGATCAGCCTTGTAAGGAACCGAAGATCTTGATCTGATGAATCTCATGATCCATGGAGCATATGGCTACAGATCAAATGGTGACTGTGCCACTATGACCAAAATCCTCAAGAAGAAATCATGAATGTTGATGGGAGTTCTATGAATGATGTGGAATAACAAATTCTTCATAACTCCCACAACTTCTTCACCATTGGAATTGTGACCTTTGATGGGACTAAGGGACTTGGACAGAACGCGATAAAGTGTTCTGGGCACATACATCAAATCCTTCACCAGGAAGGTTGTTCTTGGAGCATTTCTTTCAGCCATGGGTTTCATCAGCAATTGCATCAGATGGTTGGGTTGTTCAGGTTCTTCATAAAATTTTCTTGGCTTCCTCTTGGGGTGGATCAACCGGAAGGGCACGATGTAATTCGTCAATGGGTGCCTTGCAGTGAGTGTCCTCACTCATCCAGTCCAGAGCCCAAATTGCAGTGTCATCAGCGTTGCCTGAGAAATGCACAGTTGCGTAAAATTGAAGAATTAACTCTTTGTTCCAGTCGCATACGTCAGAGCAAAAACTGAGAAGCCCAACATCATGAAGAACAGCCAATACAGGCTGGAAGCAGGGAATATACTCCATATCCACATGAGGAATATGGCGATGCGGGAACACTTTGTTCTTGTCAAACAACAGAGTGGCATAGAAATTCATCTGCGTTCTTGTCCAGAACCTCAGACGCCTGAGTTTGGGAGAGTCTTGCCAATGAAGAAATTCTTCTCTTCGAAGAAGTTGGCACTATCAAACTTAGGCCACTTGAGGCCTTTGCCAATGTTGGGCATCACTGAAACTAGTTGAAGATTGTGCTTCTTTGTTCTCACATCGAAGATGGGCCTGGGAGAGCCAGTTGAATCATTCGGATATGTAATTGCACATGATTTAGCAATCTCCTTAGCAGTGGCTATTGGAACTGTATCTGTGTCAGCTGAGGGGATTGAATCTACGCGCGGAGGAGATGTATTGACGACATCGAAAATTGGGTCATCTTGAGTAATTTCATCAGCTGGTGCAGCTAGAATTTCTTTCATGGATGGTCTGAAGAGAAGGTCGCCTTTCCGCAGAACCAATATGAATTTCTTCAGTGCGCGCAACGACTCTGGCACTTGAGTGAGGGGTGTGGTAACGAGTGAATTTGGGTGCGTGGTTTCATAATATTCATCATGCATAGGAGGAGGAGTATCACCGTCAATATCCACATCCTCTTCATGTTCTTCACCCAGCAGAGCTTGCTTAGGAGTCAGTGCAGTTTCTTGAGGCCTTGATACATCAACATCAGCCTCAATCTCGTCATCCATTCGCTCTATGGTAGCAGCAGAATGGGTGTCTTCTTCATCATCAGCTTGAGGAATTTGATATTCCACCCCATAGGGGACCATCTGAAGGTTCTCAAGAGTACGAGTAGGGGGCGCTGATGAAACTGGTATAGCATCAATTGGAACATTTGAAGACATTGGGGCCGTCCTCAATTTCTTCGCAGATTCAGGCGCAGGTGGAGCTGACGCCTTTCTCTTCTTTGCTTCTTTCTCAGCAGCCTTAGTCTTCTTCGCTTCTGATGCAGAAGGAAGGGTGATGAGCTTCAAAGATGAAGTCGTTGTTGGTGTTGCTACTGAGGATCTCGTTGAAGGTTTTGAGCATCACTTTGGAAATGAGAAATATGTTTCACCTAGACCCCCTTTAACAGTACAGTTTTTCCTATGACTCAAATAAGAAGAAAAAAACTATGAAAACAAAAGTCTTCAAGCTTCAAAGTCTTCACATAAATTTCTTCAAAGGTCATATCAATTTCAACACCAAATTCTTCACTTGAAGAAATACATTTTTAGGGGCCGTTTTCCATGTGTTAAACCAAATTTTCAGGGACTATAACACCTGTGTACACTCGTAAACACATTAGTCCCTCAACCTGTTTGTCTTCAGTACTCCAAAATCACTAAGGGGCACTTGATGCACTTACACAGACTGCTAACCGTCTCTATGGGGTGTAATGTCTAGATTTTAGCATCCGTATTGTAGGTTCTGGGGGGCACCTTGGTGATTGATTTTCTTCCACTCAGCGCAGAGGTTTGAGTGCCCGACATGGCCCAAGATGGCGTCTGCGACAGTAGATTAGGCGAATCAACTTATGCTTGACGTGTGGGTTCCGCTCTTGTTCAGTGCGCCTCATGTGACTGGCCTAAATTTGGTGCATGGGGGGTCTGGACTCGAGGCGGCATTGGATTGATCGAGATGGCAGGCATCCTTCCGTACTGCTCGGCAGCATGTGTTACATGGACATGATTCTAGTTATGTGGCTAGGTCCAGCATGATCGTGCGACCGTGTGATGATACATGGACATGTGGTGGCAGCTCACGACGATGTTGGCTAGGCAGTGCTTTTTGAGTGCAGGAGTGAAAACTCTAGGTTCGACCTTCATTTATTGAACTCCGCGATGACATTGTTCGATGCAGTTGTTTTGTGGTAGTTTTTTTTTAAGAATTTGGATGTGTGCATCTTGCATTTCTTAAGTAGCTCTTAAGTCATGTTGGTGTATAGGTCGGATGCCATTAATATCTTTTGGAGAATGTCCAAAACAAACCTTGAACTTATAGTCGAAAGCTAAGTCGAACTTCTAATCCCAGAAATTAGCTCACCAAACTCTATGATCCCAGTCTATTTGCAACCTTGCGTTTAGCTGGTATTCGCTGACGCGCAAGTCAAATCCTAGGATATTAGGATGAATCGGGTCGGCCCATTAGTGCAGTCGCTCAGGCACTAGCTCTGCTCTATTTTTTTTCGTTTCCATTTGTTTTTTCCTCTGGGTTTTCTTTGCTTTTTCCACCGGTTTTATTCGACTTTCTTTTTTCGTTCAATATACTTTGTTTTCACTTGTTTACGGCCTTTTTATTTCTTCGTTATAGTTTTGGTTTTCTTTTGTTTCTTTCTTTGTTTTCTTTGTATTGTTTTTTTTCTTTTCTTTAGTTTCTTTGCCGATTTTACTTGTTTTTATTTCAAATGCACGTTGCATATTTTTGCAAATACACATTGCATAATTTTGCAAATACACATTGTACATTTTCGTAATGGCAATATTCTTTTTTACATTTTCATAATGACAATCAACATTTTTTTAAACTACACTAAGCCATTTGTCTTCTATAACGAGCGTCCAAAAATACTAGGAAACCAGCATTAGCGAGCTTGAGATGACTCAAACTCGGGACCTTGCACTTGTAGCACACACAGCTAACAACTTGCCCTGAAGGTTGCTAATGATGATAGATAGCGTGGCATATATAAGAACAGATAGCAGCATTCATATATGAAAACATTTTTGCAAAAACTGGAAACGTCTCTTGAAAAAAATATTCATAAATTTGAAATGCCAACTATTATTTTTTCTAAAACACAAATAATGTATGAAATTCCAAACACATTTTTTGAAAAATGTGACACAAATGTGAACAACTTTTGGGATTCCAAACACTTTTTGAAAAATGTCAACAATTTTTTAAATGATGAATACTTTTGAAAAATGCAAATATAATTTGAAATTCCAAAAAAATCGAAAAACACGAAATATTTTCGAATTTGTGACAAAAAGGTAAAACGGGAATGTTTTTTAACTTCTGAACAAGTTTTGACCACAATTTTAAAATATGAACATTTTTTTAATGCTTACAAATTTCGAAAAATACAAACATTTTTGTTGAAATTTTCAAACATTTATCGAAAATGCAAACCATTTTTTTAAAACATGAACAATTTCTGAAATTCCTGAATATTTTTTAATTTATGAACATGGACATTTTTGTAGATAGATCTTCTAGTCGGCTCGTGACAAGTGCAAATAACCACTAAGCTTCTAGCACTGGTGTTGAATATTGTTTGTAGCAGACAGAGCACAGTGTCCGTCGTGACAAGTCGCTGAGCAGTGGTACTAGTAGCAGTATCTATCTATTTGCTTTCTTTTTCAATCGCCTTTGCTTTGCACCGTTTCCAAGGATTTCTTTTCTTCTTTTGTTTTCACTCGCTCACCCGCAGTTTCATGGGAAATCGAATTCAAATTCTAGTCGGCTCGGTCGCAGGACGTAGAAATCTCATGAACCGTTTCCTTCTGAAGTTAAATGGTCTATCATACAAAAAAAAATGGTGCATCATAACCTTGTTTTTCTTTTCTTTTCAGAACCAGTGCAAATAACCACTAAGCTTGAATTTGGAAGCTGAACCTGCCTGTTTTTCTAGGCCTAAATTACACTTTGCACCGTATTTCTTTATTTATTCTCTTGACACAAACGTAGTAATCGTTTTCCCCTGAGGTGGAGGATGGCATGTTGAGATGTTTGGAGGTGGTACAATACAATTGATGGAGTTTACACCTTTTTCTCGTTGCAATGTTCAGAGACCATCTTGTGGCTCTGTGTTATACATGCAAAAAAAGTTTCATGTGTTATTTCTAGATCAATATAGCAACTAGCAAGGTTGTCAAGATTTTGAAGAAATGTTTCAGAAGTACTAGTTGCCAGTTCTTATCTAATTGTTGAGGCAGAATTGCAAATTTTACAGTTAGGCAGGTAGATCTCCATGGCTGCACCAGAAACGCATGATCAGCATTAACTTAGTACTACATGCATGTATGTCAGTTAAGATTCATTGATGGCCAGTTGGAAGATGACAAAAATGTGAGGCAGGCACGGGCAGAGGGAGATGCAGATCGATCGGTATTCGAGGTTGTTGGTAACAGTGACGGCAAGGGAATTAAGAAGCTGCTAGTGTTGTGTTGGTTACATCAAAAGGGTACCAGTATCATATCTTGTCCTGATCTCCTCGGCGATCGAGAAAGCATAATAATATTGTTGGCACGGCTGTGAGGTCGGAGTTACGGTGCAGGACTTGACTGCGACGCCAGAGACTCTATCGTCCACTTTCAGTCTGTTGCACAAGAGAAGAGTACATGCCTGCCGACCATCTATCTAGCCAGGTGGAGACGAAGTAGTACTAGCTAGCTTGGCTTTGAATCAATCAAAGGAAAGCTCTGCCCACTCGACAAATGTCACGCATCGATGAAGGGTAAAACAAATGCGATGCCTAGCTAGACAAGAGGATGCGATCCACGGTTCAGTTAAGCGCAAGCAAAAAAGAAGTATTAGAAAGGAAAACGCTTAAGCTGAAGCACACGCACCACTTACTAGATATCCATGATCCATCGCTTCCACATCACCAAAAGTGGTTGCCATCTCCATCTCCGTCTTCATGTCCTAGGCTAAATCCAATTCCCCTCTCTCTCGTAGTCTCTGTACACCTGACAACTACGCGCATCAATCAATCCATTACCCCGTTTGTCCCTGCTTGATTTGTTTCTGCACAGACAAAAACCGGCCACTAGCTAATCTGTCTATCAATCTAAACGACACATCAATCCCAATAGTATCTATAGCTAGTTATCTGATGATCTAATGCATACACAATGGCATGACATTCTGCACGCCACTAAGCTTACCAGTTAGCTCACTTGTCACATCCGGCTAATGTAATTTCAAAAGAGAGCCACAAGGATCCGTGTTTATTCTGCCTGCTCTAAACTCTAATGCTAGGCTATAAGGTTCAGTGCACGTTGCTGTGGGTTGCTTGTACATAACATACATACGTTTGCAGTACATGGAAGTGGACTGCAAGTTACTTAAAGATTGATGGCTATTAACCGACACTCGTACTAGCTATAGTAGCACTGGCCGGTTAACAGCCCAAGTGCTCTTCTCAGTGGGCAGAGACAGGTACATGGAACCAAACTCCAAATCGATAAAGGTAGATGCACTGAAAGTCCTGCAGATGGCTACATTATTACCTAATTTGTACTAGTATGTAAAAGAGTTAGCTCGGTGCAACTGGGAGCTACCTTTGCATATCTGCAGGTGAAAACACAAGAAGAAATTACCTGCAATCCGCACAATTCCCAGCACTAGCCAGCCTTGCCAAGCAAGGGTTTCTCACCTAAAATGAAAAACGACATGGCAGCTAGAAACCCAACACTGCCCCAGACCCCTCCCTGGGCCATTAAAACCATGCGTGGCCCTGTCATTCCATGCAACCAGGCATACTGCACTGTCTCGGCTCACAGGCATCGTTGTTCGTCCTCGTCTCCTCCGATCAGGTAAGCTCTGCCAGTGTCCTCGTCTCCTCCGATCAGGTAGCTCTGCCAGTGCCAAGCAGCATGGCCATGCCTCGCCGTATTGATCAGCTGCTCCTCCCCCTCATGGCCAGTTGCTTCCTGCTTCAGGCTCTCAGCGTCCATGCCATCACCCGACACTACAAGTTCAATGTGAGAATCTTAACACAAGCAGCATATGCTTTATTCATCAGAAAGACACATATACGTAGATACTCACCGGAAGAGCAATAAATAGCTAATGACTCTTTTCTGCATGTAGCCAGGGTCGTATAGCATTGCACCACTCTTTACACAACCCGATATGGAGTACAATGCTTTCTTTGCCATAATTTCAAAATGTCATTTTCCTTTCTGATGCAACATAATACTGTAATAACCAACCTGCCCCAGGCACCAATAAAAAAGACAAAACAGCCACCCTTACACCATGAGGCGGCTACAGAACTCAGGCTGGCGTGATGATTTACCATGGTTTCACTCGTGCAGGTGGTTATGAGGAACATGACACGGCTTTGCTCAACCAAGTCCATCCTCACTGTTAATGGCAAGTTCCCGGGGCCGACCCTCTATGCAAGAGAAGGCGATAATGTTCTTGTCAAGGTCGTCAACCATGCACCTCACAACGTTACCATCCACTGGTAAGACATTCCATGCTTCAGCTGCAATTTATAGCAGAAAACTGCCACCTCAAAGTGGCAACTGCATGCCCACACATATAAAAGACAGCCTCAATCTTTCTGGCATGTTGTCGATCCATGAGAATTTTTCATTTGCTGCAAAAGAAGAAGGAAAAAGGTTATGCCAGCTAAACGTTACAAGAAGGAACATGTTTTACCTTTGCATTCATCTAAGGAACCACACATGCTTTCCGCTTTTTCAGCCAAGACACATCCTTTCCGTAGACAGGCAAAAATAAAAGAAAATTCATACATCATATTTATGCAGCACACATACGTATATAACTTTCTAACTGAATCATAATCAGGCACGGGGTAAGGCAAATCCGGACTGGGTGGTACGATGGACCAGCCTACATTACACAGTGCCCAATCCAGCCAGGGAGCAGCTTTCTGTATAATTTCACCGTTACTGGCCAACGTGGTACGCTCCTATGGCATGCCCATATCAACTGGCTGCGGGCTACCGTCCATGGTGCTATTGTCATACTGCCCAAGCTTGGAGTACCCTACCCCTTTCCTGCTCCTCACAAGGAGGCAGTTGTTGTCCTAGGTATATGTATAATTGAACCTCATAATTGGTATTAATCGAGAACAACCCATTCAGCACTGAAATTACTCGATGATGCGCTGCAGGTGAATGGTGGAAAGCTGATACAGAGACTGTAATCAACCAGGCCATGCAACTAGGAGTAGGACCCAATATTTCTGATTCCCACACCATTAACGGCCACCCTGGTCCCATGTCTGATTGTGCCTCCTCCCAAGGTATATGAATGAAGGTGCTACTACATCCTGTTATTGCAAAGTCTATAAATTTCCATTATAGAGTAAAAAAACTCCTTTCCTGATGAATGTTTTATGCAGATGGATTCAATCTCGATGTCGAAAATGGCAAGACATACATGCTCCGGATCATCAACGCTGGTCTGAATGACGACCTATTCTTCAAGATTGCCGGGCACGGGCTAACTGTGGTTGAGGTTGATGCAGTCTATACCAAGCCATATAAAACCGATATCCTGCTCATCACTCCAGGCCAGACCACCAACGTCCTCGTCACTGCTGACCAAAGTGCTGGCCGTTACCTTCTCTCAGTCTCTCCCTTCCTGGATGCTCCACTACAAGTTGACAACAAAACAGGCACTGCTACCTTGCACTACACTAACACTGTCTCTGCCACAGCGCGCCTCACTCTCGTCAAGCCACCACCACAGAATGCCACCCCTATTGCATCAAAATTCTCTGAGTCGCTCAGAAGCCTCAACTCCAAGGAGTACCCAGCCAATGTGCCACAGACAGTAGACCACTCGCTTTTCTTTACCATTGGTGTGGGTGTCAATCCATGCGCAAACTGCATTAACGGGACCAGAGTGGTGGGCACAATCAACAATTCGACATTCGTTATGCCATCCACCCCAATTCTCCAAGCCCGTTACTACAGCATTCCAGGGGTCTTCACCGAAGACTTCCCAGCAACACCACCACACAAGTTCAACTACACAGGAAGTGGCCCCAAAAACCTTCAAACCATGAAAGGAACCAGGGTTTATAGGCTGCCATATAATGCTTCAGTGCAGGTCATACTCCAGGATACAGGGATCATATCAACAGAAAGCCACCCGATCCATCTGCATGGATTTAACTTTTTTGTCGTTGGGAGGGGTGTTGGTAATTACAACCCCAAAACCTCCCCTTCCACATTTAACATCATCGACCCCGTTGAGAGAAACACCATTGGAGTTCCTACTGGAGGCTGGACAGCAATCAGGTTCAGGGCAGACAACCCAGGTAGAGATTTCAATCCTACATTACCATACTGCTTACTAGAAGAAGTTGCTTGATATGTTTGTTCTATTCCAGGTGTGTGGTTTATGCATTGCCATTTCGAGGTGCACACGTCATGGGGACTCAAGATGGTCTTTGTGGTGGACAATGGGAAAAGACCTAGCGAGACTCTAATTCCACCACCCAAAGATCTTCCTCAGTGCTGATTACAAGAAGAGTAACCGGATTCAATCCAACTATGAAAAACAGATGCTGAAACTTCAACAGTGGTGATTTACTCGGTGTGCTTTTGCTTGACTCCTTTGGTCACACATTTTCCTTTCTCTCCTTTTGATTTGTTTGCTTGATTGCCAAGATAGTGTATACAGGAGCAAAAGACATCAAAGCCTGAAATTAGCTTTTGCTGTCCTATTAACCTTTTCCTTTTTTTGGAATAAACGGAATTGCATATGTTGGCATGCACATGAATTTGGTAATTGGAGAAAGCTCAGTCCCTCCTTTTATTTTTATCCCAAATAAGAATTGGTGTTTTAGAAGGCAGGTAACGTATAACAGAATTTTACCGACAGACAGACATTAAGAACACATTCCTAACTCGTGTTAAACAAGAGTCTAGCACAAAAATATGTTGTCTAAAAATTCCATGTTTGGTCCTGATCCATGATTAGTGTTGTTCTCTTCCAGGAAGGAAGACGGAAGTCATAACACCCTACAGCGAAATTGGGGAGCCTAATAATTATCTAAATTAAGATCAAGGATTGTCCCAAAAAGGATCTTCTTGGTCCTGCTCAAACCAATCTAATCTAAGACGAGTTGCCGTTTTTCTTTCTGCGAGGGAAAAGGAAGCCAGACAGATGAACCTCTACCCTAGGAAGATTGTAAGAAAACAAAGAAAAAGAGGCAGACCTGCAGGAGTGTGCGAGGAGGTGGAGCAAGAGGCTGGAGAGAGTCTTGTCGAGGCGGAGGAGGAGGAGCGCGAGGGCGTCGTCGTCGAGGACCACGCGGCTGAGGTGGACGAGGAGCCAATCGCCGGAGACGGGGTTGAACATGGCATGAACGCCGTTGGGGGATGTTCGCCGATGAACCCCGGGGGAAGCTACAGCTTTCAGAGCATCCATATAGCCTTTTTTTAAGGCAAATATAGCCTTTTCTTTAGGGCGAGAGCATCCATATAGCCGAACTCGTATCCTAACCTGGCCAAATGGCCCGGCCAGGAACGGCCAGGGTTATACGGGCCCAGTCAGGCACGGAAAGTACACGACAGGCCGTGCCGGGCCGGCACACATGCTGCCCTCCCTAGCCCAGACACGGCCCTTATGTTACATGGGCCGTTTGTCACGCTACCAATGTAAAATTCAGCCTATTCGGGATGTTTTGGACCTATATTAGGCCTATTGGGCTGTATAAAAATAAAAATAAACGGGCCGTGTCGTGCTGTCACTCGTGACAGCCTTGCGGCTAGGCACGACCAGATTATAACGTGTCGGCCAGGTCCACCACGGATCGGGCACGAGGGCAATCGGGTCAGCATGCTAAGACCGACCCATTTGGCCAGTTTCTATGCTAGAACTCCTCAACGTTTTAACTCTTTAAAATATGAGAAGTTAAGAAAGTGGCCACGCCTCATCCAATCTCTGAATTTAACTTTTTCAAATGAATTAGACATAGGAAGTGTATTTTCATCTTCTTCTTTCTTCTTCCTTCCACCCCGCCCAGTCAGGTAGCATCT
The DNA here is from genome assembly GCA_032464435.1 of Aegilops umbellulata. Classification (NCBI taxonomy): domain Eukaryota; kingdom Viridiplantae; phylum Streptophyta; class Magnoliopsida; order Poales; family Poaceae; genus Aegilops; species Aegilops umbellulata. The sequence continues at coordinate 160,830,640 of CP136059.1, read as the reverse complement.
CAGCCAAACACACCTTTGGTATGTCGCCCATCCCTGACCTCATCGCCTCACCACCGGCCTCCGCCACCAAGGTCTAACGCGCCAGCTGCCTAGCTCCTCGATGCGAGGAATGGTGCGTTGGATGGCAGAAACTAACCCAAATAAACCAAGTGCCGCTGATTCCACTGCGCGCGACAGGTACTTATCGTGACCTCGTACCAAATAGCTAGCGCGCCGACGACGATTTGGCCCAAGCGGAGCATTTGGCCAAATACCTAGCAGACGCACGCCAGTGGCATCCTAGAGCCCCTCCACATGCTTCGGCCGCACCTCTGTATCGTGCACGCATGGCTGTCGGACGCCATCTCCATTCCACGGAGAGCGTGAGCACCACCTCTGTGTCATAGAGGTGATGCGACCGGGCGACGTGCCTAGAGCGCGATGAACAAGAGCCACCGCGAGGATGACAAACATGAGCCGCGAGATCGATTCTCCTTCCCATGTTGTTGCACTGTTGCGTCGTTGCATGTTGACAACGCCATGCTGAGATGCTAGGCGTTGAGGAGTTCGCTTGTGATATGTGTGCAGTCGAGCCCGACAGTGATAGGGAGAGTCCTCGCCATGGCTACTACACTATGCACTCCATGGTGAGGCGGAGATACGATGGCGGTCGTCCTGTTGTGGTGAAATCATGGTATATGCCATGAGATGGCTAAAAATGGGGGCTGCGTGAGAATGCCGATGGGTTCCGGAGGCGAGGTCGGCACGCGCAAGTGTGAGACACAAGACGTACCCAGGTTCGAGGCCCTCTGAGGGAGGTAATACCCCTAGTCCTGCTGAATATGGTATGGATGGCACAAGGGCTACAGTGGTGCTCATGGAGTTGTATGGTGGAGGAGGAAGAAGGAGCTAGGTCTCCATTCTTGCTTCTCATGTGTGTGTGTGTGTGCGCGCGCGCGTGCGTGCGTGCGTGCATGCGTGCGTGTGTGTGTTCTACTAATGCCGAATCCCTCTGCATGGAGGGCTCCTTGGGGATCTTATAGGCCGCCCCAGCGCTACAATGGTAAATCTAAGTGGGGGCAGGGCCCTGCTGTCATCGTCTGGAGCCGGCAGTGGGGCCCGCCGGCGGGCCCCGCTAGCTGCACGACAGTATTGCGCATCGCCCCCCGCGTCATGGTGTGGTTGCCGTCGTGGGGCTACAGTGGCGAGTCGCGCTGACGTCGGTCGCCCGGGTCAGCGAGTACGGCCGCAGTATAGCCATGCGCTCCTCTCGTGCGAGAGTTGTCTTGTCGTATGACTGGATGGGATGGTCACTGACCTACTACCAGCCAGCATGCGGCCGGCCGACCCGACCATGTCGTCGTGCCCAGCCAGCCCACACCGGAGATCCGGATGGAGAGCCAGCCGGATTGAGGGACACGAGCCGCCCCGATGTTTGGAAAGATGTTATGGGCTCGTTTCGGGTTCCGGTGCCTACCCGGGGGCCATCCCCTGACAGTAGTCCCTGAAGCTGTAAAGGTCTGCCGGCTCCTAGTGGGAGGGCCTTTGCAGCTTACCCCCTGGAGAAGGCGGCTGGCGACAAAACGCATGGGTCCGGCCAGGAGGCGCCTCATGGCCGGGTCGCGATGCCCAGCTGGGACAAGGATTGGAAGGGCCGGTTGGCCGGAGCCAAGCCCGCATGGCGATTCGCGCCTGCTGCGGTCTGAAAGGTTGCCACATGCGACCCAGCGGCGGGTGAAACCCTACCAGACCACACGCGTGACGGACGCGACGATAGGCTGGGCCCTGCCAGGTCACGCCCCCGGCCCGCGCACCGGATTTATTGTGGCTGCGCCCGTTGGTTGGGCTTCTGATGCAGTTAATGCATTCGTGTATTGCACCCGCACATCACGGGGGAGTGGGGATCGTGGGCACAAACGATCCCACTCCCCCACATTCCATCGTGGGTTTAAATGGAGGGGATGGGGAGCGGCCGAGGCATTCTTGCTCCTACCCCCGCCCCTCTACTTCATCTTCCCCTTCTTCCCTTGCTTCATAGTGCGCGCAAGTAGTACCCTTCCGTGGCGTCGTTTGCCCGAGCCACCACCGCGCCGTGCCGGCTTCCCGTGGAGTGTGGGTCTTCTCCAACTTCCCTCGCACCGCCGCCGCACTCGTGCGCTCGTTGGGCCCTGCGATGGCGCCGCCCAAGGGCTCGTGGGAGGGATCCGTCGTGACGGACGATGACATTGCTTACCTCCACCGCACGCAGAGGCTGCCGCCGGTGGAAGAGGTAGAGGTGCCCGCGCCCAGCGAGGAGATCATGCCGGCGCCGCGGGGGAGCGAGGTGGTCGTCTTCTACACACATTTTGTTCGCGGGTTTGGCCTCCCCGCAAGCAGCTCCTTTCGTTGTTTCGTTGTGTTCTTCGGGCTGCAACCGCTCCACCTCGGGGTGAATGACATCCTGCAACTCTCGGCCTTCGTGGCGCTCTGCGAGGGCTACGTCGGCCTCCTGTCATACGTCAAGTTGTGGTGCCGGCTCTTCTTCCTCAAGTAGCAAGGAGCGGCGGCCAGCGGCTTGTCCGCCTGCAGGGCAGCAGTGGTGGTTGGCTGGACGAATGGGGCTTTTCCCAAGCTTCCCCTCAAGGATTCGACCAAGAAATGGCAAAAATATTTCTTCTATGTGAAGAACGTCAAACCCGGCGGTGGACTGCATCAACTTTCGCCCATTCAACAATGTGTCACCATCTGAGAAGCTGAACTGGGGCCATGACCCAAGGAGTCCGTCGGCGGAGATCTTGGCCATGTGCAGCTAGATCCAAGAGATGACCGGTCGCGAGGGGCTCATCCCGGTGGATCTCATCATGACCTTCATCACCCGCCGGATGCTGCCATTGTAGCACCAGCCACATTGTGACGCCCTGATAATTAAGCTACAGTGAACCTCCGCTAATGATGCCACGTCACCTCGGTTACTGTTGATAAACTCGCGTTAGTTCGAAAGCGGTTCGAATTCAAATTCAAAATCAAGCAACCAATAAAAAAATCAAATATTTAAATTAAAATGTTCGGAGTGAGCCAAATAATGCATAGGTAATTATGGTGGAGAAACCCAACATCTTTAGAGGTGTTTGGATGTCCTAACATAAATAAACAGTAGTATGAACAATTAATTGAATGCCTTTTAAATTAATAAAACATTAGACTAATTTATTTAGATGCCCAAAGTTATGTGGCAGTAGTATATTTGTTTAGACTGATTTAGGAACCAGTTAGGTATTTATTTCAAACTAAAATAAAAACTTAAACAAAAGAAAAATGAAAACAAAAAAAAACCCGTGGCCAACCGGGCCACGACCCAGCCGGCCGGCCCACCGGCCCACCCGCGCCCCTGGCCTATATGGCCTGCCGTGCCCAAACCCTAGCCCGACCGACACGCACAACCCCCACTCCACCTCGCTCTCTTCCCCCCTCCCCCTCGATCTGGATCTAGATCGGGGGCTCGCCCCTCCGCTCGGTGCCGAGGCCTTCTCGTCGGCGCCACCCGTCTCCGACCGCGTCGCCCACCGCCCCCGACGCCACTGGACCTCGTCGTCGCCCGAAGGCCTCCTCGTCGGACTGCTTCCTCTTCGTCCCCGTCGTCTCCGTCCTCCTCCTCGCCCCCAGTTGCCCCGTTCCCTGCAACCCGCGATGAGGCACCGACCTCTCCTCCTCCCTGCGCGCGCGCTCGTCGCTGCGGCCACCGCACACGTGCGCCTCATACACGCTCGTGGACACGCCGTCATGCTGCTTCGCTCGTCCCACGCGTGCAACCGCGTCGTCCCCGCATCGTCCGCGCCCGCCCCCTGCAAACCTCACCCCGCTCGCGACCCGGACCGCTGCCCCCACTGCTCTGCTTAGCGCGCACCCCCTTCCCGTCGCCGTGCGCCCTCCCCGTACCGGCCACGCCCAACCCGCTCCCCCACGCCGCCACGCCCTCTTCCACGCCCGCGGCGCAGGCCCGCCACTCGCCTCGCTCGTCTTCACAACTGGCCACCGCGGCTGGCCCCCCTAGGCCCTGGGCGTGCACCCGACGCCTGCACCTCGATCTGCGCCCTCCTGGTCACCCCATGCCGCCGCTCGCTCGTCCTCGCCGACGTTGCATGCTGCGCCGGCGGCTCCGCCCGTTAGCGTCGGCGGCGCCCCTCTGCCTGCAGCGCCCGTTTGGGCTACGCCCACACCCGTTAGCCCACACCCACTATGGCCCTCCAGGCCAATGACAGTGGGCCCTCACGCCCAGAACGTTTTTATAAAAATAATAATAATAAATAAATAAATAAATAAATAAATTAGAGACTTAATTAACTTAATTAATTTTGATTAATTAAACTAGTCAAATAACTAAACTAATTAAACTGTTAGGTAATTAGTTAATCAGTCAATGATAGTAGGGCCACCCCCCTAATTAATCCGGATTAGGTTAATTAATAGGTTTAATTAAAATGTGTCACTGACCAGTGGGACCCACTGGTCAGGTTGACCAGTCAACCCTTGTTGACTGCTGACATCAGCATGACATCATGCTGATGTCATAAATCCATTTTCGAATTAATTTAAATAATTAATTAAATTCCAAAAATTAATAAAATCTTTAGAAAATCATATCTTTTAATCCGTAACTCGGATTAAATTATTTTCAACATGAAAGTTGCTCAGAACGACGAGACGAACCCGGATATGCAGCCCGTTCGTCCGCCACGCATCCCTAACATATCCAACTCGCAACTTTCCCCCCTCCGGTTCAGCTGTCCCAAAACGCGAAACACCGGGGATACATCCCCGGATGTTTCCCCCCTTCACCGGTATCACCTCATACCGCGTTAGGGCACGCCTAGCATCACGCTTTGCTTTGTCATGCATCGTTATGCACCTGTTTGCATTGTATTCATTGTTTCTTCCCCCACTTCTTCCGCTAGACACCGAGACTGACGCCGCTGCTACCCAGTACGACTACGGTGTTGACAACCCCTCCTTCTTGTCTGAGCAACCAGGCAAGCCCCCCTTGATCACCGGATATCGCCTATTCTTCTCTATACTGCTTGCATTAGAGTAGTGTAGCATGTTACTACTTTCAGTTAATCCTATACTGCTGCATAGCCTGTCCTTGCTACTACTGTTGTTACCTTTACCTGCTATCCTACTGCTTAGTATAGGATGCTAGTGTTCCATCAGTGGCCCTACACTCTTGTCCGTCTGCCATGCTATACTACTGGGCCGTGATCACGGGCATATACTATATACTTTACACTGTTACATTACCTGTGATACTGTTCGGAGATGGGGGCTGAAGGGGCAGGTGGCTCCATCCCGGTAGAGGTGGGCCTGGGTTCCCGACGGCCCCCGACTGTTACTTTGTGGTGGAGCGACAGGGCAGGTTGAGACCACCTAGGAGAGAGGTGGCCTGGCCCTGGTCAGCGTTCGCGGATACTTAACACGCTTAACGAGATCTGGGTATTTGATCTGAGTCTGGCAATTTGGTCTATACGCACTAACCATCTACGCGGGAGTAGTTATGGGTATCCCGGCGTCGTGGTATCAGCCGAAGCCTTCGTGATGTCAGCGACTGAGCGGCGCGCGCCGGATTAGAAAGTAAGCCTGCTCTTGTATTAAGGGGGCTAGTTCTGCTTTCGGCCGCCCTCGCAACGTGCAGGTGTGCTAAGGGCGATGGGCCCAGACCCCTGTGCGCTTAGGTTTAGACCGGCGTGCTGACCTCTCTGTTGTGCCTAGGTGGGGCTGCGACGTGTTGATCTTCCGCGGCCGGGCATGACCCCGAAAAGTGTGTCCGGCCAAATGGGATCAAGCGTGTTGGGTTATGTGGTGCACCCCTGCAGGGAAGTTAATCTATTCGAATAGCCGTGTCCCTCGGTAAAAGGACGACCCGGAGTTGTACCTTGACCTTGTTGGAAATATGCCCTAGAGGCAATAATAAAAGCATTATTATTATATTTCCTTATTCACGATAATTGTCTTTATTCGTGCTATAATTGTGTTAACCGGAAATCGTAATACATGTGTGAATAACAGACAACAACATGTCCCTAGTAAGCCTCTAGTTGACTAGCTCGTTGATCGACAGATAGTCATGGTTTCCTGACTATGGACATTGGATGTCATCGATAACGGGATCACATCATTAGGAGAATGATGTGATGGACAAGACCCAATCCTAAACATAGCATAAGATCGCATAGTTCGTTTGCTAAGAGTTTTCCAATGTCAAGTATCCTTTCCTTAGACCATGAGATCATGTAACTCCCGGATACCGTAGGAGTGCTTTGGGTGTGCCAAACGTCACAACGTAACTGGGTGACTATAAAGGTATGCTACGGGTATCTCTGAAAGTGTCTGTTGGGTTGACATGGATCGAGACTGGGATTTGTCACTCCGCTTGACGGAGAGGTATCACCGGGCCCTCTCGGTAATGCATCATCACAATGAGCTCAATGTGACCAAAGTGTTTGATCACGGGATCATGTATTACGGTACGAGAAAAGTGACTTGCCGGTAACGAGATTGAACGAGGTATTGGTATACCGACGATCGAATCTCGGGCAAGTAAAATACCGATTGATAAAGGGAATCGTATACGGGATTAATTGAATCCTTGACATCGTGGTTCATCCGATGAGATCATCGTGGAGCATGTGGGAGCCAACATGGGTATCCAGATCCCGCTGTTGGTTATTGCCCGAGAGCCATCTCGGTCATGTCTGCATGTCTCCCGAACCCGTAGGGTCTACACACTTAAGGTTCGGTGACGCTAGGGTTATAGGGATATGTATGTGCAGTAACCCGAATGTCGTTCGGAGTCCCGGATGAGATCCCGGACGTCACGAGGAGTTTCGGAATGGTCCGTAGGTAAAGATTTATATATGGAAAGTCATCATACGGACATCGGGACAAGTTTCGGGGTTATCGGTATTGTACCGGGACCACCGGAAGGTCCCGGGGGGTCCATCGGGTGGGGCCACCTATCCCGGAGGGCCCCATGGGCTGTATGAGGGAGGGAACCAGCCCATAGTGGGCTGGTGCGCCTCCCCCCCATGGGCCCCATGCGCCTAGGGTTTTGGGGGAGGGAAACCCTAAAGGGGGCGCCCCCCTTGCTTGGGGGGCAAGCCCCCCTGCCCTGGCCGCCGCCCCCCCTAGGAGATCTCATCTCCTAGGGCCGGCGCCCCCCCTTGGGGGTTATATAAAGGGGGGGAGAGAGGGGGCTGATCACCCATTGCCCTGGCGCCTCCCTCTCCCTCTCCAACACCTCCTCCTCCTCCATTGAGCACGGCGAAGCCCTGCCGGAGTACTGCAGTTCCACCATCACCACGCCGTCGTGCTGCTGCTGGAGCCTTCATCCCCAACCTCTCCTTTGCCTTGCTGGATCAAGAAGGAGGAGACGTCACGCTTTCCGTACGTGTGTTGAACGCGGAGGTGCCGTCCGTTCGGCACTAGATCATCGGTGAATTGGATCGCGGCAAGTACGACTACCTCATCCACGTTCACTCGAACGCTTCCGTTGCGATCTACAAAGTGGTATGTAGATGCTATCTAATCTGAATACTCGTTGCTTGATGAACTCCTAGATGGATCTTGGTGAAACCGTAGGAAAAATTTTAATTTTCTGCAACGTTCCCCAACAGTGGCATCATGAGCTAGGTCTATGCGTAGTTCTTCTTGCGCGAGTAGAACACAATTTGTTGTGGGCGTAGATGTTGTCAACTCTTCTTGCTGCTACTAGTCTTATCTAGCTTCAACGGTATTGTGGGATGAAGCGGCCCGGACCAACCTTACACGTACGCTTACGTGAGACCGGTTCCACCGACGAACATGCACTAGTTGCATAAGGTGGCTGGCGGGTGTCTGTCTCTCCTACTTTAGTTGGAGCGGATTCGATGAAAAGGGTCCTTATGAAGGGTAAATAGAAGTTGACAAATCACGTTGTGGTGGTTTTAACGTAGGTAAGAAAACGTTCTTGCTAGAACCCTAATTCAGCCACGTAAAACTTGCAACAACAATTAGAGGACGTCTAACTTGTTTTTGCAGCAAGTGCTTTGTGATATGATATGGCCAAAGTTGTGATGTATGATGAATGATCTATATGTGATGTATGAGATGTTCATGCTATTGTAATAGGAATCACGACTTGCATGTCGATGAGTATGACAACCGGCAGGAGCCATAGGAGTTGTCTTTATTTTTGTATGACCTGCGTGTCATTGAGAATCGCCATGTAAATTACTTTACTTTATTGCTAAACACGTTAGCCATAGTAGTAGAAGTAATAGTTGGCGAGCAACTTCATGGAGACACGATGATGAAGATCATGATGATGAAGATCATGGTGTCAAGCCGGTGACAAGATGATTATGGAGCCCCAAGATGGAGATCAAAGGAGCTATGTGATATTGGCCATATCATGTCACGTTTATTATTTGATTGCATGTGATGTTTATCATGTTTTGCATCTTGTTTACTTAGAACGACGGTAGTAAATAAGATGATCCCTCATAATAATTTCAAGAAAGTGTTCACCCTAACTGTGCACCGTTGCTACAGTTCGTTGTTTCGAAGCACCACGTGATGATCGGGTGTGATAGATTCTAACGTTCACATACAACGGGTGTAAGACAGATTTACACACGCAAAACACTTAGGTTGACTTGACGAGCCTAGCATGTACAGACATGGCCTCGGAACACGGAAGACCGAAAGGTCGAGCATGAGTCGTATAGAAGATACGATCAACATGAAGATGTTCACCGATGTTGACTAGTCCGTCTCACGTGATGATCGGACACGGCCTAGTTGACTCGGATCATGTAATACTTAGATGACTGGAAGAGGGATGTCTATCTAAGTGGGAGTTCATTAAATAATTTGATTAAATGAACTTTATTATCATGAACTTAGTCTAAATATTTACAATATGTCTTGTAGATCAAATGGCCAACGTAGTCCTCAACTTCAACGCGTTCCTAGAGAAAACCAAGCTGAAAGACGATGGTAGCAACTATACGGACTGGGTCCGGAACCTGAGGATCATCCTCATAGCTGCCAAGAAAGATTATGTCCTACGAGCACCGCTGGGTGACTCACCTGTTCTCCCTGCACAACAAGACGTTATGAACGCTTGGCAGTCGCGATGCGATGATTACTCCCTCGTTCAGTGCGGCATGCTTTACAGCTTAGAGCCGGGGCTCCAAAAGCGTTTTGAGAGACATGGAGCATATGAGATGTTCGAAGAGCTGAAAATGGTTTTCCAAGCTCATGCCCGGGTTGAGAGATATGAGATCTCCAACAAATTCTTTGGCTGTAAGATGGAGGAAAATAGCTCTGTCAGTGAGCACATACTCAGAATGTCTGGATTGCACAACCGCTTGACTCAACTGGAAGTTAATCTTCCGGAAGAAGTGGTCATTGACAGAATCCTCCAGTCGCTTCCACCTAGCTACAAGAGCTTTGTGATGAACTACAATATGCAGGGGATGGTAAAGACCATTCCTGAGGTGTATGCTATGCTGAAATCAGCAGAGGTAGAAATCAAGAAAGAGCATCAAGTGCTGATGGTGAATAAAACCACTAAGTTCAAAAGGAGCAAGGGTAAAAAGAACTTCAAGAAGGACGGCAAGGAAGTTGCCGCGCCCGGTAAGCAAGTTGCCGGGAAGAAGCCAAAGAATGGACCCAAGCCCGAAACTGAGTGCTTTTATTGCAAGGGAAGTGGTCACTGGAAGCGGAACTGCCCCAAATACTTAGCGGACAAGAAGGCCGGCAAAACCAAAGGTATATGTGATATACATGTAATTGATGTGTACCTTACCAGTACTCGTAGTAGCTCTTGGGTATTTGATACCGGTGCAGTTGCTCACATTTGTAACTCAAAGCAGGAGCTACGGAATAAACGGAGACTGGCGAAGGACGAGGTGACGATGCGCGTCGGGAATGGTTCCAAGGTCGATGTGATCGCCGTCGGCATGCTGCCTCTACATTTACCTACGGGATTAGTTTTAAACCTCAATAATTGTTATTTAGTACCAAGTTTGAGCATGAACATTGTATCCGGATCTCGCTTAATTCGAGATGGCTACTCATTTAAATCTGAGAATAATGGTTGTTCTATTTATATGAGAGATATGTTTTATGGTCATGCTCCGATGGTTAATGGTTTATTCTTGATGAATCTCGTACGTGATGAAACACATATTCATAGTGTGAGTACCAAAAGAGTTAAAGTGGATAACAATAGTCCCACATATTTGTGGCACTGCCGCCTTGGTCACATAGGTGTCAAACGCATGAAGAAGCTCCATGCAGATGGACTTTTAGAGTCTCTTGATTATGAATCATTTGACACGTGCGAACCATGCCTCATGGGTAAAATGACCAAGACTCCATTCTCAGGAACAATGGAGCGAGCAACCAACTTATTGGAAATCATACATACCGATGTGTGTGGTCCAATGAGTGTTGAGGCTCGCGGTGGCTATCGTTATGTTCTCACCCTCACTGATGACTTGAGTAGATATGGGTATATCTACTTAATGAAACACAAGTCTGAAACCTTTGAAAAGTTCAAGGAATTTCAGAATGAGGTTGAGAATCAACGTGATAGAAAGATCAAGTTTCTACGATCAGATCGTGGAGGAGAATACTTGAGTCACGAATTTGGCACACACTTAAGAAAATGTGGAATAGTTTCACAACTCACGCCGCCTGGAACACCTCAGCGTAATGGTGTGTCCGAACGTCGTAATCGCACTCTATTAGATATGGTGCAATCTATGATGTCTCTTACCGACTTACCGCTATCTTTTTGGGGCTATGCTTTAGAGACTGCCGCATTCACTTTAAATAGGGCTCCGTCGAAATCCGTTGAGACGACACCGTATGAATTATGGTTTGGGAAGAAACCTAAGCTGTCGTTTCTAAAAGTTTGGGGATGCGATGCTTATGTGAAGAAACTTCAACCTGAGAAGCTCGAACCCAAGTCGGAAAAATGCGTCTTCATAGGATACCCGAAGGAAACTATTGGGTATACCTTCTACCTCAGATCCGAAGGCAAGATCTTTGTTGCCAAGAATGGATCCTTTCTAGAGAAAGAGTTTCTCTCGAAAGAAGTAAGTGGGAGGAAAGTAGAACTTGATGAAGTGTTACCTCTTGAACCGGAAAATGGCGAAACTCAAGAAATCGTTCCTGAGGTGCCTGCACCGACTAGAGAGGAAATTAATGATTATGATCAAGATACTTCTGATCAAGCTCCTACTGAAATTCGAAGGTCCACAAGGACACGTTCCGCACCAGAATGGTACGGCAACCCTGTCTTGGAAATCATGTTGTTAGACAACGGTGAACCTTCGAACTATGAGGAAGCAATGGCGGGCCCGGATTCCGACAAATGGCTGGAAGCCATGAAATCCGAGATAGGATCCATGTATGAAAACGAAGTATGGACTTTGACTGACTTGCCCGTTGAACGGCGAGCCATAGAAAATAAATGGATCTTCAAGAAGAAGACAGACGCGGATGGAAATGTGACCATCTATAAAGCTCGGCTTGTCGCTAAGGGTTATCGACAAGTTCAAGGGGTTGACTACGATGAGACTTTCTCACCGGTAGCGAAGCTGAAGTCCGTCCGAATCATGTTAGCAATTGCCGCATACTATGATTATGAGATATGGCAAATGGACGTCAAAACGGCATTCCTTAATGGTTTCCTTAAGGAAGAATTGTATATGATGCAGCCGGAAGGTTTTGTCGATCCTAAGAATGCTGACAAAGTATGCAAGCTCCAACGCTCAATTTATGGGCTGGTGCAAGCATCTCGGAGTTGGAACATTCGCTTTGATGAGATGATCAAAGCGTTTGGGTTTACACAGACTTATGGAGAAGCCTGTGTTTACAAGAAAGTGAGTGGGAGCTCTGTAGCATTTCTCATATTATATGTAGACGACATACTTTTGATGGGAAATGATATAGAACTCTTGGACAACATTAAGGCCTATTTGAATAAGAGTTTTTCAATGAAGGACCTTGGAGAAGCTGCTTATATATTAGGCATCAAGATCTATAGAGATAGATCGAGACGCCTCATAGGTCTTTCACAAAGCACATACCTTGATAAGATATTGAAGAAATTCAATATGGATCAATCTAAGAAAGGGTTCTTACCTGTGTTACAAGGTGTGAAATTGAGCTCAGCTCAATGTCCGACCACGGCAGAAGATATAGAAGAGATGAGCGTCATCCCCTATGCCTCAGCCATAGGTTCTATTATGTATGCCATGCTGTGTACCAGACCTGATGTAAACCTTGCCGTAAGTTTGGTAGGTAGGTACCAAAGTAATCCCGGCAAGGAACACTGGACAGCGGTCAAGAATATCCTGAAGTACCTGAAAAGGACTAAGGAAATGTTTCTCGTTTATGGAGGTGACGAAGAGCTCGTCGTAAAAGGTTACGTCGACGCTAGCTTCGACACAGATCTGGATGACTCTAAGTCACAAACCGGATACGTGTATATTTTGAATGGTGGGGCAGTAAGCTGGTGCAGTTGCAAGCAAAGCGTTGTGGCGGGATCTACATGTGAAGCGGAGTACATGGCAGCCTCGGAGGCAGCACATGAAGCAATTTGGGTGAAGGAGTTCATCACCGACCTCGGAGTCATACCCAATGCGTCGGGGCCAATCAAGCTCTTCTGTGACAACACTGGAGCTATTGCACTTGCAAAGGAGCCCAGGTTTCACAAGAAGACCAGGCACATCAAGCGTCGCTTCAACTCCATTCGTGAAAATGTTCAAGATGGAGACATAGAGATTTGTAAAGTGCACACGGATCTGAATGTTGCAGATCCGTTGACTAAACCTCTCCCTAAGGCAAAACATGATCAGCACCAGAACTCTATGGGTGTTCGATTCATCACAATGTAACTAGATTATTGACTCTAGTGCAAGTGGGAGACTGTTGGAAATATGCCCTAGAGGCAATAATAAAAGCATTATTATTATATTTCCTTATTCACGATAATTGTCTTTATTCGTGCTATAATTGTGTTAACCGGAAATCGTAATACATGTGTGAATAACAGACAACAACATGTCCCTAGTAAGCCTCTAGTTGACTAGCTCGTTGATCGACAGATAGTCATGGTTTCCTGACTATGGACATTGGATGTCATCGATAACGGGATCACATCATTAGGAGAATGATGTGATGGACAAGACCCAATCCTAAACATAGCATAAGATCGCATAGTTCGTTTGCTAAGAGTTTTCCAATGTCAAGTATCCTTTCCTTAGACCATGAGATCATGTAACTCCCGGATATCGTAGGAGTGCTTTGGGTGTGCCAAACGTCACAACGTAACTGGGTGACTATAAAGGTATGCTACGGGTATCTCTGAAAGTGTCTGTTGGGTTGACATGGATCGAGACTGGGATTTGTCACTCCGCTTGACGGAGAGGTATCACCGGGCCCTCTCGGTAATGCATCATCACAATGAGCTCAATGTGACCAAAGTGTTTGATCACGGGATCATGTATTACGGTACGAGAAAAGTGACTTGCCGGTAACGAGATTGAACGAGGTATTGGTATACCGACGATCGAATCTCGGGCAAGTAAAATACCGATTGATAAAGGGAATCGTATACGGGATTAATTGAATCCTTGACATTGTGGTTCATCCGATGAGATCATCGTGGAGCATGTGGGAGCCAACATGGGTATCCAGATCCCGCTATTGGTTATTGCCCGAGAGCCATCTCGGTCATGTCTGCATGTCTCCCGAACCCGTAGGGTCTACACACTTAAGGTTCGGTGACGCTAGGGTTATAGGGATATGTATGTGCAGTAACCCGAATGTTGTTCGGAGTCCCGGATGAGATCCCGGACGTCACGAGGAGTTTCGGAATGGTCCGGAGGTAAAGATTTATATATGGAAAGTCATCATACGGACATCGGGACAAGTTTCGGGGTTATCGGTATTGTACCGGGACCACCGGAAGGTCCCGGGGGGTCCATCGGGTGGGGCCACCTATCTCGGAGGGCCCCATGGGCTGTATGAGGGAGGGAACCAGCCCATAGTGGGCTGGTGCGCCTCCCCCCCATGGGCCCCATGCGCCTAGGGTTTTGGGGGAGGGAAACCCTAAAGGGGGCGCCCCCCTTGCTTGGGGGGCAAGCCCCCCTGCCCTGGCCGCCGCCCCCCCCTAGGAGATCTCATCTCCTAGGGCCGGCGCCCCCCCTTGGGGGTTATATAAAGGGGGGGGAGAGAGGGGTCTGATCACCCATTGCCCTGGCGCCTCCCTCTCCCTCTCCAACACCTCCTCCTCCTCCATTGAGCACGGCGAAGCCCTGCCGGAGTACTGCAGTTCCACCATCACCACGCCGTCGTGCTGCTGCTGGAGCCTTCATCCCCAACCTCTCCTTTGCCTTGCTGGATCAAGAAGGAGGAGACGTCACGCTTTCCGTACGTGTGTTGAATGCGGAGGTGCCGTCCGTTCGGCACTAGATCATCGGTGAATTGGATCGCGGCAAGTATGACTACCTCATCCACGTTCACTCGAACGCTTCCGTTGCGATCTACAAAGTGGTATGTAGATGCTATCTAATCTGAATACTCGTTGCTTGATGAACTCCTAGATGGATCTTGGTGAAACCGTAGGAAAAATTTTAATTTTCTGCAACGTTCCCCAACAGACCTTATGACAACTAGAACCGGATACTTAATAAAACACACCCTTCCAAGTGCCAGATACAACCCGGTGATCGCTCTCTAACAGGGCAACGAGGAGGGGATCGCCGGGTAGGATTATGCTATGCGATGCTACTTGGAGGACTTCAGTCTACTCTCTTCTATATGCTGCAAGACGGAGGCTGCCAGAAGCGTAGTCTTCGACAGGATTAGCTATCCCCCTCTTATTCTGGCATTCTGCAGTTCAGTCCACTTATATGGCCCTTTACACATATATCCATGCATATGTAGTGTAGCTCCTTGCCTGCGAGTACTTTGGATGAGTACTCACGGTTGCCTTGTTCCCCCTTTTCCCCATTTCTCTACCCGATTGTTGCGACCAGATGCTGGAGTCCAGGAGCCAGACGCCACCGTTGACGACGACTCCTACTACACTGGAGGTGCCTACTACGTGCTGCATGCTGACGACGACCAGGAGTAGTCTAGGAGGATCCCAGGCAGGAGGCCTACGCCTCTTTCGATTGTATCCCAGTTTGTGCTAGCCATCTTATGGCAACTTGTTTAACTTATGTTTGTACTCAGATATTGTTGCTTCCGCTGACTCGTCTATGATCGAGCACTTGTATTCGAGCCCTAGAGGCCCCTGGCTTGTATTATGATGCTTGTATGACTTATTTTATTTTTAGAGTTGTGTCGTGATATCTTCCCGTGAGTCCCTGATCTTGATCGTACACATTTGCGTGCATGATTAGTGTACGATTGAATCGGGGGCGTCACACACATAGGATCTATGACATGAGCGGCTGGCATGACCCCTGTCGGATGTCGATGCAGGAGCTTTCGCCGGCTGGGGTCGCCCAACACGTCAACAACATCACCAATGCCAGGCTCGATGAGACAGCTTGGGGTTTCGGCAAGGAGCCCTACAACCGGCTGGCTCCCATGCCAGCAGTGAGTCCCTGGTCCCTGTTCTTCGCAACCTGCTGCCTTTTCTTGCGTCCTGACACGTTGGACCTGTGGCAGTACTTCCCCAGCCATCAAACTCATGATGGGTCGAATCCTGAGGACCTGAAGCTGGAACTGCCTAACTCAGACGAGGAGGGGGCCAGAGGCGACATGGAGGAGGAGGAAGGAGATGTCACACGCCTTGAGGACGTCGAAACTAGCGGATCCAACCAAGTCCGTAAGTCATCGACTCCAGATCCCCTGCATGAGTGGACAGACGATGATGAAGATGACCTGAGCGGTGCCCATGGTGCAGCACAACCGACCGTGGAGGTGGATGCCAGCGTCGCCCCGCGGAGGCGATTGTGGAAGACAACCGGAGTCGGACCGTCAAGAGAGCCGACGGGCGCCAGGCAGCCGCACGGAAAGGAGCCGGTCGAGCCACGAGAAGCGCCTGGCCGTGACGCGACCGGGGGGGGGGGGGGCAGAAGGAGGACCATCAAGAAGACGCCCCCTCGATGGGCCCGAAGCGGGCAGTTCCTACGCCGTCGGGTTAGTACTTCTATTCTACTTTCTTTCTCGCTGTCTTTTTGTGTTGGTGTTGTCTTTCTCCCCACCCCCCACGCCCGCCGTGTGCCACCCAGGGCTCCCCTCGAGCTGTCGGAGACAGCCGCCCCGAACGTGCCTGGAGGCAGGGCCGGCCAGCCAGGAAACCGAAGCGGCATAGACGGAGGCGAGCCGGCTAGGACCATCTAGGAAGAGCTCGTGGCCCGACAGACCAGCGTGGAGCTCGAGAAGGCGGAGCGTGCCGCGTGAAGGGAGCGGGTGGAGGCCATGAAGGCCGTGAAGGAGGCGGAGGAGGCCTCGGCTGAGGTGTGGAAGACCGCCTGGGGATGCAAGAGAGAGACACCGAGGACCCAGCGTGGCCGGCCTGGGAGGAGGTCTCGCCGCCGTCGCCGTCCCGCGAGCGTCACTCGAAGTTGGTGCATGATCCGACTTGCCGGGCAGAGGCCGACGCTCGCGCTGCCGCCGAAGCAGCTGTCCGCGGTGGGACGGGCGGCCACGAGCTAGGCACCGACCAAACCATCATCACGGAGTCGCCGCCGGCTGCCGACCGGCCGAAGAGGCCAAGCGCGAGGACGACGGAGACCGCACCAACCGGTGGAGGAGAACCGCCACCGAATGTGGAGGCCGCGCCCGCATGCTCTAGCGCCATGGTGGTCATCAAGCCACAAACCACGAGGCGCAACCTTGAGCCGAGGTTGGTTGGGAGCAGGACCAACGTCGGGTCCTCACCTCGGGTGCAGCGAAGCTAGGCGAACGCCAGCGAGGCCATGAGCGGGGCGCGCACCGACGATCTGAATGCAGCGGTGAACGCCCTACATTTGTAGTTCGTCGACAACCGCAGTCATCTGCAGAGCTTCGTCTAGGCGGAGCAGGGCCGGATGCAGCAGCGGGAGCAGACCGTCGCGGTAAACCTTTTGTCTTTTGTTTTTTCTGCAGCTTGCTTTTTTCTTCCCTTCTTATCAACCGTCTTGATTGCTCTCCAGTGGGGGTGAGTCAGCACACCACTGGGTGTAGCCCTCAAGGTCCGGGTCGGCTGCGCAGTGATACATCTCCAACGTATCTAAAATTTATGAAGTATTCATGCTATTATATTATCCATCCTGGATGTTTATGGGCTTTGTTATGCACTTTTATATTACTTTTAGGACTAACCTATTGACCCAGAGCCCAGTGCTAGTTTCTGGTTTTTCCCTTGTTTCAGTGTTTCGCGGAAGGAATATCAAACGGAGTCCAAACAGAATGAAACCTTCGGAAAAGTTAATTTTGGAAAGAAAGCAATACAGGAGACTTGGAGTGCACGCCAGGAAAGAAACGAGGGAGGCACGAGGCAGGGGGGGCGCGCCCTCCACCCTCGTGGGCCCCTCGTGGCTCCCCTGACGTATTTCTTCCGCCCATATATATATATATATATATATATATATATATATATATATATATATATATATATATATATATATATATATATACCCTAAAATGATCGGGGAACAGAAGAGATCGGGACTTCCGCCGCCGCAAGCCTCTGTAGCCATCAAAAACCAATCGGGACCCTGTTCCGGCACCCTGCCGGAGGGGGGATCCCGCACCAGTGGCCATCTTCATCATCCCGACGCTCTCCATGACGAGGAGGGAGTAGTTCACCCTCGGGGCTGAGGGTATGTACCAATAGCTATGTGTTTGATCTCTCTTCGTGTTCTTGAGGTGATACGATCTTGATGTATCGCGAGCTTTGCTATTATAGTTGGATATTATGATGTTTCTATCTCTCTACTCTCTTGTAATGGATTGAGTTTTCCCTTTGAAGTTATCTTATCGGATTGAGTCTTTAAGGATTTGAGAACACTTGATGTATGTCTTGCATGTGCGTATCTGTGGTGACAATGGGATATCACGTGATTCACTTTATGTATGTTTTGGTGATCAACTTGCGGGTTTCGCCCAAGAACCTATGCATAGGGGTTGGCACACGTTTTCGTCTTGACTCTCCGGTATAAACTTTGGGGCACTCTTTGAAGTACTTTGTGTTGGTTGAATAGATGAATCTGAGATTGTGTGATGCATATCGTATAATCATACCCACAGATACTTGAGGTGACATTGGAGTATCTAGGTGACATTAGGGTTTTGGTTGATTTGTGTCTTAAGGTGTTATTTGAGTACGAACTCTAGGGCTATTTGTGACACTTATAGGAATAGCCCAACGGATTGATTGGAAAGAATAACTTTGAGGTGGTTTCATACCCTACCATAATCTCTTCGTTTGTTCTCCGCTATTAGTGACTTTGGAGTGACTCTTTGTTGCATGTTGAGGGATAGTTATATGATCCAATTATATATTTATTATTGTTGAGAGAACTTGCACTAGTGAAAGTATGAACCCTGGGCCTTGTTTCCTAGCATTGCAATACCGTTTATGCTCACTTTTACCACTAGTTACCTTGCTGTTTTTATATTTTCAGATTACAAAAACCTATATCTACCATCCATATTGCACTTGTATCACCATCTCTTTGCCGAACTAGTGCACCTATACAATTTACCATTGTATTGGGTGTGTTGGGGACACAAGAGACTCTTTGTTATTTGTTTGTAGGTTTGTTTGAGAGAGACCATATTCATCCTACGCCTCCCACGGACTGATAAACCTTAGGTCATCCACTTGAGGGAAATTTTCTACTGTCCTACAAACCTCTGCACTTGGAGGCCCAACAACGTCTACAAGAAGAAGGTTGCGTAGTAGACATCACGCAGCAGGCAGGTCGGGCCTTCACAAGCGTTTCCTTTTCTTAACTTTCTTCCTCTCAGACCATCTATGACTTGAGGGTGGACGCGTACAACCGTTTTTTGGGCCGGTACCGCGAGACCAAGACCCAGCTCGGTGCCAAGGTGGAGGAGTTGCACCAAGCCCAAGGTACGGCTCACATGCTTCAAGTGGGGGTGCGCCAGCGCACCCACTGGGTGTAGCCCCCAAGATTTCGGCTGGCTGCACAATAGCTGGGTCGAATCTTCTTGCTTTTGCTTTGTCTTTGCTTTTTTCTTCTTGTTCGGCTGCTAACTAGGAGCCCTGTCATGCAATCGCCGCAGCCGAAGTGCCAGATCTCTGAAGCCAGCTGGACCGGGCTGGCCGGCAGCATGACCAGGGCGTAGTAATGATAATAGATATTGACTTTTATAATAGGAACAATAAAAAATAGCAAGGTACACTACAAAAAAATACACTTCCATGATGATACGTGTTTGTCATAGTAGGTCACGTTTTCTGTCATGCTTGTTGATACGTCTCCAACATATCTATAATTTTTAATTGTTCCATGCTATATTATATTCTATTTTGGATGTTTAATGGGCTTTATTATACACTTTCATATTATTTTTGGGACTAACCTATTAACCTGAGGCCCAGCCCAAATTGCTGTCTTTTGCCTATTTCAGTGTTTCCAGAAAAAGAATATCAAATGGAGTCCAAACGGAATGAAACCTTCAGGAACATGATTTTCGAAACAAACGTGATCCAGAGGACTTGGAGTCTACATCAAGAAATAAATGAGGAGAGCACGAGGCAGGGGGACGCGCCTACTCCCCTGGGCGCGCCCTCCACCCTCGTGGGGCCCATGTTGCTCCACCGACGTACTTCTTCCTCCTGTATATACCTACGTACCCCCAAACAGACAGAAGCATCCATGAAAACCTAATTCCACCGCCACAACCTTCTATACCCGTGAGATCCCATCTTGGGGCCTTTTCCGGCGTCCTGCCGGAGGGGGCATTGATCACGGAGGGCTTCTACATCAACACCATAGCCTCTCTGATGATGGGTGAGTAGTTTACCTCAGACCTTCGGGTCCATAGTTATTAGCTAGATGGCTTTTTCTCTCTCTTTGGATCTCAATACAAAGTTCTCCCCCTCTCTCATGGAGATCTATTCGATGTAATCTTCTTTTGTGGTGTGTTTGGAGACCGATGAATTGTGGGTTTATGATCAAGTTTATCTATGAACAATATTTGAATCTTTTCTGAATTCTTTTATGTATGATTGGTTATCTTTGCAAGTCTCTTCGAATTATCAGTTTGGTTTGGCCTACTAGATTGATCTTTCTTGCAATGGGAGAAGTGCTTAGCTTTGGGCTCAATCTTGCAGTGTCCTTTCCCAGTGAGAGTAGGGGCAGCAAGGCACGTATTGTATTGTTGCCATCGAGGATAACAAGATGGGGTTTATATCACATTGCATGAGTTTATCCGTCTACATCATGTCATCTTACTTAAAGCGTTACTCTGTTCTTTTGAACTTAATACTCTAGATGCATGCTGGATAGCGGTCGATGTGTGGAGTAATAGTAGTAGATGCAGGCAGGAGTCGGTCTACTTGTCGCGGACGTGATGCCTATATACATGATCATACCTAGATATTCTCATAACTATGCTCAATTCTGTCAATTGCTCAACAGTAATTTGTTTACCCACCGTAATACTTATGCTCTCGAGAGAAGCCACTAGTGAAACCTATGACCCCCGGGTCTATTTTCCATCATATTAATCTTCCATCACTTAGCTATTTCTGGCGCCGTTTTTATTTTGCTTTCTTTACTTTGCATCTTTACCATAAAAATACCAAAAATATTATCTTACCATATCTATCATATTTCACTTTCGTAAGTGACCGTGAAGGGATTGACAACCCCTTTATTGCGTTGGTTGCGAGGATTTTATTTGTTTGTGTAGGTGCGAGGGACTCGTGTGTGGCCTCCTACTGGATTGATACCTTGGTTCTCAAAAACTGAGGGAAATACTTACACTGCTTTACTGCATCACCCTTTCCTCTTCAAGGGAAAACCAACGCAGTGCTCAAGAGGTAGCAAGAAGGATTTCTGGCACCGTTGCCGGGGAGTCTACACAAAAGTCAACATACCAAGTACCCATCACAAACTCTTATCCCTCACATTACATTATTTGCCATTTGCCTCCCGTTTTCCTCTCCCCCACTTCACCTTTGCCGTTCTATTCGCCCCTCTTCCGTTCGTCTTTTTCATTTGCTTGTGTTTCCATGTGCCTTCTATGTGCTTGCATATTCGCTTGCTGAAAATCTATTGTTATGGATCCTCATCCTCTTGCTAATCTCTTTAAGAGATCCAATTATGATGAACGTATTGCTAGTGAGTTTTGTGCACTAGATTATCTTTATGAGGTTTTGCTTGAAATTCATGAATCTGAAAATTGTGATGAAGTGTTGAAAGAAGAAACTTATGAAGTGATTCACGATAGATCTTTGAATAAAAAGCATGATTGCAATGATGTTATTATAAATTCTATTAATGTAAATTGTGCTAATAATATTCAAAACCCTAAGCTTGGGGATGCTAGTTTTGCTATGTCTACTACTTGTTGCAATGATCATGATTGGGGTGGTTCTTCTTATGATCTTGAAAATTTAATTAAGCCCCATGATGAATATGAGATTGATAATAGTGTTTGCAATAATATTGCAAGTGGGTTTGGAAGAGTGCTAACTTTAGATCCCACATATTGGAGAATGTTCAATCTTATGGTATTTTTGATAAAAGTGGGTTTGGAGAGGTCATGACTTTAGTTAATGATGATCCCACTATTTTGGAAGAGTGTCAACTTCGCATGCATGTGGATCATGTTGAGAATATGTTATGTGATAGCTATTTTGTTGAATTTGCCTATGATCCTACATGTAATTATTATGAGAGAGGAAAATATGGTTGTAGAAATTTTTTATCATACTAAATTACCTCTCGTCATGTTGAGATTGCTATCGTCTCTTTCTTCTTCCTTGCATATGCTAATTTTTGCTTGCTATGATAATTTGTTTGCTTATAAAATTCCTATGCATAGGAAGTATGTTAGACTTAAATATGTTTATCACGTGTTCTATGATGCTCTCTTTGTTCTTTAATTCTTGTCTTTGATGTGAGCATCATCGAAATTATCAATGCCTAGCTAGGGGCGTTAAACGATAGCGCTTGTTGGGAGGTAACCCAATTTTATTTTTAGTTTTTGCTTTTTTTCTTCTGTTTAGGAATAAATATTTGATCTAGCCTCTGGTTAGATTTGTTTAGTGTTTGTGCCAAGTTAAACCTATAGGATCTTCTTGGATGATAGTTATTTGACCTTGCTGTAAATTTCAGAAACTTTCTGTTCACGAAAACAATTGTTAAAAATTACCAGAACGCGATATAATATTGATTCCAATTGCAGAAGATCAATAAACAAATTATTTAGGTCTTAATATTGTGGCTGAATTTTTAGAGTTCCAGAAGTTTGCGTTAATTATAGATTACTACAGACTGTTCTGTTTTCGACAGATTCTGTTTTTTGTGTGTTGTTTGCTTATTTTGATGAATCTATGGCTAGTAAAATATTTTATAAACCATATATAAGTTGGAATATATTAGGTTTAACACCAATATAAATAAATAATGATTTCATTATAGTACCTTGAAGTGGTGTTTTGTTTTCTTTCGCTAACGGAGCTCACAAGATTTTCTGTTAAGTTTGGTGTTGTGAAGTTTTCAAGTTTTGGGTAAAGATTTTATGGAGTATGGAACAAGGAGTGGCAAGAGCCTAAGCTTTGGGATGCCCATGGAACCCCAAGATAATCTAAGGACACCTAAAAGCCAAAGCTTGGGGATGCCCCGGAAGGCATCCCCCTCTTTCGTCATCATCCATCGGTAAATTTACTTGGAGCTATATTTTTATTCACCACATGATATGTGTTTTGCTTGGAGCGTCTTGTATTATTGGAGTCTTTATTTCTTAGGTTGACACAACCATACTTGCTGTACACACCTTTTGAGAGAGACACACTTGATTCGGAATTTGTTAGAATACTCTATGTGCTTCACTTATATCTTTTAAGCTATATAGTTTTTGCTCTAGTGCTTCACTTATATCTTTTAGAGCACGGTGGTGGATTTATTTTATAGAAACTATTGTTCTCTCATGCTTCACTTAGATTATTTTGAGAGTCCTACAAAACAGCGTGGTAATTTGCTTTAATTATGATAGGCATTCAAGATTAGTAAAAAAATCTTATGAGTGTGTTGAATACTATGAGAAGTTTGATGCTTGATAATTGTTTTGAGATATGAAGATGGTAATATTAGAGTCATGCTAGCTGAGTAGTTTTGAATTTGAGAAATACTTGTGTTAAAGTTTGTGATTCCCGTAGCATGCACGTATGGTGAACCGTTATGTGATGAAGTCGGAGCATGATTTATTTATTGATTGTCTTCCTTATGAGTGGCGGTCGGGGACGAGCGATGGTCTTTTCCTACCAATCTATCCCCCTAGGAGCATGCGCGTAATACTTTGTTTCGATAACTAATAGATTTTTGCAACAAGTATATGAGTTCTTTATGACTAATGTTGAGTCTATGGATTATACGCACTCTCATCCTTCCACCATTGCTAGCCTCTCTAATACCGCGCAATTTTTGCCGGTATCATACACCCACCATATACCTTTCTCAAAACAGCCACCATACCTACCACTACTGGAATCAGCTTCTTTGCCGTCCGCCATGGTGGACGGCAAAGGCATGGTTCGCGGACGACAAACTGTCCAGATGAACGCATGACAACAAAGGCCTTCTTTGTCGTCCGCTTCCCAGAAATGGACGGCAAAGGATTACGCCATCCGCCATCTGAGGCCAACAGATGACAAAGACTACAGATGGTAGTGTGGTGGCGTGAGAGCCGTTAGGGGTTTAACGACGCTCTTTGCCGTATGCCAACGGACGGCAAAGAGCTCAGCTAGGTAGAACTGGGAAGCTGCCATGTGTGCAGCTATGCCGTCCGCCGGCAGACGGCAAAGATGTATGAATCTTTGCCGTCCGCTGGCTGACGGCATTGCTGGTCACTTTGTCGTCTGCCAGCAGATGGCAAAATGACCAAATAGGCAGCCAGTGTTCCCAGTTTGCACAGGTGACTGCCACATGTCCTCTTTGCCGTCTGCTAGTGGACGACAAAGCTCTTTGCCGTCCGCTAGCAGATGGCAAAGAGGCTACATATCCCCTGATTTTATTTTAGTCAATTTAATTTGACAGGGTTTCAAACACAGATATACATGCATACATATGGAACATATCCAACAACATATAACAACAAGTCTAACATCATATTTCATCAAATCCAACAACATATATATCCAACATCATATTTCATCGAATCCAACATAGTTCAACGAAGTCCAACATATCCATATATACATGAATAACCAGAAACTAGTTTCCAACAACATATCCATGCATACATATTGAACATAATCATAATAGTACACTCCATGAATTCGCTTCCTCATGTAAAGCAAATCTGCAAATTGGAAAGATGAAAGTTAGAAGAAGAAGAAGAAGACTAGTTAGAAGAAGAAGAAGAAGACTAGTTAGAAGAAGAAGAAGAAGAAGAAGAAGAAGAAGAAGAAGAAGAAGAAGAAGAAGAAGAAGAAGAAGAAGAAGAAGAAGAGTAGTTAGAAGAAGAAGAAGAAGATTTTTTCTTCTCTTTCCTTTTCTCCTCTCCTCTTCTTTATCTTCTTCTTCTTCTAACTAAGGTAGGTAAAAATGTCATTTTATTGCTAAGGTAGGTAAAAATGCTAAGTGTAGGTCATTTTAGAGCTAAGGTAGGTAAATAGGCCATTTTGCAGCTTAGTAAGGTTATTATGTAATTTTCGAGAAAAATAAGCTAAGTCTATATCATTTTGGAGCTAACAAAGATTATCATGCCATTTTTTACCTAAGTATGCTAAGTATGTCATAAATGAACTGAATAAGCTAAGTATAGCTTATTTTTATCTAACTTAGGCAATTTTGCCATTTAGGAGGAAAATAAGCTAAGTAGCCATTTGTAAAGCAAAACACTAGAGAAAACTTACCCTCATCACAACAAATGTGATGAAGATCGCAACTAAGGTAACAATTGATCCAACGACATAATGATACCAAGCCTCATTATCAATGTCATATTTTCTAATCTTCTGAAGCTTCAGGCGCATTGCATCCATCTTCAAGCGCATTGCATTCATCTTCATCTTGTAATTATCGATGGCATCAGCAACATACAACTCCAATGTCATCTTCTCTTCTTCAATTCTTTTAATTTTTTCTTTCAAATACTCATTTTCTTTTTCAACTAAATTTAACTTCTCGACAAGAGGGTCCGTTTCAAATTCCGGTTCACATACCTCCTAGATTAAAATATCTCTATGTCAACTTGATGGCCATAATTTGCATAAATGCGAAATGCAACAAATAGTTATGAAAGAGAATTTACCACATCCGAATCATAAAGCGGGCGAGGGCCGACCGGGACAGAAACCAAGACCATGGCACTATGTATAAGAAACAATCATACAAAGTAAGAAAATTATAAATACCAACTATATAAATCATACAATCATACAAATAACTATATAAATCAAGTACAACATAAAAATTTGAATACCTAATAATCATTATCGGTAATGACATGCTCATCATCATCATCATTAATAAAAGCATCATCATCATCACTATCGGTAATGATGTTCTCATCATCATCATTAATAAATGCATCATCATGTGGAAGGCCACCTTTACGTAATCGTTCAAACATTGATAGGTCATTTGCAGCAGTAACTTCTTCTTCTTCTGGCTCTTCTTGTTTCGGCTCAGGGGTGAAGTCGGATTCACTATCTTGTCTACTTCAATGTTCTGGGGTGGAGTAGAGCGGTTCTTGAAATGTTTTTTTGGAAAGACGTGTTTCTTGGAAGAATTCTCCTTCGTCATATGTGTCCTGGTTAATGTGAGGTTCATAATCCTTTTCATTGGGGGGAGGTGGTCTAACACGTGGCGACACTTCACAAATGACGTCCCAACCACTGAGATTTGGATCACTTTGACGGGCCCACGGTAGATAGAAAACTTGGATTGCCTGTTGAGCCGTAATATAGACATCGGGAACATCCAAATGGGTGCTTTGTTTGATTTCGACTAGCCCTATGTGTTCATGAGTCCTTCTAGTCTCCCTCGGCTGGAACCAATAACATCTGAAGACTATGACGTTTGGTGGGTTTTCACCATAGAATTCAAGTTCATAAATTGCTTCAACTCTTCCATAATACTCGATACCCCCTTCGCCGATAGCAGAGACACAACAATTTGTAGACTTTCGGTCGGCCATAGATAGCTCTTTGCCATAGGTACGAAAGCGATACCCGTTGATGTCGTATTTGTCAAATGAACGGACCTTATAGTCAAAACCATTAGCTACTTGTCTGAATTCGGCATCCATAATCTCTGAATTAGCCTACAAGTTTAATACAAAAGGATTGTTGCATTAGTCGCAAATTAGCCAAAGAAAAGAAAGGGTCTAATGGAAATTACCTTTGTTTGAACCAAGAGATGAAACCGGGATATCCGGCTCCTTGTTTTGCCAGAAGCTCATACTCTTCGACAGAATCCTTTTGGATCACCGCTCCATATGAGAATATGGCGACGTATTGACTGCATCACATATCCAGGAATAAGAGAAGTTCAAAGGAATTAGAAGTTGTGAAACAATGTACTGATATCTTACTCGATGTACGGCCGCACTTCTGTTAGGTTGTTGAAGAGATACAACGAAATGGTCCGCCATTCTTCAACATCCAACCTTACTGGTTTCCAACCACTGGCTGGTGCGAGATTCCCTTTGAATAGGCTGAGGTTGGATTGACCATTTTGAGGTTCGTCAGCATTATACCGAGACTTCGGATTATGCAAATGATGATTTTTGGCTTCGTAGTGTGCTGTCACGAAGTTTGCCGCCTCCTCAGTGATGAATGCCTCCTCCATCGATGCTTCTATTCTACGTTTATTTTTACATTTTGCTTGAAGCATCTTCTGCATCCTCTCAGTTGAGTAGCACCAACGATTTTGCACGGGCCCCCCAATCGTGCCTCGGTTGGGACATGCAAAATCAAGTGTTGCATTGGATTAAAGAAGCTTGGCGGAAAGATCATCTCTAACTTGCAGATCAACTCCGGCGCCAACTGTTCCATTTCTTCTAGTAGGCCAGGCAATAGTTCTTTCGCACAAAGAACACGAAAGAAATAGCTCAGCTCTGTCAGTACTAGCCATTCATCCTCAGGAATGAAGCCACGCAACATCACCGCCATTATCCGCTCAATCCATATGTGCCAATCATGACCTTTTTAGACCAAATATTTTCAATTTTTGAAGAATCGCTCCCCTCTTTAGATTTGCTGCGTACCCATCGAGGAACATCAACTGCATTTTCACCCACAAAATAATTTCCTTCATAACCGGCCTTCCAAGATTGAACCATGCCTTTCGCTTCATCCAGTTGATCCCCTTTCCTTTCGGTTCTTTCATGTTTTGTAACGGTCTATCACATAGCTCCTCTTGATTGACTCTAGCTTTAGTATTATCCTTTGATTTCCCCTCTATGCCGAACAATGTACCAAAAATGGCTTCGACGATATTCTTTTTAGTGTGCATCACGTCGATGTTGTGTGGGCAAAGGAGGTCTTTGAAGTAAGGCAGATCCCACAAGCATGTCTTGTGAGTCCAGGCGTGTTCCTTATTATACCCCTTGAAATACCCTGGATGCTCTGGATCTGGCTCGAGAGCGTTTAACTGATCTAGGGTCTGTTGGCCTGTCAACGCAGGTGGTGCAGAGTGTTTGACAACTCTACCTTTGATGAAGTTCTTCTTGTCTTTCATGAACTTATGGCCAGGACGTAGAAACGGTCTATGCAAGTCGAAGCAACTATACTTGCGCCCTGCCATCAGCCAACGAAACTCAAGAGCTCCCTTGCATGTGGGGCACGAGAACCTTCCATGCACACACCAGCCAACGAATAGCGCATACGCCGGCAAGTCATGCGTCGAGTACATATACCAGGCACGCATTATGAAGTTCTGTTTGCTAAAGGCGTCGTATGTCTTGAACCCATTATCCCAAGCTTCTTGCAATTCATCCTTAAGCAGCTGCATGTACACATTCATATTCTTCCCCGGATAGTTGGGCCCTGGAATTATCAACGTCAGGAAAATATTCTTTCGTTGCATAATCTGCCCGGGGGGGAGATTGAGTCGAATGACAAACACGGGCCAACAGTTGTATGGGGCTGCCATCTGACCAAACACACTGAACCCATCTGTGCTGACGGTGACTCGAGGATGCCTTGGATCTGCCGTTTTTTCCTTATGTAATGCATCGAAGCGCTTCCACGCTTCACCATCCGATGTGTGCACCATCATCACATTCCCATATGCATCTAGTTTGTTTTTTTGCCCGATTTGTGCCCTGTCATCTGTCTAGCCATCTCTTTGACCATGAAAAGACGTTGAAGTCTTGGTACAATTGGCATATACCGAAGAACATTAACGGGTATTTTGGTCTACGTCTTCTCACCCATACCGTTGTCTACCACAACATACCTGGAAGAATTGCAAATGGGACAATAGTTCAAGTCCTCATACTGAAGCCTAAATAAGACACATCCTTTCTCACAGGCATGTATATTCTCATAGGGCATCTTAAGAGCACGGAGGATTTTGTCTGACTGGTACAGGTTTGGAGGTAGCACATGGCCTTTGGGTAGAAATCGTCTGAATACTGTCATTATCGTGTTGTAGCATTCTCTGCCCAAGTTGAATTGAGCCTTCAAAGCCATTATTTGTGAGATGGCATCCAGGTGACAAAGCTCAGTGTGCTCGTGGAGAGGACGTTTTGAGGACTCCAACATTTCAGTGAAGGCCTTTGCAGATTCCTCCATCTCCTCGTCCGAGTCCCGAGCATCGTCAAAGTCTTGCACCATATCTGCGGTCTCGGTACCATGCTCGTCGGTGCAACGACGAACCTCGGCTCTAGCATGTTGGGCAGACTCACCATGTAATGTCCAGACCGTGTAACCAGGCGTAAAACCAAACTTCTGCAGGTCTTTACTCATTTCAAGCTCGTCCCTCTTTTTATAGTTGTCACAACGGGCACAGGGGCACCAGCTAAATTCCTGGCCATTTGCAAATGTGGCTCTAACAAACCCCTTGGTTTTTGTTAACCATTCCTCGGTCCAAACTTTCTGACTAGTGTAACCGGTGTACATCCATGCACGATCACTCATATTGACTTCCTACTGGACACACAAGAAATATATACATAATTAAGCAAACCATATCTATCAGTTAATGGAGTTTGTCAGTTTTATTACGTCCATGCAACCTACACGCTAATAGGTAAAGATAGGTCCTAATCCCAACTGAGTATGTGTAGATCGGGTTCGTTTTCCCATGCTCTGCTCCGGATCCAATGCAAAATTTCGGCAGCACCTCCCTGCTGTTCTCCTCATACACGTCTCGGCAATAAGCAGAGAGAATGTGTACCCGGAGAACAACAGGGAGGCACTGACGAAATTCTGCATCGGATCCGGAGCTGAGCATATGGGAAAACGAACCCAATCTACACATACTCGGGCTGTCCATGGATAACGTTGGACAATTTGAAAGAATCACGATTATAATATGCAAATGCATGCATATTTATAGATGTAACCCTTTTGAACGGGAGACGCATAGTGGTTACGCACACTGATGATTGACACCTATAGCTAGCAAGTTTCATCGGGAGATGTCATTTGTGCTCACCAACGAACGCAGGGGCGGAGCTCGTCGAACACTAGACCCTCGCAGCGATGAAATAACTACACATTTAAATCCAAAGATGAGTAACATAGCGACCCCTAACCCGCTCATCCGCGGGTAAACTAAATAGAAACTACCACCGGTGCAAGTTACATGAGGCGGTCGGCGTTGAACACTAGATCCACATCCCACAAGTGAAGCCGGCGCCCGGCGTCCCGCAACAATAGTTCTGGTGGCCGATGACGGTCGAACACCTTGGCGAATTTGTCTGGCAGCCTCTGCGATGAGGATTAAACCCAAGTTTTGAAATTTCAAACAACCAAACCGACTTGGGTCAGTTTGGGTGTTTCAAGTTACAACACTTGCCTTTTAATCGTCATCGCAGAGGCTGCCAGACAAATTCGCAATGGTGTTCGACCGCCATCGACGCCGAGAACAGTTGCTTTGGGACGCCGGACGTCGGCGTCACTTGTGGGACGTGGATGTAGTATTCGACACCGACGGCCACATGTACCTCGCACCGACGATACTTGCTATTTAGGGTTCCATCGACACCGAGGAACCCCCTAAACCGCTCGTCCCCGGGCGCCCTCTTTTCCTACTTCTTTTTTTCATCTTCAACTTCTACTTCTTTTTTTCATCATCTTCTTCTTCTACTACTTATTGTTCTTTTTTCTTCTTCTTCTTCCTCTTCTTCTTTTTATTTTTTTCATCTTTCTTGATTATTCTTAAAAACAGGAAAAAAAAACCTAAACAAAACTATAAACTAAATGTAACCTAAAATAAACTAAATTAACCTAAACTAAACTAAATAAACTAAACTAACCTAAACTAAAATATATATAAACTAAATCTGAAAAAACAGAAAAAAACTCACCACGCTGAGGGGCGGGGCGACGGCGGGGCAGGGCCGGGCGATGCGGCCGGGTGGTGCTGTGAGGCCGGGCGGCGGCTTGGGACGGGGGCGGGGCGGTGTGGGATGGCCGGCGACTCGGGATGGGGGCGGCGCGGCGGGGCGGGCGGGGCGGGCGGGGCGGGTGGGGCGTAGCGGCTAGCAGAGGCGGCTCGTCTGGGCAACGACTGCTCGGGACGGGCGGGGCGGGGCGGCCGACGACGTGGGTGGCGTGGTGCGGGGCAGCCGACGACGTGGGTGGCGCGGGGCGGGGAGGCCGACGACGTGGGTGGCGCAGTGCGGGGCAGCCGATGACATGGGTGGCGCGGGGCGGGGGCGGCTCAGCCGCGGCTAGGCGGGCAGGGCGGCGCGGCCGGCGGCGGCAACTCGGCTGGGTGGGGCGGGCGGCGGCAGGGGTGAGGGGTCGGGGCGGCTCGGGCAGGGAAAGAGAGGGAATGGACAGATCGGGCGCGGGCGCGGCTCCTTATCTGCTAGGTCACAGCTCTTTGCCGTCTGCCAGCAGACGACAAAGAGCGTACCTAGTGGGGTGGTGCAGGGGGAAACGGACGAACTAACAGCCATCTTCTTTACTGTCTGCTGATGGACGACAAAGATGTTTTGCCGTCAGCCAACATATGGCAAAGAAGATGGCCGTAAGGTCGCCCCCGTACGCCCGACACCCACCCTCTTTGCCATTAGCTAGCTGACGGCAAAGCCTCTTCGCCGTCCGCTAGCGGACGACAAAGATATGCTGATGGCAAAGCCATCCTTTGCCGTCCGCTGCCTCTTTGCCGTCAGTTTTATGGTGGCTGATGGCAAAGCCTTTCTTTGTCGTCCGCTAGCTGACGGCAAAGGAGTGGATTCCAGTAGTGTACCTATCATGGCATTTCCATAGTAATTCCAAGATAATTTCCATGCAACTTACCACCATTCCGTTTATTATGACACGGTCCATCATTGTCATATTGCTTTGCATGATCATGTAGTTGACATTGTATTTGTGGCAAAGCCACCGTTCATAATTCTTTCATACATGTCACTCTTGATTCATTGCATATCCTGGTATATCACCGGAGGCATTCACATAGAGTCATATTTTGTTCTAAGTATTGAGTTGTAATTGTTGAGTTGTAAGTAAATAAAAGCGTGATGATCATCATTTTTAGAGCATTGTGCCAAGTGAGGAAAGGATGATGGAGACTATGATTCCCCCACAAGTCGGGATGAGACTCCGGACTAATAAAAAAAATAAGGGCATAAAAAAGAGAAAAGGCCCAAAAAATGAGAGAAAAAGAGAGAAGGGACAATGTTACTATCCTTTTACCACACTTGTCCTTCAATGTAGCACCATGATCTTCATGATAGAGAGTCTCCTATGATATCACTTTCATATACTAGTGGAAATGTTTTCATTATAGAACTTGGCTTGTATATTCCAATGACGGGCTTCCTCAAAATGCCCTAGTTCTTCGTGAGCAAGCGAGTTGGATGCACACCCATTTAGTTTCTTTTGTTGAGCTTTCATATACTTATAGCTCTAGCGCATCCGTTGCATGACAATCCCTACTCACTCACATTGATATCTATTAATGGGCATCTCCATAGCCCGTTGATACGCCTAGTTGATGTGAGACTATCTTCTCCTTTTTTGTCTTCTCCACAACCACCATTCTATTCCACATATAGTGCTATGTCCATGGCTCATGCTCATGTATTGCGTGAAGATTGAAAAAGGTTGAGAACACCAAAAGTATGAAACAATTGCTTGGCCTGTCATCAGGGTTGTGCATGATTTAAATACTTTGTGTGGTGAAGATAGAGCATAGCTAGACTATATGATTTTGTAGGGATAACTTTCTTTGGCCATGTTATTTTGAGAAGACGTAATTGCTTAGTTAGTACGCTTGAAGTATTATTATTTTTATGTCAATATTAAACTTTTGTCTTGAATCTTTTGGATCTGAATATTCATACCACAATTTAAGAGAATTACATTGAAATTATGCCAAGTAGCATTCCATATCAAAAATTCTGTTTTTATCATTTACCTACTCGAGGACGAGCAGGAATTAAGCTTGGGGATGCTTGATACGTCTCCACCGTATCTATAATTTTTTATTGTTCCATGCTATATTATATTCCGTTTTGGATGTTTAATGGGCTTTATTATACACTTTTATATTATTTTTTGGACTAACCTATTAACCGGAGGCCCAACCCAAATTGCTGTTTTTTTTGCCTATTTCAGTGTTCTGCAGAAAAAGAATATCAAACGGAGTCCAAACGGAATGAAACCTTCGGGAACGTGATTTTCGGAACAAACGTGACCCAGAGGACTTTGAGTCTACGTTAAGAAATAAACGAGGAGAGCACAAGGCAGGGGGCGCGCCTACCCCCTGGGTGCGCCCTCCACCCTCGTGGGGCCCACATTGCTCCACCGACGTACTTCTTCCTCCTATATATATACCTACATACCCCCAAACAAACAGAAGCATCCACGAAAACATAATTCCACCACCGCAACGTTCTGTACCCGTGAGATCCCATCTTGGGGCCTTTTCCGGGTCCTGTCGGAGGGGGCATTGATCACGGAGGGCTTCTACATCAACACCATAGCCTCTCCGATGATGTTTGAGTAGTTTACCTCAGACCTTCAGGTCTATAGTTATTAGCTAGATGGCTTCTTCTCTCTCTTTGGATCTCAATACAAAGTTCTCCCCCTCTCTCATGGAGATCTATTCGATGTAATCTTCTTTTGCGGTGTGTTTGTTGAGACCGATGAATTGTGGGTTTATGATCCACCGTAATACTTATGCTCTCAAGAGAAGCCACTAGTGAAACCTATGGCTCCCGTGTCTATTTTCCATCATATTAATCTTCCATCACTTAGCTATTTCTAGCGCCGTTTTTATTTTGCTTTCTTTACTTTGCATCTTTATCATAAAAATACCAAAAATATTATCTTATCATATCTATCAGATTTCACTTTCGTAAGTGACCGTGAAGGTATTGACAACCCCTTTATTGCGTTGGTTGCGAGGATTTTATTTATTTGTGTAGGTGCGAGGGACTCGTGCGTGGCCTCCTACTGGATTGATACCTTGGTTCTCAAAAACTGAGGGAAATACTTACGCTGCTTTACTGCATCACCCTTTTCTCTTCAAGGGAAAACCAATGCAGTGCTCAAGAGGTAGCACTTGTACATCCGTGACGATTTTATGATAGAATCAAGATAGTCATACTTGTGTTGTCGGAGAAGTGTTCCATGACATTACCAAAATTATCATCACGGAAGTGTCCACTTCCATGACGATAAATCGCGCGTCAGGGAAATGCTTTTGTCAAGGGTAACCGACACGTGGCATCCACCGTAACGGGTCGCCGTTAAGCTATCTGGTTTTGGTTTGGATCCGATAACCCGTTAACAGCCCTGACTAGTGGGGATTTTTCACGTGTAAAATTCTCATTCATTTGAATATCCACGTGCCAGCTCAGTGCTGGGACAGATGCCATGCAGCGAATGGACAAGACACACCTATGATAAGTCAACATGTGGCATGGCCCGACAGTGGCCCATTCAGGTTAAAAGGCCGACCCATTTGACTTAGTCAAAAGGTAGCGGCCCGGCCCACCGAAGGCCTGTTAATGGCTTGTTCGCATATAACCCATTTATAGCTCGCTAACTCACGGCCCGTTATAGCCTATCCGAATTAGGCCCAGTAGCGCCATATGGGCCGTCCAATATGATTCCAGCCCATTGTAACTTCCGGCCCATGTATGGCCCGTGACGTCTTGCGGCCCATATGAGGCCCTTTCTAAATCTTGGCCCATAAACGGCCCGTGGTGAAACTGGCCCATAATGAACAGTATATAGCTTTATACCCATTAACGGCCCATTGTTCCATTGGGTCGTTTCAGCCCGTGTCATCTTTGGGCCTTCTAAGGGCCCATTTATTATTGGCACTACTACAGGATGCTGCTAACGCGACACTACGATCAGAGACCCTTCGACGAAACTATGTGCGATGCAATAATCGCAAACGGTGGTGTAAAGGAACCGTCAAAAAAGGTGCAAAACGTTTGCGATGGCGGAGCCATCAAACACGGTTCAGATTTTAGTTGCGTGTGCAATCCATGGCATACGGTTCAGTCCAATGAACTGTTTGCGATGATGCGGAACAAAAGAAACAGGCAGCCTGATGAAGGTGTGTCCGATATAGAGCATAAGATTCACTCGGATGAACTATTTGTGATTAGGCAACACAAAAGAAATGGTCAGACAGATCAAGGTGTGTGTGATTGAGGGCATACGCTTCAGAAGGATTAACTATTTGCGATTAGGCAACAAAACAGAAACGGGTCAGCCAGATCAAAGTGTCTGCGATTGATGGCATACACTTCACATGGATGAACTGTTTGTGATTAGCCACAACAAACTGAAACAGTTAGATACATCAACGTGTGTGCGCTAGACGGGCTCACGCATTCTAATTGAAAGAAGCGTGCTCAATGGTAATAACGAGCGCGCATGGTTGTTGGAACAAGATGTGTGCTGACATTGCCTATTGCGGAGCACCCTATGGTGCAAACACCACATACGCGGCCGAGAAGGCATACGTGCCCACGTTACGCCTTCCGGGAACAATGCCGCACTTATAACCGTCAGTAAATTTTGAGCATGCATCCCGTCACAATTTTTTTAGAAGAACAGGGAGGCCGCGTCCTGTCACATTCCAAATTGCAAACATGTTCACACCAATCAAAACCTAAACGGTTTCCCACTTAGGAGCGTATTACTACTCGGTTATAAATACTACTACTCCAAGATGACTGCACATTCCTCCTCAACTCCTCATCCACAAAAACAAACAAGTCATTCATCATCGTTCCCTCGCGTCTGCCATGGCTAGCGTGAGTTCTGGGTCGAGAGTTTGCCACCAGGGAGAGGCGAGCCTGGAAGCGGAAGCACGAGAGATGTCCCGCCTCGCCGCGTAGGCAGCCAACATGTCCCGCCGCACGGCCATAGCAGCAGAGAGGTCCCGCGGCGCCGCCGAAGCAGCACGGAGGTCCCGCCGCGCCGTCGATGCAGTAGACTGGTCCGGTCGCACCACAGAAGCAGAAGAGATGTCCCGCCGCGCCACGAATGCAGCAGAGATGTCCTCCCGCGCCGCGACGGCCTGGGAAAATGTCTCACGGGCATGCGAGGACTCTTACAGGCGCGTCCTTAGGCAGATGTATCAGATCTCCAAGTTTATGATTTTTGGTTGGTAACATGTCACATAAGACAACATTGTGTGCAGGTTTCATATTTTTTTTGATTTTTTAAAATTAATGGTGCTCATTTGACCTCGATCGTTCCAGCTAGGGTGTTTTCATGAAAATGACCATAGACCAAGTTTAGTATTTTTTTCTCGTTAGTGTGTCTTATAAAACAACGAACGGCGAAGGTTTCATATTTTTTCAATTTTTTTAAATTAGTTATGCTCAGTCAAAGCTTTCGTAACCCCGTTGACCAGCTCAAAACCCCTCTAAACCCCGCGGGGTTTCGCCTAACCCTAGCTCCGAATGTCAGCCGTCCGATCATACCCTGGCGCCAAGCGACAGCCCTCGGATGTGGTCTTCTAGAAGGAATTCGGTGGGCAGGCTGCGTGCAGGCTATGGGCCGTTGGATCACAAGGACGGCTCCGCATCATTGGATCATGGGGCGATCCGCGAGAGGCGATCCTGTTGGTTGTGCTCGGCTGCTCACCCACCACTGACTCCGTGGAAAAAAACGGTGGTGTTGGGCCCAAAAGGAAACCAAGCTCTAGTTGGGTCGTCGAATCACGTCGTTTTTTGTGAACGTGCTGGCTCTGTTTTTTGTGAACGTGTTGGCTCTGTTTTTTTGCATCATTTGAAATTACACAAAATTGACATTGCGTAGAAAATTTAGTTCCTTTTGTTCTATACAAATGTAAAATGACCAAATTTATAAGGGCTAAATTTATTTTTATCATGCAAAATGGCCACAAACTATTAAAAATGGGTCATTTTGCATTTGTATAATGGCCACAAGCCCTCTATCTCTTTTTATCATGCAAAATGACCAAATTTTTATGGGCCAAATTTATTTTTATCATGCAAAATGGCCACAAGCTCTTCAAGAATTGTCTCTTTTTTCATATAATATAGGGTTTGACCAAGGATTCCCACGTGTGCAATTAGCTTCTTTTTCTTCTTCTTTTCAAACCACTATTTCCAATGCGTTTACACTCCCGATGTTGCGGTGGGTTTGAAAACGGGCTACTAACTTCACATTTGACCCTGTTATTGCCACGGCCAAATAACACGTAGCACTACGGCTATTTAAGCCACCCTCTGCCTCTGGCATCCCTCATCCATCTGCCCTCGTTGCTCTTCGACCCCTTCTCCGTCTTCTGCACATCCCATAGCCATGCAGTACACCGGACCAACCTACCGCTTCCCACCCACCGTGCCGGAGAGGCTTTACCCTACCAGCGTGTACGTTGATTGCACACTACATGTGTGGGTGATATCAAGGCTGAGGACCGCAAGGAACTTCACCGAGTTCTTCCTCGCGTCCGGCTACCACTACCTCCCGAGGGGATCTCCAACAATGTTCCGCGTCGAGGAGGTCATCCAAAACCGGGTGGTGGTTGCTCTCCTTGCCCACTTCACCAACACATTCGACGCCTTCTACCTCCTCGGCTGGGTGTTTTGGTGTGGCTCCGAGTTCATTGCTTTCACCACCCACAACAGGTTCACGGACTACAACAACATCTTCCCCACCGTGACGCGCATGCACACTCTTCCATACCCCATCGACAACACCCTGGAGGAGCAGCGAAAAGGGCGCTCAGAGGAGGAGCAAGGTGGAGAAGGCGGCGGCTAGGGTTCTAAACCCTCTATATTTCTTTTAGTCTATGTTATGTTAATTTGTAATTGAACTATGTTGGAGTTTCTTTGGGCTTGTTGGCCCTTTTCTTAAATTCTATTATTAAGTTTTCTATCTATTCTATTATTAAGT
Source organism: Aegilops umbellulata (assembly GCA_032464435.1). Lineage (NCBI taxonomy): Eukaryota > Viridiplantae > Streptophyta > Magnoliopsida > Poales > Poaceae > Aegilops > Aegilops umbellulata. The sequence continues at coordinate 160,792,905 of CP136059.1, read as the reverse complement.
TCTTCCTAGTTTGAGCTATGTGATCGTGCTATGGGCTTGTGGGCCCTATCTACATATTGGGAGTACATATTTGTTGATTATTTTCTTAGAGAGCTCGGCTTGTTAGTAGGGTTCCCTTGTTAATAACCACCTAGTGCATGCAAGCAAGCTTTGTTAGTAGGGATGAATGAGAACAACTAAGGAAGGGAGTGGCTCTTTTTTTACACAAGCCACAAATATGTAGCCACCTAGCTAGAAGAGAGGAACCAGCGGTAGTGACCATCGCTGCATCCGTGGTGGCTGACGTGCAAGAAAGCTGCTCGGTCAGTGCATCGTGGCGGATGCATCGGCGCATGCAGGCTCGGTTGGCGCATCATGGGATCGTGCCATCGGCGCATGCAGGCTCGATCGACGCATGCAGGCAGGGTTTGCTGGGTGCATGCATAGCAGGCTTCTGTCCTGGCGGCGCGTGCAGACGTTTAATGCAAGGGACGACCCAACGAAATCATGGCCCAACGGTCGAACTGTGACACCACCCAATGCGTCCCCACTTGTCAGGTCGGATGGACGACACAGTCCAGTATGGCCCCACTAGTCAGAGTTAACGATCAAGCCTTTGACCCGACGACAACGTCCGTTGTGCCCAGTTATGAGGGTTTCTGGCAAGGGAGTGGGGAAAATTGAGAAAAAGTTAAGAGCGCGGGGATGAATGAGTAGAGCTATGGAACCAGGGGCACAGATGTAAAAATCCCATACAAAATTGTACCCACAGCAAATGAAAATCAAATTGCAGAACTGAACCAAATAGTTAAATGGACAGCAGACCAAATGAATCAAAATAGTTAACTGAGCACGACATTGCAGAATAGAAACATGTACTAGAAGATAAGACAGTTAACAAAACAAAGAATGCTTGAGAACAGTAATACGAAATGTAGCAATTGTTGGACCAAAGTGTTAACTGAATATTACATTTCAGAGGACCAAACTATTAACTGAACATCAGATTGCATATTAACATTACAGGGGACAAATCACTAGAAGGCACTGGCAGTGGCCTCGAGAAAACATCACGAACGTATTTTGAAGTAGACAACTGCGTGGCGGCGTCGACGGTGGCCTCGAAGACGAGGTGCTCCTCCAAGATCTGGTGGTCGACACGCATGGCAGCCATAATGACCTCATTCGCGCGTGTGGCCGCATGCTATTCAGCTCCATGTTATACGGCGTGTAAAATGCCTATGGGCGGCGCTTAATTGGAGAAGGGGGGCAGTGATTTCGGTGGAAGGTGTCGCCCCATCGGTCGGGGCATGTGGGACGGGAAAGGAGGAGGATGGTGTGGGTGGGGTGTGGATTACCTGACCATATCGACGAGGCCGTGCAGCAAGAAGAAGGGTTGGCGGCAAGGAGGCCATGCAGCAAGAAGAAGGGTCGCCGGCGAGGAGGCGGCGCTGCAAGAAGAAGGGTCGCCGGCGAGGAGGTGGCGCTACAAGAAGAAGGGTACTGGCGAGGAGGCGGCGCTGCAAGAAGAAGGGTCACCGGCGAGGAGGCTGAGCTGCTAGTAGGCCGCAGTGAAGGTCTGAACTTGGAAAGCAAGGAGGAATAGTGGAAATGTGGCTTTTGGTAGGAGGGAGGGGGCGGGGAGATAGATATTTCCGCGGTAGCAAAAAAATTTCTCTCAGTGCCGCGAGAAACTGGCGCGCAAGTGTGGTTCAAGCGGGGGCGGTGGACTGTAGACGACGAAGCTTCCTGCGTAAGCCAGACAAGATGGTGTGCCAAGATATTTTATATCGCATCCCACACGATTCTTTCAAGTAAACTGTTTGTGGTATACCTGATTTTTTCATTGTGTTTCGAAAGACAAAATGGTGTTACGGAGGGAAAGGATGGTGTTTGAATTGCTAGAACATTTACGTACAGTGGACATTCAACTAGTACATGAGTGTCGTTTTTAAATTTGGAATTATTCCAGGTTTGTTTGGCATTTTTATGCATTAATTGAGTTTCTGGGCATTTAATGTGCATAATTCAAATTTGAACTACAAGCACATGCTCCAATGCACCAAAGTTTGTTGAAAAATCACATGTGTGTCTTTGCGTGAATTTATAGGTCCCATGAAAGAAATGGGAATAAAATTCAAACATCTGGGTGCTGTGGCTCGGCCAAAATGACTGAGAAACTTGGTTTTTAATTCATGTAAATCCAAAGCACGCCTGAAAATCATGAAAGTTGGCATGGTGTCATGACATGGCACCAACATGCTGCAGTATTTTTTTTGGCCGAATTGGGACAAGCTTTGGTGTAAGCTTCTTGCAAACTGGAGCTTCCCTCAAGAAGGCTCTTGGCTCCGAGAAGGAACGTGTCACATCCGTGTGCAAAACGACATACGTACACTGCCTTCTCCCGCCTTAATTTTTGTACACTGGCAGATTAGACCAATAGAAGTATCGTGCTAAATTTAGGAATTATTCCGGGTTCGTTTGGCCTTTTTTATACATTAATTGAGTTTTTGGCATTTAATGTGCATAATTCAAATTTGAACTACAAGCACATGCTCCAGTGCACCAAAGTTGTTTGAAAAATCACATGTGTGTCCTTGATGAATTTCTAGGTCCCATGCAAGAGATGGGAGTGAAATTCAAACATCTGGGCATCCTGGCTCGGCTGGAAAGATTGAGAAACTTGGTTTTTTAATTCCTGTAAATTCAGGACACGTCTGAAAATCACGAAACTTGGCATGGTGTCATGACATGGCACCAACATGCCGCGGTAGTTTTTTTGGACGAATTGGCACAAGCTTTGGTGTAAGCTTCTTGCAAACCGGAGCTTCCCTCAAGAAGGCTCGTGGTTCCGAGAGGGAACGTGTCACCTCTGTGTGTGAAACGACATACGTACACTCCCTTCTCTTGCCTTAATTTTTTACACAGGCAGATTAGAGCAAATAGAAGCATCGTGCTAAATTTTGGAATTATTCCGGGTTCGTTTGGCCCTTTTTATACATTAATTGAGTTTCCGTGCATTCAATATGCATAATTCAAATTTGAACTACAAGCACAGTCTCCAGTGCACCAAAGTTGTTTGAAAAATCACATGTGTGTCCTTGGGTGAATTTCTAGGTCCTATGCAAGAGATGGGAATGAAATTCAAATATCTGGGCGTCGTGGCTCGGCCGGAAAGATTGAGAAACTTGGTTTTTTTAATTCCTGTAAATCCAAAACACGCCTGAAAATCATGAAACTTGGCATGGTGTAATGACATGGCACCAACATGCTGCGGTAATTTTTTTGGCCGAATTGGGACAAGCTTTGGTGTAAGCTTCTTGCAAACCTAACCTTCCCTCAAGTAGGCTCGTGGTTCCGAGAGGGAACGTGTCACCTCCGTGTGCGAAACGACATACGTACACTGCCTTCTTCTGCCTTGATTTTTTTACACAGGCATATTAGACCAAATAGAAGTATCGTGGTAAATTTTGGAATTATTCCGGCTTCGTTTGGCCTTTTTTATATATTAATTGAGTTTATGGGCATTTAATGTGCATAATTCAAATTTGAACTACAAGCACATGCTCCGGTGCACCAAAGTTGTTTGAAAAAATCACATGTGTGTCCTTGGGTGAATTTCTAGGTCCCATGCAAGAGATGGTAGTGAAATTCAAACATTTGGGCGTCGTGGCTCGGTCGGAAAGATTGAGAAACTTGGTTTTTTAATTCCTGTAAATCCAAAATATGCCTGAAAATCATGAAACTTGGCATGGTGTTATGACATGGCACCAACATGCTGCGGTAATTTTTTTGGCCGAATTGGGACAAGCTTTGGTGTAAGCTTCTTGCAAACCGGAGCTTCCCTCAAGAAGGCTCGTGGTTCCGAGAGGGAACGTGTCACCTCCGTCTGCGAAACGACATACGTGCACTGCCTTCTCTCGCCTTAATTTTTTTACACAGGCAGATTAGACCAAATAGAAGTATCGTGCTAAATTTTGGAATTATCCCACGTTCGTTTGGCCTTTTTATACATTAATTGAGTTTCTGGGCATTTAATGTGCATAATTCAAATTTGAACTACAAGCACATGCTCCAGTGCACCAAAGTTGTTTGAAAAATCACATGTGTGTTCTTGGGTGAATTTCTAGGTCCCATACAAGAGATGGGAGTGAAATTCAAACATCTGGGCGTCGTGGCTCGGCCGAATAGATTGAGAAACTTGGTTTTTTAATTCCTGTAAATCCAAAACACGACCGAAAATCATGAAACTTGGCATGGTGTCATGAACTGGCCCAACATGCTGCTGTAATTTTTTTGGACGAATTGGGACAAGCTTTGGTGTAAGCTTCTTGCAAACCGGAGCTTCCCTCAAGAAGGCTCGTGGTTCCGAGAGGGAACGTGTCACCTCCGTGTGTGAAACGACATACATACACTGCCTTCTCCCGCCTTAATTTGTTTACGCAGGAAGATTGGACCAAATAGAAGCATCATGCTAAATTTTGGAATTATTCCTGGTTGGTTTTGCCTTTTTATACATTAATTGAGTTTCTGCGCATTTAATGTGCATAATTCAAATTTGAACTACAAGCACAGGCTCCAATGCACCAAAGTTGTTTGAAAAATCACATGTGTGTCCTTGGGTGAATTTCTAGGTCCTATGTAAGAGGTGGGAATGAAATTCAAACATGTGGGCATCGTGGCTCGGCCGAAAAGTTTGAGAAACTTGGTTTTCTAATTCATGTAAATCCAAAACACGCCTAAAAGTCATGAAACTTGGCATGGTGTCATGACATGGCACCAACATGTTGTGGTAATTTTTCTGTCGGATTTGCGAAGGCGCACACATTAACAATCAACAAAGTCATTTTGGAACAAGTGTTGTCACGTTACAAATCAGAAACACAAGTATTATTGAAACCGTGGGCGTTCTACTTACCAATTACGTGCAGCCACGCGTACCCTTTTTATTGGCTAGGAGGTGTCGTGCGGGGTAGATATTTGAGTATGGGAGGCGTGCGATCAGACCCCTGCGCGTGCTCATCGGGAGGAGAGCCCTTTGACCGCTACCCGCCGCGCACCTCCCTCCCAACGTCTCCATTAATGGCGCCCGAGCACCTCTTCTACGGCGTGGCTATATGTCTCACTGGACTGAGATTTAAGAGAGAAAAATGAAAATCTGAAAAGAAAGTTTTGCACGGATCTTGATGTAAGATCCGATGGACCTATATAGCATCGACTGCGACTTATAGCAAGCATGATGAATATAAGGACGATGACAGTGGATAATAATTGTCTTACATATTTTTTGATAGAAAGATTGTAAGGGAACCCCCTACAGTATAATTGGTGCAACAAACCCAAATTGCAAGTACCATGTCTTGAACCTAGGTGGGTAGGAAGGCATCAACCCCTTCCCACCACTAGGCTATGCCTTAGTTTGCAATTGTGTCGGTGTACTAAAGTAGGGGTACCTTAGTACCCCGAACTTGTGCACGGGCAGTCGTAGCCCCCCGCGGCAAGGCTTGCCAGGCGATCGCCAAAACTCTCCGTGGTCCCTTTTTGGGCCATCCAAGAACAAAGTATTTGAGCCAAGGCCCAGGCAGGAGGAGCTTGCCGGGAAGGCCACCCGAAGAGAGCAAGGCCCCGGCAAGAGGAGCTTGCCGGGACGCCCGCTCGAAGCACAAGGCCCCGACAAGAGGAGCTTGCTGGGAAGGCCGACCGAGGCACGACAAGATACTTGCTGCGACGCGCCCCGCGTCCCGGCAAGGACTGGTGAGCGACAAGCTCCCGGGCGCGACAAGGCACCAACAGCGGCAAGTCACCACCCCGCGCCTGCGCTCCAGCTCATCCACCCACGCGTCACTCTGGGGCTATTCCAGGCGTACGTGGCAAGAGGCTGCGCAGCCAGGGGCATGCGGTGGCGAAGCAACGCTGACAGAGTAGCCATCATGGAGAACGGTGGCGCTCCTGACGGCCCCTTTATTGCACTGTTTGGGCGACCCAGACGGGCATTTAATGCCCTTGTCCCCTGCCATCAGAGTTAGGTATGATAGCACTATGCAAACAGCTGTACCCAACACAGCGTTTTCCAGTTTTACCCCCGCCTACGTTGCCACCTGTGGGTAACCCCTTGCACATATAAAAGGAGGCCCCATGCGCAACAGGAGGGAAAGGAGGCCATTCACGCTCGGTCTCGCCAGCGGCTCGCGTGTACTGTAGCACCACACACTCCCGAGCAAGAACACAGTACAAAACCACAAAGCAGCAGTAGGGTTTTACGCATCCGTGCGGCCCGAAGCTAGGTAAATCCCCTTGTGTGCATCGCCTCGATCCGCTCTTCGCGCGACCTCCGCCCCCCGCCGAACCAAGAAAGGGGCTCGGTCCCCATACGTGTCCGTGGAGGCAGATTTCCCGCCGACATCTTTGGCGCGCCAGGTAGGGGGCGTCGAAGTTGTGCGAACCTGATCCGGTGTCTGCACAGGCTAGATCTCCATCATCTTCATCGACATGCCACCGAAGAAGAAGGCTCCAGAGGTGGCTGGTCCGTCCGCGTCGAACCCACCGCCCCTGGAGCAAACGGGTGGTGGGGACGGCACCGGCGGCGGAACGGGCGCCACCGAGCCAGCTCATGGTGCCACGGCGTCCGAACATGCACAGCGCCCCTCTCAGGAGGCACGGGACCAGCGGCGTCTTGGCACTCACGGTACCATATGCTCGCCGGACCCAGATCGAGCCGGCGGATCCCAGGGCGCTCAAGGCCAGCACTCACACCAACGTGCTGGCGCGAGCGTGGCGCGACTGCCTGGTCCGGGTGTTGCTCCTTCTAACGTAGTTAGAAGTTCGAGCACATCCCGCTCCACGCGCCGTTCGCCACCACTGCCCGCCACTCCAGCAGAAGCTCTGGCGCGAGCTCAACTGCTCCTAGACTACCCTCCAACGGCGGACAAGCTCGACGACTGGAGGGCCACGATACAGAGCCTCATCGGTTTCGCTAACGGCGACACCCCGCGGCAGCACAGTGCGTCGCAGCCGCGGCAGGTCGGCCAGGCGAGAACCGATGGCGCCAAGACCGGTGGGGGCGCGACCACCGTGCACTCCCCGCCCCAAAGGCCAAGATCGCCGACTCGCTGGAACCATCACGACAACGACTCCACCGCGTCGTCGAATCTGCGAACTCGTCGCGATCAACGCAAGTTCTTCACGAGCGAGAACAAGAGGACGCTCGTACGCGCATCGAGCGTCGGAGAGAAGCGCGGCGTCAATCAGACCAACGCGTTGGGCCCTCTGTCGACATGCATGCGCCCGGGGGACCAGGTGACCTGCCGTACGCGGTAGGCTGCCCTGCGTTCACCCGTGAGCTGCGGCAAGTCCAGTGGCCCAGCACGAAGAATTTCAAGCCAGACGTACCAAAGAAGTAAGACGGCAAGTCGCATCCGTCGGAGTTCCTCAGCATCTACACCATTGCGGTGCAGGCTGCTGGGGGGCGGGACGACAAGATCCTTGCCAACTACTTCCCGCTGGTACTCAAATCCAACTACAGATCCTGGCTCATGCACTTGCCGGATAACTCCATAACCTCCTTGTCGGTGTACTAAAATAGGGGTACCTTAGTACCCCGAACTTGTGCACGGGCAGTCGTAGCACCCCGCGGCAAGGCTTGCCAGGTGATCGCCAAGACCCTCCATGGTCCCCTCTTGGGCCATTCAAGAACAAAGTATTTGAGCCAAGGCCCCGGCAAGAGGAGCTTGCCGGGAAGGCCACCCGAAGAGAGCGAGGCCCTGGAAAGAGGAGCTTGCCGGGACTGCCGCTCGAAGCACAAGACCCCGGCAAGAGGAGCTTGCCGGGAAGGCCATCCACGGCATGACAAGGACCCTGCCACGGCGTGCCCCGCGCCCCGGCAGGGCCCGGTGAGCGACAAGCTCCCGGACGCGACGAGACATCCACCGCGGCAAGGCGCTTGCCGCGGCAAGGCGCTTGCCGCGGCAAGTTACCACCTCGTGCCTGCGCTCCAGCTCACCCACCAACGTGTCGCTCTGGGGGCATCCCAGGCGCACGTGGCGGGAGGCTGTGCAGCCAGGGGCATGCGGTGGCGAAGCGAAGCTGACAGAGTGGCCATCGTGGCCAACGGTGGCGCTCCTGACGGTCCACTTCCCTGCACTGTCTGGGCGACGCGGACGGGCATTTAATGCCCTTGTCCCCCGCCGTCAGAGTTAGGTATGATAGCACTGTACAGCCACTGTGCAGATAGCTGTACCCACTACAACATTCTACCATTTTTGCCCCCACCTATGCTGCCACCTGTGGGTAACCCCTCGAGCATATAAAAGGAGGCCCCATGCGCACGTAGGGGGAAGGAGACCCATTTTCCACGCTCGGCCTCGCCATCGGCTCGTGTGTACTATAGCACCACGCGCCTCCGAGCAAGAACACAATACAAACCACAAAGCAGCAGTAGGGTTTTACGCATCCGTGCGGCCCGAAGCTGGGTAAAATCCCTTGTGTGCACCGCCTCGATCTACTCTTTGTGCAACCTCCGCCCCCCGCCGAACCAGTAAGGGGCTCGGTCCCCATAGGTGTTCGAGGAAGCCGATTCCCCCTGACATCTTTGGCGCGCCGGGTAGGGGAGGTCGAAGTTGTGCGAACCTGATCTGGCGTCCGCACAAGCTAGATTTCCATCATCTTCGTCGACATGCCGCCGAAGAAGAAGGCTCCGGAGGTGGCCGGTCCGTCCGCGTCGAACCCGCCGCCCTTGGAGCAAACGGGTGGGGGGACGGCACTGGCGGCGGGACGGGCGTCGTCGAGCCAGCTCATGGCGCCACGGCGTCCGAACATGCACCGCGCCCCTCTCAGGAGGCACGGGACCAGCAGCGTCTTGGCGCCCACGGCACCATACGCTCGCTGGACCCAAATCGAGCCGGCGGATCCCAGGGCGCTCAAGGCCAGCACTCACACCAACGTGCTGGCGCGAGCGTGGCGCGGCTGCCTGGTCCGGGTGTTGCTCCTTCTAACGTAGTTAGAAGTTCGAGCACATCCCGCTCCACGCGCCGTTCGCCGCCGCTGCCCGCCACTCCAGCAGAAGCTCTGGCGCGAGCTCAACTGCTCCTAGACTACCCTCCAACGGCGGACAAGCTTGACGACTGGAGGGCCACGATACAGAGCCTCATCGGTTTCGCTAACGGCGACACCCCGCGGCAACACAGCGCGTCGCAGCCGCGGCGGGACGGCCAGGCGAGAACCGATGGCGCCAGGACCGGCGGGGGTGCAACCACCGTGCACTCCCCACCCCAGAGGCCAAGATCGCCGACTCACCGGAATCATCACGACAACGACTCCACCGCGTCGTCGAATCCGCGAACCCGTCGCGATCAACGCTAAGTTCTTCACGAGCGAGAGCAAGAGGACGCTCGTACTCGCATCGAGCGTCGGAGAGTAGCGCGGCGTCAATCAGACCACCGCGCTGGGCCCTCTGTCAACATGCATGCACCAGGGGAACCAGGCGACCTGCCGTACGCGGTGGGCTGCCCTGCGTTCACCCGTGAGTTGCGGCAAGTCCAGTGGCCCAGCACAAAGAATTTCAAGCCAGACGTACCAGAAAAGTACGACGACAAGTCGCATCCGTCGGAGTTCCTCAGCATCTACACCATCGCGGTGCAGGCTGCTGGAGGGCGAGACGACAAGATCCTTGCCAACTACTTCCCGCTGGTGCTCAAGCCCAACGTCAGATCCTGGCTCATGCACTTGCCGGACAACTCCATAACCTCCTGGACGGACTTGTGCCATCAGTTTGTCGGCGCCTTTACAGGCGGGCACAAACCCCATGGCCAAGCGAGCGACCTTCACCTGCTCGTCCAGAAGGAGGGAGAACCTCTGCACAAGTTCATCCAGAGATTCAGCCGTGTACACTGCAACATCCCAGACGTCCACCCCGCCGCGGTCATCAGCGCGTTCCATCAGAACGTGCATAACCGCATGATGCGGGAGGAGATGGCGATGTGCAAGATCAAAGACGTCAGCAAGCTATATGCCCTGGCCGACAAGTGTGCACGTGCTGAGGAAGGGAGGAAACTCCCCGGAGAGAACACTGGAGCAGCAGAATCTGACAGTGAGGATACCGCCCCGGCAAGGAAGGGCCGGCGGCGGAGCAACAGGAAGAAGAAGAGCCAAGAAGTACTGGTTGTTGAGTAGTCTGGCGACGAAGGCACCGCCAAGAAGGCCCAGGCTGGTAGCTCTGGCAAGGAGATTGCCGGATGCGTCCACTGCCAGGCCGTGGCGGCCGCCGACAAGCGGGACGGCACCAGCAAACAGTACTGCAAGATCCACCGCACCAAGGGCCATGACCTCCAGAGCTGCAAGCAGGTCGAGCGGCTCGTCGAGCTGCAAAAGGCCGAGTACGAGTGGCGCGACAAGGAGAGAACCCGGGGAGGTGGCGGAGGATCAGGCACGAAGCGCCCTGGCCAGGGAGGACGCCGCGACAAGGACAAGCAGCGGCAAGCGGAGCGACCTCCCCGCAGCCGCGACAAGAATGAAGACGACGACGAAGACAAAGACATGGATGACGTCGAGACCAGTGAGCAGGAGTTTCAGAAAGCCACAGAGATCTTGTGCATAGACGGCGGCGCCTCCCTGCATACTTCTCACCGCCAGCTCAAGCAGTGGGCGCGGGAAGTCAATGCAGCGGAACCACCCGTCGAGTCGCGCAAGCCTCTGAAATGGTCCGGCACGCCTATCATCTTTGATATTGAGGACCACCCTGATCGCACAACTGCGATCGGGTGCTTGCCGATGTTGGTCTCACCAACAGTCCGCAACCTCAAGGTCACTAAGGTGCTAGTTGACGGCGGGGCCGTCTTAAACCTGATCTCCTCCGCTGTGCTCCGGAAACTCCAAGTCCCCGACAGCGAGCTCGAAGAGACCGGCACGTTCCAAGGAATCAACCCGGGAAGGAGCAAGCCAAAGGGGAAGATAACGTTGCCCGTAACATTTGGCAGCGAGCTGAACTTCAGGACAGAGAGGATCACTTTTGACGTTGCCGATTTTCCATTGCCCTATAATGGAATTCTCGGCCGTCCAACGCTTGCCAAGTTCATGGCGGCCTCTCACTAGGCCTACAACATGCTCAAGATGCCAGGCCCGATAAGCATCATCTCTGTCCCCGGCGACAAGAAGGATGCCCTTATCTGTGCCGACAAGATCTACCAGGAAGCAGCAGCCGCAGCGGATCACAAGCCGCTTGCCGCTGAAGCTCCCGGAGGAAAGAAGAGGACCAAGCCCAGCAAGTGCTCTGGCGCCCACTCCGGCAAGCGCACCTCTTTGGAGTGCTGCGCTACCGTCGAGGACGCGCCATCGAGCTCCACCGACAAGAGTAAGAAGACAATGGCAGCTCCGCCAACGACCAAGAAGGTGCCCGCCAAGGAGGACGGCACTGGTGGTACCTTCACCATCAGTGCCATGCTCGACCCCAAATAGGAAAGCGCGCTCGTTACTTTCCTGCGGGCGAATGTTGATGTGTTTGCCTGGCAACCATCTGACATCCCCGGCGTTCCCAGGAAAGTGATTGAGCACCACCTCGCCGTCTGTCCTCACGCGCGGCCCGTCAAGCAGAGAGTCAGGAAGCAAGCAGTGGAGCGCCAAGAGTTCATCGCAGAAGAGATCAAGAAGTTGGAAGCGGCAGGCCTCATCAGAGGTGTGCTCCATCCGACGTGGTTGGCCAATCATGTTGTCGTGCGCAAAGCGAATGGGAAATGGAGGCTTTGCATCGATTTCACTGATGTTAACAAAGCTTGTCCCAAAGATCCCTTTCCCTTGCCGCGCATTGACCAGATTGTTGACTACACGGCCGGATGTGACCTGTTTTCATTTCTTGACGCCTATTCTGGATATCATCAGATCTTCATGGCTGAAGAAGATGAAGAGAAGACCGCGTTCATCACTCCATGTGGCACGTACTGTTTCGTACGGATGCCTTTCGGACTGAAGAACGCCGGTTCGACATTTGCGAGGGTTGTCCACACTGCATTTGAGCCACAAATCCACAGGAATGTGGAGGCCTACATGGATGACATAGTGGTCAAGAGCAGAGACAGGGCAACCCTGATTCAAGACTTAGAAGAGACCTTCACGAACCTGCGCGGGATCAGGCTCAAGCTCAACCCCGAGAAATGCGTGTTTGGAGTCCCTTCCGGCAAGCTTCTCGGGTTCTTCGTGTCTCAGCAAGGAATCGAAGCCAATCCAGACAAAATCAAGGCCATCGAGCAGATTGAAGCACCAACACGCGTCAAGGATGTACGAAGGCTTGCCGGCTGCGTCGCGGCTCTCAGTAGGTTTATTTCCAAGTCTGCAGAATGCGCCCTGCCATTTTTCAAAGTTTTGAAAAAGGCGGGTCCAGTGAAATGGACTCCGGAAGCGGAGGCCGCGCTGCAGGACTTGAAGAAATACCTATCCTCCGCTCCAATACTTGTCGCGCCTAAACCACAAGAGAAGTTGTTGCTGTACCTGGCGGCAACCAATCAAGTGCTTAGTGCTGCGTTAGTAGCGGAGAGGGAGGCAGATGATGAGCCAGCGACTGTGGCAAGCACGTCCAGCGACAAGCAGGGGGCTTCCCCGACTAGCTCTGGCCCCGACAAGGATGAATCTGCGCAGGAGCAAGTGGAGGTGCATAAGAAGAAAATGGTGCAGCGCCCAGTTTACTTTGTCAGCTCCCTTCTGCAGGGGGCTAGGTCAAGGTACTCTGGTGTGCAGAAATTGCTTTTCGGCCTCCTCATGGCCTCGAGAAAGCTGCACCATTACTTCCAAGCACACGAGATTACGGTTGTCACCCGCTTTCCGCTGAAGAGGATACTGCAGAATCCAGAAGCAACAGGCAGGATTGTCGAGTGGGCACTGGAACTGTCGAGCTTCGGTCTCAAGTTCGAGAGCACCTCGACTATCCAGAGCAGAGCATTGGCGGAGTTCATAGCGGAGTGGACACCGACACCGGACGAAGATATCCCAGAGACGAGCATCCCCGCCAAAGAGGCAAGCAAAGAGTGGCTGATGTACTTTGATGGTGCCTTCTCGCTACAAGGCGCCGGTGCTGGCGCGTTACTTATCGCGCCCACCGGAGAGCACCTCAAGTACGTAGTCCAGATGCACTTCCCCAAGGAACAAGCAACCAACAATACTGCGGAGTATGAAGGTTTTCTTGCCGGTCTCAGGATCGCGGCAGAACTTGGGATCAAGAAGCTCATTGTCAGGGGTGACTCGCAGCTTGTCGTCCGCCAAGTGAACAAGGATTACCAGAGCCCGTTGATGGAAGCGTACGTTGATGAAGTGAGGAAGCTGGAAGAGCACTTTGACGGCCTGCAAATGGAACACATTCCAAGAGCTGAGAATGACATCGCTGACGGCCTGTCAAAGTGCGCAACATTCAAGTTACCTGTGGAACCAGGGACCTTTGTGCTCAAGCTGACTCAGCCATCCGTAACGCCATCAACCAGACAGAGCAAGAAGAGGAAGTTGGTCTCCGGCGACTATCTTCCGGCAGAGCTCTCTGGAGCCGCCACCAAGAAGGTCCCCAAGATCGACGCCAAGAGCACTGAGGAACCGTCTGCTCCGGAAAACCCTAGGGTTTGTTCCGTAGAAGCAGGCGCTCCCGACGAGTTTTGCTCCGGCAAGCTTGCCGGGGAACGTCAAGCTCCGGCTGAGCCCTAGATCCTCGCCGTAGAAGCGGACGTTCCCGCAATAGCAGAAGTGCCTTCAGTCCTTGTTGTCGAGCCGCAGGCTCCAGCATGGGCGCAACAGACTGTCCATTTCCTCCAGCACGGAGAACTTCCCGAAGAGCAAGAAGAAGCGGAAAGAGTAGCCCGGCGCTCGAGTATGTACCAGTTCGTCGGCAACACACTATATAGAAGAGGGCGCAACGGTGTGAAATTGAAGTGTATTTCCCGGGAAGACGGACAGCATCTATTGGCAGAGATACATGGAGGCATATGTGGTCACCACATCGGCGCCAGAGCACTTGCCGGCAAAGCGTTCCGGCAAGGTTTCTTCTGGCCGACAGCCCTCCAGGATGCAACTGCACAAGTAACCAAGTGTGAAGCGTGCCAGTTCCATGCCAAGCAGATACACCAGCCAGCTCAAGCTCTCCAGACGATCCCTTTATCCTGGCCATTTTCGGTCTGGGGGCTCGACATCCTCGGCCCCTTCCCCCGAGCTGTCGGGGGCTTTGAGTACTTGTACGTCGCAATCGACAAGTACACAAAGTGGCCGGAAGTGGAACCAGTGAGGAAGGTGACAGCACAGTCAGCCATCAAGTTCTTCGGGTCGATTGTCTGCCGCTTCGGGATCCCCAACAGGATCATCACCGACAACGGTACACAATTCACGAGCTGCGCCTTCATGCAATAAGTCCAAGATCTCGGCGCCAAGGTCTGCTTCGCTTCTGTTGCTCATCCCAGGAGCAACGGTCAAGCTGAAAGGGCCAACGCCGAAGTACTGCGTGGGCTCAAGACCAGAACTTTCGACAGGCTGCACAAGTGCGGAAGAAACTGGATCGAGGAGCTGCCGGTGGCTCTTTGGTCGATCAGAACGACGCCAAATCGAGCCACTGGACAGACACCATTTGCTCTAGTCTATGGAGCAGAAGCAGTTACCCCCACGGAACTCGTATACGGGTCACCTCGAGTGCTCGCTTATGATGAGCTTGAGCAAGAGCGGCTGCGTGAAGATGACGCGCTGCTCCTTGAGGAAGATCGTCTTCAGGCTGCTGTGCGAGCCTCTCGCTACCAGCAAGCTTTGCGTCGCTACCATAGCCGCAAAGTTAAAGCCAGAAGCTTCGAGGAAGGCGACCTTGTTCTTCGGCGCGCCCCGTCCGCCAAGAATCATAACAAGTTGACGCCAAAGTGGGAAGGCCCTTACCGGGTGAGACGAGTCACGAGGCCCGGCGCTGTCCGCCTCGAGACCGAAGATGGCACTCCGGTGAGCAACTCCTGGAATATTGAGCATCTTCGTAAGTTTTACCCGTAAGGCGCGGTTGTCGGGGCCCGCCCGGCAACCAACCTTTTGTACAAGTCTTGCCGCAGTTGCATGTAATCCTTTGTACAAAGCCAGGCGCAGACCCTGAGCAGCAGCAATGAAGCGCTGGCGCCCTAAGTTTTAGCATGCATGCTGAGTCGAGTCTCGTCCTTGGTTAGGGTTGATAGTGCCTAATAGCTGCTAACCCCTAGCTTAGAGGTCGAGTCTGCGTCCTTTTTCCTGTTCCTTCGTTTCCTTTGGTTCGTAGGATTTTGTACATCCTGGCCAGACCGCTTAAGGGCGAATAAGAGAAGAAGGGCGGGCCAGCATCTGGTCCCCGGCAAGCCAATGTTGCCGGGGGCTGCAAGTACAAGGACCCACCCGCGGCAAGCCAGAGTTGCCGGGGGCTGCTGTCCCAGATAAGTTTTTGCATCCCTTGTCATGCATTTTCTCATGAACTGTGGAATACGAAAACCTTGTTTCCTCCTAAAAGCTGCCGTGCTCCCTCGACGACAAGCCCCAGAGCGCGTTCCTGGGGCCCGTCTTGGTAGTAGTCGCGGCGGCAAAGGGGCGAAGCGAGGAGCCGGAACCCGCCTTCTCCCCGCCTCCGCCAAGAGCGTGAGAAGGGTCGAGCGGCGCGGGAAGACGGCAGGGCCTGTTGCCGGGCGAAGAAACGTCTATCCTAACGATAAAAAGGGTTCGCTCCTTGGCGTGGGTTCCACCCACGGGACAAGTGGCCCGACAAACATCCCCTTTTCATTAAAAACATTCCGCTCAGGTACAGTTCAGAGAGAATGAAAAACATGAAAGATGGGATTACAAGTTTTAAATGCAACTAAGGCCCGAGGGCTTACAGATTGAAAAAAGATAAGATGCCCGTAATCCCTTTCTTGTCTCTCTCCTCAGGAGGTAGGACAAGGAGGAGAAAAGGGCAAGAGGGGCGCCTAGGCGAGCTACGGGTGGCAGAAGACACCAACAGAACGCCCCGGGGGCTCCGGAGGCTGGATGGTGGCGGTGGCGCCGGAGATGGAGCTCGAAGATGAGGCAGCGTGACGTCAACACACTGTCGGGGGCACCTAGCCCTCGTACTCCGAGTTGACGGCCTTGCCGCCAGTCCTCCCCCTCTTCCGCAGCCTCGCCACTCCAGCCGCCCGGGAATACGACCCCGAGAAGCTCAAGGAGCCGACGACCCGGATGATGGGGTCGCCGGTGCCACACGGAGCTGCGACCGGCGCCTAGTCGGACCCGTCATCCCAACGACCGCTGCCCTCGTCGTCGCTGTCGCTCCCCTCCTCGTCACTCTCGCTCGAGGAGGAGCTTTCGCTGTCGGAGGAGCTATCCACGCAGCACCGGGCCCGGGTCCCGAAGTCCCCGAAGGCCTTGACGGAGAGGAGATCGCCCTCCATCAACTTGAAATGGAGGGTGAACCCCTCCGTCAAGGTGTGGATACGGGCGAATGTCTTCCACCCTCGGCCAAGATACACTGCGCCGGGGGCTGGGAACTCGACGTGGACCCGCGTGCCGCTGATCCCGCAGCCCTTCATGCGCAGCCTTAGTGTCTCGGGTTGCTCCATCTCCATCACGCTCGCGAAGGGAGCCGGGAGGCGGAGGCGGCGGCGAGGCACCCGGCGCAGCCTGACGAAGAACTCGCAAGGATCGTCCCCGAGATGGACCGCCATGGGAAGAGGTGCCGCTGGCGGAGGCAAGGCCGGCGCGTCGCCCCGCCCGCCTCTTCCCTGAGCGCCGCGGCCTCATCCACGCCCTCGTCCACGACCTCGCCCCCTCCCCCTTCCCCTTGCGGCTGGCTCCGCCACCACGGGTGCAAGGGGAGGAGGGGCGCGTTGCCTGGCGGCAACCCTCGCCGCCACCGATGAAGGACCAGGATTCCCTTTCTCCATGGCGGATGGAGAGAGGGGATCAGAAGATGAAGAGAGGAAGAGATGGAGGAGTGTGGGTTCTCGTCGCCCCCCCTCTTGCTCCTTATAAGGGAGCAGGGTGGGGACTCGACCGCCCCGCTCAACCAATCAGGGCGCCGGGAGGCCAGGCGACCGGGGCCGGCCTGCTGCCTCGACCCGCGACGGCCCGGTTTTCTGCCTCCACCGCCCGCAACTCCAGGTACATGGAGGCCGCGTGGCTTACGTGCAGGACCGAGGCGACGGGTGAGGCGACCTTCCCCCACCCCGTGATCGTGGGGAGCGGACGCCTCGGAGACCGCGCCTCGACTCCGTCCAGCGAAGGGGCCACGCCTCCACGCCTCCCTCCACTTATGAAGATGGCACGAACCGTCCCCATTTATTGCGACGTGACGCATGCCTGCAGGGCTCGGCCCCACGCACGGCACCCACGTCACGCACGCCTCTCCCCACGATGCCGCGTTCGACGCGTACCGTTCGGGAGGGGGGGGGTGTGGCATACGAAGAAAAAGATGCAGCGTGACCCAGGCCGCGCGTGTCCGTGCACTGTTTTGGGCCTGGCCCAATAGCGCTCGGCATCGTGTATGGCCCAGGCCCGGGGGCTCCTGTCGGTGTACTAAAATAGGGGTACCTTAGTACCCCGAACTTGTGCACGAGCAGTCGTAGCACCCCGCGGCAAGGCTTGCCAGGTGATCGCCAAGACCCTCCATGGTCCCCTCTTGGGCCATTCAAGAACAAAGTATTTGAGCCAAGGCCCCGGCAAGAGGAGCTTGCCGGGAAGGCCACCCGAAGAGAGCGAGGCCCTGGCAAGAGGAGCTTGCCGGGACTACCGCTCGAAGCACAAGACCCCGGCAAGAGGAGCTTGCCGGGAAGGCCATCCACGACACGACAAGGACCCTGCCACGGCGCGCCCCGCGCCCCGGCAGGGCCCGGTGAGCGACAAGCTCCCAAACGCGACGAGACATCCACCGCGGCAAGGCGCTTGCCGCGGCAAGTTACCACCTCGTGCCTGCGCTCCAGCTCACCCACCAACGTGTCGCTCTGGGGGCATCGTAGGCACACGTGGCGGGAGGCTGTGCAGCCAGGGGCATGCGGTGGCGAAGCGAAGCTGACAGAGTGGCCATCGTGGCAAACGGTGGCGCTCCTGACAGTCCACTTCCCTGCACCGTCTGGGCGACGCGGACGGGCATTTAATGCCCTTGTCCCCCGCCGTCAGAGTTAGGTATGATAGCACTGTACAGCCACTGTGCAGACACCTGTACCCACTACAGCATTCTACCATTTTTGCCCCCACCTACGCTGCCACCTGTGAGCATCTTCGTAAGTTTTACCCGTAAGGCGCGGTTGTCGGGCCCCGCCCGGCAACCAACCTTTTGTACAAGTCTTGCCGCTGTTGCATGTAATCCTTTGTACAAAGCCAGGCGCAGACCCTGAGCAGCAGTAAATGAAGCGCTGGCGCCCTAAGTTTTAGCATGCATGCTGAGTCGAGTCTCGTCCTTGGTTAGGGTTGATAGTGCCTAACAGCTGCTAACCCCTAGCTTAGAGGTCGAGTCTGTGTCCTTTTTCCTGTTCTTTCGTTTCCTTTGGTTCGCAGGGTTTTGCATATCCTGGCCAGACCGCTTAAGGACGAAGAAGAGAAGAAGGGCGGACCAGCATCTGGTCCCTGGCAAACCAGTGTTGCCGGGGGCTGCAAGCACAAAGATTCGCCCGCGACAAGCCAAAGTTGCCGGGGGCTGCAATCCCAGATAAGTCTTTCATCCCTTGTCATGCATTCTCTTATGGACTGAGGAATGCGAAAACCTTGTTCCTTCCTAAAAAGCTGCCGTGCTCCCTTAACTCTGGGCCCCGGAGCGCGTTCCTAGGGCCAGTTTCGGTAGTAGCCGCGGCGGCAAAGGAACGGAATGAGGAGCCCAAACCCGCCTCATCCCTGCCTCCGCCAAAGGCGTGAGGAAGGTCGAGTGGCGCGGGTAGACGGCAGGGCCTTGTTGGGGAACGTTGCAGAAAATTAAAATTTTTTCTACGGTTTCACCAAGATCCATCTATGAGTTCATCTAGCAACGAGTATTCAGATTAGATAGCATCTACATACCACTTTGTAGATCGCAACGGAAGCGTTCGAGTGAACGTGGATGAGGTAGTCGTACTTGCCGTGATCCAATTCACCGATGATCTAGTACCGAACGGACGGCACCTCCGCGTTCAACACACGTACGGGACGGGAGACGTCTCCTCCTTCTTGATCCAGCAAGGGGGAAGGAGAGGTTGAGGAAGATCCAGCACGACGGTGTGGTGGTGGATGCAGCAGAACTCCGGCAGGGCTTCGCTAAGCAACTACGGGAGGAGGAGGAGGTGTTGCATGGAGGAGGGAGGAGCCGGGGCATTGGGTGCGCAGCCCCCTCCCCTGCCCCCTTTATATAGGTGCATTAGAGGGGGGGAGGGCGCAGCCTTGCCCCTTCCTCCAAGGAAGGGGTGCGGCCAAGAGGGGGGAGGAGTCCATCCTCCCCAAGGCACCTCGGAGGTGCCTTCCCCCCTTTGGACTCTCCCTCTCCAAGCATCCTTGGCGCATGGGCCCTTGGAGCTGGTTCCCCTTGGCCCAAGCAGGCCAAGGCGCACCCCCTAAGGCCCATGTGGCCCACCAAGGCAGGTGGCCCCACCTGGTGGACCCCCGGGACCCCTCCGGTGGTCCCGGTACAATACCGATAACCCCGAAACTTGTCCCGATGGCCGAAATAGCACTTCCTATATATAATTCTTTACCTCCGGACCATTCCGGAACTCCTCGTGACGTCCAGGATCTCATCCGGGACTCCGAACAACATTCGGGTTACTGCACATACATATCTTCACAACCCTAGCGTCACCGAACCTTAAGTGTGTAGACCCTACGGGTTCGGGAGACATGCAGACATGACCGAGACGGATCTCGGGCAATAACCAACAGCGGGATCTGGATACCCATGTTGGCTCCCACATGCTCCACGATGATCTCATCGGATGAACCACGATGTCAAGGATTCAATTAATCCCGTATACGATTCCCTTTGTCAATCGGTATTTTACTTGCCCGAGATTCGATCGTTGGTATACCAATACCTCGTTCAATCTCGTTACTGGCAAGTCACTTTTCTCGTTCCGTAATGCATGATCCCGTGATTAAACACTTTGATCACCTTGAGCTCATTGTGATGATGCATTACCGAGAGGGCCCGGTGATACCTCTCCGTCAAGCGGAGTGACAAATCCCAGTCTCGATCCATGTCAACCCAACAGACACTTTCAGAGATACCCGTAGCATACCTTTATAGTCACCCAGTTACGTTGTGACGTTTGGCACACCCAAAGCACTCCTACGATATCCGGGAGTTACACGATCTCATGGTCTAAGGAAAGGATACTTGACATTGGATAACTCTAGCAAACGAACTATGCGATCTTATGCTATGTTTAGGATTGGGTCTTGTCCATCACATCATTCTCCTAATGACGTGATCCCGTTATCGATGACATCCAATGTCCATAGTCAGGAAACCATGACTATCTGTCGATCAACGAGCTAGTCAACTAGAGGCTCACTAGGGACATGTTTGTTGTCTGTTATTCACACATGTATTACGATTTCCGGTTAACACAATTATAGCACGAATAAAGACAATTATCATGAATAAGGAAATATAATAATAATGCTTTTATTATTGCCTCTAGGGCATATTTCCAACAGTCTCCCACTTGCACTAGAGTCAATAATCTAGTTACATTGTGATGAATCGAACACCCATAGAGTTCTGGTGCTGATCATGTTTTGCCTTAGGGAGAGGTTTAGTCAACGGATCTGCGACATTCAGATCCGTGTGTACTTTACAAATCTCTATGTCTCCATCTTGAACATTTTCACGAATGGAGTTGAAGCGACGCTTGATGTGCCTAGTCTTCTTGTGAAACCTGGGCTCCTTTGCAAGTGCAATAGCTCCAGTGTTGTCACAGAAGAGCTTGATTGGCCCCGACGCATTGGGTATGACTCCGAGGTCGGTGATGAACTCCTTCACCCAAATTGCTTCATGTGCTGCCTCCGAGGCTGCCATGTACTCCGCTTCACATGTAGATCCCGCCATGACGCTTTGCTTGCAACTGCACCAGCTTACTGCCCCACCATTCAAAATATACACGTATCCGGTTTGTGACTTAGAGTCATCCAGATCTGTGTCGAAGCTAGCGTCGACGTAACCCTTTACGACGAGCTCTTCGTCACCTCCATAAACGAGAAACATTTCCTTAGTCCTTTTCAGGTACTTCAGGATATTCTTGACCGCTGTCCAGTGTTCCTTGCCGGGATTACTTTGGTACCTACCTACCAAACTTACGGCAAGGTTTACATCAGGTCTGGTACACAACATGGCATACATAATAGAACCTATGGCTGAGGCATAGGGGATGGCGCTCATCTCTTCTATATCTTTTTCCGTGGTCGGACATTGAGCTGAGCTCAATTTCACACCTTGTAACATAGGTAAGAACCCTTTCTTAGATTGATCCATATTGAATTTCTTCAATATCTTATCAAGGTATGTACTTTGTGAAAGACCTATGAGGCGTCTCGATCTATCTCTATAGATCTTGATGCCTAATATATAAGCAGCTTCTCCAAGGTCCTTCATTGAAAAACTTTTATTCAAGTAGGCCTTAATGCTGTCCAAGAGTTCTATATCATTTCCCATCAAAAGTATGTCGTCTACATATAATATGAGAAATGCTACAGAGCTCCCACAGGCTTCTCCATAAGTCTGTGTAAACCCAAACGCTTTGATCATCTCATCAAAGCGAATGTTCCAACTCCGAGATGCTTGCACCAGCCCATAAATCGAGCGTTGGAGCTTGCACACCTTGTCAGCATTCTTAGGATCGACAAAACCTTCCGGCTGCATCATATACAATTCTTCCTTAAGGAAACCATTAAGGAATGCCGTTTTGACGTCCATTTGCCATATCTCATAATCATAGTATGCGGCAATTGCTAACATGATTCGGACGGACTTCAGCTTCGCTACCGGTGAGAAAGTCTCATCGTAGTCAACCCCTTGAACTTGTCGATAACCCTTAGCGACAAGCCGAGCTTTATAGATGGTCACATTACCATCCGCGTCTGTCTTCTTCTTAAAGATCCATTTATTTTCTATGGCTCGCCGTTCAACGGGCAAGTCAGTCAAAGTCCATACTTCGTTTTCATACATGGATCCTATCTCGGATTTCATGGCTTCCAGCCATTTGTCGGAATCCGGGCCCGCCATTGCTTCCTCATAGTTCGAAGGTTCACCGTTGTCTAACAACATGATTTCCATGACAGGGTTGCCGTACCACTCTGGTGCGGAACGTGTCCTTGTGGACCTTCGAATTTCAGTAGGAGCTTGATCAGAAGCATCTTGATCATCATCATTAATTTCCTCTCTAGTCAGTGCAGGCACCTCAGAAACGTTTTCTTGAGTTTCGCCATTTTCCGGTTCAAGAGGTAACACTTCATCAAGTTCTACTTTCCTCCCACTTACTTCTTTCGAGAGAAACTCTTTCTCCAGAAAGGATCCATTCTTGGCAACAAAGATCTTGCCTTCGGATCTGAGGTAGAAGGTATACCCAACAGTTTCTTTTGGGTATCCTATGAAGACGCATTTTTCCGATTTGGGTTCGAGCTTTTCAGGTTGAAGTTTCTTGACATAAGCATCGCATCCCCAAACTTTTAGAAACGACAACTTAGGTTTCTTCCCAAACCATAATTCATACGGTGTCGTCTCAACGGATTTCGACGGAGCCCTATTTAAAGTGAATGCGGCAGTCTCTAAAGCATACCCCCAAAAAGATAGCGGTAAGTCGGTAAGAGACATCATAGATCGCACCATATCTAATAGAGTGCGATTACGACGTTCGGACACACCATTACGCTGAGGTGTTCCAGGCGGCGTGAGTTGTGAAACTATTCCACATTTTCTTAAGTGTGTGCCAAATTCGTGACTCAAGTATTCTCCTCCACGATCTGATCGTAGAAACTTGATCTTTCTATCACGTTGATTTTCAACCTCACTCTGAAATTCCTTGAACTTTTCAAAGGTCTCAGACTTGTGTTTCATTAAGTAGATATACCCATATCTACTCAAGTCATCAGTGAGGGTGAGAACATAACGATAGCCTCCGCGAGCCTCAACACTCATTGGACCGCACACATCGGTATGTATGATTTCCAATAAGTTGGTTGCTCTCTCCATTGTTCCTGAGAACGGAGTCTTGGTCATTTTACCCATGAGGCATGGTTCGCACGTGTCAAATGATTCATAATCAAGAGACTCTAAAAGTCCATCTGCATGGAGCTTCTTCATGCGTTTGACACCTATGTGACCAAGGCGGCAGTGCCACAAATATGTGGGACTATTGTTATCAACTTTAACTCTTTTGGTACTCACACTATGAATATGTGTATCATCACGTACGAGATTCATTAAGAATAAACCATCAACCGTCGGAGCATGACCATAAAACATATCTCTCATATAAATAGAACAACCATTATTCTCGGATTTAAATGAGTAGCCATCTCGAATTAAACGAGATCTAGATACAATGTTCATGCTCAAACTTGGCACTAAATAACAATTATTGAGGTTTAAAACTAATCCCGTAGGTAAATGTAGAGGCAGCGTGCCGACGGCGATCACATCGACCTTGGAACCATTCCCGACGCGCATCGTCACCTCGTCCTTTGCCAGTCTCCGTTTATTCCGCAGCTCCTGCTTTGAGTTACAAATGTGAGCAACTGCACCGGTATCAAATACCCAAGAGCTACTACGAGTACTGGTAAGGTACACATCAATTACATTTATATCACATATACCTTTGGTTTTGCCGGCCTTCTTGTCCGCTAAGTATTTGGGGCAGTTCCGCTTCCAGTGACCACTTCCCTTGCAATAAAAGCACTCAGTTTCGGGCTTGGGTCCATTCTTTGGCTTCTTCCCGGCAACTTGCTTACCGGGCGCGGCAACTTCCTTGCCGTCCTTCTTGAAGTTCTTTTTACCCTTGCCCTTCTTGAACTTAGTGGTTTTATTCACCATCAACACTTGATGCTCCTTCTTGATTTCTACCTCTGCTGATCTTAGCATAGCATATACCTCAGGAATGGTCTTTACCATCCCCTGCATATTGTAGTTCATCACAAAGCTCTTGTAGCTAGGTGGAAGCGACTGGAGGATTCTGTCAATGACCGCTTCTTCCGGGAGATTAACTTCCAGTTGAGTCATGCGGTTGTGCAACCCAGACATTTTGAGTATGTGTTCACTGACAGAACTATTTTCCTCCATCTTACAGCTAAAGAATTTGTCGGAGACTTCATATCTCTCGACCCGGGCATGAGCTTGGAAAACCATTTTCAGCTCTTCGAACATCTCATATGCTCCATGTCTCTCAAAACGCTTTTGGAGCCCCGGCTCTAAGCTGTAAAGCATGCCGCACTGAACGAGGGAGTAATCATCGCAGCGTGACTGCCAAGCGTTCATAACGTCTTGTTCTGCAGGGAGAATAGGTGCGTCACCCAGCGGTGCTCTTAGGACATAATCTTTCTTGGCAGCTATGAGGATAATCCTCAGGTTTCGGACCCAGTCCGTATAGTTGCTACCATCGTCTTTCAGCTTGGTTTTCTCTAGGAACGCGTTGAAGTTGAGGACTACGTTGGCCATTTGATCTACAAGACATATTGTAAATATTTAGACTAAGTTCATGATAATAAAGTTCATTTAATCAATTATTTAATGAACTCCCACTTAGATAGACATCCCTCTATTAGTCATCTAAGTATTACATGATCCGAGTCAACTAGGCCGTGTCCGATCATCACGTGAGACGGACTAGTCAACAACGGTAAACATCTTCATGTTGATCGTATCTTCTATACGACTCATGCTCGACCTTTCGGTCTTCTGTGTTCCGAGGCCATGTCTGTACATGCTAGGCTCGTCAAGTCAACCTAAGTGTTTTGCGTGTGTAAATCTGTCTTACACCCGTTGTATGCGAACGTAAGGACCTATCACACCCGATCATCACGTGGTGCTTCGGAACGACGAACCTTAGCAACGGTGCACAGTTAGGGTGAACACTTTCTTGAAATTATTATGAGGGATCATCTTATTTACTACCGTCGTTCTAAGTAAACAAGATGCAAAACATGATAAACATCACATGCAATCAAATAATAAACGTGAAATGATATGGCCAATATCACATAGCTCCTTTGATCTCCATCTTGGGGCTCCATGATCATCTTGTCACCGGCTTGACACCATGATCCTCATCATCATGATCTTCATCATCGTGTCTCCATGAAGTTGCTCGCCAACTATTACTTCTACTACTATGGCTAACGCGTTTAGCAATAAAGTAAAGTAATTTACATGGCGATTCTCAATGACACGCAGGTCATACAAAAAATAAAGACAACTCCTATGGCTCCTGCCGGTTGTCATACTCATCGACATGCAAGTCGTGATTCCTATTACAATAGCATGAACATCTCATACATCACATATAGATCATTCATCATTCATCACAACTTTGGCCATATCATATCACAAAGCACTTGCTGCAAAAACAAGTTAGACGTCCTCTAATTGTTGTTGCAAGTTTTACGTGGCTGAATTAGGGTTCTAGCAAGAACGTTTTCTTACCTACGTTCAAACCACAACGTGATTTGTCAATCTCTATTTACCCTTCATAAGGAACCTGTTCATCGAATCCGATCCAACTAAAGTAGGAGAGACAGACACCCGCCAGCCACCTTATGCAACTAGTGCATGTTAGTCGGTGGAACCGGTCTCACGTAAGCGTACGTGTAAGGTTGGTCCGGGCCGCTTCATCCCACAATACCGCTGAATCAAGATTGACTAGTAACGGCAAGAAGAATTGACAACATCTACGCCCACAACAAATTGTGTTCTACTCGCACAAGAAGAACTATGCATAGACCTAGCTCTGATACCACTGTTGGGGAACGTTGCAGAAAATTAAAATTTTTTCTACGGTTTCACCAAGATCCATCTATGAGTTCATCTAGCAACGAGTATTCAGATTAGATAGCATCTACATACCACTTTGTAGATCGCAACGGAAGCGTTCGAGTGAACGTGGATGAGGTAGTCGTACTTGCCGTGATCCAATTCACCGATGATCTAGTACCGAACGGACGGCACCTCCGCGTTCAACACACGTACGGGACGGGAGACGTCTCCTCCTTCTTGATCCAGCAAGGGGGAAGGAGAGGTTGAGGAAGATCCAGCACGACGGTGTGGTGGTGGATGCAGCAGAACTCCGGCAGGGCTTCGCTAAGCAACTACGGGAGGAGGAGGAGGTGTTGCATGGAGGAGGGAGGAGCCAGGGCATTGGGTGCGCAGCCCCCTCCCCTGCCCCCTTTATATAGGTGCATTAGAGGGGGGGAGGGCGCAGCCTTGCCCCTTCCTCCAAGGAAGGGGTGCGGCCAAGAGGGGGGAGGAGTCCATCCTCCCCAAGGCACCTCGGAGGTGCCTTCCCCCCTTTGGACTCTCCCTCTCCAAGCATCCTTGGCGCATGGGCCCTTGGGGCTGGTTCCCCTTGGCCCAAGCAGGCCAAGGCGCACCCCCTAAGGCCCATGTGGCCCACCAAGGCAGGTGGCCCCACCTGGTGGACCCCCGGGACCCCTCCGGTGGTCCCGGTACAATACCGATAACCCCGAAACTTGTCCCGATGGCCGAAATAGCACTTCCTATATATAATTCTTTACCTCCGGACCATTCCGGAACTCCTCGTGACGTCCGGGATCTCATCCGGGACTCCGAACAACATTCGGGTTACTGCACATACATATCTTCACAACCCTAGCGTCACCGAACCTTAAGTGTGTAGACCCTACGGGTTCGGGAGACATGCAGACATGACCGAGACGGATCTCGCGCAATAACCAACAGCGGGATCTGGATACCCATGTTGGCTCCCACATGCTCCACGATGATCTCATCGGATGAACCACGATGTCAAGGATTCAATTAATCCCGTATACGATTCCCTTTGTCAATCGGTATTTTACTTGCCCGAGATTCGATCGTTGGTATACCAATACCTCGTTCAATCTCGTTACTGGCAAGTCACTTTTCTCGTTCCGTAATGCATGATCCCGTGATTAAACACTTTGATCACCTTGAGCTCATTGTGATGATGCATTACCGAGAGGGCCCGGTGATACCTCTCCGTCAAGCGGAGTGACAAATCCCAGTCTCGATCCATGTCAACCCAACAGACACTTTCAGAGATACCCGTAGCATACCTTTATAGTCACCCAGTTACGTTGTGACGTTTGGCACACCCAAAGCACTCCTACGGTATCCGGGAGTTACACGATCTCATGGTCTAAGGAAAGGATACTTGACATTGGATAACTCTAGCAAACGAACTATGCGATCTTATGCTATGTTTAGGATTGGGTCTTGTCCATCACATCATTCTCCTAATGATGTGATCCCGTTATCGATGACATCCAATGTCCATAGTCAGGAAACCATGACTATCTGTCGATCAACGAGCTAGTCAACTAGAGGCTCACTAGGGACATGTTTGTTGTCTGTTATTCACACATGTATTATGATTTCCGGTTAACACAATTATAGCACGAATAAAGACAATTATCATGAATAAGGAAATATAATAATAATGCTTTTATTATTGCCTCTAGGGCATATTTCCAACAGGCCTGTTGCCGGGCAAAGAAGTGTCTATCTTAACGATGTAAAGGATCCGCTCCTTGGCGTGGGTTTTACCCGCGAGACAAATGGCCTGGCAAACATCCCCTTTTCATTAAAAAACATTCCGCTCAGGTACAGTTCAGAGGGAATGAAAAACATGAAAGATGGGATTACAAGTTTTAAACACAGCTAAGGCCCGAGGGCTTACAGATTGAAAAAAGATAAGATGCCCGTAATCCCTTTCTTGTCTCTCTCCTCAGGAGGTAGGACAAGGAGGCGAAAAGGGCAAAAGGGGCGCCTAGGCGAGCTACGGGTGGCAGAAGACACCAACGGAACGCCCCGGGGGCCGGCTGAAAGCTGGATGGTGACGGCGGCGCCGGAAGCAGGGCTCGACGAGGCGGCAGGACGTCAGCACGCTGTTGAGGGCATCTAGCCCTCGTACTCTGAGTTGACGGCCTTGCCGCCAGCCCTCTTCCTCTTCCGCAGCCTCCCTACGCCAGCCGCCAAGGAGACGACCCCGGGAAGCTCAAGGAGCCGGCGACACGGATGATGGGGTCGCCGGTGCCACGCGGAGCCGCGGCCGACGCCTAGTCGGACCCGTCATCCCGATGACCGCTGCCCTCGTCGTCGCTGTCGCTCCCCTCCTCGTCACTCTCGCTCGAGGAGGAGCTTTCGTTGTCGGAGGAGCTATCCACGCAGCACCGGGCCCGGGTCCCGAAGTCCCTGAAGGCCTTGATGGAGAGGAGATCGCCCTCCATCAACTTAAAATGGAGGGTGAACCCCTCCATCAAGCTATGGATACGGGCGAACGTCTTCCACCCTCGACCAAGATACATCACGCCGGGGGCTGGGGACTCAACGTGGACCCGTGTGCCGCTGATCCCGCAGCCCCTCATGCGCAGTCTTAGCGTCTCGGGTTGTTCCACCTCCATCACGCTTGTGAAGGGGGCCGGGAGGCGGAGGCGGCGACGAGGCGCCCGGCGCAGCCTGACGAAGAACTCGCAGGGGTCGTCCTCGATGTGGACTGCCGTGAGAAGAGGAGCCGCTGGCGGAGGCGAGGCCGGCGCGTTGCCCCATCCGCCTCGTCCACGGCCTCATCCACGACCTCGCCCCCTCCCCCTTCCCCTTACGGTTGGCTCTGCCACCGTGGGTGCAAGGGGAGGAGGGGCGCGTTGCCTAGCGGCGACCCTCGCCGCCACCGATGAAGGACCAGGATTCCCTTTCTCCATGGCGAATGGAGAGAGGGGATCAGAAGCTGAAGAGAAGCGAAGATGGAGGAGTGTGGGTTTTCGTCGCCCCCCTCTTGCTCCTTATAAAGGAGCAGGGTGGGGGCTCGACCGCCCCGCTCAGCCAATCAAGACGCAGGAAGAACAGGCGACTGGGACCGGCCTGCTGCCTCGGCCCGGTTTCCTGCCTCCACCGTCCGCGACCCCAGGCGCATGGAAGCCGCGTGGCTGGCGTGCAGGACCGAGGCGACGGATGAGGCGACCTCTCCTCGCCCCGTGATTGTGGGGAGCGGGCGCCTCGGAAACCGTGCCTCGGCCCCGTCCAGCAAACGAGCCGCGCCTCCACGCCTTCCTCCACATAAGGGGATAGCGCGAACCGTCCCCCTTTATTACAACGTGACGCATGCCTGCGGGGCTCAGCCCCGCGCACGCCGCCCACATCACGCACGCCTCTCCCCACGATGCCGCGTTCGACGCGTGCCGTTCGGGGAGGACGTGGTGGATGCAGAAGAAGATACAGCGTGACCCAGGCCACGCGTGCCCGTGCACTGTTTTGGGCCTGGCCCAACAGCGCTCGGCACCGTGTATGGCCCAGGCCCGGGGGCTCCTGTCGGTGTACTAAAGTAGGGGTACCTTAGTACCCCGAACTTGTGCACGGGCAGTCGTAGCACCCCGCGGCAAGGCTTGCCAGGCGATCGCCAAAACTCTTCGTGGTCCCTTTTTGGGCCATCCAAGAACAAAGTATTTGAGCCAAGGCCCCGGCAGGAGGAGCTTGCCGGCAAGGCCACCCGAAGAGAGCAAGGCCCCGGCAAGAGGAGCTTGCCGGGACGCCCGCTCGAAGCACAAGGCCCCGGCAAGAGGAGCTTGCTGGGAA
Source organism: Aegilops umbellulata (assembly GCA_032464435.1). Lineage (NCBI taxonomy): Eukaryota > Viridiplantae > Streptophyta > Magnoliopsida > Poales > Poaceae > Aegilops > Aegilops umbellulata. The sequence continues at coordinate 160,763,204 of CP136059.1, read as the reverse complement.
GGCCAACTGAGGCACGACAAGATACTTGCTGCGACGCGCCCCGCGTCCCGGCATGGACCGGTGAGCGACAAGCTCCCGGGCGCGACAAGGCACCAACCGCGGCAAGGCGCTTGCCGCGGCAAGTCACCACCCCGCGCCTGCGCTCCAGCTCATCCACCCACGCGTCGCTCTGGGGCTATTCCAGGCGTACGTGGCAAGAGGCTGCGCAGCCAGGGGCATGCGGTGGCGAAGCAACACTGACAGAGTAGCCATCGTGGCGAATGGTGGCGCTCCTGACGGCCCCTTTCCTACACTGTTTGGGAGACCCAGACGGGCATTTAATGCCCTTGTCCCCTGCCGTCAGAGTTAGGTATGATAGCACTGTGCAAACAGCTGTACCCAACACAGCGTTTTCCAGTTTTACCCCCGCCTACGTTGCCACCTGTGGGTAACCCCTTGCACATATAAAAGGAGGCCCCATGCCCAACAGGAGGGAAGGAGGCCATTCACGCTCGGTCTCGCCAGCGGCTCGCGTGTACTGTAGCACCACACGCTCCCGAGCAAGAACACAATACAAAAGCACAAAGCAGCAGTAGGGTTTTACGCATCCGTGCGGCCTGAAGCTGGGTAAATCTCCTTGTGTGCATCGCCTCAATCCGCTATTCGCGCGACCTCCGCCCCCCGCCAAACCAAGAAAGGGGCTCGGTCCCCATAGGTGTCCATGGAGGCAGATTTCCCGCCGACAAATTGTCTTACATATTTAGAAACATAATTAAAAAAAGCCACATGCGGCAAGCCCGAAATACACAAGGGCAAAATAAGAAGGAAGACAACGATTTGGCTCGCTGATCTCTACTTTCTTGATACATTGCTGTAGGCCGCGGGAACTAGTCTCCACGGCGAGCGGCGACGAGCTCTTTGTTGTCCTCAAGATGATGCTTGAGAGCATCCACGGATTCCTCCACCAGCCTTCTGCACTCGATGCGCAGCATGGCATTCTCGTCCATAAGTTTCTCAACAACGATGCCGGTCCTCTTCAACAAGGCAGTGGTCTGCTCCTGCTGCTCCGCACTTCCGACGATCGTCGCCCTCAGCAGGTTGCGCTAGGCTCGGAGCTTCGCATTGCTCTCATTCATTTGCCGGATGACGTTGGTAGACTGTTCAAACAAGGTTTTCAGGTCATCCTGCAACCTCGCCCACTTAATTACTGTTGAGCAATTGACAGAATTGAGCATAGTTATGAGAATATCTAGATATGATCATGTATATGGCATCACGTCCGCCACAAGTAGACCGAATCCTTCCTGCGTCTACTACTATTACTCCACACATCGACTGCTATCCAGCATGCATCTAGAGTATTATGTTCAAAAGAACAGAGTAACGCTTTAAGTAAGATGACATGATGTAGAGGGATAAACTCATGCAATATGATATAAACCCCATCTTGTTATCCTCGATGGCAACAATACAATACGTGCCTTGCTGCCCCTACTGTCACTGGGAAAGGACACCGCAAGATTGAACCCAAAGCTAAGCACTTCTCCCATTGCAAGAAAGATCAATCTAGTAGGCCAAACCAAACTGATAATTTGAAGAGACTTTCAAAGATAACCAATCATGCATAAAAGAATTCAGAAAAGATTCAAATATTGTTCATAAATAAACTTGGTCTATGGTCATTTTCATGAGAAAACCTTCACACATATGAGCTATCACCTACAAGATTTCATAGAGTTCAAGGAGATGAGGTAGGGTTACCTTCAGTTTTTGAAAAATTTAAAAAAATCAAAATATCACCAAATCTTTATTTCAAAGTGAATAAGAAGGATCTAAACATAGTTTTACATTTTTCATATTTTAAACGTGTTTTTAATAGTTTTTATATTAAAGCATATTTTTCAAAAGAAAATGTAAAAATATGAAGATTAATCAAAAAATTGTGAGACTTCGAATCTACACTATATAGATTGAATAGGTGTTAATACAAAACATTTGGCTCATTTGGAGCATATTTCTCAAATTCAAATTTTGTGACCTCCTCTAAATCACCTCAAATTTTGCACACATGATCTCCTACACAAACATAGATAGTTTGCCAAGGTTTTAGTTTTTTGCATTTTCTTGAATTTATACAAACATACATAGATAATTGATATGTCTCCAACGTATCTATAATTTTTGATTGCTCCATGCTATATTATCTACTGTTTTGGGCAATATTGGGCTTTATTATCCACTTTTATATTATTTTTGGGACTAACCTATTAACCAGAGGCCCAGCCCAGATTTACTGTTTTATGCCTATTTTAGTGTTTCGAAGAAAAGGAATATCAGACGGAGTCGAAACGAACGTAATCAACTTGAGAAGTTATTTTTGGAAGGAAAGCTACCGGATAGACTTGGACCCCACGTCAGGAGCCAAGGGAGGTGCTCGCGAGGGTGGGGGGCACGCCCACCCCCCTAGGGCGCGCCCCCTGCCTCGTGGGCCCCCCGAAGCTCTACCGACATACTTTCTGCACCCATATATACCTACGTACCCCAAAACTTCCAGAACAGAGATTAGATCGGGAGTTCCAACGCCGCAAGCCTCTGTAGCCACCAAAAGTCAATCGGGACCCTGTTCCGGCACCCTGCCGGAGGGGGGGGGGGAACCCCCGCGAGTGGCCATCTTCATCATCCAGGCACTCTCCATGACGAGGAGGGAGTAGTTCACCCTCGGGGCTGAGGGTATGTACCAGTAGCTATGTGTTTGATCTCTCTCTCTCGTGTTCTTGAGGTGATACGATCTTGATGTATCGCAAGCTTTGCTATTATAGTTGGATCTTATGTTTCTTCTCCCACTCTTCTCTCTTGTAATGGATTGAGTTTTCCCTTTGAAGTAATCTTATGGGATTGAGTCTTTAAAGATTTGAGAACACTTGATGTATGTCTTGCGTGGGATAACCGTGGTGACAATGGGTTATTCTATTGATTCACTTGATGTATGTTTTGGTGATCAACTTGCGGGTTCCGCCCATGAACCTATGCATAGGGGTTGGCACACGTTTTCGTCGTGATTCTCCAGTAGAAACTTTGGGCACTCTTTGAAGTACTTTGTGTTGGATTGAATAGATGAATCTGAGATTGTGTGATGCATATTGTATAATCATACCCACGGATACTTGAGGTGACATTGGAGTATCTAGGTGACATTAGGGTTTTGGTTGTTTTGTGTCTTAAGGTGTTATTCTAGTACGAACTCTAGGGCTATTTGTGACACTTATAGGAATAGCCCAACGGATTGATTGGAAAGAATAACTTTGAGGTGGTTTCGTACCCTACCATAATCTCTTCGTTTGTTCTCTGCTATTAGTGTCTTTGGAGTGACTCTTTGTTGCATGTTGAGGGATAGTTATATGATCCAACTATGTTATTATTGTTGAGAGGACTTGCACTAGTGAAAGATTGAACCCTAGGCCTTGTTTCCTATCATTGCAATACCGTTTACGCTAACTTTTACCATTAGTTACCTTGCTGTTTTTATATTTTCAGATTACAAAAACCTATATCTACCATCCATATTGCACTTGTATCACCATCTCTTCGCCGAACTAGTGCACCTATACAATTTACTATTTTATTGGGTGTGTTGGGGACACAAGAGACTCTTTGTTATTTGGTTGCAGGGTTGCTTGAGAGAGACCATCTTCATCCTACGCCTCCCACGGATTGATAAACCTTAGGTCATCCACTTGAGGGAAATTTGCTACTTTCCTACAAACCTCTGGACTTGGAGGCCCAACAACGTCTACAAGAAGAAGGTTGTGTAGTAGACATCAAGCTCTTTTCTGGCACCGTTGCCGGGGAGGTTATTGCTTGAAGGTATATCTTTAGATCTTGCAATCGAATCTTTTTTTTCTTGTTTTAGCACTAGTTTAGTTTATAAAAGAAAACTATAAAAAAATGGAATTGAGTTTACCTCATACGCTTCACCTTTTTAATATCTTTCATGAGTATGATGGAAAAGAAAATTGTGCCAAAGTGTTAGAAGAAGAATGCATTAAAATGTTTGGTACTAAAACTTTGAATGATGAGCATGATTGCAATGTTGTTAGTATGAATTCCTTGAATATCCATGATGCTAATGATATGTAAATCCACAAGCTTGGGGAAGCTATGTTTGATGATATTTTTTGCCCCCCAAGCTTTGATGAGAAAATTTAATATGATGAAAGCATGCCTCCTACTTATGATGATTATATTGATGAAAGTGGGTTTGGAGGAGTGTCAACTTTAGGAAGTAATAATCCCACTATTTTGGAGGATGTTGGATATTATTGTGATAATTATGAAAGTGGATTTGGAGAGGTCATGACTTTATTTAGTGATGAATCCACTATTTCGGAAGAGGTTCCAATTGATTATGAGAACAAAGTTGCTATCTATGATGATTATTGTGATGACTTGTATGATATTAAGAATAATGATAACCATGAAACTTTTCATCATGATTTTAGTTTTCAATTGGATTATGCCTCACATGATAATTATTTTGTTGAGTTTACTCCCACTATTCCGAATGAGAAGAATTTTGCTTATGTGGAGAGTAATAAAATTTCTATGCTAGTGGATAATGAAAAGAATGATTTAGGTGCTGGTTATATTGTTGAATTCATTCATGATGCTACTGAAAATTATTATGAGGGAGGAACATATGCTTGTAGGAATTGCAATAATATCAAGTTTCCTCTCTTTGTGCATAAAGTTTTGAAGTTATGCTAGTTCTGCCTTCCTATGTTAGTTGATTATTGTTCCCATAAGTTGTTTGCTCAAAAAATCCCTATGAATAGGAAGTGGGTTATACTTAAATGTGCTAGTCATATTCTTTATGATGCTCTCTTTATGTTTCAATTCTTATCTTTTATGTGAGCATCATTGAAATCATCATGCCTAGCTAGGGGCATTAAACATTAGCACTTGTTGGGAGGCAACCCAATTTTATTATAGTTTCTTGCTTTTTGGTTATGTTTAGGAATAAATAATCCATCTAGCTTCTGTTTAGATGTGGTTTTATGTTTTAATTAGTGTTTGTGCCAAGTAGAACCTTTGGGAAGACTTGGGTGAAGTCTTTATGATCATGCTGTAAAAAAAACAGAAACTTTAGCGCTCACGATATTAGCTAAAACTTTCTACTGGGAGTGATATTTAGTTGATTCTTTTTGCATATGATTACTAGACAAATTCCTCAGGTACACCAATTTATTTTCGAATTTTTGGAGTTCCATAAGTTTGCGTCAGTTACAGATTACTACAGACTGTTCTGTTTTTGACAGATTCTGTTTTTCGTGTGTTGTTTGCTTATTTTGATGACTCTGTGACTAGTAAAATAGTTTATAAACCATAGAGAAGTTTGAATACAGTAGGTTTAACACCAATATAAATAAATAATGAGTTCATTACAGTACCATGAAGTGATGTTTTCTTTTCTTTCGCTAACGGAGCTCACGAGTTTTCTGTTAAGTTTTGTGTTGTGAACTTTTCAAGTTTTGGGTAAAGATTCAATGGACTATGGAATAAGGAGTGGCAAGAGACTAAGCTTGGGGATTCCCAAGGCACCACAAGGTAATATTCAAGGATAACCAAGCGTCTAAGTTTGGGGATGCCCCGGAAGGCATCCCCTCTTTCGTTTTCGTTCATCGGTAACTTTACTTGGAGCTATATTTTTATTCACCACATGATATGTGTTTTGCTTGGAGCGTCATGTCATTTTGATTTGCTTTCTGTTTGAATAAAGTACCAAGATCTGAAATTCTTAAATGTTAGAGAATCTTCACATAGTTGCATAATTATTTAAGTACTCATTGATCTTCACTCATATCTTTTGGAGTAGTTTGTTGGTTGCTCTAGTACTTCACTTATATCTTTTAGAGCACGGTGGTGGACTTGTTTTATAGAAACTATTGGTCTCTCATGCTTCACTTAGATTATTTTGAGAGTCTTAAATAGCATGGTAATTTGCTTAAATAATCCAAATATTCTAGGTATTCAAGACTAGTAAAAGCTTTCTTATGAGTGTGTTGGATACTAAGAAAAGTTTGATGCTTGATGATTGTTTTGAGATATGGAGGTAGTGATATTAAAGTTGTGCTAGTTGAGTAGTTGTGAATTTGAGAAATACTTGTGTTAAAGTTTGCAAGTCCTGTAGCATGCACGTATGGTAAACGTTATGTAAAAAATTTGAAACATGAGGTGTTCTTTGATTGTCCTCCTTATGAGTGGCGGTCGGGGACGAGCGATGGTCTTTTCCTACCAATCTATTCCCCTAGGAGTATGCGCGTAGTGCTTTGGTTTTTGATGGCTTGTAGATTTTTGCAATAAGTATATGAGTTCTTTATGACTAATGTTGAGTCCATGGATTATACGCACTCTCACCCTTCCATCATTGCTAGCCTCTTCGGTACCGTGCATTGCCCTTTCTCACATTGAGAGTTGGTGCAAACTTCGCCGGTGCATCCAAACCCCGTGATATGATACGCTCTTTCACACATAAACCTCCTTATATCTTCCTCAAAAACAACCACCATACCTACCTATTATGGCATTTCCATAGCCATTCCGAGATATATTGCCATGCAACTTTCCACCATACCATTCATCATGACACATTCATCATTGTCATATTGCTAGCATGATCGTGTAGTTGACATCGTATTTGTGGCAAAGCCACCGTTCATAATTCTTTCATACATGTCACTCTTGATTCATTGCATATCCCGGTACACCGCCGGAGGCATTCATATAGAGTCATACCTTGTTCTAGTATATTGTTGTAATCATTGAGTTGTAAATAAATAGAAGTGTGATGATCATCATTTTCTAGAGCATTGTCCCAAGTGAGGTAAAAAAAAGAGAAAGGCCATAAAAAAAGAGAAGGCCCAAAAAAATGAGAGAAAAAGAGAGAAGGGACAATTTACTATCCTTTGCCACACTTGTGCTTTAAAGTAGCACCATAATCTTCATGATAGAGAGTCTCTTGTGATGTCACTTTGATATACTAGTGGGAACTTTTCATTATAGAGCTTGGCTTGTATATTCCAACGATGGGACTCCTCAAGTGCCCTAGGTCTTCGTGAGCAAGCAAGTTGGATGCACACCCACTTAGTTTATTTCGTTGAGCCTGCATACATTCATAGCTCTAGTGCATCCGTTGCATGGCAATCCCTACTCCTTGCATTAACATCAATCGATGGGCATCTCCATAGCTCATTGATTAGCCTCGTTGATGTGAGACTTTCTCCTTTTTTGTCTTCTCCACATAACCCCCATCATCATATTCTATTCCACCCATAGTGCTATATCCATGGCTCACGCTCATGTATTGCGTGAAGGTTTATGAGTTTGAGATTATTAAAGTATGAAACAATTGCTTGGCTTGTCATCGGGGTTGTGCGTGATGAGAGCATTCTTGTGTGACGAAAATGGAGCATGACTAAACTATATGATTTTGGAGGGATGAACTTTCTTTGGCCATGTTATTTTGAGAAGACATAATTGCTTAGTTAGTATGCTTGAAGTATTATTATTTTTATGTCAATATTGAACTTTTATCTTGAATCTTTCGGATATGAATATTCATATCACAATTAAGAAGAATTACATTGAAATTATGCCAACTAGCATTCCACATAAAAATTATCTTTTTTTCTCATTTACCTACTCGAGGACGAGCAGGAATTAAGCTTGGGGATGCCTGATACGTCTCCAACGTATTTATAATTTTTGATTGCTCCATGCTATATTATCTACTGTTTTGGGCAATACTGGGCTTTATTATCCACTTTTATATTATTTTTGGGACTAACCTATTAACCGGAGGCCCAGCCCAGATTTGCTGTTTTATGCCTATTTCAGTGTTTCGAAGAAAAGGAATATCAGACGGAGTCGAAACGGAATGAAATCAACTTGAGAAGTTATTTTTGGAAGGAAAGCTACCGGATAGACTTGGACCCCACGTCAGGAGCCAAGGGAGGTGCTCACGAGGGTGGGAGCGCGCCCACCCCCCAAGGGCGCGCCCCCTGCCTCGTGGGGCCCTCGAAGCTCTACCGACGTACTTTCTGCACCCATATATACCTACGTACCCTAAAACTTCCAGAACAGAGATTAGATCAGGAGTTCTGCCACCACAAGCCTCCGTAGCCACCAAAAGTCAATCGGGACCCTGTTCTGGCACCCTACCAGAGGGGGGAACCCTCACCGGTGGCCATCTTCATCATCCCGGTGCTCTCGATGACGAGGAGGGAGTAGTTCACCCACGGGGTTGAGGGTATGTACTAGTAGCTATGTGTTTGATCTCTCTCTCTCTCTCTCTCTCTCTCTCTCTCTCGTGTTCTTGAGGTGATATGATCTTGATGTATCGCGAGCTTTGCTATTATAGTTGGATCTTATGTTTCTTCTCCCCCTCTTCTCTCTTGTAATGGATGGAGTTTTCCCTTTGAAGTAATCTTATCGGATTGAGTCTTTAAAGATTTGAGAACACTTGATGTATGTCTTGCGTGGGATAACCGTGGTGACAATGGGTTATTCTATTGATTCACTTGATGTATGTTTTGGTGATCAACTTGCGGGTTCCGCCCATGAACCTATGCATAGGGGTTGGCACACGTTTTCATCATGATTCTCCGGTAGAAACTTTGGGCACTCTTTGAAGTACTTTGTGTTGGACTGAATAGATGAATCTGAGATTGTGTGATGCATATTGTATAATCATACCCACGGATACTTGAGGTGACATTGGAGTATCTAGGTGACATTAGGGTTTTGGTTGATTTGTGTCTTAAGGTGTTATTCTAGTACGAACTCTAGGGCTGTTTGTGACACTTATAGGAATAGCCCAACAGATTGATTGGAAAGAATAACTTTGAGGTGGTTTCGTACCCTACCATAATCTCTTCGTTTGTTCTCTGCTATTAGTGTCTTTGGAGTGACTCTTTGTTGCATGTTGAGGGATAGTTATATGATCCAACTATGTTATTATTGTCGAGTGGACTTGCACTAGTGAAAGTATGAACCCTAGGCCTTGTTTCCTATCATTGCAATACCATTTACGCTCACTTTTACCATTAGTTACCTTGCTGTTTTTATATTTCAGATTACAAAACCTATATCTACCATCCATATTTCACTTGTATCACCATCTCTTCGCCGAACTAGTGCACCTATACAATTTACAATTTTATTAGGTGTGTTGGGGACACAAGAGACTCTTTGTTATTTGGTTGCAGGGTTGCTTGAGAGAGACCATCTTCATCCTATGCCTCCCACGGATTGATAAACCTTAGGTCATCCACTTGAGGGAAATTTGCTACTGTCCTACAAACCTCTGCACTTGGAGGCCCAACAACGTCTACAAGAAGAAGGTTGTGTAGTAGACATCAATAATTTGCTGGTGGGAAAAATCATGCATTTGATTTGATTAATAAACATGATACCAATAACATGTGTGATCAGTGAAGCAACACTGAAGCAACATGTGTGATCAATGAAGCAACACTGAAGTGATCAGTGAAGCAACACTGAAACAACATGTCTGATCAGTGAAGCAACACTGAAACAACATGTTTGATCACTGCAGCACCTAACTCTCTAGCTCACAACATCTAAACAGAACTAACCATACACCACCGACAAATATAAGGACAGACAAATATAGATAGAATAATACGTTACTAGCATCACCACAGATTAAGTTCACACCATAAACTGCCACATTAAGTTTACCATAAGTAACCGGACCCTAAGTACCCAAAAGATTGAGATTCAGTTCACATCATCACACCATCACATCATCATCACATCACTTTATGCCAGAGTCAGGGCCTTTGCGAGCGCAGCATGCTGCCCCCTGAACATGTAGTCGTCCCCGCGGATCGCTACATCCTCTGCATGAGACAGAAGGTGATCGAAGCGGCCATCCTTGGGCTTTGGCTTGGTGGTGCAGTAGGGCCAGTGCCACTTCTTGAACTTGTGATTGTAGAAGGAAGCAACTCCCTTGGCCTTGATCTTCTGCACCTCCTTGGTTGTGAAGGACGCGACATTTCCCTTGTACACATCATCTCCAGAATCATACTGCACACATGAATGAATTGCATTAATACTTTATATATTCATATACACCATGTCAAAGGAACTAAATGAACAAGGGATAGGCTTACTTCATATTCAGAATCGTCTCTAAACGCCCCCTCGTACGGGTCGTAGTCGGCCAGCTTCCTCTTTCTCCCCCCAACCATCATCCTCATGAATATACAATTACATGCATCACTAGTAGCCAATTGAAAATTTAGATATGCACATGACACATTGATCATAGGGCTAATATACTCCCAATATCAGAAATGTTTTAGAAGTGGGGTTTTTTATTTCTGTGCCCCTTAGCTCTATGCATTCAAAAACCACATCCATCACTAGTATATCAATGTATTAGATTTGTACACACATTGATCAAAAAACCCAATATGACATTCAAATAACACATTGATCATTGGTCATGCACACACATTTGAAGAATAGAGCTAATATAACAACATATTGTGGACAAATTTATATACTAATGAATCAAATTTATATACTAATGAATCAAAAACCCCAATATGACAAATTTACACACATTGAATCAAATTTATAACTTCTTAATCAATGGATTCCATTTGGGCATATGACATTCAAAACCCCAATCTGAGTAACATTCAAAAACAAATCTAATAGGGACCCAATCTAAGGCAATGAATCTGAGTAGCATTAAAAACCCCAATCTGTGAGCATAGCATTAAAAAACCCAATGTGTTCACAACATCTAGCATTTTTGCAACGAATTTATCCAAATCCCAATCTAAAAACCCCAATCATTGCAGCACCTAAAATCATAGTTCACAAAATAGCATTTTTGCAACGAATTTATCCAACAAACCCTAGTCCAAAACCCCCCGCCCCCCAACCCATACCCTACAGAAAACCCCGGCCCATCCATCAAACCAACTATTCTAACCATCTAAACTACCGTATGAATCCCAATCTAACCAATGCAACTAGGGAGCAATTAACTCTGCAAGCTAAGAAAGTGCAAATACCTCCTCCTCCACGGCAGGCGGCGCAACGGGGGCATCTGGATGGACTGCGCTGCTCGACGCCTTCACCTTCTACAACGATGAGGCGGAGCCCACCACATCCGCAGCGGTTGCGAGTTCCCCGCACCACCATGGATGCCTCCGACATCCGCGGTCACTGCGCCTGGACCCTGCAGCTGCACCACATCTCCGGCCGCTGCGTCGGCGTCGCCACAAGCATCGGCGATCTGACAGATGGAGGTGATGAAGGTGAGGAAGAGGATGCGGTGGGGGAGAGCAAGACGGTGCGGTGGAGGCAGTGGAGGAGAGCGAGACGATGCCAGTGGGGGAGAGGAAGACGATGCAGCAGGAAGGGGATTTGGGGGAAAATGGTAGGGGCGATGGAGGTGGTTGCCCTCTTTATATGATGGGACGTTCCGGGCATGTCCATGGACACGTGCTACCCCACGACCGCGGTCTCGCATGCTCCCACATTTACGCAGCCCCACTCATCAGCTAACGGTCAAAGGCATTGACCCGACGGTAACGTCCGTTGTAAACTGTTCTGAGGGTTTTGGGCAAGGGAGTGGGGAAAAGTGAGCAGAAGTTAACAGAGTGGGGACGAATGAGTAGAGCTAAGGAACCAGGAGCACAGAAATAAAAAGCCCATTTTGTATTGTTATACATGTGACAAGAATCAAATTTGGCTGTACTCAATTAACCCGATCAAGGTCTTCCTTACGTGTGTTGCAGGGAAACAATGGGAGACACTGCGGTTTACCATCGAGGTTTGTTCAAGCAGGGTCCTTTGGCTAATAGCACATTATTGTGCATTTGCAGGAATCATTCTAATATTTAGGTTTCTTACAATTTGGTCTTGCACATGTAGGTTCTGCTGTCAGAGGCTTAGACCCACTGTTCGACCCATTTTGCATATGGGGAAATGAGATGTCCATGAATATCAGTCAAGTCAAGAAACTCAGAAAGATTGTTAGGATGAAGAAACTTGCGGTGAATAACAGCAAGATCTTTGTTTGCACAATGAAGAAGACATCAGTCAACTATAGGATGGTACCAACTCTTTTACCTTGTTTTTACCCCTTGCGCCAATTCAAAATTTACAACAGCGATTTATGCATAGCTTTGTTTTTAGTACTTTTCAAAGCAGTTCACCGATGATTACCTCTCAAACCACCTGCATGGTCAAGAGGCGAGGAAGGTATTCATTCAACACCCATGGTACAATATTGAAGTCTTGCTGAAGAGGATGAAGGTTAGGCGGGCAATTATCCATAGCCACTGGCCGAAAGTTGCAAGGACATTCAATATCACTGAAGGCTCAATATTTGCCTTCCACTTCTGTAGTTTCCTAGATGAGATTCATCTGTCTATTTACCGTGTATGATGCTACTTTCCAAAGGTTTTTGATGCTGGATGTGAAACTTGGTGTTGTTGTGTAATGGCGTAACTAAGTGCCGAAGCTATCTGATGTAATTCGATTACGAAATCCTGGTTGCTTTTATAGGGATATGAAATATCTGGCGTGTTTTATAAGACATATAAGTTTGATTTGTACATGGATTATATATAATAGGCTAATTACCCTGCTTATTGGGGTTTTCTATTGCAGACGATTACTCAGACATCACCGTGGGCGATGAACTCAAACAACGCGCACAGTTTCTAGAAAGTAGGCGTGTTCGATCAACTAACAATCACACACGGCTTCTGGCAGCGAACTGCTTGCGTTAGGCCACCTTGCACAAACGTTTCCACACAAAGAACTGTGTGTGATATACATACCTACAGAAATGATTTTCTAGGATTCACTGTGTTGGATGTACATACCTACGGAAATGATTTTTTGGGATTCACCGTGTGGGATGTACATACCTACGGAAATGATTTTCTGGGATTCACCGTGTGGGATGTACATACCTACGAAAACGATTTTCGGGGATTCACCGTGTGGGATGTACATACCTACGGAAATGATTGGGTTTCAATGCCTCGCTCGATCGCACACGGCCCCAGCCTAAAGTACGAGGAGGGCCTATCCCCGACAATTTCTGGGTCGTGTGGGAAGGACACCCTATCACACACACTCACTTGTCGACGGTTTCAAATGCCGTCGCGGAAAGGGGTTAAAAACCATTTATTTAGCATGTCGCTTTACCAGTGTGGGCTTTCCGGCATTCGATTACTTACGGTCCGTTACTGGCATGTTCCGTTTGTGGGCCAAATTCAGCCCGTGGTTAAAGTCGGGCCCGTCTGTGGCCCATTAAACCATTGGGCCATTTTCATGATGTCATCACATATGGCCCATTAACGACCCATAATGTCTGCCGTTCGAATTAAGCCCGTTGTACACATGGGCCTGTTAACGGCTGAGGGAGTCCTGGATTAGGGGGTATCCGGATAGCTGGACTATAACCTTTGGCCGGACTGTTGGACTATGAAGATACAAGATTGAAGACTTTGTCCTGTGTCCGGATGGGACTTTCCTTGGCATGGAAGGCAAGCTTGGCAATATGGATATGTAGATCTCCTCCCATTGTAACCGACCCTATGTAATCCTAGCCCCCTCCAGTGTCTATATAAACCGGAGGGTTTAGTCCGTAGGACACAACAAGAACAACAATCATACCATAGGCTAGCTTCTAGGGTTTAGCCTCTCTGATCTCGTGGTAGATCTACTCTTGTACTACCCATATCATCAATATCAATCAAGCAGGAGTAGGGTTTTACCTCCACCGAGAGGGCCCGAACCTGGGTAAAAACATCGTGTCCCTTGCCTCCTGTTGCCATCCGCCTAGACGCACAGTTCGGGACCCCCTACCCGAGATCCGCCGGTTTTGACACCGACATTGGTGCTTTCATTGAGAGTTCCTCTGTGTCGTCGTCATCAGGCTTGATGGCTCCTTCGATCATCGTTGGCAATGCAGTCCAGAGTGAGACTTTTCTCCCCGGACAGATCTTTGTATTCGGCGTCTTTGCACTGTGGGCCAATTCGCTTGGCCATCTAGAGCAGATTGAAAGCTACGCCCCTGGCCATCAGGTCAGGTTTGGAAGCCTAAACTACACAGCCGATATCCGCGGATACTTGATCTTCGACGGGTTCGAGCCCCTGCCGAGTGCGTCGCACTGTCATGATGGGCATGATTTAGCTCTGCCGCCGAATAGTGCCCTGGAGGCCGCACCCTCATGCGCTCCGACCTTTATTTCGGAGCCAACTGCGCCGACTGAGGGCGGGTGGCTAGACCCCGCCGCGGGGGCTGCAGTCTCAACGGTGATCGAGCCGAACACCAGCCTCTGAACCAGTCTCAACGTCGAGGCCCATGACTCCACATTGTCGGACTCTTCTCCGAACTCTGAACCCTCCGCGCCCCTGCCAATCAAATCTGATTAGGCGCCAATCATGGAGTTCACCGCCGCGGATATCTTTCAGCACTCGCCCTTCGGCGACATACTGAATTCACTAAGGTCTCTCTCTCTTTGTCAGGAGAGTCATGGCCGGATTATGACCGGCAGGATTGGGATGCGAACGACGAAGAAATTCGACGCCCACCCACCACCCACTTCATAGCCACTGTCGATGATTTAACTGACATGCTAGACTTCGACACCAAAGACATCGACGGTATGGACGACGATGCTGGAGACGAACAGGAACCAGCGCCCACAGGGCACTGGACAGCCACCTCATCCCACGATGTATACATGGTGGACACACCCAAAGGAAACGAAGACGAAGAATGGGAGGACGCAACGAAGGATCGTTCCTCCGAAAAACAGTCAAAGCGGCGACGTAAGCGCCGCTCCAAACCCTGCCTCGACAGAGACAGCGGTCATACAGACCCAGCCACAGAGCAGGGCGAGCCGGCGGACGACGAACACGACATCGAGCAACCGTCCGAACAAGGCAACTTGGATAACCAAACCGAACAACCCGTCCTCGGCAAAGATAACAGTCCGGATGACCTCACGCCGGACAAATTCCTGGAGCAGAAGAACCTCCATAAAAGGCTTGTCGCCACTGCGCGCAGCCTGAAAAAGCAGAAGCGGAAGCTCAAGACTGCGGAAGATGCACTCAGAATCAGATGGAGCAAGGTATTCAGCACCGCAGACAAATATGGCGGCAGCCGCCACACAAAGAGCTACCCGAAGTGAAAGCTATTGCCTGAATTTGATGAGGAGGCCTTAGAGCCCCCGCAATCAAAAAACAAATCAGCCATCCGGCCAGATAGACGACCTCATGGCCAACATAGAGCGGCAAATGGCACCGCACACAAGCCAGCACGCGGTCCACACGAGGACTCGCATAAAAAAGATGGCCCAAACAGATCTATCTACGGGCCAAGAAAGCACGCTCTAGCGAGCAATGCAACACAAAAAATATCCAAACAACACGGCACAACCAAATACAGGGGTGCCGCACACCCCCTATGTTTCACCGATGAGGTGCTGGACCATGAATTCCCAGCGGGATTCAAACCCGTAAACATAGAGGCATATGACGGAACTGCAGACCCGGGGATCTGGATTGAGGATTATATCCTCCACATCCACATGGCTCGAGGAGATGACCTCCATGCCATCAAATACTTACCCCTCAAGCTCAAAGGGCCAGCCCGGCATTGGCTTAAAGGCCTCCCCGAAAACACCATTGGAAGTTGGGAAGAGCTCGAGGACGCTTTTCGGGCAAATTTTCAAGGGACCTATGTCGGACCACCGGATGCAGACGATTTAAGTCACATAACTCAACAACCCGGAGAGTCAGCCCGGAAGCTCTGAAACAGATTTCTTACTAAAAAGAACCAAATAGTCGACTGTCCGGATGCCGAAGCCTTAGCAGCTTTCAAACATAGCGTTCGAGATGAATGGCTCGCCAGACACCTCGGTCAAGAAAAGCCAAGAACAATGGCCGCGTTAACAAGCCTCATGACTCGCTTTTGCGCGGGGGAGGACAGCTGGTTGGCAAGATGCAGCACCAGCGACCCAAGTACATCCGAAGTCAGGGATGGAAACGAGAAGCCACGACGCAGCAAAGACCAGCGCCAGAATAAGGGAAACAACCCGAAGAGCACGACAGTTAACGCCGGATTCAAAAGCTCTCGGCAGGGTCAACAAAAGCTGCCCCTCAAAGATAACAGGGACGAACTGTCTAACCTAAACAAAATCCTTGTCAAGATATGTCAAATCCACAGCACCCCTGGGAAGCCTCCAAATCATACCCACAGAGAATGTTGGGTCTTCAAGCAATATGGCAAACTCAACGCCGAACACAAGGGGCTGGATACACCAAGTGAAGACGACGATGAACACAAACAAAGCAGTGGGGAACAAAAGAAATTCCCACAAGAAGTCAAAACAGTGAACGTACTACACGTGACAAAAGGGAAAAACGAAGTGGCGCCCATAGAGATACGTGCCATGCGGCCTATCACAAAGGAGTTTCGCCACTGGTTGTCAAAACCGATCACCTTCGACCATCGGGATTACTCTCGAAGTATCCGGCACGCAGGCTGGGCTGCCTTGGTATTAGACCCGATAATCGACGGATACCACTTCACGCGAGTCCTGATGGACGACGGCATCAATTTTTACCTGATATATCAGGACACAATCCGAAAAAATGGGGATAGACCCAACAAAAATCAGCCATAGCAATACTTCCTTTAAAGGAGTTACGCCAGGCCCAGGGGCTCATTGCACGGGCTCCCTCCTACTAGAAGTTACGTTCGGTTCACCCGATAACTTCCGTAGAGAAAAGCTGACCTTCCACATCGCTCCATTTAAAAGTGGTTGTCAAGCACTACTGGGACGCGAAGCTTTCGCTCGGTTTAATGCAATACCACACTATGCGTCTCTCACGCGTAAGATGCCCAGTCCACAAGGCATCATTTCAGTAAAGGGAAATATTGAGCGCTCCTTGCGCGCGGAAGACTGTGCGGCTGCCTTGACAGTCGCACACTAAACTACCCCACCAACCAGAGCGCATAATGGGTCGTTAAGACCACGGACACGGCTGGACGAGTCCGGCGTAACCATATAATTACTAATGGTTTGATGGTTATACATCCCTATACAAAGGGCTCTGCACACGTAAACAAGCAGCAACAAAACTCAATTCCTCCCACCTTGAATCATACTTCGTTTATTTATTATAACATGCATTTTGCACGACTACTTTTTCAACTAAGTTCCTCTCTTTTATAGATGAACATCGCACTACACCCGTCCAGGACACGGCACAACGGAGACACAGGCGCAGACGTGTAGTAGGGACCCGTTCCAAGGATTCTTTTCAGATTAAGACCCTGCGTAAACCTTTTTTACTGTCTCTTGTTGATACATGTCCCCCGGACTCTCCGTACAACCGAGAAGGGGGCCGACGTCTTGGCATGTGTCAGAATATTGCACGTACCTGGACACTATGGGCTTATTACAAAGGGCACTGTTCATCCCGTTTACAATCATAAAGACCGAATACCTTAGGGAGTGTTCGGCGTCGCGAGTTTGGCCTTATATGCATCAGCTCCGAATCATGTCTTTGGTCAAATGTTGGTTTGCCCGGCTCCTGTGTTTTGCTGCCTTATGTTCCGCTCTATCGGCTAAGGCGGCACCAGGAGAACTACTGCGATTGTGCCCCGGTTCAGCCAGGCGAGCACCTCAGTAGAGAAAGCCGAAAACTGACTGTCATGATGTAGCGCGAGACTGGTCAACCACTCGATGACCTATCGGAATCTTCGGGATTCCTTCGCATTGACGAAGGGCTGTTTCCCGGCCAGGCACACATGCGCCCCGAATCCGGGCGAGCGCGGCGCCACCAGGGGCTATATAGTAGCCCCACTATCAAACTCCTATGGCTAAGTGAAAGTGATAAAGCATTATAGTCTGGTTGCCTAGTTCGCTGCGCTACCACCTCCTTAATGGACCAAGACGTTGGATCAAGTGTGATGATGCGCCTTCCGCGAACACCCCCGCATTATATGTGTGGGGGCTGAAGCCGACGACTGCCATCTTTCAGGTTATATATACATATACGTAAACGGCCGCACAGGAGGTATTATAATTCTTGCAGGCACAAGTATAAAAAGCCTCTACATTTCAGCGAAATATTGTTTTCAATAGAATACATGTTATTTGAACATAATATCCTTCGAGCACTGCGTCTCTATTAAACGAGCGCCCTCCAGGACTTCTTGAAAGCAGTGCTCGACAGGTACTCAGCTTTCGTCCGAATCTTGGGCTGCAACGGCGGTGGCCTCCATCTCCGCCCAGTATATCTTGAGACGGGCAAGGGCCATCCGCGCACCCTCCACGCATGCTGACCTCTTCATCGCATTGATATACGGCACCACACCAAGGAACTGCTGCACCGAGTTAAAATAAATGTTCGGCTTTGGCCTTTCCGGCCACAGATGATCCACGACATACCTCATGGCGAGTCCGGACAACCTATTGAGCTCGGCCCATTCGACCAAACGATCGGTCAATGAAGGCGGACGCTTTGGATTGTTGAAATGTGACCAGAATAAAATTTCCACTTCGCGATCCTTCTGATCTCGGAAGTGTTCGGCCGCATCAGCAGCACTCGCCGCCAAATCCAAATACGCGTCCGCCGAACTCCACATCCGGTCCAACGGAGCATATTTAGGATCTCCGAACTTCATCCGCAGCATAAAGGGCTTCCCAGCTGTGATATCTCCGGCCTGACGCAGCTCCTCCTTCATCGCTCTCATCGCAGAATGAGCATCCTTGGCTGCCGTAGTGGCCTTCTCCAGTTCTGTCCGCTCCGCCCGGTCTTCCTTTTCAAGAAGCTTACAGCGGTCGGCAGCGTTCTTCAACTTCACAGCCATATCGGCCATTTCCTCCTTGCTATGGCAGTGAGCAGCCTGTTCGGCCTTTAGCTCCTCAACCGCCTTTAAGGCAGCCGCGTCGCTTTTCCTGGCTTGTTCTTTAGCTCGGGCAAGCTCTGCCCGAAGGTTCTCCACGACGGTAGCCCCATCTGCGTTAAGCACACACATTATAAGATACTGGCATCAAGCTCCTCTTACCAGGTGTCCCCGGAGAAATTACATACCTTGTGCCTCGTCAAGCCGCTTGTTGAAAAGTGCGATGTCGGCATCTGCCACATCAAGTTGTCGCTTTAGTTCGGCAAATTCATCAGTCCGGCTGGCCACCGGACACTTCGCCACCTGCAGATGAAGGCGGCAAATTATACCTGGGACTATGATCCTCTATGTGTCGTCGTCTTTGACAACACCTAGAGTCTCAGGGGCTACTATCTACACAGGGCGCATCACAAAGTATGCCGTACTGTAAAAAAGGTGCATCATTCCACGTACCTCAAAGCCCGTCAGTAGACTCATGACAGCTTCATGCAACCCGCTTTCCGCTGATGAAATCCTTTCAATTACCGCACCCATCAACGCACGGTGCTCTTCTGAGATAGGCACCCGCCCTAGCAGATCCTTCAGTACCTCCGACCGTGCACCAGGCGGTGCGGACTCATTCGATTGCCTCTCCCAGAAGCCGGGCACGGAGGGCTTCGGGTGGCCATATTACTACATTCTGGCCTTACCGGATCAGGAGAAACCCTCCGTGACGACACCTCGGGGTCGCCCGCCTCGTGAGGCGGTATGGCAGGGGGAGGCGTTCCAGTCTCCATCATCTCCGGAAGAAGAACCCCTGAAGACGAGCTCTGCTGAGATGGGCTAAGACCCGAACTACAAGGCAAATTTTTGGTTATTTTCCTCAGAAGTGAAGCAAGTATTTTTCTCGTTATTAAACACCCCTTTTATTTACGGCTCGATGGAGGGCTGATCCCCTTGAGGGCACAGTACGGCTAGGGTATCCCCTGGCGCAGGACCCTCTGGCAAAGACTTTTTCCCCCGCTTTGATATCAGTTTCTCCGGGTCTTCAGAGGCGGTCCTCTTCTTCCCCTGAGGAGAGGAATTTTTGATTCCTCCCTTCCGGACAACCTCCTCCACGGAGGCAGTATCTTCCTTGTTCCCCCCTACGTTTCCTTCCGAAGGCACGATCTCCAGCATCCTGGTTAACACGGGATCTGGCAAGGTCTCAGGAAGGGGGGCCGGACACTTGATCAACTTCGCCTTTGCTATCCACTCCTGGTTCAAGAACGGCTCCTTTTTAAGGGCAATATTGCGATAAATGAACAGATAGCGTGTCCGGGCACAGGGCTACTTACTTGAGTATCCGGACGATTGTAGCTCAGGCCTACATCCTCAGTCAAATCCGGACACACTACTTGTGGTCCGAAGAACAACTTGTACATCTCCACGGGCGTCATGCCAAGAAAATGTTGGAGAGCTCGCGGTCCCTCCGGATTGAACTCCCACAGACGGAGGGGGCGACGTTTGCAGGGCAGGACTCGGCGAATCAACATGACCTGCGTCACCGCGACCAGACTGACATCACTCACCAGGAGATCACGGATGCGGCTCTACAATGGGGCCACATCCTTTGCTAGCCCCCAGTCCAGCCCCTTATTGACCCATGACGTTAGTCGGGGCGGGGGACCCTGTTGGAAATATGCCCTAGAGGCAATAATAAAAGGATTATTATTATATTTCCTTGTTCATGATAATTGTCTTTTATTTATGCTATAACTGTGTTATCCGGAAATCGTAGTACATGTGTGAATACATAGACACCAACATGTCCCTAGTAAGCCTCTAGTTGACTAGCTCGTTGATCAACAGATAGTCATGATTTCCTGACTATGGACATTGGATGTCATTGATAACGAGATCACATCATTAGGAGAATCATGTGATGGACAAGACCCAATCCTAAGCATAGCACAAGATCATATAGTTCGTTTGCTAGAGCTTTTCCAATGTCAAGTATCTTTTCCTTAGACCATGAGATCGTGTAACTCCCGGATACCGTAGGAGTGCTTTGGGTGTACCAAACGTCACAACGTAACTGGGTGACTATAAAGGTGTACTACGGGTATCTCCGAAAGTGTCTGTTGGGTTGACACGGATCGAGACTGGGATTTGTCACTCCGTATGACGGAGAGGTATCTCTGGGCCCACTCGGTAATGCATCATCATAATGAGCTCAATGTGATCAAAGTGTTTGACCACGGGATCATGCATTACGGTACGAGTAAAGTGACTTGCCGGTAACGAGATTGAACGAGGTATTGGGATACTGACGATCGAATCTCGGGCAAGTAAAATACCGATTGACAAAGGGAATCATATACAGGGGTTGATTGAATCCTCGACATTGTGGTTCATCCGATGAGATCATCGAGGAGCATATGGGAGCCAACATGGGTATCCAGATCCCGTTGTTGGTTATTGGCCAGAGAGCTGTCTCGGTCATGTCTGCGTGTCTCCCGAACCCGTAGGGTCTACACACTTATGGTTCAGTGACGCTAGGGTTGTATAGAGATGAGTATGCAGTAATCCGAAAGTTGTTCGGAGTCCCGGATGAGATCCCAGACATCACGAGGAGTTCCGGAATGGTCCGGAGGTAAAGAATTATATATAGGAAGTGCAGTTTCGGCCATCGGGAGAATTCGGGGGTCACTGCTATTGTACCGGGACCACCGGATGGGTCCCGGGGGTCCACCGGGTGGGGCCACCCATCCCGGAGGTCCCCATGGGCTGAAATGGGGAGGGGAACCAGCCCATAGTGGGCTGGTGCGCCCCCCTTGGGCCCCTGCGCCTAGGGTTGGAAACCCTAGGGTGGGGGGCGCCCCACTTGCCTTGGGGGGCACTCCACCCCCCTTGGCCGCCCCCCCATGAGATCCCATCTCCCAGGGCCGACGCCCCCCAGGGGGCCTATATAAAGGGGGGGAGGGAGGGCAGCCGCACCCTGAAGTCTTGGCGCCTCCCTCTCCCCTGCTACACCTCTCCCTCTCGCAGAAGCTCGGCGAAGCCCTGCTGCGGTGACTGCTGCATCCACCACCACGCCGTCGTGCTGCTGGATCTTCATCAACCTCTCCTTCCCCCCTTGCTGGATCAAGAAGGAGGAGACGTCACGCTGACCGTATGTGTGTTGAACGCGGAGGTGCCATCCGTTCGGCGCTAGGATCTCCGGTGATTTGGATCACGACGACTACGACTCCCTCATCCCCGTTCTTTGAACGCTTCCTCTCTCGATCTACAAAGGTATGTAGATGCACTCCGATCACTCGTTGCTAGATGAACTCATAGATAGATCTTGGTGAAACCGTAGAATTTTTTTTATTTTCTGCAACATTCCCCAACAGTGGCATCATGAGCTAGGTCTATGAGTAGTTCTCTTTGCACGAGTAGAACACAATTTGTTGTGGGCGTAGATGTTGTCACCTTTCTTGCCGCTACTAGTCTTATTTTGCTTCAGTGGTATTGTGGGATGAAGCGGCCCGGACCGACCTTACACGTACGCTTACGTGAGACAGGTTCCACCGACTGACATGCACTAGTTGCATAAGGTGGCTAGCGGGTGTCTGTCTCTCCCACTTTAGTTGGAGCGGATTTGACGAAAAGGGTCCTTATGAAGGGTAAATAGAAGTTGACAAATCACGCTGTGGCTTTCACGTAGGTAAGAAAAACGTTCTTGCTAGAACCCTATTGCAGCCACGTAAAATTTGCAACAACAATTAGAGGACGTCTAACTTGTTTTTGCAGCAAGTGTTTTGTGATGTGATATGGCCAAAGTTGTGATGAATGATGAATGATATATATGTGATGTATGATATCATGTTCTTGTAATAGGAATCACGACTTGCATGTCGATGAGTATGACAACCGGCAGGAGACATAGGAGTTGTCTTTATTTTTTGTATGACCTGCGTGTCATTGAGAAACGCCATGTAAATTACTTTACTTTATTGCTAAACGTGTTAGCCGTAGTAGTAGAAGTAATAGTTGGCGAGCAACTTCATGGAGACACGATGATGGAGATCATGATGATGGAGATCATGGTGTCATGCCGGTGACAAGATGATCATGGAGCCCCAAGATGGAGATCAAAGGAGCTATATGATATTGGCCATATCATGTCACTATTATTTAATTGCATGTGATGTTTATCATGTTTTTGCATCTTGTTTACTTAGAACGACGGTAGTAAATAAGATGATCCCTCATAATAAATTTCAAGAAAGTGCTCCCCCTAACTGTGCGCCGTTGCGACAGTTCGTTGTTTCGAAGCACCACGTGATGATCGGGTGTGATAGATTCCAACGTTCACATACAACGGGTGTAAGCCAGATTTACACATGCAAACACTTAGGTTAACTTGACGAGCCTAGCATGTACAGACATGGCCTCGGAACACAAGAGACCGAAAGGTCGAACATGAGTCGTATAGAAGATACGATCAACATGGAGATGTTCACCGATGATGACTAGTTCGTCTCACGTGATGATCGGACACGGTCTAGTCAAGTCAGATCATGTATCACTTAGATGACAAGAGGGATGTCTAATCTGAGTGGGAGTACATTATATAATTTGATTAGATGAACTTAATTATCATGAACTTAGTCTAAATAAACTTTGCAATATGTCTTGTAGATCAAATGGCCCACGCTAATGTCAACCTCAACTTCAGCGCGTTCCTAGAGAAAACCAAGCTGAAAGATGATGGCAACAACTGTACGGACTGGGTCCGGAACCTGAGGATCATCCTCATAGCTGCCAGGAAACAATATGTCCTAGAAGCACCGCTAGGTGAAGCTCCCATCCAAGAGAACCAAGACGTTATGAACGCTTGGCAACAGTGTGCTGATGATTACTCCCTCGTTCAGTGCGGCATGCTTTACAGCTTAGAACCGGGGCTCCAAAAGCGTTTTGAGCAACACGGAACATATGAGATGTTCGAAGAGCTGAAAATGGTTTTCCAAGCTCATGCCCGGGTCGAGAGATATGAAGTCTCCGACAAGTTCTACAGTTGTAAAATGGAGGAAAATAGTTCTGTCAGTGAGCACATACTCAAAATGTCTGGGTTGCACAACCGCTTGTCCCAGCTGGACATTGACCTCCCGAACGAGGCGGTCATTGACAGAATCCTTCAGTCGCTCCCACCTAGCTACAAGAGCTTTGTGATGAACTACAATATGCAGGGGATGGAAAAGACCATTCCCGAAGTATTTTCAATGCTGAAATCAGCGGAGGTAGAAATCAAAAAGGAACATCAAGTGTTGATGGTCAATAAAACCACCAAGTTCAAGAAAGGCAAGGGTAAGAAGAACTTCAAGAAGGACGGCAAGGATGTTGCCGCGCCCGGTAAGCCAATTGCCGGGAAGAAGTCAAAGAATGGACCCAAGCCTGAGACTGAGTGCTTTTATTGCAAAGGGAAGGGTCACTGGAAGCGGAACTGCCCCAAATACTTAGCGGACAAGAAGGCCGACAACACTAAAGGTATATGTGATATACATGTAATTGATGTGTACCTTACCAGTGCTCGTAGTAGCTCCTGGGTATTTGATACTGGTGCCGTTGCTCATATTTGTAACTCAAAGCAGGACATGCGGAATGAGCGGAGATTGGCGAAGGATGAGGTGACGATGCGCGTCGGGAATGGTTCCAAGGTCGATGTGATCGCCGTCGGCACGCTACCTCTACATTTACCTATGGGATTAGTTTTAAACCTCAATAATTGTTATTTGGTGCCAAGTTTGAGCATGAACATTGTATCAGGATCTCGTTTAATACGAGATGGTACTCATTTAAATCCGAGAATAATGGTTGTTCTATTTATAAGAGAGATATGTTTCATGGTCATGCTCCGATGGTCAATGGTTTATTCTTAATGAATCTCGAACGTGATGTTACACATATTCATAGTGTGAATACCAAAAGATGTAAAGTTGATAACGATAGTCCCACATACTTGTGGCACTGCCGCCTTGGTCACATTGGTGTCAAGCACATGAAGAAGCTCCATGCTGATGGACTTTTAGAGTCTCTCGATTATGAATCATTTGACACATGCGAACCATGCCTCATGGGCAAAATGACCAAGACTCCGTTCTCCGGAACGATGGAGCGAGCAACCAACTTATTGGAAATCATACATACTAATGTGTGCGGTCCAATGAGCGTTGAGGCTCGCGGAGGATATCGTTATGTTCTCACTCTCACTGATGACTTGAGTAGATATGGGTATGTCTACTTGATGAAACACAAGTCTGAGACCTTTGAAAAGTTCAAGGAATTTCAGAATGAGGTAGAGAATCAACGTGACCGAAAAATAAAGTTCTTATGATCAGATCATGGAGGATAATATTTAAGTCACGAATTTGGCACACACTTAAGGAAATGTGGAATCGTTTCACAACTCACGCCACCTGGAACACCTCAACGTAACGGTGTGTCCGAACGTCGTAATCGCACTCTATTGGATATGGTGCGATCTATGATGTCTCTTACTGATTTACCGCTATCATTTTGGGGATACGCTCTAGAGACAGCTACATTCACTTTAAATAGGGCACCGTTTAAATCTGTTGAGACGACACCATATGAATTATGGTTTGGAAAGAAACCTAAGCTGTCGTTTCTAAAAGTTTGGGGATGCGATGCTTATGTCAAGAAACTTCAACCTGAAAAGCTCGAACCCAAGTCGGAAAAATGCGTCTTCATAGGATACCCTAAGGAAACCATTGGGTATACCTTATACCTTAGATCCGAAGGCAAGATCTTTGTTGCCAAGAACGGATCCTTTCCTCTCGAAAGAAGTAAGTGGGAGGAAAGTAGAACTCGATGAAGTACTACCTCTTGAACCGGAAAGTAGTGCAGCTCAGGAAAATGTTCCTGTGGTGCCTACATCCACTGAAGAGGAAATTAATGATGATGATCAAGGTACTTCGAATCAAGTTGCTACTGAACTTCGTAGGTCCACAAGGACACGTTGCACACCAGAGTGGTATGGCAACTCTGTCCTGGAAATCATGTTGTTAGACAGCGGTGAACCTTCGAACTATGAAGAAGCAATGGCGGGCCCAGATTCCAACAAATGGCTTGAAGCCATGCAATCTGAGATAGGATCCATGTATGAAAACAAAGTATGGACTTTGACAGACTTGCCCGATGATCGGCGAGCGATAGAAAACAAATGGATCTTTAAGAAGAAGACAGACGCGGATGGTAATGTTACCATCTATAAAGCTCGACTTGTCGCTAAGGGTTATCGGCAAGTTCAAGGGGTTGACTACGATGAGACTTTCTCTCCCGTAGCGAAGCCGAAGTCCGTCCGAATCATGTTAGCAATTGCCGCATACTATGATTATGAGATATGGCAAATGGACGTCAAAACGGCATTCCTTAACGGTTATCTTAAGGAAGAACTGTATATGATGCAGCCGGAAGGTTTTGTCGACCTTAAGAATGCTAACAAGGTATGCAAGCTCCAGCGATCCATTTATGGGTTGGTGCAGGCATCTCGGAGTTGGAACATTCGCTTTGATGAGATGATCAAAGCGTTTGGGTTTATGCAGACTTATGGAGAAGCCTGCGTTTACAAGAAAGTGAGTGGGAGCTCTGTAGCATTTCTCATATTATATGTAGATGACATACTTTTGATGGGAAATGATATAGAACTTTTGGACAGCATTAAGGCCTACTTGAACAAGAGTTTTTCAATGAAGGACCTTGGAGAAGCTGCTTATATATTAGGCATCAAGGTCTATAGAGATAGATCAAGACGCCTCATAGGTCTTTCACAAAGCACATACCTTGATAAGATATTGAAGAAGTTCAATATGGATCAGTCTAAGAAGGGGTTCTTGCCTGTGTTGCAAGGTGTGAAATTGAGCTCAGCTCAATGCCCGACCACGGCAGAAGATATAGAAGAGATGAGTGTCATCCCCTATGCCTCAGCCATAGGGTCTATTATGTATGCCATGTTGTGTACCAGACCTGATGTAAACCTTGCCGTAACTTTGGTAGGAAGGTACCAAAGTAATCCCGGCAAGGAACACTAGACAACTGTCAAGAATATCCTGAAGTACCTGAAAAGGACTAAGGACATGTTTCTAGTTTATGGAGGAGACGAAGAGCTCGTCGTAAAGGGTCACGTCGATGCTAGCTTCGACACAGATCTGGATGGCTCTAAGTCACAAACCGGATACGTGTATATGTTGAATGGTGGAGCAGTAAGCTGGTGCAGCTGCAAGCAGAGCGTCGTGGCGCGGAGTACATGGCAGCCTCAGAGGCAGCACATGAAGCAATTTGGGTGAAGGAGTTCATCACTGACCTAGGAGTCATACCCAATGCGTCGGGGCCGATCAAACTCTTCTGTGACAACACTGGAGCTATTGCACTTGCCAAGGAGCCCAGGTTTCACAAGAAGACCAGGCACATCAAGCGTCGCTTCAACTCCATTCGTGAAAATGTTCAAGATGGAGACATAGAAATTTGCAAAGTGCATACGGATCTGAATGCCGCAGATCCGTTGACTAAACCTCTCCCTAAGGCAAAACATGATCATCACCAGAACTCTATGGGTGTTCGATTCATCACAATGTAACTAGATTATTGACTCTAGTGCAAGTGGGACACTGTTGGAAATATGCCCTAGAGGTAATAATAAAAGCATTATTATTATATTTCCTTATTCATGATAATTGTCTTTATTCGTGCTATAATTGTGTTATCCGGAAATCGTAATACATGTGTGAATACATAGACACCAACATGTCCCTAGTAAGCCTCTAGTTGACTAGCTCGTTGATCAACAGATAGTCATGGTTTCCTGACTATGGACATTGGATGTCATTGATAACGAGATCACATCATTAGGAGAATGATGTGATGGACAAGACCCAATCCTAAGCATAGCACAAGATTGTATAGTTCGTTTGCTAGAGCTTTTCCAATGTCAAGTATCTTTTCCTTAGACCATGAGATCGTGTAACTCCCGGATACCATAGGAGTGCTTTGGGTGTACCAAACGTCACAACGTAACTAGGTGACTATAAAGGTGTACTACGGGTATCTCCGAAAGTGTCTGTTGGGTTGACACGGATCGAGACTAGGATTTGTCACTCCGTATGACGGAGAGGTATCTCTGGGCCCACTCGGTAATGCATCATCATAATGAGCTCAACGTTATCAAAGTGTTTGACCACGGGATCATGCATTACGGTACGAGTAAAGTGACTTTCCGGTAACGAGATTGAACGAGGTATTGGGATACCGACGATCGAATCTCGGGCAAGTAAAATACCGATTGACAAAGGGAATCGTATACAGGGGTTGATTGAATCCTCGACATCATGGTTCATCCGATGAGATCATCGAGGAGCATATGGGAGCCAACATGGGTATCCAGATCCCGCTATTAGTTATTGGCCAGAGAGCTGTCTCAGTCATGTCTGCGTGTCTCCCGAACCCGTAGGGTCTACACACTTAAGGTTCGGTGACGCTAGGGTTGTATAGAGATGAGTATGCAGTAATCCAAAAGTTGTTCGGAGTCCCGGATGAGATCCCGGACGTCACGAGGAGTTCCGGAATGGTCCGGAGGTAAAGACTTATATATAGGAAGTGCAGTTTCGGCCATCGGGAGAATTCGGGGGTCACCGGTATTGTACCGGGACCACCGGATGGGTCCCGGGGGTCCACCGGGTGGGGCCACCCATCCCGGAGGGGCCCATGGGCTGAGGTGGGGAGGGGAACCAGCCCATAGTGGGCTGGTGCGCCCCCCTTGGCCCCCCTGCGCCTAGGGTTGGAAACCCTAGGGTGGGGGGCGCCCCACTTGCCTTGGGGGGCACTCCACCCCCCTTGGCCGCCGCCCCCCAGGAGATCCCATCTCCGAGGGCCGGCGCCCCCCAGGGGGCCTATATAAAGGGGGGAGGGAGGGCAGCCGCACCCTGAAGTCTTGGCGCCTCCCTCTCCCCTGCTACACCTCTCCCTCTCGCAGAAGCTCGGCGAAGCCCTGCTGCGGTGACTGCTGCATCCACCACCACGCCGTCGTGCTGCTGGATCTTCATCAACCTCTCCTTCCCCCTTGCTGGATCAAGAAGGAGGAGACGTCACACTGGCCGTACATGTGTTGAACACGGAGGTGCCGTCCGTTTGGTGCTAGGATCTCCGGTGATTTGGATCACGACGAGTACGACTCCCTCATCCCCGTTCTTTGAACGCTTGCGCTCTCGATCTACAAAGGTATGTAGATGCACTCCGATCACTCGTTGCTAGATGAACTCATAGATAGATCTTGGTGAAACCGTAGAAATTTTTTGTTTTCTGCAACGTTCCCCAACAGACCCGGGCGAAAAGCAGGCGGCGCCACCCACTTGGTACCCCTGGGAGCTGTGATATAAAACCACTCTTGTTGCCATAAGCTGAACTCCTCTTGAAAAGAGCCCTCGGTCCACGGAGCTTTAGCATCCTTGCTTGTTACAGCGCCACCGCACTCTGCGTGCTCTCCCTCGATCATCTCCGGCTCTACTTTGAAGGTCTTAAACCACAGTCCAAAGTGAGGAGTAATATGGAGGAAGGCTTCGCACACGACGATGAACGATGAGATGTGGAGGATAGACTCCAGAGCTAGGTCATGGAATTCCATCCCATAATAGAACATGAGCCCCCTGACGAAGGGATCTGTCGTGAAGCCTAGCCCTCGGAGGAAGTGAGACACGAACACAACGCTCTCACCAGGCTTGGGAGTGGGAATAACCTGCCCTTGAGCAGGCAGCCTATGCGGGATTTCGCCGGTCAAATACCTGGCCTCCCTCAGCTTTAGTACGTCTTCCTCCATGAGGGAGGAAGGCATCCATCGGCCTCGAAGGTCGGAGCCGGACATCATCAGAGGTCCGAAGCGCCTAAATCTGGAGCCTTGGGTGCTGGAACTCGAGGCGGAAGGCGGATTCGATTGAGATCGAAAGAAAGGAGTAAAGCCTTGGTCTCTTTATAAGAGGTTGAATACCAAGAGCCCTCCCTGTGACCGTTTGGGACTTACCTTTGATCAAGAGGATATACCAACGTACACGACTGGGTTACCCATGTCCATAATGATGAGGATCCCGTGAATAAAGGGGACACGATCTCTGCTTCGACAAGGCGTGCCAAGGAAACCGCCTCGCGAAACCCGCTGAGGTGGGAAGCAAGGAAAAATGAATAAGGGCTTGGCTGTGGTGTGATGTCGCGCTACATAATATGTCAGCAGATTAGATTTGTGGAAATATTACTCTCTCTCTACGGTGGTATGTGGAACTTGTTTTACAGAGTCGGACACGATCCTCGTGTTCACAATCTTCTATGAAGTATTCGGAGGAGGAACCCGCCTTGCAATGCCGAAGACAATCTGCGCGCCGGACTCGTCGTCATTGAAGCCTGGTTCAGGGGCTACTAAGGGAGTCCTGGATTAGGGGGTGTTCGGATAGCCGGACTATACCTTCGGCCGGACTGTTGGACTATGAAGATACAAGATTGAAGACGTCGTCCTGTGTCCGGATGGGACTTTCCTTGGCGTGGAAGGTAAGCTTGGCAATACGGATATGTAGATCTCCTCCCATTGTAACCGATTCTGTGTAACCCTAGCCCCCTCCGGTGTCTATATAAACCGGAGGGTTTAGTCCGTAGGACACAACAATAACAACAATCATACCATAGGCTAGCTTCTAGGGTTTAGCCTCTCTGACCTCGTGGTAGATCTACTCTTGTACTACCCATATCATCAATATCAATCAAGCAGGAGTAGGGTTTTACCTCCATCAAGAGGGCCCGAACCTGGGTAAAAACATCGTGTCCCTTGTCTCCTATTACCATACGCCTAGACGCATAGTTCGGGACCCCTACCCGAGATCCGCCGGTTTTGACACCGACAATGGCCCATACACAGAGGATTCCCATTATAGCCCGTTTATGGCCCATATCGCGGTCCGTTAATTTTCGACGAAAGTATGACCCATGTTTGGCCAATCGATCATACGGCCCGTAGAATTTCCATTGAATCTACGGCCCATAGAAGGAGCATGGATCATACGGACCTTAGGAGGCCCACTACAGCAGGCAGCAGGACTACTCTAAATAAAAGGGTTACCGCCAAAATAGAATTGCGACGACTACTAGCAAAAAAATAAACAAGACAGTAAGGAAATAAATAAGCAAGCAACTTACGCTAGGCTATTATAGCTATTACAAATATTACATCCACTTGGCATCAAAGTTCGCCACCAGTGCAAATATAGTGAACAAAGCAACATATTACATACACTAGGCGTCTAAATTGGCCACCAGTGAAAATAAACGCGACAGCAAAACAAGTTCAGAACTGAAACCACTTCAGAAGAGTTCAAGAAACGATATCCTTGATACCCACCATGCTGGCAAGAATCTTAGCAAGCTTATTAGTTTCTCTTGTTTGGCGCTAAAATCGTCCAGCGCTTGCTGTTGCACCAGAAAGTATGCATTTGAATTTTGCAGGGACTTCCTCAGTCCTTCGGCTTCTTGCTGCAGCACAGCTGACTGATGCCTTTCAGCTTGTAGCTGTCGGTGTCCTGGGAATGGGGGTGAGGGAGTCCTGGATTAGGGGGTGTTCGGGTAGCCGGACTATACCTTCGCCGGACTCCTGGACTATGAAGATACAAGATTGAAGACTTCGTCCCGTGTCCGGATGGGACTTTCCTTGGCGTGGAAGGCAAGCTTGGCGATGCGGATATTCAAGATCTCCTACCTATGTAATCGACTCTGTGTAACCCTAACCCTATCCGGTGTCTATATAAACCGGAGGGTTCTAGTCCATAGGACAATCATCTTCATACACAATCATAGGTTTTAGGGTTTAGCCTCCTTGATCTCGTGGTAGATCTACTCTTGTACTACCCATATCATCAATATTAATCAAGCAAGAGAAGGGTATTACCTCCATCGAGAGGGCCCGAACCTGGGTAAAAACATCGTGTCCCTTGTCTCTTGTTACCATCCGGCCTTGACGCACAGATCGGGACCCCCTACCCGAGATCCGCCGGTTTTGACACCGACATTGGTGCTTTCATTGAGAGTTCTTCTGTGTCTTCGCCTTTAGGCTCGATGGCTCCTTCGATCATCAACAACGATGAGGTCCAGGGTGAGACTTTTCTCCCCAGGCAGATCTTCGTCTTTGGCGGCTTCTCTCTGCAGGCCAACTCGCTTGGTCACCTGGAGCAGATCGAAAGCTACGCCCCTGGCCATCAAGTCAGGTTTGGAAGCTTAAACTACACAGCTGATATCCGCGGAGACTTGATCTTCGACGGGTTCGAGCCACAGCCAAGCACGCCGCACTATCTCGAGGGGCACGATCTAGCTCTGCCTCCGAACAGTGTCTTGGAGGCCGCACACGCACTGGTTCCGACCCTTAATTCGGAGCCTATTGCGTCAATCGAGGATGAGCGGTTGGACGTCGCCTCGGGGGCTGCTATCTCAAAGGCGATCGAGCCGAACGCCAGCCCCGCACTCCGCGTGACCCGTGACTATGAGGGTCCGGACTCTTCTTCGGACTCCGAACCCCCCATGCCCCTACCAATCGAATCCGATTGGGCACCCATAATGGAGTTCACCGCCGCGGACATCTTTCAGCACTCACCTTTTGGCGACATCCTGAATTCTCTCAAGTCTCTCTCTTTATCAGGAGAGCCCTGGCCGGATTACGGTCAGCGAGGATGGGATTCAGACGATGAAGAAATTCAAAGCCCACCCACCACCCACTTTGTAGCCACTGTCGACGATTTAACCGACATGCTTGACTTCGGCTCCGAAGACTTCGACGGTATGGATGACGAGGTAGGAGACGAACAGGAACCAGCACCTGTAGGGCGTTGGAAGGCCACCTCGTCATATGACATATATATGGTCGATACTCCAAAAGATGGAGATGGCGATGGAACAGCGGGGGATGACACCTCCAAGAAACAGCCAAAGCGCCGGCGTCAACGGCGCCGCTCTAAATCCCGCCAAAGCAAAAACGATGATTCCGGCTCGGGAGATAATACTACCCCGGATAGCGCCGAAGAACACCCAACCCACCAAGATTCGGCGCAGGAAGATGGAGAAGCCAGCCCTCATGAGAGAGCGGTAGAACGAGAGGTTGAGGATGATAACTATATGCCTCCCTCCGAAGACGAGGCAAGCCTCGATGACGACAAATTCATCGTACCATCAGACCCCGCCGAACAAGAGCGTTTCAAACGCAAGCTTCTAGCCACGGCAAACAACCTAAAGAAAAAGCAGCAACAGCTTAGAGCTGATCAAGATTTGCTAGCTGATAGATGGACTGAAGTCCTTGCGGCCGAAGAGTATGAACTCGAGCGCCCCTCCAAGAGTTACCCAAAGCGCAGGCCGCTACCCCGATCAGAGGAGGAAGCGCCTACATCACCAGCGCACGACATGGCAGACCGGCCACCTCGCGGACGTGACAGAGAGGCCTGTCGGCCCTCCACCCAAGCCATGCCCCGACGCCGCTCAACCGAGGCACGGGAAAATGCGCCAGACCTGCGAGACGTACTGGAGGATAAAGCAAGACAAACAAGATCGATCTACGGATCGTGTAGGCGCCCCGCGGCACGTGACGATGATCCTCACTCCGGATACAACAAATCCGGCCGGGCCGAACACAACAGACATAGCTCTTCCGAGCTGCGTCGTGACATAGCCCAGTACTGGGGCGCCGCACACCCACTATGCTTCACAGACGAAGTAATGGATCATAAAATCCCAGAGGGTTTCAAACCCGTGAACATCGAATCATACGATGGCACCACAGACCCGGCGGTATGGATCGAGGATTACCTCCTTCACATCCACATGGCACGTGGCGATGATCTACACGCCATCAAATACCTCCCGCTCAAACTTAAAGGACCGGCCCGGCATTGGCTTAACAGCTTGCCTGCAGACTCAATCGGTTCTTGGGAGGACCTGGAAGCCGCATTCCTCGAGAACTTCCAGGCCACCTACGTGGGACCACCGGATGCCGACGACTTAAGCCACATAATTCAGCAGCCAGAAGAATCGGCCAGGCAATTCTGGACATGGTTCCTAACAAAGAAAAACCAGATAGTCGTCTATCCGGACGCAGAGGCCCTAGCAGCCTTCAAGCATAACATCCGCGACGAGTGGCTTGCCCGGCACCTGGGACAGGAAAAGCCGAAATCTATGGCAGCCCTCACGACACTCATGACCCGCTTTTGCGCGGGAGAAGATAGCTGGCTAGCTCGCAGCAACAACTTATCAAAGAACCCTGGTAATTCGGATACCAAGGACAAAAGTGGCAGGACACGTCGAAATAAGCAAAAGCGCCGCATAAGCAGCGACAACAATGAAGACACGACAGTTAACGCCAGATTCAGAGGCTATAAATCCGGTCAGAGGAAAAAGCTATTCAAAAAGAATACTCAAGGCCCGTCCAGTTTGGACCGAATACTCGACCGCTTGTGCCAGATCCATGGCACCCCCGAAAGACCAGCCAATCACACCAACAGGGATTGTTGGGTGTTCAAGCAGGCAGGCAAGTTAAGAGCCGAAAACAAAGACAAGGGGCTGCATAGCGATGACGAGGAGGAGCCCAGGCCGCCGAACAACAATGGACAGAAGGGGTTTCCCCCACAAGTGCGGACGGTGAACATGATATACGCAACCCACATTCCCAAGAGGGAGCAGAAGCGTGCGCTACGGGACGTATACGCGATGGAGCCAGTCGCCCCAAAGTTCAACCTATGGTCCTCCTGCCCGATCACTTTTGATCGAAGGGACCACCCCACTAGCATCCGTCATGGCGGCTTTGCCGCATTGGTTCTCGACCCAATCATCGACGGATTTCATGTCACAAGAGTCCTCATGGACGGCGGCAGTAGCCTGAACCTGCTTTACCAGGATATAGTGCGGAAAATGGGCATAGATCCCTCAAGGATTAAGCCCACAAAGACGACCTTTAAAGGCGTTATACCAGGTGTAGAGGCCAATTGTACAGGCTCGATAACACTTGACGTGGTCTTTGGATCTCCGGATAATTTCCAAAGCGAAGAGTTAATCTTCGATATAGTCCCGTTCCGCAGTGGCTATCACGCCCAGCTCGGACGAACCGCATTTGCAAAGTTCAATGCGGTGCCGCAATACGCATACCTCAAGCTCAAGATGCCAGGCCCTCGAGGAGTGATCATGGTCAGCGGAAACACCGAACGCTCCCTCCGTACGGAGGAGCACACGGCGGCTCTCGTAGCGGAAGTACAAAGCAGCCTTCTTAGGCAATTCCCCAGTCCGGCCGTTAAAAAGTCGGACACTGCCAAGCGCGCCCGGAGTAACCTACAACAAGACCGCCTAGCACGTTCTGAGCAGGCGTGGCAATGCGGCCCCAACCCCGGCCCTCGCGATATAGCGAAACCAGTGCCTCGCGTGCATAACTATGCCCTTGAAGTACCATGGGCACAGGGGAAGGGGCACAATAACAGCATGCCCAAAATACGGCTTAAAACGTACCAGGGGATGCCGAATTCTTTTTTCTTACTTTCAGGACTCCACACTTCGGACGACCTGTTCGGCAATTCGACTGCCGCGCAAACGATGCAAGATCCAGGGAAGCAGACAAGGCCATGCCGCATTATGGAACTCACAGGTGGTCTCTGTTATGAGCAGTATGCCTATTTTAAATACAACTCCGCGACCTGCCCCTGGCCAGGACATGTTAAATAGTCCAGTATATTTTTTCTTATTGCACTACTTGTATCGTTCGGCTTTGATAAATAGCCTCTCTATAAGCAATGCATAGATTTTTGTCTATTTTCTGCATTATCCTGTTTTCATATATATATGTTTTGACATGATCGCACCCGTACATCATGGTACGGCAAATACGCCAGGGGCTTCAGTACCCCTTATTATGGTGTGAGAAGTCCGCCCACTTTCACAAGTGCGGCACCCCGAACTTATAGCACTATATGCATCGGCTCCGAATTATGATTTGGGTCAATAGTTGGGTTTGCCCGGCTCCTATGTTTTGGTGGCTTACGTTCCGCTCTATCGGCTAAGGTAGCACTAGGAGAACCACTACGATTGTGCCCCGGTTCAGCTGGGTTAAGCACCTCAGTGGAGAAAGCTAAAACTGACTCTCATGATGAGGCGAGAGACCGGTCGCTGTTCGAGAGGTTTTTCGAGTCCCTAAAGACTTATGCCGCTTCGAGCGAGGAGCTGGCTTTATCCGTCCAAAGGCGTGGATAGCGCCCCGAACTCGGTCTTCCAAACTAGGGGCTTCACCGAAATTTAAAATTATAAAGTTCTATGGCTAAGTGAGAGTGTTCAAGCATTATAGTCCGATTGCCTGGTTCGTTGTGCTGAGCGCCTCCCTCGAAGGACCCAACCATGGGAAAAAGAGCGCTCAGGTTTATCCCAAACACCCCAGCACTAGTGGCACGGGGGCAGAAGCCGACGACTGGCCATCTCTCAATTTTTTGATAAACGGCCGCACAGAAAATAATATTTTAAATTCAATAAGCATTGCTTAGCGCATATGAACAAGTTTTCAGCGCACAAGATAAACACGAGCGAGTTCATTCAAAAATTACATCTTTGGTGCATTCATCCGCCACAAGGCGGGCACCTGCAAGAACATCCTTGTAGTAGTTCTTGGGCTTGCGATGCTCCTTCCCCACCGGCGGCCCGTCCTTCACAAGCTTCTCTCCGTCCAGCTTACCCCAGTGCACCTTCGGATGGGCAAGGGCCCGACGGGCACCTTCGATGCAGACAGAGCGCTTGATGACCTCGAGCCTTGGACAGGCCTCCACCAGCCGCCGCACCAGCCCGAAATAGCTCCCAGGCAGGGCCTCTCTGGGCCACAACCGAACTATGAAGCCCTTCATGGCCTGTTCGGCCGCCTTGTGGAGCTCGACCAGCTGTTTCAGCTGGTCGCTTAGGGGTACAGGGTGTCCGGCCTCAGAATACTGAGACCAGAACACACTCTCCGTCGAGCTGCCCTCTTCAGCTCGGTAGAATGCGGCGGCGTCGGATACGCTGCGGGGAAGATCTGCGAACGCCCTTGGAGAACTCCGGATTCGGGTAAGTGACAAGTAGTTTACTTTTATGTTTCTGCTTTGCATTAAGAATGCCTTACCCGCTGCTATCTTTTTCATCTCATCCAACTCTTGGAGGGCCTTTTGGGCTTTGGCCTTGGCACCCTTGGCGGTCTCAAGGGCCGACGCGAGCTTGGATGCTTGCGCCTTTGACTCAAGCTCCAAGCTCTCATGTTTTTTCATGAGAGCCTGCAGCTCTTGCTGCACCTCGCCGACCTGAGCCCCAAGTCTCTCTCGCTCGGTGTGTTCCTCGGCCGTTTTCTTTTCGGCCTCAGATAGCGCCTGCTTGAGGGTCGCCACCTCAGTTGTGGCCCTATAATAAGCAGTACGATCCTGTTATTTTTTGCAATCACGCCTCTCTATAGGCACCTTTTTCTGTAAGGTATTTCTTACCTCCTTTTTCCTCGAGCTGCTGCTTGGCAAGGCCGAGCTCTCGCTCGGTCCGCCCGAGGTCCTGTTTCAGGACACCCACCTCCGCAGTCAGTGCGGCGGTGGATAGCAGCGAAGCCTGCATACGCATATTGACTCCTTTTTGTTAGACTCCTGCGAAATTTATTAGATCCTGTATTCGGCTTTTCTTTCCGAACGCCAAACAGAGCATCAGGGGCTACTGTCTATGTGGTCATATTTTGATATATTTTTTCTTACCTCGAAGCCTGTCAGAAGGCTAGCGCAAGCTTCAGCCAGTCCACTCTTGGCGGACTGAACCCTCTAGATCACCGTACTCATAATAGTACGGTGCTCCTCATCGATGGAGGCGCCGTCAAGCACCTCCAGCAGATTGTCCGACAATTTCGGTTGGACGGAGGCCGCTGGCTCAGAAGGCTTGCTCCTCTTGGTGGGAGTTCGCCTACCGCGGACTGGAACTGTTGAAGAGTCCGGCGCGGCGTCCGGCACAAAGCCGGACTCGGAGCCCTGGGGGGTCTTGTCCCCTTCATTCCTGGGGTCCGGGAGGTCGCCTTTCGGCTCCTCCAGGACCACCTCCTCTTGCCCTGGAGCTCGTTGCGACGCCACTTCGGCGTCATCTGCAGTGGGGGGGGGGGGGAGACAACGGGCGAAACTGAGTTCACGTCCGACGAATCCATGGAGCCGCTCGACGAATCGTCGAGTTCGGCCCGGGGCGGGCTGCACAATTATGTTCAGCATCACGGAAGGCTGAACGACCTAGGAATATCATGAGTCACTCTGGTATCCGAATACTTACAATTTCGCCGGACGCTTGGCCCTGTTCGACCACCCCTCGTCGTCCTCGTCGGCGTCGGGGGAGTAGTCCGGCGGAGAGGTCTTCCTCTTTCTGGACCCTCCGGTCTCCCCCGTTGGGGTGGCCTTCCCTTTTTCTCCTCCCCCCGCTGGAGGGGGAGAGGTTCCTTCTTCCTCCTCCTAGTTCTCACGAGGGGAGAGCATCTCGGACTCGTCAGATGATGAGTCCGACACCGCCACATTGCGGGCACTCTTTCGAGTCCCCTTGGCCTTCTTCTTCTTGGCCTTCTTCTCCGGCACCACATAAGGCGCCGGAGCCAGCAGCTTCTCTAAGAGAGCAGGGGCTGGGTCCTCGGGCAAGGGAGCCGGACAGTTAATCGGTCCGGATATCGCCTGCCAAGCCTGTTAAAGGTAAGGGAGTTTAGATCCCGCATAGAGTCAAACTATGAAAGAACTTAACATCCTGTAAAGGGTGAAAATAGCTTACCTCGCCAGCGTGACGCTGCGAGTTGTATCCGTGGTCCTCGGAAGCAGATGCAGGAGCCTCGGCGCCTTTGATTAGCACGTTCCAAACGTCTTCATACGTCGTGTCGAAGAGCCTGTTAAGGGCTCGGTGCTGCGCTGGGTCGAACTCCCACAAAGTAAAGTCCCGTTGTTGACACGGGAGGATTTGGCGAACAAGCATGACCTGGACTACATTGACAAGCCTGATTGGCTTGTTCACCAGGGACTGGATGCAAGTTTGCAATCCGGTCACCTCTTCTTCGTTGCCCCATGACAGGCCCGTCTCTTTCCAGGACACTAGTCGCGTGGGGGGTCCGGATCGGAACTCGGGGGCTGCGACCCATTTCGGATCGCGTGGCTCGGTGATGTAAAACCACCCTGCTTGCCACCCCTTTAGGGTCTCCACAAAGGAACCCTCGAACCATAGGACGTTGGCCATCTTGCCCGCCATGGCGCCTTCGCACTCCGCTTGGCTGCCGCGCACCACCTTGGGCTTGACGTTGAAAGTCTTAAGACAGAGGCCGAAATGGGGGCGGACGCGGAGGAAGGCCTCGCACACGACGATAAACATCGAGATGTTGAGGATGAAGTTTGGGG
The DNA here is from genome assembly GCA_032464435.1 of Aegilops umbellulata. Taxonomy (NCBI): domain Eukaryota; kingdom Viridiplantae; phylum Streptophyta; class Magnoliopsida; order Poales; family Poaceae; genus Aegilops; species Aegilops umbellulata. The sequence continues at coordinate 160,723,829 of CP136059.1, read as the reverse complement.
CCAGATCGTGGAAATCCAGGCCGTAGTAGAACATGAGTCCCCGGATGAATGGGTGGAGTGGAAAACCCAGTCCGCGGAGGAAGTGGGGAAGGAAAACTACCCTCTCATGGGGCCTTGGGGTGGGGAGAAGCTGCCCCTTCTCGGGAAGCCGGTGCGGGATGTCCTTGGACAGGTATCCGGCCTTCCTCAGCTTTTTCACTTGAACCTCCATAACGGAGGAGACCATCCACTTGCCTCCCGCTCCGGACGTTGCTGGAGAAGGTTGAGGTGGGAAGAGCGGGCTTGGGCGCTGGAGCTCGAGTGCGCAAGAGATGGATTGGCAAAGGAGGAAGAAGGCGTAGGTAAAAAGGTGGATCCTTATCCCCTTATATGGGCGGATGCGGTTATGCGTCCCTACCTGCCTAATAAAACTCGCTTGCCTCCCAAGCGCCGTGGTAAATGGCGCGGTTGGGTTACCCATGTCCGTATTGATAAGAATCCCGTAAAAAGGGCACACGATCTCTGCTTCGACAGGACGTGCCAAGGAAACCGCCTCGCAATACGTGCTGAGGTGGAAAAGTAAAAACGATTTGTAAAAAACTTGGCCGTAGTGTGATGACGCACTGCGGAATACGTCAGCAGATTTGATTTGTGTTAATGTTATTCTCTCTATGGCAATATGTGGAAACTTACTTTGCAGAGCCGGACACTATTTTTGGTGTTTACAATCTTCTATGAAGGACTTGGAGGAGGAACCCGCCTTGCAATGTCGAAGACAATCTGCGCATCGGACTCGTCGTCATTGATGCCTGGTTCAGGGGCTACTGAGGGAGTCCTGGATTAGGGGGTGTTCGGGTAGCCGGACTATACCTTCGCCGGACTCCTGGACTATGAAGATCCAAGATTGAAGACTTCGTCCCGTGTTCGGATGGGACTTTCCTTGGCGTGGAAGGCAAGCTTGGTGATGCAGATATTCAAGATCTCCTACCTATGTAACCGACTCTGTGTAACCCTAACCCTATCCGATGTCTATATAAACCGGAGGGTTGTAGTCCATAGGACAATCATCTTCATACACAATCATAGCTTCTAGGGTTTAGCCTCCTTGATCTCGTGGTAGATCTACTCTTGTACTACCCATATCATCAATATTAAACAAGCAGGAGTAGGGTTTTACCTCCATCGAGATGGCCCGAACCTGGGTAAAAACATCGTGCCCCTTGTCTCCTGTTACCATCCGCCTAAACGCACAGTTCGGGACCCCCTACCCGAGATCCGCCGGTTTTGACACCGACATTGGTGCTTTCATTGAGAGTTCCTCTGTGTCGTCACTTTTAGGCCCGATGGCTCCTCCGATCATCAATAGCGATCCGGTCCAGGGTGAGACTTTTCTCCCCGGACAGATCTTCGTAGTCGGTGGCTTTGCACTATGGGCCAATTCGCTTGGCCATCTGGAGCAGATTGAAAGCTACGCCCCTGGCCATCAGGTCAGATTTGGAAGTCTTAACTACACGGCTGACAACCGCAGGGATTTGATCTTCGACGGATTTGAGCCACAGCCGAGCGCACCGCACTGTCACGAAGGGCATGATTTAACTCTACCGCCGAACAGTGCTCTGGAGGCCACGCCCGCATCGGCTCCAACCCTTAGTTCGGAGCCGATCACGCCGATCAAGGACAGGTGGTTGGACGCCGCCTTGGAGGCCGAAATCTCTATGGCGATCGAGCCGAACACCAGCTTTGTCCCTTGCGAAGCTTGTGACTCTAAGGTGCCGGACTCCCCTTCGGACTCCGAGCCCCCCGCGCCCCTGCCGATCGAATCCGATTGGGCGCCGATTATGGAGTTCAACGCCGCGGACATCTTTCAGCACTCGCCCTTCGGCGATATTCTGAATTCACTAAAGTCTCTCTCTTTATCAGGAGAGCCTTGGCCGGACTACGGTCAGCAAGGTTGGGATGCGAATGATGAAGAAATTCAAAACCCACCCACCACCCACTTTGTAGCCACTGTCGATGATTTAACCGACGTGCTCGAGTACGACTCCGAAGACATCGACGATATGGATGCCGATGCAGGAGACGATCAGGAACCAGCGCCTATAGGGCACTGGAAAGCCACCTCGTCATATGACATATACATGGTGGACACCCCAAAAGAGGGCGATGGCGATGGAACAGCGGAGGATGACCCCTCCAAAAAACAGCCTAAGCGCTGGCGTCAGCGGTGCCGCTCTAAATCCCGCAAAAGCAAAAACGGTGATTCCGGCACGGGAGATAATAACACTCCGAACAGTGCCGAAGAAAACCCCCTCCAGCAAAACTCAGCACAGGAGGATGGGGAAGCCAGCCCTCATGAAGGAGCGGCAGACAGAGAGGTCGAGGACGATAATTACATGCTCCCTCCGAAGACGAGGCAAGCCTCGACGACGACGAATTTGTCGTACCTGAAGATCCCGTCGAACAAGAGCACTTCAAACGCAGGCTTATAGCCACGGCGAGCAGCCTCAAGAAAAAACAGCTACAACTTAGAGCTGATCAAGACTTGCTTGCCAACAAATGGACGAAAGTCCTAGCGGCCGAAGAATATGAACCCGAACGCCCCTCCAGGAGCTACCCAAAGCGCAGGTTGCTACCCCGATTAGAGGAAGAAGCACCTACATCACCAGCGCATGATGCGGCCGATCGGCCACCATGTGGCTGTGACAGAGAGGCCTCTCGGCCCTCCACTCAAGCCGCACCCCGGTGCCGCTTTAAAAATACCAAGGCACGGGGGAATGCGCTAGACCTGCGAGATATATTGGAGGACAAGGCAAAGCAAACAAGGTCGATCTACGATCGCGTGGGCGCCCCACGGCATGAGACGATAATCGTCGCGCCGGATACAGTAAATCTAGCCGGGCCGAACACAGTAGACAAAGCTCGTTTGAGCTACGTCGGGATATAGCCCAATACAGAGGTGCCGCACACCCACTATGCTTCACAGATGAAGTAATGGATCATCAAATCCCAGAGGGTTTCAAACCCGTAAACATCGAGTCATATGACGGCACAACAGATCCTGCGGTATGGATCGAGGATTATCTCCTCCACATCCACATGGCCCGCGGTGATGACTTACACGCCATCAAATACCTCCCACTCAAGCTTAAAGGACCAGCTCGGCATTGGCTTAACAACTTGCCAGTAGAATCAATTGGTTGTCGGGAGGACCTGGAAGCCGCATTCCTCGACAATTTCCAGGGCACTTATGTGCGACCACCAGACGCCGACAACCTAAGCCACATAATTCAGCAGCCAGAGGAATCGGCCAGGCAATTCTGGACATGGTTCCTAACCAAGAAAAATCAAATCGTCGACTGTCCGGACGCAAAGGCCCTAGCGGCCTTCAAGCATAATATCCGCGACGAGTGGCTTGCCCGGCACCTTGGACAGGAGAAGCCGAAATCTATGGCAGCCCTCACGACACTCATGACCCGCTTTTGTGCGGGAGAAGACAGCTGGCTGGCTCATAGCAATAACATAACTAAGAGCCCTGGTAATTCGGATACCAAGGACAACAGTACTAGGTCGCGTCGCAACAAGCACAAGCGATGCATTAACGGCAACAATGCTGAGGATACGGCAGTTAATACCGGATTCAGAGGCTCTAAACCCGGTCAGCAGAAAAAGCCATTCAAGAGAAATAATCCGGGCCCGTCCAGTTTGGACCGAATACTCGACCGCTCATGCCAGATACATGGCACCCCCGAAAAGCCAGCCAATCACACCAACAGGGATTGTTGGGTGTTCAAGCAGGCCAGCAAATTAAATGCAGAAAACAGAGACCAGGGGCTACAGAGCGACGACAAGGAGGAGCCCCGTCCACCGAACAGTAGTGGACAGAAGGGGTTCCCCCCACAACTGCGGACGGTGAACATGATATACGCGACCCACATCCCCAAGAGGGAGCGGAAGCGTGCGTTAAGGGACGTATACGTGATGGAGCCAGTCGCCCCGAAGTTCAACCCATGGTCCTCCTGCCCGATCACTTTTGATCGATGGGACCACCCCACTAGCATTCGTCATGGCGGATTCGCCGCACTGGTTCTAGACCCAATTGTTGACGGATTTTACCTCACTAGAGTCCTCATGGACGGCGGCAGCAGCCTGAACCTACTTTATCAGGACACAGTGCGGAAAATGGGCATCGATCCTTCGAGGATTAAACCCACTAAAACGACCTTTAAAGGCGTCATACCAGGTGTAGAGGCCAACCGTACAGGCTCAGTCACACTTGAAGCGGTCTTCGGATCTCCGGATAATTTCCGAAGCGAGGAGTTAATCTTCGACATAGTCCCGTTCCGCAATGGTTATCACGCACTGCTCGGGCGAATCGCATTTGCCAAATTTAATGCGGTACCGCATTACGCATACCTCAAGCTCAAGATGCCAGGCCCTCGAGGAGTCATTACGGTCAATGGAAACACCGAACGCTCTCTCCGTACAGAGGATCATACGGCGGCTCTCACAGCGGAAGTACAAAGCAGCCTCTCAAGGCAATTCCGCAGTCCGGCCATTAAATGTCCGGACAGCGTTAAGCGCGCCCGGAGTAACCTATAGCAAGACCGCGTGGCACGTTTCGAGCAGGTGTAGCAATGCGGCCCCAACCCCAACCCTCGCGAAATTGTGAAGCCAGTGCTGCGCGTACATAACTATGCTCTGGAAAGACCATGGGCACAAGGGGCGGGGCACCATCACGGCACGCCCAAAACACGGCTTAAACCACACTAGGGGCTGCCAATTCTTCACTTTTATCTTATTTGCAGGACTCCATTCTTTGGAAGGCCTAACCGGCAGTACAATTGCCGCACAAACGATGCAAGAACCAGGGAAGAAGAAAACCACGCCGCACTATGGAACTCTAAGGTGGTCTCTATAACGAGCAGTATACCTGTTTTGCATATCATTCCACGGCACACCCCTAGAAGGGACATGTTAAATAATCCCACCTTTTGCTTATCGCACCATATGTATCGTTCTGCTTTGATCGCAGCCTTTAAAAAAAAACAATGCATAACTTTTGTCTATTATTGTATTACTCTTTTTTAAGAATATATGTTCATTAATAACATGTCGCACCCGTACACTTTGGTATGGCCAATACACCAGGGGCTTAAGTACCCCACAACACAGTGTGAGAAGTCTGAACACTTTCACAAGTGCGGCACCCCGAACTTATAGCATTATATGCATCGGCTCCGAATCATGTCTTGAGTCAAATGTTGGGTTTGCCCGGCTCGTATGTTTTGGTACCTTACGTTCCGTTGGAGCGGCTAAGGTAGCACTAGGAGAACTACTGCGATTGTGCCCCAGTTGAAATGGGCTAAAGCACCTCAGTAGAGAAAGCTAAAACTGACCGTCATGATGAGGCGAGAGCTGGTCGCTGTTCGAGAGGTTTTCGAGTCCCTAAAGACTTATGTCGCTTAGAGCGAGGAGTCGGCTTTGTCCGGCCTAGGCATGGATAGCGCCCCGAAATTGGTCTTCCGAACACTAGGGGCTTTGCCGAAATTTAAATTTTAGAATTCTATGGCTAAGTGAGAGTGTTTAAGCATTATAGTCCGATTGCCTTGTTCATTGTGTTGAGCGCCTCCCTCGAAGGACCCAAGAATGGGAAAAAGAGCGCTCAAGTTTATCCCGAACACCCCAGCACTCGTGGCATGGGGGCAGAAGCCGATGACTCGCCATCTCTCAAAATTTAATAAACGTCCGCACAGAAGGTAATATTTTAAATTCAAAAAGCATTGCGTAGCGCACATGAACAAGTTTTCAGCGCACAGGACAAAATTAAACAAGTTTTACTCAAAAATTACATCTTTCGAGCATTCGTCCGCCATAAGGCGGGCGCCCTTCAGAACACCCTCATAGTACATCTCGGGGTGGCGATGCTCCTTGCCCGGCGGCGGCCCGTCCTTCACAAGCTTCTCCGCATCCAGCTTGCCCCAGTGCACCTTAGCACGGGCAAGCGCCCTACGAGCACCTTCGATGCAGACGGAGCGCTTGATGACTTCGAGCCTTGGACAGGCCTCCACCATCCGCCGCACCAGCCCGAAGTAGCTCCCAGGCAGAGCCTCTCCAAGCCACAGCCGAACTATGAGGCCCTTCATGGCCTGTTCGGCCACCTTGTGGAGCTCGACCAGTTGCTTCAGCTGGTCGCTCAAGGGCACATGGAGTCCGGCCTTAGCATACTGAGACCAGAACACCTTCTCTGTCGAGTTGCCCTCCTCGGCTCGGTAGGATGCGGCGGCATCGGACACGCTGCGGGGCAAATCTGCGAACGCTCCTGGAGAGCTCCGGATCCGGGTAAGTAACAAGTAATTTACTTTCAGATGCTTGCTTTGCATAAATAAAGCCTTACCCGCCGCTATCTGTTTCATCGCCTCAACCTCCTGAAGGGCCTTCTGGGCTTCGGCCTTGGCAGACTTGGCATTCTCAATGGCCGCCACGAGCTCGGACTCTCGCGTCTTTGAGTCAAGCTCCAAACTCTCATGTTTTTTCATGAGAGCCCGGAGCTCTTGCCGCTCCTCGCCAACCTGCGCCTCATATTTCTCCTGCACGGTGCGCTCCGTGGCCGCCCTCTTCTCGGCCTCGGACAACGCTTGCTTAAGGGTCTCCACCTCCGTTGTGGCCCCTACAATAGCCACATTAATCATGTCATTTTCTTGCAATTGCACCTTATATATATATATATTTCAATAGGTATTTCTTACCTTCTTTGTGCTCGAGCTGCTTCTTGGCAAGGACGAGCTCTTGCTCGGACCGCTTGAGGTTCTTCTTCAGCGTGTCCACCTCCGCAGTCAGTGCGCCGGACGCCAGCACTGAAGCCTGCATATGCATATTGACTTACTTTTGTTAGACTCCTGTGAATTTTATTAGATCCTCTATTCGGCTTTTCTTTCTGAACGCCAAACAGAGCATCAGGGGCTACTGTCTATGCGGTAATATTTTTACATATTTTTTACATACCTTAAAGCCTGTCAAAAGGCTGGCACAGGCTTCGGTCAGCCCGCTCTTGGCGGACTGAACTTTCTGAATCACCGCACTCATAATGGTGCGGTGCTCCTCGTCCATGGAGGCGCCTTTAAGCACCTCCAACAGATTGTCCGGCACCTCCGGTTGGACGGGGGCCACCGGCTCAGTGGGCTTGCTCCTCTTTGAAGGAGGTCGCCCGCCGGACTCTGGAATCTTTGAAGGTTCCGGAGCGGTGTCCGGCCTAGGGCCGGACTTGGAGCCCTTAGGGGTTCTATCCCCTTGGCGCCTGGAGTCCGGAAGGTCGCCTTGCGGCGCCTCCAGGACCACCTCCTCCTGGCTCAGAACCTCCTGGGACGCCACCTCGGCGTCATCCGTAGGGCGGGGGGAGGTAGCCGTCGGAAGAGAGTTTACATCTGACGAGTCCAGGGAACCGCTCGACGACACGTCGAGCCGGTCTTTGGGTGGACTACATAATCATATTCGACGTAAGGAAAAGCCGTGCAGTGAGGGAATACTATGACTTACTCTGGTATCCGGATACTTACGGTTTCGCCAGGGGCTTAGCCCTGTGCGGCCACTCCTCTTCGCCATCGTCGGCGTTGGTGGAGTAGTCCGGAAGAAGGGTTTTCCCCTTCTTGGACCCTCCGGCCTCCCTAGTTGGGGCGACCTTCCTTTTATTTCCTTCCCCCGCTGGAGGGGGAGAGGTCTATTTTTCCTCCTCCTCGTCTTCACGGGAGGATTGCGTCTCGGAGTCGTCGGACAACGAGTCCGACACCACCACACGTCGGGCACTCTTTCGAGTCCCCGTGTCCTTCTTCGTGGCCTTCTTCTCCGGCACCACATAGGGTGCCAGAACCAGCTGCTTTGCCAAGCGAGCATCTGCTGGGTCCTCGGGCAAAGGAGCCGGCAGTTGATCTGTTCGGACTTCGCCTGCCAATCCTGTCAAAGGTAAGGGAGCTTAGATCCCGCATAGAGTCAAACTATGAAAAGCTAAAATACCCTATAAAAGGTAAAAACGGCTTACCGCACTAGCGTGACGCTGCGTGCTGAATCCGCGATCCTCGGTAGCGGATGCGGGAGCCTCGGCGTCCTTGAATAGCACCTTCCAGGCATCTTCGTACGTCGTGTCGAAGAGCTTGCTTAGAGTTTGGTGCTGTGATGGGTCGAACTCCCACAGGTTGAAGGCCCGTTGTTGACACGGGATGATCCGGCGGATGAGCATAACCTGGACTACATTAACAAGTTTAAGCTTCTTGTTCACGAGGGTTTGGATGCATGTTTGCAGTCCAGTCACCTCTCCCTTGTTGCCCCACGACAGGCCCGTCTCTTTTCAGGACGTGAGCTGCGTAGGGGGTCCGGATCGGAACTCAGGGGATGCGACCCATTCAGGGTCACGCGGCTCGGTGATATAGAACAACCCCGATTTCCACCCCTTCAGGGTCTCCACGAAGGATCCCTCAAGCCATAGGCCATTGGGCATCTTACCCACCATGGCGCCTCCGCACTCCGCCTGGTTGCCGCGCACCACCTTTTGCTTGACATTGAAAGTCTTGAGCCATAGGCCGAAATGGGGGCGGATGCAGAGGAAGGTCTCGCACACAACGATAAACGCCGAGATATTGAGGACAAAGTTTGGGGCCAGATCGTGGAAATCTAGACCATAGTAGAACATGAGCCCCCGGAAAAATGGGTGGAGAGGGAAGCCCAGTCCATGGAGGAAATGGGGGAGGAACCCCACCCTCTCATGGGGCCTTGGGGTGGGGACGAGCTGCCCCTCTTCGGGAAGCCGGTGTGCGATGTCGTTAGACAAGTATCCGGCCTTCCTCAGTTTTCTGATGTGTCCCTCCGTGACGGAAGAGACCGTCCACTTGCCTCCCGCTCCGGACATGGCTGGAGAAGGTTGAGGTGGGGAGTGCGGACTTGGGCGCTGGAGCTTGAGAGCGCGGAAATGGATAGGCAAAGGAGGAAGAAGGCGTGGATGAGAAAGGTGGATCCTTATCCCCTTATATGGGCGGATGCAACTATGCGTCCCCACCCGCCTGGTAAAACTGGCTTATCTCCCAAGCGTCGTATTCGATGGCCGGTTGGGTTACCCACGTCCGTATTGATGAGAACCCCGGAATAAGGGGACATGATCTCTTCTTTGACAAGACGTGCCAAGGAAACCGCCTCGCATAACACGCTGAGGTGGGATAATGAAACGATTCGAATAAGGGCTTGGCCATGGTGTGATGTCACACTGCGGAATACGTCAGCAGATTAGATTTGTGTAAATATTATTCTCTCTATGGCAATATGTGGAAACTTATTTTACAGAGCCGGACACTATCCTTGTGTTCGAAATCTTCTATGAAGTGCTTGGAGGAGGAACCCGCCTTGCAATGCCGAAGACAATATGCGCGCCGGACTAGTCGTCATTGAAGCCTGGTTCAGGGGCTACTAAGGGAGTCCTGGATTAGGGGGTGTTCGGATAGCCGGACTATACCTTCGGCCGGACTCCTGGACTATGAAGATACAAGATTGAAGACTTCGTCCCGTGTCCGGAAGGGACTTTCCTTGGCGTGGAAGGCAAGCTTGGCGATACGGATATGTAGATCTCCTACCGTTGTAACTGACTCTGTGTAACCCTAGCCCTCTCCGGTGTCTATATAAACCGGAGGGTTTTAGTCCGTAGGACGAACAACAGAACAACAACCATACCATAGGCTAGCTTCTAGGGTTTAGCCTCCTTGATCTCGTGGTAGATCTACTCTTGTACTACCCATATCATCAATATTAATCAAGCAGGAGTAGGGTTTTACCTCCATCGAGAGGGCCCGAACCTGGGTAAAAACATCATGCCCCTTGTATCCTGTTACCATCCGCCTAGACGCACAGTTCGGGACCCCCTACCCGAGATCCGCCGTTTTTGACACCGACACCTTCCCACTCAATATTTGGGGAGAGGACTAGGGCCTCTATAAATAGGACTAGCCACCACCATAGGAGGGGACAAATCATTTTAGATCATCCTCTACCACACAAGCTCACCAAGCACAAGAACACCTCTCCTCAGGAGGCTGTTCTTCCCTTGTAACTGTTCACCCTCAGCCCAAGAGGCAATCCACCACACCACACTTGAGTAGGGTATTACACCGCATCGGTGGCCCGAACCAGTATAAACTCTTGTGTCTCTCGTTCTTTGGGTTTGTCGAGATAGGCCCGGCAATTGTAGCGAGAGCGATCTAGGGAGAGAGAGAGAGAGATCTTCGTGCGCACCCCAGTGTTCAAGCCTCAAGGGTTTTTCTGGAACCCGATATCCGACAGTAGCCGAGACTAAAGAAGCCGAAGTGATTTAGGCAGCGAGTTCGAAGAGCTTGTGCCACCGATAGTGGCCAGTAACTCGAACACTACATCCACACAGGACTTTGGGGTTGTCTCGCTGTCTACAAGATCGTTTTTATCACCTTTCTTGGAGACCAACAGGGTTGTCTCACTATCTTGAACCTTATCTGCATTACTTTCTCTACATTGCATAATGGGGTGCTCTTCTCCAATATTCTGTTCACATTCTACAAGAGAAACAAGCAGACACATCATAGGTTTAGCTTGTAGTATATGAAACTCATTTTGGTAAACCAGTTAAGTAGTAAGGTGGACAGGATGAAACAAACATATATCTATGTACTATGGTCACTGTATTTTCCATATCATTCTAGTTTATGTTGCCAAATCAAGATAGAGACACAGTTCAAACCATATATTTTTAAGACACAGCAGCATAGACAAAATATAAGTGTGAGAAACTACACAACACTGGCAACACTTGTAATGTGCCTGACATGAGAACATAACTGTTTATACAACTGAAACTGAAATCAGCACAGATCAGGAAGTTAGAACATCAATCCAGTTAAAGAAATAGGTTTAAAACATACCTATTGCAACATTGGAGTTTCAATTGGATCCTTCAAATTAAAAAGTAGTTGGTATGAGTAAATAAAGTGATGCAAGAGCAAAGGAGTATGGACCATAGCTACGGAATCTGACCTGAGAATAGTTGCTCTTCTTCTTTAAACGTGGAGTCTGGGTTCGCTGTGGAGGTCTTCATGCTTTGGGCACTGCAGTTGCTTTACAAACTGCTCGTGTTGGGGTACTTTGTGGTGGACATGGTGCTGTGTCAACTATAAGTGGGTTACTATCCGCTAGGGTTGGGGTTAGATGGGGTGTAGCTGGTTCTCTGTCCAACGGTGTAAGTGCACAATCTGGAAGAGTCTCGATTATGTGTGGTGGGGCTAGTTCGTGGGCCAGTACAACCATGGTTCTATCTGCATCGATGGGTAGCATCGTCTTTTGTGAAGAACGGGTTTTTACTCCCTTAGATACTACCATCACCCCCTCCAATTCTAATGGCTGATAAACAAAAAAAGAAATTGAAAGTACCAACATTGTATGATAGACATATGTGATAATTCACATATATGTTGTCTAACCGAACATGACAACATGACACAATTTCACATATATGATGGCTAACTAAACAACATAGCATGACACAGTTTCAGATATATGATGGATAACTTAACAGGATATAATGGCATAATTCAACATATGACGAGTATCTAAACATGATGACATGACAAAACTATATGATGTCTTTCTAAAATAGGTTGGGATGAAATAATTCACATACATGTTGTCTAAGTATACAGGATGGCATGATATAATTGATATGATTGATTCATATACTAAGCAGCTGACACTCGCATGTATGATCTCTAAACTAAGCAGATGGAATTGAATATTGTGCATATGATGTCTAAACTAAGGAATGCAAGACACCATATGCATGATATGAGAAATATAAACATTGCAAGTTAGAGCATACACCTCAAGTGGGATATAGGACTGGTCGTCTGTCTCTGAATCCTCCTCTGAGGAGCTACCGACAACCATCGAGATATATGCTTCAACAGGTACCATTGCCTTCTCTTAAGACCTTGTTTTCACTCATGTTCCATAACCGGCTCAAATGGCTGATACACATGAAGAGTAGTTCAGTATACACAGATTGTCAACAACTGGAATACGTAATGAAAAAAAGGATGGCATGAGATAATTCACATATATGATGCTTGGCTACATGGCGGTGCATAATTCACATATATGATAATTGGATGAAGAACATGGCATTGCATAATTCACATATCTGATATAGAAAGCAAACAAGAGGCATTCACACAAAGCATGTCTAATCTAAGCAAATGGCATGGCAATGCAAGACACCATATGCATGATATGATAAATATAACCCTGCCAAGTTAGAGCATACACCTCAGGGGGGGATACGACTGGTGTCGGTGTCAAAATCGGCCGATCTTGGGTAGGGGGTCCCGAACTGTGTGTCTGAGGATCGAAGGTAACATGAGGCAGGGGATATGATGTTTACCCAGGTTCGGGCCCTCTTAATGGAGGTAATACCCTACTTTCTGCTCGATTGACTTTGATGAGTATAGGGGTTACAAGAGTTGATCTACCTCAAGATTGTAATGGCTAAACCCTAGATGTCTAGCCTGTATGATTATGATTGCCTCTATGGACTAAACCCTTTGGTTTATATAGACACCGGAGGAGCCTAGGGCTGTACAGAGTCAGTTTACAGAGAAAGGTATCTTCATCCAAACGCCAAGCTTGCCATCCACGCAAAGGAGAGTCCCATCCGGACACGAGGGAAGGCCTTCTATCTTGTATCTTCATGGCCCATTAGTCCAGCCCATATCACATAGCACGGACGCCCGAGGACCCCCTAATCCAGGACTCCCTCAGTAGCCCCTGAACCAGGCATCAATGACGATGTATCCGGCGCGCAAATTGTCTTCGGCATTGCAAGGCGGGTTCCTCCTCCGAATACTCCAAAGTAGTTGGTCAAAAGAACTAAGTTCAGCTCTGTAGCCACCACCCTGAACCACAAGGGCAAAATACTTAGACGAAATAAGCCGTGTCTACTGACAGCTTTTTTGGCGAGACGTTATGTTCTGGTCTTATTATCATTTCAAACCGTTTTTTAGCCTCCCGCTTCGTATTTCGAGGCGCGGTCCTCATTGACACGTCTTGTCAAAGCAGAGATCGTGTCCCCTTATTGCGGGATTCTCATCAATATGGGTTTGGGTAGTCCAACCATGTCGTTTGCACGACCCCTTTGGAATAGGCGAGTTTTAAGGCTCGTGGGGAGGGACGCTTGATATTCACTGCCTTTATAAGAAGATAAGGACGCATATTTTTATCGCATGCCTTCTTCCTCCTCAGCCCATTCACCCTCGAGCTCCAGCGCCCGAGTAAATCCTTTCCGTCCCTAGCAAATACTCCAGCCATGTCCGGATCTGGCACTCAGGGCAAGTGGATGGGCTCCTCTGTCATAGAGGAGAACATCAAGGAAATCCGGGAAGCAGGGTACTTGGCCGCAGGAATCGCCCATCGGCTTCCTGCCAAAAAGGAGATCATCCCCACTCTGGAGCCCAATGAGAGGGTAGCATTTATCCCCCACTTTCTCCATGGACTAGGGTTTCCTCTCCACCCTTTTGTCCGTGGGCTCATGTTCTATTACGGGCTAGACTTTCACGATCTAGCCCCAAATTCCTTCCTCCACATCTCGGCGTTCATCGTCGTGTGTGAGGCGTTCCTCCGCATCCCCCCACTTCGGATTATGGATCAAGGTCTTCAACGTGAAGCTGAAAGTGGTCGACGGTCCACACGTGGAGTGCGGCGATGCCATGGTGAGCAAGCTCCCCAACGTCACTTGGCCCCAGGGGGCCTTCGTGGAGACCGTGAAGGGATGGCAATAGGAGTGGTTCTATGTCACAGAGCCTCGCGACGCCACATGGGCCGCCACTCCTGAGTTCAAATCTGGGCTCCAATACGGCTCACATCATGGGTTAAAAAGGGCCTGGACTGGGCATCGTCCGACGAGGTGATGATGCTGCAGAAGCGCGTCAAGGGCATGATAGAGAAGAACACTAGCCTCGCCGATGTGATCCAGGTGATGCTTTTTTGCCGGATTCTCCCGTGCCAGCGCTGGACTCTCCATATGTGGGAGTTCAATCCGGCCGGCCCTCGGACCCTGCAACGATTCTTCGGCACCACGCATGAAGAAATCTAGAAGCTACTTTTGAGGCCCAGAAGTCGTGGCCGGGAACGACCGAAGACCTCGGCCTCGACTACGCTCACCCGATCACTCCGGTAAGTTTTCAGATTTCCAAACATAACCTCTACTTCTAGATTCGAGGAGTATGTTGAGCCTTCCTTTTCTCCTTCAAGTCTGGACGAAGAAAGTGGAGCAGATCAAATATCTGGCTCCGCTGCCCGAAGACCCAGCTATCCCTTTGCTAATGAATATGCTGGTTCCGGCGCCATACCAGGCACCGGAGAAGAAGGCCAAGAAGAAGGGAAAGGAGGCCAGAAGTGACCTCCGTCGTAGAGGTACTTCGGACATCGCGTCCGAAGACACCGAGGTTCTCTCCTCACACGAGGGAGATGAAGATGAAGAGGATGAGGAGGAGAGAAATATCCCCTCAAGGGGGGAGAGAAGAAAAGGGCGGCATCCGCGGACCTAGAAGTGGAGGTGTCCAAGATGGGGAAGATCTCCCTTTCGGATGATTCGGATTGGGACACCGAAGTCATCCCCGAGTGGTGCCTCAGGCTGAAGCCCCCGACCGAATCGTAGGTATTTAAAGATACTATACATACATCCGACCTTTTGCAGATCATAGGATAACATTTTATTTACACATTTTCAGTCTGGCCCATGATCTCCCCCAACAATCGACGTCTTCGTGAAACTCGTTGGCGCCGCAGATGATGGAGAGCGAAACGCCTCCGCGAGCCTCTCCGCCACGAGCCACGGATGACACCTAAGTCTTGTCCCAAAGGACTTCTCCAGGCCAGGGGGAGATGCGGAAGGCCGCTCAAACGGCGCCAGAGGGTAATGCCTCGACTGCCAAAAACATGAGGGATACTATCCCCATGGAAACTGACGACGGGGGCCTGGATTATTCCGACCCCCAGCCGAATACCACTCCAAAGACCCACATGGCTCCGGAGTCGAGCGAGCAGCCCCCTTCAAGGGAAGGGGGAGTTCCGACTCCACCGGCAACCTCTATCAATCCGGAGGCACCGGATATGTTGAGGGAAGCACTTCAACGTGCTTCCGTCGTAGAAGAGAACCGTACCCTGATGGGTACGGTGGTTGAGAAGGTTCAGTCCACCAAAAGCGGTCCGAATGAAGTTTTCACTAGCCTGTTAACAGGTTTTGAGGTAAGTGATATAACATGCTTTAGCCACTTTTCGTATTAGAAGAATATGCCTATTTAGGTATGTTTGGGTCTTTGGAAAAAAGAGCCGGATAGAGGATCAAATAGTCACCGGAGACAACACGTTCATCTATTTTGATAAATAGGCTTCATTGTTGGCGGCTTCAGCTAAGGATGCTGAAGTGGCCGAACTCCAGCAGAAACTGAAGCTGGTTGACGATGAGATCGACCGTATTAACAAGCGGTTCGATGAGGCCCAAGGTATGCCTTTTAAAAGTCCCCTCTACAATCCCAAGTTATAGTGCAAACTCAGAATTTAAGCTCATGCGCTGCTATGTAAATGATTGCAGGCAACGCAATCGAGGTCGAGTCCCTTAAGAATGCCCTTCCTGAATGCAAGGAGGAGGCGAGGGCAAGCAAAGCAGCCGCAGAGAAAGCGGATGCGGATGTAGAGGCCAAAAAGGCCACCGGCCTTCGATATGAGGCGAGGGTGACCGAAGTAGAGCAAGTGCTCCAGGACGTCGCCAACAAGTGTGAGTCCTTGGAGGAGAGTAACAAGGCCCAAGCGGCCGAACTCACGAAGGCTCTTCAAGCTGCGAAGGAGGTGCCGTCGAAGTCCCGGGCGGCTCGCGTGGAGATTAAGAAGGCCGAACAGATAGCGGCTGGTAAGCCTTTTCTTTTACAGAGTATATTCGGCGGTCGAAGATATGCTTTGCTAAATAGACTGTGGAGTGCTCCAGACGCTTTTGCGGATCTCCCAAGGAGTGCTACCGACGTCGCCCAGTATTTCCAGGCCCAAGAAGGGAACGCGACGGAGAAGCTCTTATGGTCACAGTACTTTGCACAGGAGCGACCAGCGCTGCTGAACAATCAGATGATGCAGCTGGCAGAGCTGCATAGGATGTCTGGTTTCGCCATGAAGGACATCATAGCCCGGCTATGGCCAGCCGGACCCATTTCGAGCAGCTACTTTGGCTTGGTCAAGCGACTTGGTGACGCCTTGCCCCGATTAGAGGCCGTGAAGCGCTCAGCATGTATAGAAGGTGCGCGGATGGCCTTTGCCCATGTTAAGATGCACTAGGCGAAGATGAAGGCCGCCGTAATGGCGATTGAGGGTCCGCCCGGAGGCAAGGATCACCGCAAGCTGGAGCGTTATTTCGAAGACGTCCTCGAGGGTGCCCGTTTGATAGAGGGTCAATGCTCGAAGGATATCATGTTCGAGTGAATGTATCCTGTCTGCCCGGACAATGTATTATAAACCCATGTTGTGTAATATATTGTATGCGTTTATCTTAAAGTGTTATTCCCCCTGTGCCGCTATTTTTAATTCTTGAGAATTTACCAGTTGTCGGCTTCAGCCCCCACGTAGATACTACGGGGGTGTTCGGAATAGCGCGTGACCACACTTGACCCAACGTCTTGGTCCGTAAAGGAGGTGGCAGTGCGGCGAACCAGGGAATCGAACTATACGGTTTTATCATTCTCACTTAGCCATAGGTGTTTGACAATGGGACTGTAGGATAGCCCCTGGTGCGTATGCGACTATCGAACTTGGATGCCTTAAACGCTTAACTGGAAAAGGCCGGCCCTTCGTGTAATATGGAAGAAATCGCTAGAGATTTAGTAAGTCGCCCAATTGCTGACCAGCTCTCGCCGCATCACGACAATCAGTTTTCGGCTTTCTCTACTGAGGTGTTTGACCAAGCCAGCCGGAAACACAATTGCAGTAGTTCTCCCTTTACTACCTTAGCCGAAAAAACGGAACATAAGGTAGCAAGCACAGGAGCCGGGCAACCCAACTATTGACGAAAGACGTGATTCGGAGCCGATGCATATAATGCAGTATTCGGGACGCCGAAGTATACTCTGAGAGTGTTCAGACTTTCTATTGTTGAGAATATATATGGCTTGAAATAGGGCCCCTGGTGATTTAAGTCGTACCGAGGTGTATATGCCAATTCGGATATAAAGTGGGAAAACCGATTATGAAATAAGCCAATACCGAACAAGGTTGGGCGAAACTGTTTCCATTATAATCTTATTGGTACGTCGAAACATAGTTTTACAGAAGATGCCATAAGCATCAAGGCCATTTTACATGCCGAGAACTAGGGAAAGTTGTATACAGGTCCTAAATTGGAAAACATGGTCTTGAAGATCCTTTGGACACTCTGCTGCACGTCTGCACCGCATTTCCCCATAGTGTATGGTCCTTTGAGAGGATCAGCGATCGAGTGTATATAAGGGGCCTAGATAAGGACCCTAAGTACCATCGAAGAGTGCTGTGGGTTGTAAAGAACCTGAAAAAGAAAAACAAGAAGAAAAAGATGGAAGAATATAACGGTCCAGATAGGGTCGAGCCGTGTCGTGGACTGTGTTTTCTGTATGCCTCTGTCCGTGCCCATGGTATCTTTAGTGCATAGTTATGTACGTGCGGTATGTATGCCGCCATCCAGTTGGGGTTGTGATGGAGGCCAGATTGCTAATCTAGCTCTGGACGAGCCAGACTTTCGTTCTATGGGGTAGACTGCACTTGTTTAATAGTGCCCGGGGGCTTGACTGCTGTGGTAATATTCGGCTTGATAGGGCCACCCTGTGCTTCAGCTGCGAGAGTCGTGGTATGCTCGTCGGTACGGAGGGAGCGCTCCATGTTTCCATCGAATGTAATAACGCCGCGAGGTCCAGGCATTTTGAGCTTTAGATAAGCATAATGCGGGACTGCGTTGAAGCATGAGAAGGCGGTTCTTCCGAGCAGTGCGTGATAACCGCTGGGGAAAGGGACGACGTCGAAGATCAACTCTTCGCTTTGGAAGTTGTCCGGCGAACCGAAGACCACTTCCAGTGTTACTGAGACCATGCAGTGGGCTTCAACACAAGGTATTACTCCTTTAAAGGTGGTTTTAGTGGGCTTTATTCTTGATGAATTGATGCCCATTTTTCGGACAGTGTCCTGATAAAGTAGGTTAAGGCTGGTGCCTCCTTCCATGACTCGCGTGAGATGGAATCCGTCGATAATTGGGTCGAGGACCAATGCTGCCAAACCTCCATGACGGATACTGGTCGGATGGTCTCTGCGATCGAAAGTGATCGGACAGGCTAACCATGGGTTGAATTTTGGGGCGACTAGCTCTATGGCGTAGACGTCCCTTAGTGCGCGCTTGCGCTCCCTTTTGGGGATATGTGTAGCATATATCATATTCACAATGTTTACCTGGGGGAAATTTCTTCTGTCCCCCTGTGTTCGGTGGACGAGGCTCTTCATCATCGTCCTCGCTGGGCGGCCCCTTCCCCTTATGTTCGGCGTTTAGCTTGCCGGCCTGTTTAAAGACCCAACAATTCCTATTGGTATGATTAGCAGGCTTATCACGGGTGCCATGAATCTGGCAGGGCCGATCGAGTATTCTGTCCAAACTAGATGGACCATCCCTGTTTCCTTTGAATGCCTTTTTCCGCTGACCGGGTTTAGAGCCAGTGAATCCGGCATTGACCGTCGTGTCTTTGGTATCTTCGTTATTGGTTCAACACTTGTGTTTGTTGTGTCGTGGCTTGCCGTTGCCATCCCTGGCTTCGGAGGTGCCAGGGTCGCTGGTGTTGTTGCTTATGCGAGCTAGCCAGCTATCTTCTCCCGCGCAAAAGCGGTTCATAAGTCCGGTAAGGGCTGCCATGGTCTTTGGTTTTTCTTTGCCGAGGTGTCGGGCGAGCCACTCATCTCGGACGCTGCCACAGTCCACAATTTGGTTCTTTTTTATTAAGAACCTGGTCCATAGTTTCTGGGCTGATTCTCCGGGTTGTTGGACTATGTGACTTAAGGTCATCAGCGTCTGGAGGCCGAACATAGGTACCTTGGAAGTTTTTTGTAAAGGCATCCTCCAAGTCTTCCCAGCTTCCAATAGAGTTTTCTGGGAGGCTGTTTAACCAGTGTCGTGCTGGTCCCTTTAATTTTAGTGGGAGGTATTTGATGGCATGGAGATCATCACCACGAGCTATGTGAATATGGAGAAGAAAATCTTCGATCCATACTGCAGGATCTGTAGTACCATCATATGATTCAATGTTCACGGGTTTAAACCCTTCGGGGAACTGGTGCTCCATCACCTCATCGATGAAGCATAAGGGGTGTGCGGCGCCTCTGTATCGAGCGATGTCGCGGCGCAGTTCGGATGAAGTCCGAATGCGGTTTTTGGCTCGGGTAAGGTTGTGCCTGTCGCGCCAGGCCTGATGGCCTTCCTCTTGCGTCGGAGCACCCCCCCTTGACCCATAGATTGATCTTGTCTAACTGGCTCTATTGTCCAGGTCCTTGCGTATGTCATAGGTATAGCCCCGGGGCTGCTGCCTCCCTGCCTTGACGGCGGGGTGGCGCGGGCTGGTGTTTGGCGTAAGTAGCGGGTCTGTCCCATCCACGTGGTGGTCGGTCAGGTTCGTCAGTGGGTTTATACTTGGGCGGTATTGGCTCAAGGGCCTCGTCATCAAATTGAGGTAGCAGCTTGCGCTTTGGGTAGCTCCTGGTTGGGTGTTCGATGCCATATTCCACGGCTACCAGGACTTTAGTCCATCTGTCATTGAGCGTAGCTTGTTCAGTTTGGAGTTGCTATTGTTTCTTTTTTCGGCTTCTCGCGGTGGCAATTAGCCGGCGCTTAAAGCGCTCTTGTTCGTAACCGAGGCTCACATCCTCTTTGGAGATTGGTAGGTAGTTACTATCCTCCGATTCCTCATTCCCGACTGGATCATCGGGGTTAACTTGCCCATCCTCCCAATCATCATGTTCGGATGTTGGCTCGACAGGGGCTTCGGGGTCTTCGGCATTCTCTGGAGTGTTATTGTCTCCGGTGCCGGTATCGCTGTCTTTTTCGCGACGCGATTTTGAGCGGCGCCGCTGATGTCGACGCTTTGGAGGTGCTTCAGCAGGCTCGTCCTCAACCTTATCCTTCTTGCCGTCGTCGTCATCCTCTTTGGGTGTGTCGACCATGTACACGTCGTATGTGGAGGTGGCCGTCCAACATCCGGTAAAAGGAGGGTCTTGGCCTTGTTCGTCTCTGGCATCGTCGTCCATGCCATCGATGTCTTCGGGGGCGTAGTTCAGCATGTTGGTTAAGTCTTCAATAGTGGCTATGAAGTGGGTGGTGGGTTGGACGTAAAATTCCCCGCTCTCAGCCCCTAGTCCAGGCTGGGCGTAATTCAGAAGCGATTCCTCTGCAATGGCGAGGGATCGCATTAAGTCCATAGCCTCGTTTGGGAGCGAGGTTTGGACAGGGAAGCGAGAGTCCGCGAGGGCGGCCGGGGTGAGAGCCTCTTGGCCACACTCACTTGACGCAGACAACGAGAATTCGGATCTGGAGTCCGAGGGGGAGTCCGGCACTTTATCGACAAGGGGATCCCAGTTCGTCTTCGGGTTTGCCGATGACGCAGTCCCCTCCACATCTCCGATAGCAAGTTCCATAATTGCAGGGAGTCCGGCGGGCTCTAAACTCCCGTCTCCAGACCTGGTAATCTGCTCTGGATCTAAGGCCAGAGCGGCGGTCGAGGCCGCGAACCCTTCGAAGATCAAGTCTCCTCAGATATTAGCGACATAGTTCAGATTTCCAAAACTGATTTGATGACCAGGGTTAGCTGTCGATCTTCTCAAGGTGGCCAGTCGAGTTGGCACGCAGCGCGAAGCTGCCGAATATGAAAATTTGGCCGGGGAGGAAAGTCTCCCCCGAGACGGCATCGTTGTGTATGATCGAACGAGCCATCGAACCTTCTGTCGACAGCACACAGGAACTCTCAATGAAAGCACCAATGTCGGTGTCAAAATCGGCCGATCTCGGGTAGGGGGTCCCAAATTGTGTGTCTGAGGGTCGAAGGTAACAGGACGCAGGGGACACGATGTTTACCCAGGTTCGGGCCCTCTTAATGGAGGTAATACCCTACTTCCTGCTTGATTGACTTTGATGAGTATAGGGGCTACAAGAGTTGATCTACCTCGAGATTGTAATGGCTAAACCCTTGATGTCTAGCCTGTATGATTATGATTGCCTCTCCGGACTAAGCCCTCTGGTTTATATAGACACCAGAGGAGCCTAGGGTTGTACAGAGTCGGTTTACAGAGAAAGGAATCTTCATCCAAACGCCAAGCTTGCTATCCATGCAAAGGAGAGTCCCATCTGGACACGAGGAAGGCCTTCTATCTTCACTACAAAAAAAAGACACATTCGTGACATTTTGGGCCGAACAATTTTTTTCCTGTCATGCTTATGACACTTCTATGATGATAATTGTGGCAAAACCCGGTATCATCATAGATGTGGCGGGCTCCTACTTCTATACAAAAAATCATGACAGAAAATGAGCTTTTCATCCTAGGCGGGCCAGAGACGTAGCTGCATGACCTTCTTTGGGCCGTCCATGACGGAAAAATCCGTGGTAGAAGCGAGGGCGAGGAAAATATCGGGGAGTTCCCGGTTACGGTGGGTGGTCGGGGGCCGAGCGATGCACATTTCTCTCGTACGTACGCGCGTGTGTGCGAGGCATTGCGCTCTAACTGAACCCAAGTAAGGCGTTGGGCTCTAACTGAACCTGAGCGATTGCACTAGCTACGTTACTGAACCCGAGCGGTCGATCCCTTGCTGTTAATTGAACCCGAGTGATTCCTTTGCTACTGCTGCTAATTGAAGTCGATCGAACCCTGCTGCCTCCTTCCCTGGATGAATAGTGGAGCGTTCTGGGGGGGGGGGTTGGATGAACAGTTCCCGATGGGGGGGTTGGATGAACAGGACCCCGTGGTAGTAGAGGCAGTTGCCGCTGGATGAACATGACCCCGATCGAGCCAGTTGGGGGTGGATGAACAGGACCCCGTGGAGGGCTGGATGAACAGGATGACCCCGTGGAGGGCTGGTTGAATAGTAGCCGGTGGAGGGCTGGATGAACAGTGGCCCATGGAGGGGTGGTTGAACAGGACCCCGTGGAGAGGGCTGGTTGAATAGTAGCCGGTGGAGGAGCGGTGGAGGCTGGATGAACAGGAGCCCGTGGATGAACACTCGCAGGTGGAGGATGGAGGAGGTCGACGGTGGATGAACGGTAGCGCGTGGAGGCAGTCGACGGTGGAGATGAACATTGTCCCGTGGATTCCTGTTTTGCGGTACGCCACACCCCTCCTGATGAACAGGACCCCCGTTTCGACTGTAGCTCTCAACCACAAGTCTGTTTCCTCCGTTTTGCGGTATGCCACACCCATCCCGATCAAAAGGACTCCGTTTCGACCGTAGGAGGTCCAAGAGAAGTCCCTTTCCTCCATTTTGTGATAAGCCAGACCCCTCCCGATGAACAGGAGCCCGTTTCGATCGTGGCCGGTCGAACACAAGGTCGTTTTATCCGTTCTGTGGTACACCAGGCCTCGTTTCCATCAGTTGTTCCATCCAATCCGATTGACTCCCGATGAACAGCACGCGTTCCCTTGCCTCCCGATGAACACGACACATTCCGTTGCCTCCCCATGAACATGACACCGACGCAGTTTCTCAGTTCCGACCCAGCCATGTACACGAGCCCTGGCCGTACGTATGCACGAGTAGCCATTCAAGACCCCGCTTGTATGTACGTACGTGGCCGTATTTTCTTTCTTGCACCCTGGCCGCTGTACATACGTCTACATGCTATGTGCGCGCCTCTACTATTTTCTTTCTTGAACCCTTGTACGTATGGGTCCCGACTGTCACGCACTTCCTTGCGTGCGAAGATGCAGCTGGTGGGTCCCAGCGGTCAGGGGGGATATTTTTTTTGCAAAATACGGTGGCCCGTCCGGTGGGTCCCTGCTGTCCGGTGGAGGAATAATTATTTTGCGCGTAATAAGGAGGCACTTCCTTGCTGCCGTCGTGGACTCACCTGTCAGCCTCTCCACATACAATACTCTTCCCGATGGAAGTCGTTCCTTGACCACGTTGACCACACCGCGCCGAGAGCACCAGGGCGGTTGACGACGGCGAGGCCAGGGGACGACGCGGAGCCGGGGAAGACGCGGCAATGGATGCCCACGCGGAGAGGAGTACAAGGGTTCACTGGTTCGGCTCGCCGCAGGGCCTGGCCAGCGGTTGGAGTAGTAGGGGGCGGTGAGGCCTCTGCGGCAGCACAGCCGACCACGAGAGGCAAGAGCACGCGACACGACCGGCGCTGCTTTGGGCGGCTGGAACAAGAAGACCAGAGGTCGAAGAAGCACTATAGCCGTTGGATGGACATCGTATGTTCACTGGAGCTAGGATCGTTCATATTGACTAAGTTGACAAAGCCCTCCGTCCCCGTCAACTTAGTAGGCCCACAAGTCAGCCTCCCACTATGCTAGGTCCTAGCTAGCAAGGGGTATTCATTTTTTTGTGCGTAATAAGGAGGCACTTCCTTGCGTGAGAAGATATAGCTGGTGAGTTCGACCTGTCAGTGGGGGGAACGTTTCTTTCGTGAAATACAGAGGCCCTTCCGGTGGGTCCCGGCTGTCAGGTGGTGGAATCATTATTTTGCGCGTAATAACGAGGCATTTCCTTGCATGCGGCCATGGACCCAGCTGTCAGCCTCTCCACGTAGAGTCCACTTCCGATGGATGTCGTTCGTTGACCGCGTTGACCTTGCCGCGCCGAGAGCACCAGGGCGGTGCACGACGGCGAGGCCTAGGAAGGGAATGACACGGAGCCAGGGAAGGCTCGGCAGTTGTTTCCCACGCAGAGGGGAGTACGAGGGTTTACTGGTTCGTCTGCCGTCACCGATGAATAACAGCAGGTTTGGGTGAGTAGAGGGATGGCTAGGCCAGCGATGGGAGTACGATGGGGCGGTGATGCCTGCGCGGCAGCATAGCCGGCCACGGGAGGAGGGAGCAGGCAGTCCCGCCGGCGCTTGTTTGAGCGGTTGGAGCAGGAAGAGCAGAGAATGAAGAAGCACGACGGCCGTTGGATGGACATCCAACAGTCACTGCTCTTGTGTGTTGACTAAGTTGACACGGCGCTGCATGTGCGTCAGCCTTTTTTTAGGAAAGCATACGCGTCAACCTGTAGTAGGCGCACAAGTTAGCCTCAAATCTGTGGAAAACAACATACAACCCATATGCCATTATTTCTAATAATTTACAGCCCATTTGCTAATTCTGAAGAATCTTTTGGAGCCCATCTTCTTTTTGTTAGCATTACACCCAATATTGTGGCCACCGTTAAAAATTATATGAAATTTTGCATATTTCTGTGCGATCAACTGTTTTTAATCCCGAAATATTGAGTCACATTCGAACTATTTTGAAAAATAATTTATATAATTATAAAATCCAAATAATTGTCCACACATAAAAATCAATGGAATTTAAAATCTTGTAATGAAAAAAAATCGAAACTAATTCCCGGTTTGATGTGTTTTAAAAATGTACATCCCATTTCTAGGCAAACCGAATGAAACTCTCCTCGTCTTGAAAGATTTGCAGACCAGCAGGGCTGATAAAGCAAGTAGGCCTCGTTTGGGTATTTCTTAAAAAAATAGAACCGGGCTAGCCATTTTCAGCAATAAAAAACACAACTGGGCTCATGATGTGGTAAACATAAATAATACCCTGGCTAGACGGGCCACAGCCCCCGCACAGCCCCGTTGTTACCCTGATCCGTGGCTAAAACTAGTATAAATAACAACTGCTTGTTCCTAAAAAAAGTAAATAACAACTGCGCGACTTCCTGGGTCCCTGGTGTCAGCCGCTCGTTGTGTAATTCTCTCGTTTATTGACTACGTTGACAATGGCGTGAGCCCCAAATGTCGAACCATTAGGAGGAACCATTTTTTTAGGCTTGTAATAACGAGTCACTTGTTTGCGTACTACCATGACGCTGGTGGGTCCCTACTGTCATCCTCTCCATGTACAGTAATCTCCTTGTTCCTCTTGGTTGTTGACGACGTTGACAATGCAAGAGGGCGGCGCACCGCGCACGGCGAGCGAACCAAGGCCGAGGACGATGGAGAGGCCTCAGACGGAACGGACATGAGCCGTGGAAGATGCGCCGGTCCATTGACATGCAGAGGGGAGTATGATGGTTGACTGGTTTGGGTGGGGGTGCGTGTTGGGGTAGACATCTCCGGAGAATAACAGGATGTGTGGGGGAATAGAGGGGGGGGGCTGGCCAACGTTGGAGGGAACGGTAGGGCGGTGGAGGCGCAGCCAACCATGGGAGGCGGGAGCAGGCGGAGCCGATGAGGTGGTTTGGTTTGGGCAGCTAGAGGAAGAAGACAAGAGATAGAAGATACACGACAGATGTTGGATGTCAATCCAACGACTGGTAGGCAGAATCGTTTGTTGATTAGCTAGTAAGTCGACACCACCTTGGATGGGCTATTTCCTCGTGGGTCCCAAATGTCAGAATCCAAATCTGTCACGGTCATGCAGCCATTCCTATGAAAATTTATAGCCCATTTGGTGTGCTAGTTCGAAATAAGTTTGTGGTTGCTGGTGGGGGCTAATCACTTGGCTTCTGTAATGCACAGTGTGCTCAAGCAACCGGCGAGAATGATGTTATTTCCCTTAGTTGGGATTTGTTACAATATTTCACTCTAAATTAAACGAATGACAAGACATTTTCCTTGTTTCAAAGAAAATATGACAATCATAGCCGAGTTGAAAAGGGCAAGGATATCTAACTCCAGCTTACAAACTGTACAAAAGCACGAGGGTTAATTGTTCATCAGGTTTAGACAAAACCCAGGTTGAAAAGGGCAACAACATCTAACTCCAGAACTGTTTGCGGCAGTCACAGTCAAATGGATCGGTCAGGTCCATAGAATGAACATCCTGGATTGTAAAGTTTACTGGATTATGACCACAATATGTTGTAAATAGAAGCCCGACACGTTCAAAAGCTCTTTTGCCCACTGAAACTCCTTTTTTTGCTCTTCGACATACCCATCCATCAAAACCATGCTGTTGATAAACTTAAGCCTGATGGACAATAGTAACCTCGCATTCAGCAGGAAGAATGTGACAAATATAGTGTTTGCATGGTTAGCTACATATCGTTCTAGCGTTATTGTCTTCAATCGAATGTCATGAGAAGTGAGAAACCCCAGTGCTTAAGAATCCACTGATTGGTTATAACTTTCTTACCCCGTCCTGTTGCCTAAATAGACATGAAGATTGAAAACAGTTAAGGTCTAGAAAAAGAGCGTGGAAAGAGCAACAGCTGAACGGTTAATTCTACTACACTATATGCGGGCTTCCGATGTGCGTGAAATTATCACCTTTATATACAACTTCTTCAGACATGGAAAGCATTGCAGCAAGCCAATAATCTTGTTCAGATCAAAACTATTCATTTGGATTTGTAAGATCTTGACAGAATCCAGCACCATTGATAGGCTATCCATGGGGAAACTCTTCATTGAGCATAGAACATAATATTAGTACAAAATGTGTACTCCGAGATGATATATAACTTATGCGCAGAAATTTAAAATGCAGCTTATGGTTACAAGTGTAGATGATAATATAAAGTACCTGAAGAACAGTGGAGCCAAACACCATATTGAAATGAGCACAGAGATCATGTATTACACCCAAGGTCTCAAGTTTAGACGCAGAGAGTACGGTTACTTGCGATGGTGAATAACTAGAATCAAGGATCAAACTTTGAAGTGAAGGGGCATCTTGGATGATGAGCTGCCTTCTATCGAAAGAAATTCCAATTCTTATAAGGTTAGGCGACTTTATTTGGAGACAACCAATTCTAACTGTGAAAACAAGCACCAAGCACTCTAGGGCAGGGCAACTGGAGTGGATGATGTTGTGCAATGAGGCCTCTGATATACGAACCCGCACAAGTGAAAGTTTCTTGAGAAATGGGAGTCAAAGGTTTGGTACCAGATTGTGTGGTAGGTAGCACAACGCAAAGGTGGCCGTGTGGAGAGAGGAGGAAAACCGCGAGATGGACATCGGTGCGGAGGGCACATGTACATGGCGTTCGGTATCTGGTAGGTGATTTCCTGGGGAATAGTAGAACTCAAGCAGCTGTAGTTCTGTGAATTCAGGGGATTTCAGCCAGGTGTCCACTGTGCAGGGCATGGTATGCTTTCTCAAGTAGCATGACGGGATGTAGAGGCTTTGAACGGAGCCCTAGTGGGAGGAGATCATGGCTCTGGGGATTTCAATATCATTGAAGAGAGATAGCTTATGATAGTCGAGATTAAGGGGCATGACGCACCATAGAGGGCGCCACCAAATTGAGAGGACTTGGGTGCGGCATCAATCCTTGGTGGGGAGAAGAGAGATGATCTCCCCAAGGATGGCTTCCGGGATATCGCTGATGCGGTCCACCCGAGATTCTACGGGTTCCTGGGATCCGGTGGGGGCGGGGTTGCCGCTTCTCCCCGTGCTGCCGGGTGCAGGATCTACAACAGGCGTCGCCGCTAGCGGGAGCCTCATATTCTTGCCACTGGGGTCAGCCAACTCCATTTTCCTCGAGGGCGTCGCGTCGCGCTCATGGATTTGAGCAGAGTGAAGAAGGGGAGCTGGGGTTCTTCTGTAGTAGTGAGGAAGAAGGGGAGCTGGCGTTTTCTGTAGGAGTGAGGTGAGCAATTTGGGGGTACGAGTGGAGCGAGCTGACGTGAGGTGGTTGGGAGTGAGGAGGAAGAAGAGCACCTAGGTTTTTTTTGGGGGGGGGTGTGTTGGGTGTGGCTAGCGCCTCTCATTAAGTAAACATATGGGGTTTTGAATTGATTTTATTATTTACACTCTACAACTACCCAGAAAAACAATTACTACTAGTAAAATGGATACACTACCGCTTCTGGCTACTCCTAAGTCATCAAAACGTCTCCCTATACTGAATGCCATTTTACTTTTGTTCACCGACATGTGGGCCATGCCACGTGCGGGCCCAAATGCCATACACCAAATTAGAAGGCAGTATGCAGGCGGAGAGTCACCCCGGTCGTAGCGCGGAAGTAACGAGCCATCATGTACCGCCCTCGATGCGGCTATATCTCCCACGTGTCGAAGCACGACTTAGAGGCATAACCGCATTGAAAGCAATGTCGCAAGTGAGGTAATCTTCACACAACCCATGTAATACATAAGGGAAAGAGATACATAGTTGGCTTACAATCGCCACTTCACACAACACATGAGTAAAGCATTACATCATACAGATACAATCAAGGTCCGACTACGGAACCAAAATAAAAGAAGACTACCCCAAATGCTACACAGATCCCCGATCGTCCCGACTGGGCTCCACTACTGATCAACTGAAACGAAACATCACAATCAACAAGATCTTCATCGAGCTCCTCCTTGAGCTCGGGTGCGTCACCTGCACGGTTTCATCGGCACCTGCAAACTGGTTTTGGAAGTATCTGTGAGTCACGGGGACTCAACAATCTCACACCCGCGAGATCAAGACTATTTAAGCTTAAAGGTAGGACAGGGTAGTGAGGTGGAGCTGCAGCAAGCGACTAGCATATCTGGTGTCTAACATACGCAAATGAGAGCGAGAAGAGAAGGCAAAAGCACGGTCGAACAACTATGATCAAGAAGTGATCCTAGAACAACCTACGTCAAGCATAACTCCAACACCGTGTTCACTTCCCGGACCCCGCCGAGAAGAGACCATCACGGTTACACACGCGGTTGGTGTATTTTAATTAAGATCAACTTCGGGTTTTCTACAACCGGACATTAACAAATTCCCATCTGCCACATAACCGCGGGCACGGCTTTCGGAAGTTCAAACCCTGCAGGGGTGTCCCAACTTAGCCCATGATAAGCTCTCGCGATCAACGAAGGATATTCCTTCTCCCCGGGAAGACCCGATCAGTCTCGAAATCCCGGCTACAAGACATTTCGACAGTAATAAAACAAGTCCAGCAAAGCCGCCCGATGCGCCGACATCCTGATAGGAGCTGCACATATCTCGTTCTCAGGGAAACACCGGATAAGTCAAGCTACGAGTAAAACCAAGTCTCGAGTTTCCACGAGGTGGCCCCGCAGGTTGCTCGGTTCGGACCAACACTTAGACAAGCATTGGCCCGGGGGGCTTAATAAAGATGACCCTCGGGTTAGCTACTCCCAAGGGAAAGGTATAGGTGGTAGGCAAATGGTAAAACCAAAGTTGGGCCTTGCTGGGAAAGTCTTATTCAAAGCGAACTGTCAAGGGGGTCCCATAAATCACCCGACCGTGTTAGGGACGCAAAATCCGGGAACATAACACCGATATGACGGAAACTAGGGCGGCAAGAGTGGAACAAAACACCAGGCATAAGGCCGAGCCTTCCACCCTTTACCAAGTATATAGATGCATTAATTAAATAAGATATATTGTGATATCCCAACAAGTAAACATGTTCCAAACAAGGAACAACATCTCCATGTTCCAACAAGGAACAAACTTCATCTTCACCTGCAACTAACAACGCTATAAGAGGGGCTGAGCAAAGCGGTAACATAGCCAAACAACGGTTTGCTAGGACAAGGTGGGTTAGAGGCTTGGTTTAACAATATGGGAGGCATGATAAGCAAGTGGTAGGTATCGCAGCAAAGGCATAGCAAAAGAGCGAGCAATCTAGCAAGCAAAGATAGAAGTGATTTCGAGGGTATGGTCATCTTGCCTGAGATCCCGCAAGGAATAAGAACGAGTCCATGAAGAAGACAAACGGACGTAGACGAATGGATCCTCACAATCGCAACGTTATCATAACTAACCCGAAGAAGCAACACCGGAAAGAAGCAAACAACAAAGTAAACAACCACCACATAAACATGGCATGCTATGCGAGATGTGGTATGCAATGCATATGCATGCTTTGGAAGGAAAAGGATGAACCAGACATAATCTTGGCAAACCAAGTATGCCACTGGAAGGTGAGGTGATTTCGGTTGAAATCGATATAAAGATCACCGGAATCGGATGCACGGTTTGCAAATGACAAGCAAAACAAGAATGACAAGATTCTGCCATTAACAGCATGATACTACATAGCAAGCAACAAGAAATTAAGCTACTGCACCCAAACATGTCAACAAAGCATATGGCAGTGAACTACTCAAGATGCTTGACAAAAGATGAACACTGAGCTACGGCTAAATCACACTGCAACAGGCTCAAACAAGCATGGCAAAAGTGCAAAACATATCAGCTTCACAGACTTAGAGAAAATACTATCATGCCAGAAATTAACATCAGGATGGCATGTTTAGAGCAAGGAAACAACATGCTACAGTATCACAATATAGCAAAACAAGGCACGGCATGAATCTACTCAAAGCATAGAACATAAGTCCCTTACTGACCATAAGCCAAAAGGGACAAGAAAATATAATAGCACCCATCTCAATTAAGCAAGTTTCGTTACAGGTTTCAGACTTAGCAGAAAACTGGACATGTCAAACACAGATAACAACTAGGCATGTTCACGAGCTCGATGCACTCACTACAAAGAATTGCATGATAAACTAAGCATACATTCATCAAGAAGACATGGCATAGAAGCTAGACATGGAAAGGAAAACATCATAGCATGCAAGGAACAACTACAACAAGCTTGGCAAAATCGAATAACATGTAAACAATCTGCCAGTAACATTTTATAGCAAAAGTAGAGCTCGATTGACTCAAGCTATGGCACTCCATAATTACAAAGAAAGGCATGGATGGATAGATCAAATCCATATATTCAAAACACCCTTACTTATCATGCTCAAAAGAGGCATAGATCACTCTGAATCAACATGAACACATGGCATAAAAATAATAGCATGACAAGACTCTAAAATCAGCAACATTATGATCCCTAGTTTGCATGCTTGTGCTAGTCACCACATAGATCACAAAAATACATCATGTAAACTAATGTAAAGATGGCATGGCATATAACAAAACGCATGTAGGACTCAACTTCATAGGATGCACACATCAATCATGGCAAAAATGACAAAAATGCATGTTCTGATAATAATCTGGAACTAACATCACATAGCCCTCTTCTAACAGCATTTCGGGCATCAAGATGAACTCAAATGAAAATGATGTAATGAGATGAAATGATGTACTCATCGAGGCGAACAATTTGACATATTACACGCACGAAACGGAGCAGTGTGCAGCAAGTTATGATGCGATGAACAAGGGACCTGAATGCAAAATTTAAAAGACTTAGAGAAAACCGGGGGGGTGGAAGTCAACCTTCCGATCAGATCTGGATCGGGCCGGCGCTGGGGAATAAGGAGGTGACGGCGCGGGGCGGCGGGGACGGGCGGCGCCGGCGGGAGGCGCGGGTCGCCGGCGGGCAGAGCGGCGGGGCGGCGCGCGGGAGGCGGACGCCGGCGGGCAGAGCCGCGGCGAAATCCGGCGGGCACGGGCTCGCGGGCGCGGGGCGGCGCGCCGGACGGAGCGAGGCGGCGGGGCAGCGCGGCCGGGCGGCGGTCGGCGGCGAGCTGCGGCGGTGGCGGCGCGCGGCGGATCGGGCGGCGGAGCGCGGGGCATCGGGCACGCGGAGGCGCCGGCGGGAGCTCGGGCCCGGCGCGGCTCGGGCGGGCCGGCCTCGGGCCTCGCGGGCCCGCGGCGGCGCGCGGCGGCGTTCGCCACGTGGCGGCCCGGGAGAGGCTGGGCGCGGCGGCGCGGGACGGGCGGACATGTCCGTCGGCGCGGGGAAAAATGTCCGGCGGCGGGAGGAGGAAGATTGCTAGGGTTCATCCGCGAATTTTCGGGGGGGGGGGGGTGCAAATATATAGGCAGAGGGAGCTAGGAAGCTCCAAATGGAGTGCGGTTTTCGGCCACGCGATTGTGATCCGACGACCGAGAGGATGGAGATGACTTAGATGGGTTTTGGTCCACTTTGAAGGGGTGTTGGGCTGCAAAGAGAGAGAGGCTTTTGCGGTTACCCGGTTAACCGTTGGAGTATCAAACGACCTCCGAATGACCCGAAACTTGACAGTCGGTCTACCGGTGCTATACGAAGGCCGCGTGTCAAGCCTCGGTCCATTCCGAGAATGTTTAACACCCGCACACGAAAATAGGTAAAAGGGGACGCCGGAGGACGTAGGAGCGCCGGATTGCAAAACGGACAACGGGGAAAAAGCTCGGATTCATGAGACGAACACGTATGCAAATGCGATGCACATGATGACATGATATGAAATGCAGATGATGACATGGCAAAGTGCAACACGCAAGCACATGACATGGCAACGACGGCGAAAAACTAGCGGACACCTGGCGCATCAGATCCGGGGCGTTACAACACTCCACCACTACGAGAGAATCTCGTCCCGAGATCTAGGATGGCACCGGAGGGGAAAGCGGAAGAGAAAGAGAAGAGGTAAAACTAAGTTGCTTCTTTGGCAAACGAGTGAAACCACGAACCTTGAGAGGTCGCAAAGCTTGAAGAAAAGACACGACGGAGGTGAACAAAATCTAAAACACTCTGTTCAGCAAGAGGAACAAGGAACATTGCGAGAACCTTGTAGGTTGAAGGACATGAAACAAGAGCTTAACGGATCAAAATTAATATGAAAGCACACCGGTAGAAAATGGAAGGAATTAACATGAACTTGAGAAGATGGTATGATATTTGACGAAATCAACAACACACTGCCTCGAAAACAATTATAAGAATGACACAAGGGGTAAGAATGATTCCAAACAGCACTCCGGTTGAGAAGAGAGGATAAACTTGATAAGATGATAGAACTTGAATGAAGGACACGACACTCCGGTTGAATGGATAAGCAAAAGCAAAGAACATGATCTTGACAATTCGAGATGAAGAGTGAAGAGAGCAACATCACAATGCCTCCGGAAGAAGAAATAGAAGTTAGATCATTGGAATAAAGGAATGGAGAAGAAAATGACAACTTCTACCACAAATGAGTTTGGAAAGCACCCTTAAAAAGAAGAATAGAACGGAGTTGTTGGAAAAACTAGCAACGAAAAGAATAAGTTTGTAGTGGGCTTATAGAAACATCTCAAAATTATGAGGTGAGATTCTGCCACCAACGGAAACAAATGATTGGATTGATATCAACAAGGAGACGAGAAACTTATTTCACCGGGAGAATAAACGAAGAACTTGGGTCATTTATAAGCACCATAAAAAGCAACAATCCTTAGGGAAAGCTTTAGGTGAAATATAACCCAAGATAACTCCAATGAAGGGAAATTGTCAAGAAGGACATAACACCACCTCAAAAGATAAGGTAGAAAGAATTGCACTTTGAAATGCAAGAAGAAGAATACTTGAACTCCTCAAAACAAAACATGTATTGAGCACCATGTTTAATTTAGAGTATAGCTTGGCCGATCTTAACTCCACGAGAAAACTTGAAGAAAAATTTAAGAATGAAAAGGGTCCTTGATAACCCATCATGTAGAACCTCCATGAAGAACTCTGGTAATAAAAGGAAGATAGACAGAAAGAGAAGTTGAAAATACAAGGTGAAGCCTTGTAATGCTTTAGATGTATCTCCTTGATGATATAATTGCGAGAGCTTGGAACTCCGGAAAAGAAAGATGAGCTAGTGAAATGAAGGATTTGAAGAACCTCCGGAATAGGGAATTGAGTTAACTCGATGAAACAAGAATAATAATTACATTATGCTTATCCTTCACCAATTAAATTCATGACAAGTAATGGATTTGACATACCACTTATTCTCGTAGAAAGGATTAAGATAGATATGGCTCAAACTTGGGAATGTCTTCAACGAACCACCGGTAGGGTTGAAACAACGATTGAATCTATATGATAACGAAGGAAGAGAACTCTTGAACGAACCACCGTAAGAATTGAAAATGAACGAAGAAAAGATAAAGAAACACCGGGAAGAATTAGAAAACGAATAAAGATACTTGACAGAATTTAGATACATGAGAACGAAGAGATCGTGAACTGATTGGAGGGTAATTGAATGATGCACCGGTAAGATTTGGAGAACGAGAGCTGAAAACTTGAATCAATAATTATGACATGATGGCCTTCGGAGGAAAGAAACGGAAACAACTCATGAATTGCTCTGGATGGGTATGAAAAGAATTCTCGCAATCGAAAACAATTATGAGAGGACGGCATCAAGCTAGAACCATTAATCTTGAAGAGAATGGAGCAAGATTTAAGAGAAACTCTTCTTCGTTCTTCAAATGTTGAGAATGACGATGAGAAACACCACCATGAATTATTGAGGCACTCCGGAATGAAAATTGGAAAGGTTGAACCAATGATGAAAAGAATTTGAAAGATCTTGGAGAAAGACATATGACTGATGAAAATTCATTCTTACATCACACTTTGAAATGAATTTGGGAATAGCTCCGGAAAAATTAGACGAGTCAGGTAAGATCCTGGGAAAAGAAACCTGTGGGTTAGGGCCCACTCAAAAGGAACACCGTTGAAAGAATTGCTTGAAAAGAGAGATTACACCGGTTGAGTTAAATAGCTTGAATGGGATAGCATCCTCAAAAGAAATTGAGTGCATTGAGAATGGAAACTTGAATCTTCTGAGATATCTTCATCACTCTGGAATAATTGAATAGCGAGAAGTGGATGATTAAGAGGTGCACCGGCATGAGAAAACATTTGAAACAAGGAAAGATATGATCGACAAAGCTTGAATTGAATCCACCGAAGAAGAAAAAATGACGAATGATGAACTTGAAACTGTTGAACATCTTCATGGGAAATCACCAGATAAGAACATTGAAAGAAAAGAATGAAGAGACTTCACATGAAGAAATGGATACTTGATTTAGAAATCTGAGTCCTTGAAGAAAAAGGGTGGGAGGGCGGGAAAAAACAAAGACAACTTGGAACGGATGAAGCAAACACCTTTGAGAAGAACTAATAATTGATCTTGCGAATGTTGAAGTGATCGGATCCACTTGAAGAGGGACACACCGGTTGGAAAAGAATTGGCATGATAATCTTGATGATCAAGAAGGATTAGTATTTCCATAGAAATATGATAACACCGTTTAGAAAAGGTATGTAATCAACACTTGACATTGAAGCAACTCGAATACCACAAAACAAAACCAAAACAAAGGATTGGCTCGCAGAATAAGCCGGAAACAAACATATGATAGATCCCATAACGTATCATGTGTCTGTTGGAAAGATATCCTACGAGGTACTTGAATTCCCACTTATAAACTCCCGAAACTTTCTGGTTATGCAATCTGGTGTTGGGGATACAGGGGACACAAAATATATCACCCAAACTAACAATACCTAGATCCAGCTGTATCCATCCTTCAACACATAACCAAGAAACCTTCGGAAATCGTCTACCTCAACCTTCAAAAAACATCCGTTATATATGGCAATGCTCCCGCACTCGCGTCAGTACTGGGCTATCAGGGTTATCTCACCAACAACTATACAAAGGAGATTTTCGATGTCGGCGTACTAAACTCAGGTATTCCGGAACTGCAACGATAAAATTATGACGACAACACCTCGGAGCTCAACTCCCCGGGACACCTCCACTAAACCCCTGCTGACAGGAGACACCAAGACAATGTTGTCATCACAAAACCATCGGAGCGATTCTAAGATACCCGCGTGATCCTAAAAAATATTTAGTGAAATTTGAGAAGAGAAGAGTCAAAACTCTACGTCAGGATGCCTTACCAGAGCGATGAGGAGACTGGAAAGTAAAAAGAATTCCTAAACACTCCGATACATAATTCCTAAATGACTCAAAACATTTTTCTAGACATAACTCGGCCGCTAAAAACGATCAATCAGTGGGGGCTCCTAAGGTCGGGGAAGGCTCTGATTACCAACTTGTCACGCCCTCGATGCGGCTATATCTCCCACGTGTCGAAGCACGACTTAGAGGCATAACCGCATTGAAAGCAATGTCGCAAGTGAGGTAATCTTCACACAACCCATGTAATACATAAGGGAAAGAGATACATAGTTGGCTTACAATCGCCACTTCACACAATACATGAGCAAAGCATTACATCATACAGATACAATCAAGGTCCGACTATGGAACCAAAATAAAAGAAGACTACCCCAAATGCTACACAGATCCCCGATCGTCCCGACTGGGCTCCACTATTGATCAAGTGAAACGAAACAACACAATGAACAAGATCTTCATTGAGCTCCTCCTTGAGCTCGGGTGCGTCACCTGCACGGTTTCATCGGCACCTGCAAACTGGTTTTGGAACTATCTGTGAGTCACGGGGACTCAGCAATCTCACACCCGCGAGATCAAGACTATTTAAGCTTAAAGGTAGGACAGGGTAGTGAGGTGGAGCTGCAGCAAGCGACTAGCATATCTGGTGTCTAACATACGCAAATGAGAGCGAGAAGAGAAGGCAAAAGCACGGTGGAACAACTATGATCAAGAAGTGATCCTAGAACAACCTACGTCAAGCATAACTCCAACACCGTGTTCACTTCCCGGACCCCGCCGAGAAGAGACCATCACGGTTACACACGCGGTTGGTGCATTTTAATTAAGATCAACTTCGGGTTTTCTACAACCGGACATTAACAAATTCCCATCTGCCACATAACCGCGGGCACGGCTTTCGGAAGTTCAAACCCTGCAGGGGTGTCCCAACTTAGCCCATGATAAGCTCTCGCGATCAACGAAGGATATTCCTTCTCCCCGGGAAGACCCGATCAGTCTCGAAATCCCGGCTACAAGACATTTCGACAGTAATAAAACAAGTCCAGCAAAGCCGCCCGATGCGCCGACATCCTGATAGGAGCTGCACATATCTCGTTCTCAGGGCAACACCGGATAAGTCAAGCTACGAGTAAAACCAAGTCTCGAGTATCCACGAGGTGGCCCCGCAGGTTGCTCGGTTCAGACCAACACTTAGACAAGCATTGGCCCGGGGGGGGGGGGCTTAATAAAGATGACCCTCGGGTTAGCTACTCCCAAGGGAAAGGTATAGGTGGTAGGCAAATGGTAAAACCAAAGTTGGGCCTTGCTGAAAAAGTCTTATTCAAAGCGAACTGTCAAGGGGGTCCCATAAATCACCCGACCGCGTTAGGGACGCAAAATCCGGGAACATAACACCGATATGACAGAAACTAGGGCGGTAAGAGTGGAACAAAACACCAGGCATAAGGCCGAGCCTTCCACCCTTTACCAAGTATATAGATGCATTAATTAAATAAGATATATTGTGATATCCCAACAAGTAAACATATTCCAAACAAGGAACAACATCTCCATGTTCCAACAAGGAACAAACTTCATCTTCACCTGCAACTAACAATGCTATAAGAGGGGCTGAGCAAAGCGGTAACATAGCCAAACAACGGTTTGCTAGGACAAGGTGGGTTAGAGGCTTGGTTTAACAATATGGGAGGCATGATAAGCAAGTGGTAGGTATCGCAGTAAAGGCATAGCAAAAGAGCGAGCAATCTAGCAAGCAAAGATAGAAGTGATTTCGAGGGTATGGTCATCTTGCTTGAGATCCCGCAAGGAAGAAGAACGAGTCCATGAAGAAGACAAACGGACGTAGACGAATGGATCCTCACAATCGCAACGTTATCGGAACTAACCCGGAGAAGCAACACCGGAAAGAAGCAAACAAGAAAGTAAACAACCACCACATAAACATGGCATGCTATGCGAGATGTGGTATGCAATGCATATGCATGCTTCGGAAGGAAAATGATGAACCAGGAATAATCTTGGCAAACCAAGTATGCCGCTGGAAAGGTGAGGTTATTTCGGTTGAAATCGATATAAAGATCACTGGAATCGGATGCACGGTTTGCAAATGACAAGCAAAACAAGAATGACAAGATTCTGCCATTAACAGCATGATACTACTTAGCAAGCAACAAGAAATTAAGATACTGCACCCAAACATGTCAACAAAGCATATGAAAGTGAACTACTCAAGATGCTTGAGAAAAGATGAACACTTAGCTACGGCTAAATCACACCACAACAGGTTCAAACAAGCATGGCAAAAGAGCAAAACATATCAGCTTCACAGACTTAGAGAAAATACTATCATGCCAGAAATTAAAATCAGGATGGCATGTTTAGAGCAAGGAAAAGGCATGCTAAAGGATCACAATATATCAAAACAAGGCATGGCACGAATCTACTCAAAGCATAGAACAAAAGTCCCTTACTGACCATAAGCCAAAAGGGACAGGAAAATATAATAGCACCCATCTCAATTAAGCAAGTTTCGTTACAGGTTTCAGACTTAGCAGAAAACTGGACATGTCAAATACAGATAACAAGTAGGCATGTTCACGAGCTCGATGCACTCACTACAGAGCATTGCATGATAAACTAAGCATACATTCATCAAAAAGACATGACATAGAAGCTAGACATGGCAAGGACAACATCATAGCATGCAAGGAACAACTACAACAAGCTTGGCAAAATCGAATAACATGTAAACAATCTGCCAGTAACATTTTATAGCAAAAGTAGAGCTCGATTGACTCAAGCTATGGCACTCCATAATTAAAAACAAAGGCATGTATGGACAGATCAAATCCATATGTTCAAAACACCCTTACTGATAATGCTCAAAAGAGGCATAGATCTCTCTGAATGAACATGAACACATGGCATAAAAATAACAGGATGACAAGACTTAGTAACTTTACTAAGTCTCTGAAATCAGCAACATTATGATCCCTAGTTTGCATGCTTGTGCTAGTCACCACATAGATCACAAAAATACATGGCGTAAACTACTGTAAAGATGGCATGGCATATAACAAAACACATGTAGGACTCAACTTCATAGGATGCACACATCAATCATGGCAAAAATGACAAAAATGCATGTTCTGATAATAATCTGGAACTAACATCACATAGCCTTCTTCTAACAGCATTTCGGGAATCAAGATGAACTCAAATGAAAATGATACAATGAGAATAAATGATTTACTCATCGAGATGAACAATTTGACATATTACACGCACGAAACGGAGCAGTGTGCATCAAGTTATGATGCGATGAACAAGGGACCAGAATGCAAAATTTAAAAGACTTAAAGAAAACCGGGGGGGGTGGAAGTCAACCTTCCGATCAGATCTGGATCGGGCCGGCGCTGGGGAAGAAGGAGGTGCCGGCGCGGGGCGGCGGGGACGGGCGGCGCCGGCGGGAGGCGCGGGTCGCCGGCGGGCAGAGCCGCGGGGCGGCGCGCGGGAGGCGGACGCCGGCGGGCAGAGCCGCGGCGAAATCCGGCGGGCACGGGCTCGCGGGCGCGGGGCGGCGCGGCGGACGGAGCGAGGCGGCGGGGCAGCGCGGCCGGGCGGCGGTCGGCGGCGAGCTGCGGCGGTGGCGGCGTGCGGCGGAGCGCGGGGCATCGGGCGCGAAGAGGCGCCGGCGGGAGCTCGGGCCCGGCGCGGCTCGGGCGGGCCGGCCTCGGGCCTCGCGGGCCCGCGGCGGCGCGCGTCAGCGTTCGCTACGTGGCGGCCCGGGAGAGGCTGGGAGCGGCGGCGCGGGACGGGCGGACATGTCCGTCGGCGTAGGGAAAAATGTCCGGCGACGGAGGAGGAAGATTGTTAGGGTTCATCCGCGAATTTTCGGGGGGAGGTGCAAATATATAGGCAGAGGGAGCTAGGAAGCTCCAAATGGAGTGCGGTTTACGACCGAGAGGATGGAGATGACTTAGATGGGTTTTGGGCCACTTTGAAGG
This sequence comes from Aegilops umbellulata, assembly GCA_032464435.1. Classification (NCBI taxonomy): domain Eukaryota; kingdom Viridiplantae; phylum Streptophyta; class Magnoliopsida; order Poales; family Poaceae; genus Aegilops; species Aegilops umbellulata. The sequence continues at coordinate 160,683,927 of CP136059.1, read as the reverse complement.
GGTGTTGGGTTGCAAAGACAGAGAGGCTTTTGCGGTTACCCGGTTAACCGTTGGAGTATCAAACGACCTCCGAATGACCCGAAACTTGACAGGCGGTCTACCGGTGCTATACCAAGGCCGCGTGTCAAGCCTCGGTCCATTCCGAGAATGTTTAACACCCGCACACGAAAATAGGTAAAAGGGGACGCCGGAGGACGTAGGAGCGCCGGATTGCAAAACGGACAACGGGGAAAAAGCTCGGATTCATGAGACGAACACGTATGCAAATGCGATGCACATGATGACATGATATGAAATGCAGATGATGACATGGCAAAGTGCAACACGCAACCACATGACATGGCAACGACGGCGAAAAACTAGCGGACACCTGGCGCATCAGATCCGGGGCGTTACACGTCATATCACAAAACCCCACCTCCCCGCAGTCTAAGTTTGACGAACGAAGCAACCATCATTTCACTCTTCACTAAATCCCCTTCTCCCTCACCGTCTTCAAGAAAGCCAACACTCGCATCTGTCACTATTCTTCTCTCCCAACGAAGGGAAGGTAAGCGGATCCGTGATATTGGTATATTTTCGTTCAGAGAAAAAAAAAGAACTTTTGCAAAGCAGTAACCGATCCTCACTCTCTTTTTTTTCATTGTCATTGCGATTGTGTTTTCCTTTCAGTGTTCTCCTAGTATTCGTCAGTTTCATGATGGTCCAAGGAGAGCCAAACAAAGATCTGCCGATATTGGAGTAGATGCGGGAGGCTGATCCCCACAAGACAGAGAGCTCCAAGAAGATGGAGGCAGCCACCGAGCCGACCCCAGATACGCTCACGACCACTACTAAGATGGTCAACACCCCGTTTGAGGTTATGATAACCCACAAGTATAGGGGATCAATTGTAGCCTCTTTTGATAAGTAAGAGTGTCGAACCCAACGAGGAGCTAAAGGTAGAACAAATATTCCCTCAAGTTCTATCGACCATCGATACAACTCTACGCACGCTTGACGTTCGCTTTACCGGAAACAAATATGAAACTAGAAGTACTTTGTAGGTGTTTTTGGATAGGTTTGCAAGATAATAAAGAGCGAGTAAATAAAAGCTAGGGGCTGTTTAAATAAATACACAACTAAATTAGTTTTAATAGAAAGCTTTATGTCACGAGAAAGTTATTTGTCCCTAGGCAATTGATAACTAGAACGGTAATCATTGTTGCAATTTTATTTGAGGGAGATGCATAAACTAACATACATTCTCTACTTGGATCATATGCACTTATGATTGGAACTCTAGCAAGCATCCGCAACTACTAAAGATCATTAAGGTAAAACCCAACCATAGCATTAAAGTATCAAGCCCCATGTATCCCATACGCAAACAACCTACTTACTCGGGTCTGTGCTTCTGTCACTCACGCCACCCACCATAAGCGGGAATCCCTCACGCTTGTGCGACACGGAGAGCACCATAGGACAGCACCAATAATAAAATATGCAACTCAAACCAATCACGATCATCAATTAACCCATAGGACAAAACGGATCTACTCAAACAACATAGGATAGCCATACATCACTGGGAAATAATATATAGCGTTGAGCACCATGTATAAGTAGAGATTACAGCGGGTAAGAGAGAGGTTACACCGCTGCATAGAGGGGGGAAGAGTTGGTGATGATGGCGGTGAAGTTGGTGGTGAAGATTGCGGTGATGATGATGGCCACGGCAGCGTTCCGGCACCACCAAAAGAGAAGTGGAGAGGGGCACCTTCGTCTTCTTCTTCCTTGACCTCCTCCCTAGATGAGAAGGGTTTCCCCTCTAGTACCTGGCCTCCATGGCGTGGGAGGGGCGAGAGCCCCTCCGAGATTGGATCTCTCTCTGTCTCTCTCTGTTTCTGCGTTTTCGTCTGGTGCCCTTTCACCGTTTCGTATATATATGGAGATCCATAATTCCGATTGGACTGAAACCTTCCTCGTGATTTTTTACTGAAAATTAGCTTTCTTGCGGCCGAAGAAGGGCATCAACCGCCTTACGGGTGGCCCACGAGGGTCAGGGGCGCGCCCAGGGGGCAGGGACGCCCCTGCCTCGTGCCACCTTGGGCACCGTCTCGCGTGGATTTTTCTTCCGGAATTTTCCAAATATTCCAAAAATAAGCTCCATCCGTTTTTATCCCGTTTGGATTCCGTTTGATATGGATATTCTGCGGAACATAAAACATGCAACAAACAGGAACTGGCACTGGGCACTGGATCAATATGTTAGTCCCAAAAATAGTATAAAAAGTTGCCAAAAAGTATATGAAAGTTGAATAATATTGGCATGGAACAATAAAAAAATATAGATACGACGGAGACGTATCAGCATCCCCAAGTTTAATTCCTGCTCATCCTTGAGTAGGTAAATGATAAAAGAGATATCCTTGAGTGGAATGCTACCTAGCATAACCTTGATCATGTATCTAATCATGGCATGAATATTAAGACACGAGTGATTCAAAGCAATAGTCTATCATTTGACATAAAAACAATAATACTTCAAGCCTACTAATAAAGCAATCATGTCTTTTCAAAATAACATGTCCAAAGAAAGTTATCCCTACAAAATCATATAGTCTGGCTATGCTCCATCTTCACCACACAAAATATTCATATCATGCACAACCCCGATGACAAGCCAAGCAATTGTTTCATACTTTTGACGTTCTCAAACCTTTTCAACTTTCACGCAATACATGAGCGTGAGCCATGGACATAGCACTATAGGTGGAATAGAATATGATGGTGGAGGTTGTGTGGAGAAGACAAAAAAGGAGAAAGTCTCACATCGACGCGACTAATCAACGGGCTATGGAGATGCCCATCAATTGATGTCAATGTGAGGAGTAGGGATTGCCATGCAACGGATGCACTAGAGATATAAGTCTATGAAAGCTCAAACTGAAAACTAAGTGGGTGTGCATCCAACTTGCTTGCTCATGAAGACCTCGGGCACTTGAGGAAGCCCATCATTGGAATATACAAGCCAAGTTCTATAATGAAAATTCCCACTAGTATATGAAAGTGATAACTCAAGAGACTCTCTATATGAAGAACATGGTGCTACTTTGAAGCACAAGTGTGGTAAAAGGATAGTAACATTGCCCCTTCTCTCTTTTTCTCTCATTTTTTGTTTTTTTTTCTCTTTTTTTGGGCCTTCTTTTTTTTGGCCTTTCTTTTTTTTATTTTTTATTTTTTTTATTTTTTTCGTCCGGAGTCTCATCCCGACTTGTGGGGGAATCATAGTCTCCATCATCCTTTCCTCACTGGGTCAATGCTCTAATAATGATGATCATCACACTTTTATTTACTTACAACTCACTATTACAACTCGATACTAGAACAAAGATATGACTCTATATGAATGCCTCCGGCGGTGTACCGGGATGTGCAACGCGTAGCAATGACATAAAAAAATGGACAAGCCATGAAAACATCATGCTAGCTATCGTACAATCATGCAAAGCAATATGACAATAAATGCTCAAGTCATGTATATGATGATGATGGAAGTTGCATGGCAATATATCTTGGAATGGCTATGGAAATGCCATGATAGGTAGGTATGGTGGCTGTTTTGAGGAGGATATAAGGAGGTTTATGTGTGATAGAGCGTATCGTATCACGGGGTCTGGATGCACCGGCGAAGTTTGCACCAACTCTCGATGTGAGAAAGGGCAATGCGCGGTACCGAAGAGGCTAGCAATGATGGAAGGGTGAGAGTGCGTATAATCCATGGACTCAACATTAGTCATAAAGAACTCACATACTTATTGCAAAAATCTATTAGTCATTGAAACAAAGTACTACGCGCATGCTCCTAGGGGGATAGATTGGTAGGAAAAGACCATGCTCGCCCCCGACCGCCACTCATAAGGAAGACAATCAATAAATAAATCATGCTCCGACTTTGTTACATAACGTTTCACCATACGTGCATGCTACGGGAGTCACAAACCTCAACACCAGTATTTCTACTAATCCACAACTACCCACTAGCATGAGTCTAATATCACCATCTTTATATCGCAAAACTATTGCAAGGAATCAAACATATCATATTCAGTGATCTACAAGTTTTATGTAGGATTTTATGACTAACCATGTGAATAAACAGTTCCTGTCATCTCTCTAAATAGATATAAGTGAAGCAAGAGAGTTTAATTATTTCTACAAAATATATGCCCATGCTCTAACAAATATAAGTGAAGCAAAAGAGCATTCTACAAATGGCGGTTGTCTAAGTGAAGAGAAATAGGCAATCCAAACTTCGAATGATATAAGTGAAGCACATGAAGCATTCTATAAAGCCATACTCAAAAGATTTAAGTGAAGTGCAAAGAGCATTCTATAAATCAACCAAGGACCATCTCATACCAGCATGGTGCATAAAATAAAAGTGAAAACTAAATGCAAAAGACGCTCCAAGATTGCACATATCGCATGAACGGAACGAATCCGAAAACATACCGATACTTGTTGAAGAAAGAGGGGATGTCTTCCGGGGCATCCCCAAGCTTATACGCTTGAGTATCCTTGAATATTTACTTGGGGTGCCTTGGGAATCCCCAAGACTGAGCTCTTGCCTCTCCTCCTTTTCCTCATATCGAGACCTTCTCGATCATCGAACACTTCATCCACACAAAACTTCAACAGAGAACTCGGTAAGATCTGTTAGTATAATAAAGCAAATCACTACTCTAAGTACTATTGCAAACCAATTCATATTTAGTTTTGTAATTGTAGCTACTGTAATATAACTTTTTCATGGCTTAATCCACTGATATAAATCGATAGTTTCATCAAAACAAGCAAACTATGCATCAAAAACAGAATCTGTCTAAAACAGAACAGTCTGTAATAATCTGAGCATTCACCATCCTTCTGATACTTGAAAAATTATGCCAAAATTAGGAAACATAAACAAATTGTATGGAAAGATAGTGCAAACATAATCAGAACCGTTTGACGTTCCAGTAAAAAACTAAATATCGCGCACTACAGCCAAAGTTTCTGTCCTGCACCGCACAAACCAACAAGCATTGTAAACATCCTAAAGGCAAACCTTGGCACCTTATTTTTATAATACAATGGAATTGTACAAGGGGATAATTATTTTTGTTGAAAAGTTTCTGTAATCAAGATTCACAAAGTTTCTGTGAGCATGAACAAAGTTCAAGGCTAGCTCCCACTTCAACAATGCTTGTCTCTCTCACTTTCTCTTTCCATTTTGAAAAAGTTTTGGGTTCCCCTCTTTATTTTTTTGTTTTTAAACTATATAAAAGCACTCAACAGAAATAAATGACTCTCTAAAACTTCCGGGTTGTCTCCCTGGCAGCGCTTTCTTTAAAGCCATTAAGCTAGGCATATAGTGCTCAAGTTATGGATCCACCCGGATCCCAAGGTATATCAAAGCCAATTTTAATTAGCAATGATTTGGCATTTAGTAGTGAGAAAAAAGCAACATATATCAAGAAATGAAAAAGTCCAACTCTCTTCCTATGCATCGGCATGTCATAAAAGAACAATTCATGCACACATAGTAAAGGCCAATGCATAGTATACGAAGTTTCTTGCAAATTTTTCGTGTGGGAAACATAGAGAGGTGGAGATATAGTTCCTCTCTCATAATAATTTCAAGTAGGAGCAGCAAGCACATGCATATTATATTTATCAAAATCATCATGTGCAAGGTAAAAGCCAACCCATCAATATAATCCTTAATAAGGGCAAACTTCTCCGATATAGTATAATCGGGAGAATTCGAAAAGATAATAGGACTATCATGCTGGGTGCAATTGCAACAATTTCATGTTTAACATAAGGAACTATAGCAAGTTCATCCCCGTAAGCATAATTCATATTGGCATCTTGGCCACAAGCATAGAAAGCATCATCAAAAAGGGATATTTCAAAAGAATCAACGGGATCATAATAGTCATCATAGCAATCATCCTTCGGTAAGCATGAAGGGGAATTAAACAATGTATGAGTTGAAGAGTTACTCTCATTATAAGGTGGGCACGTGTAGCTAATCCGCTCTTCCTCCTTTTGTTCCTCGCTCTCCTCATCATCTTTTTCATCCAATGAGCTCACAGTTTCATTAGTTTCTTCTTCTATAGACTCTTGCAAAATATTAGTCTCTTCTTGGACAGCGGAGACTTTCTCAATAAGTGCATTAATATCGGAATTGTATTCATAATTCTCATAGCAATATTTATGGATAGCTAAATTTTCAGGTCTATAAACAACATCATCAAAATCTTCAAACTCTTTAAACATAGATTCAATTTCATAAGCACCCATAAAAGCAACAAATTCTTCTATTTGTTCCACATCATAGTAATCATATATACCATTAGCATAAGAAGCTAAGGTTTTATTATCATTAAATTTGCATGAAAAGGGAAGGTGTGGAGCCTTCATCCTAGAGCAACAAGTATAATCATAACTCAAGCATACTTGCCGAGCATACCACTTCAATATATGAATTTGATCCCATAATAGTTTCCCTTTTTGAGTCAAGCGGTAATCCCTAAAATATTCACGTTGATCCAACGTTACTCCCATTACATAATTGAATGGGGTTTTCTCAGGATTATTAAAGTAGTACGTAATATCTTTCACATAACCAGCATCGAGGGTTTTAGGAGGTTCCCCATCTCCATGAGCAGCAAGTACACCTAATTTTTTTTGGTATTTCGTGTTCCATATCCATAACTAAAGATAGAGAACAACTAAGAACAACAAATAAAAATTACTTAGTTATAAAGCAAACAAGCACACACGAGAATATTCACCCCACGCTATTGCTCCCCGGCAATGGCGCCAAAAAAGGTCTTGATAACCCACAAGTATAGGGGATCAATTGTAGCCTCTTTCGATAAGTAGGAGTGTCGAACCCAACAAGGAGCTAAAGGTAGAACAAATATTCCCTCAAGTTCTATCGACCGCCGATACAACTCTACGCACGCTTGACGTTCGCTTTAGCGGAAACAAGTATGAAACTAGAAGTACTTTGTGGGTGTTTTTGGATAGGTTTGCAAGATAATAAAGAGCGAGTAAATAAAAGCTAGGGGCTGTTTAAATAAAGGGACAATTGCATTTTTACCCCTAGTTGGTTCCTACCCACGGGTTTGCCCTTACTTTTCGAGCTTGCTCAGTTTTGCCCTTACTTTTTCTGTCGAGGTCCCTCGAATGCCCTTTGACCGTTTGACCAAAACTTTGAAAATTCATAACTAATTCATATGAACTCAGAAAAATGCAAAATAAGATATCAAAATGTTCAGATAAACATTACCTTTATGTGCATATCATTCGCATTTAGTAAAAAAGCACCCTTTAAACTACCTGAGGTAATTAATGTTATTAACATTATTAAAAATAAAAAGGTATAAACAATATTTTTTCATGAATAAAAATTACATGCAAATGTAGGTGATGTTTTCTGAACATCCAGTTATCTTATTTGCATTTGTCTGAGTTCGTATCAACTTGTTATGAAGTTTCCAAATAATGGTCAAAGTCGTTAGAACATTCTTAACAAGATGATACGAACTCAGAAAAATGCAAATAAGATATCTGGATGTTCAGAAAACATCACATACACTTGCATGTAATTTCTATTCATGAAAAAATATATTTTTTTATACCTTTTTATTTTGAATAATGTTAATAACATTAATTACCTCAGGTAGTTTAAAGGGTGCTTTTGTCCTGAATGCAAATGATATGCACATAAAGGTAATGTTTATCTGAACATTTTCATATCTTATTTTCATTTTTCTGAGTTCGTATGAATTAGTTATGAATTTTCAAAGTTTTGGTCAAACGGTCAAAGGGCATTTGAGGGACCACGAAAGAAAAAGTAAGGGAAAAATTGAGCAAGCTCGAAAAGTAAGGGCAAAACCCGTGGTTAGGAACCAACTAGGGGTAAAAATGCAATTTTCCCTTAAATAAAGACACAACTAAATTAGTTTTAATAGAAAGCTTTTTGTCACGAGAAAGTTATTTGTCCCTAGGCAATCGATAACTAGACCGGTAATCATTATTGCAATTTTATTTGAGGGAGAGGCATAAGCTAATATACTTTCTCTACTTGGATCATATGCACTTATGATTGGAACTCTAGCAAGCATCTGCAACTACTAAAGATCATTAAGGTAAAACCCAACCATATCATTAAAGTATCAAGTCCCCTTTATCCAAACGCAAACGACCTACTTACTCGGGTCTGTGCTTCTGTCACTCACGCCACCCATCATAAGTAAATCATGAACATATTGCAAACCCTACAACGGGAATCCCTCACGCTTGTGCGACACGGAGAGCACCATAGGACAGCACCAATAATAAAACATGCAACTCAAACCAATCACGATCATCAATTAACCCATAGCACAAAACGGATCTACTCAACAATCATAGGATAGCCATACATCATTGGTAAATAATATATAGCGTTGAGCACCATGTTTAAGTAGAGATTACAGCGGGTAAGAGAGAGGTTACACCGCTGCATAGAGGGGTGAAGAGTTGGTGATGATGGCGGTGAAGTTGTTGGTGAAGATTGCGGTGATGATGATGGCCACGGCAGCGTTCCGGCGCCACCGAAAGAGAAGGGGAGAGGGGGCCCCTTCGTCTTCTTCTTCCTTGACCTCCTCCATAGATGGGAGAAGGGTTTCCCCTCTGGTCCTTGGCCTCCATGGTGTGGGAGATGCGAGAGACCCTCCGAGATTGGATCTGTCTCTCTGTCTCTCTCTGTTTCTGCGTTTTTGTCTGGTGCCCTTTCACCGTTTCGTATATATAAGGAGATCCGTAACTCCGATTGGACTGAAACCTTCGTCGTGATTTTTTACCAAAAATTAGCTTTCTTGCGGCTGAAAAGGGCATCAACCGCCTTACGGGTGGCCCACGAGGGTCAGGGGCGCGCCCAGGGGGGCAGGGGCGCCCCCTGCCCCGTGGCCACCTCGGGCACCGTCTCGAGTGGATTTTTCTTCCGGAATTTTCCAAATATTTCAAAAATAAGATCCGTCCGTTTTTACCCCGTTTGGATTCCGTTTGATATGGATATTCTGCGAAACATAAAACATGCAACAAATAGGAACTGGCACTGGGCACTGGATCAATATGTTAGTCCCAAAAATAGTATAAAAAGTTGACAAAAAGTATATGAAAGTCGAATAATATTGGCATGGAACAATAAAAAATTATAGATACGACGGAGACGTATCAGGTTATAGCCCCTGTGGCACTGTAGGAGCAGTTTTCCTCCTTCGAGGATGTGTCCCCCCCCTGCTGAGCTTCCCAAGGTGATTTTCTTCTTTGCCAATCTTTGGTTTTTCATCTAAGTATGTGGTGATGAATAATGCAAAATTTTATTAGCTTCGATGCCATGCTATACATAGTGGTTTAAATAACTTGTGTTTCTTCTACTGGAAAGTAATTCAGAATTTGTTTTTGTTTCAATTAGAGCCCTAATGTAGACAAGGATTGTGTAGTTGTACATGTCACTCACTATGAGGCGGATGACCTGAATATACGCACTGGGAAAACAGAGTTCTTCGGTTGTTGGATCCTGGAAGCCATTTGCACTTATACCAATGTCGAGATGTATTCCAGCCTCACTGTTGTCAGGCGTGTTGTCCAGGGTGTACTGAAGCACAAGAAGTTCAAAGCTACTCCTTCGTTTGTGAGGCATACTATTCTTGTCAAGCTTACACAGGAAGATGATGTGGCATGCCTCCACAAACAAGTTTATGAGTGGCAAGGCCACAAGGGTATCTTCATGAAGGTTCACAGGATTGAGCTGCTGCCAGATGTCCTCGATGATGTTCATGGCAAGGTCCGTCTTGTGTCCAGCCCAAATTAGATCGAGGCATGAAATAGTTGCCCCATCTAGTGTTTAATAGTAGTTTGGATTGTGTCTAATTATCCGAACCTTGCCTATTATCGAGCCCTTTGGGGCTAGTACACTTTTGAATCCGTCTATGGGAACAACTACTTTTGTGTGCCCGTGAATCATGTGAGAACCATCGTAATTGTTGCCGAAACAGATGCGTCCTCACTAGTTTTTTCATGAATATGGCATGGTAAGACATAAGTTGTCACGGTTTATCATACGAGTAGTGTGTGTTTGATAAAATAGAGTACTCATTCGAGAACTGTGCGCCGACGTATACATAAGTACTTGTAAACACTGTTGGTGCTACCCCACTTGTAAGCAGTTGTGCAAAACACGACATATTGGCTCAACTCGCTTCAACACTAGGCTATCGACCAGCTAACAATCAATAATTTGTTGTCTGACATATAAGCAACTACGTGTCTTGTTAAAGTGGTTCATGCAGTTAACTGAGGCCACAATGTAAATTCCAAACGTTCACACGCTAGTCCAGCGTTCATGGGGAACAGTCGCATTAAACTCGGCTTCATAAAAAACTTGAAAAGCATAAGTTAAGCAATTTTATACATCTCAATGATTCATAGAACATGACAAACATATACTAGTTCACAACAAAAGTTGTGAGAAGGTTTACAAATCAGGAAAAAACAAGCAAGGCTTATGTGAGCAAAGGGCCTCCCGGCAGGCTTAAATTTCCTGGAGTTCACTCTGGTTTTTCCTTGTTGCCACCATCCAGGGTTAGGTTCTCTCATTCCAGAATAACCAATTATAATTGTGTTCTCCGCTAGAATGCTGAATTGAACCATGTAGTGTACTGACAAGGTGAAATTCTTGTGCATTCCACTAAATTTAAGCACCGCTATTTGCAGAAATAAGCACACCACAATGACTCTTGTTCGCGCACCTATCCCAAAAACCTCCGTGCAGCCGTTCCAGCTAGTCCTCGATCCATGGATCAACTTGTAGAAAGTGCATTCCGGACTAGGATGCAGTTGTTTTCGTTCGTTCCTGCACTGCAATCGGGAAGTAAAATGCACGAATCAGCTTCTTTTAGATTGCGTTGATCATTCTACCTAGTACTGCCAATGTAGGAATACCTGGAACACTGGTGGTTAGAGGACGACAGCTAGGAATAGCCATCTCATTTTGTGCAGTTGTACTAAAACTGAGGTGTGTACTTTTGATTGGCAGATAGAAACGATATGGAGACAGACATCCCTGTTTGCGCAAATACGAAATACGGTTATTTAATCAGTGACAGATATTTGCAGTGGCATATGATTAACAACAACATCTATTGTGTTATAATTGGCACTAGATTGACAGTATGAAAGTGCCCTTAAGTAAGTAACATCACATCACATCAACACTACCACTAGATTAACATGCAGAACAATAGCATTAGGATTACTGTCATGAGAGTAGCACATGGTCAGTAAATGTGCAATCAAATTTGTGCAGTTCCACTGGGATGAAGCAATGTTAGTGGTGTGAGATTTAAGTGTAACTGCAAAAACGCAATTCATGGGAAATAAAGCAAGACGGAAGCACTTCATAAAATGGTGGTGGCATTGCTTCAATTTATCGACGGCACTAGAGCATTACTTATAGTGACATTAGGCGGCATTGCTTAATGCTTCATGTGATTTTACATTAACGGTAGCGATATGGGCGTAGGGACAGCAGGGGCATAAAGTGGTGAGGCAGATGTTGTTGCTGAGAGCGGCAAACACTCAGGCAACATGTCTGCATTTGTCCCATTTTTATCTCCTCGGCGACATTTCCTATGTGAGCACAGGAAATCTAGACCTGCTCATTCTCATTTGCGTTGTCCCCCAACACCCCTCACCTTCTTTCCTTTTTCAACCAAGAGACATGTCCACTTCCCCCACCCTTTGCCATCCACCATGCTTTCTTCGCCGTTTCAACCGTTTCCTCTTAGAACCAAGTCCTAGATTCTTGCTACAGCTTTCCCACTTTCTTCCCTGTTTGAACCAACTCTTAGATTCGATTGTATGAACTAGCTTTACATCTAATAATAGTAAAAGTCTAGGTGGATTTGGAACAGCCGATGGAAGTAGAAAAGATCCACACACAGCCACGTGGGGAGCTGGGGCAGTAGAGCAAGGCATGTTTCGAAGGAATATATACCTAAGGGTCGTCGGCATGTGGCAAAGATGGCGTCGGGAGGCAGCATCTTGGCCACAATACCGCAGGGAGGAAGAAGGGGTCGGAGGCCCTCCCAAGCCGGTGCTCTCTCAGAGAGAACAACACGGCCGCCGATCGGGATGCGCGGGCAGCCGTTGGTCTTCTCCCTCGCCGCCGATGACAGCATGAACGATGCACCTACACACCTGCCCCGGTCGAGGTGGTCTGGCCGGATTTGTGACCAGCCGTGAGCAGAGAGAGAGAGTGTGGCCACCTATGTCTTGCTTAGATCTGGAGAGCATGATAGAGTGAAAGAGAGGAACCCTAGTAAAGCAAGAGCTAAGGCTCCTGCTTATATATATAGTGGAGTGATCTTGTTGTACCAGCTTAAAAAAAGTGCGCTCCTACGTGTACCCGCGAGTGGGTGTGAGAGAACTAGTGCGTGCGTGCAGCACTTCTCTTCGTGAGAGTACAATATACTATGCCCAACGAACGTTCGCCACAAGAGTAATAGTATGTGTGTGACGTGTGAGCTAAAATAGAAGGTGCGCGGCGTCTTTTGTTTTTTAGAAGTTCTGAGGGTAGGGTGTGAAGAGCACATATGTGTGTGATGTCTACCTGCAGATAGAGGGTGGGTGCAAGAGGACTCGGGAGAGTCGTGACTCGTGAGGGTGCGCCTGTGCGTGAGAGAGAGAGAGAGAGGGGCACGTATCAATGCAATGCATGTGTCCATAAATCATTATCCGACAAATGTTCGCCACAAGCCGTTTCCTGACGAACGTCGTAAGAACCGTTAGATCGACATCCGACAGTCTCAGCTTTGCCATGTCATTTAACAGAGCATCCACTCCTCCTACACAGAAATCTTCCACGTGAGTGTTAGCAACTTCCGTATGCTCCTCCCTCCGTTCCAAAATGCAATGCATATAACTTTATTGAAAATTCGAACCTCACAAACTTTTACCGAGTTTTCATGTACCAAAACGCACATATAGAATACCCAGTATATATAATTTCATTCATCTTCGAGAGTTAACTATAAATATGGGGTGGGGGAGTCTACAAAGAAAGATCGTCGTATCACGTGCAGCAATTTCAACCATCCTTTGGTGTGGAGGAATATCATAGGAACTCTATATGATATGATTTTTATAGGATTTTTTCTTTAGAGCCAATTGGTTCATAGGAATAGATTCATATAATCCACATTTCAAAGGAAATAAACATGATATCATTTTTATAGCTTTAGAGCCACTTGGTTCATATGAATGGATTCCTATACTCCCATAATTTCAAAGGAAAATAAACATTAGCGTATATTCAATAGAAAATTTCCTATGATGTGAACCAAATGACATCTCTTTTCTAATCCCTCCTCATAGGAATTGAGATATATGTCATCTCTAGATTCAATAGAAAAGTTCCTATGATGTGAACCATATGACATATCTTTTCCAATCCCTACTCATAGGAATTGAGATACATGTAATATCTTTCCCTACAACTTCCATGTATACATCTTCTATTCCTAAATAGCGAGTACAACCCACTAGTAGCTTTTTTCCTAGACATGCAACTATGGCACAAGAACACGTCATGCATGCAAGTCATAAATCACATTGTTTTTCTACTCTATGCATGCAAGCACCACATAATCAATTCATGCATGTTACTCATAAGTTATTTCTTGCATTAAATTTTGTATTGACAATGTATGTGCTGGTCACGTGCACACATATATAGTTCACATTCACATTTTTGTTAGAAATGTCATTCTTTTAACTGCAATTCATTTTTTCTCTTTGTACTCCCTCCGTCTAGGTGTGTAAGTCATCTTCCGAAAACCAAATAATCCCAAAACACTTTGGCGCGGTACATTAACTCCCTCCTCGTTTCTTGTTTCGTGACATATCAACCAATAAGAGATGTGGGCCGTGCATGCTTTCAATGGCTTGAGACTTTCAAACATGACATGCAGTGGTTAATTCATTGCATGGAATGCTATTAACTAGCAAAAAAACCTAAGATGACTTATACACCTAGACGGAGGGAGTATTACATTTTTTTCATTTTAAGCATACATTCACTTCCCATTAGTTATCCATGTTTTTGGAGGAACTTTTATGCATTATCTATATCTATACCCCTATATAGTGTGCGAATAACTTTGAAAGATGGTCGTTGGATGAAGCTAATCCGACAGTGCAGAGATGGCAAATCCAAGCACTACTAGCCGTTGGATATCATCAACATTCCACCAGATTCTGCCACATGTACAATCTGGAAGACTCCATGGTTGAACTTAAGCATAATGCACAAACCTCAAAACACAGGCACTTCTCCTTTGTTCTAGAATCTTCCGTATCATAATTGCCCAATTTTTTTCCAAATGAATTGCCATTATTTGTTTCCTAGTTTATGCTTTACAATGCACAATCCCATGAATCTTAACCTTTTTATAAAACTAATTGATTTTGAATGAGATGAACTATAAGAACTAAACGAACATCTACATCATGCATATATGACTCAAAGCTTTACATGCTATAGTGTGTATTTATTCATAATTTGGTTTCCAAATATCATGCGTTCAATGCATGTGTACGTTACTAGTTTTGAGTAGAGTAGCAAATTTCACACGGCCGCGGGTATATCAAAATGCAGGGCCCATGCATCATTGCCTTTCGGTCGAACCTACGTCCACAATTTTTTATACGTATATCTCCACTGGTCCCCGAACCCAAAATGTTGCCTCGTTCCCCTAAAACCAAGCGGCCCACACATATTAAGGCATCGACTTGAACTCAATCCCTCTCCCATTTACTATGGCGTGGCCGCGCATGCCGTAGTACTCCTACAAACCCTACCGCTGCATGCATCATTGGTTTTCTTCAAGAGGACGAGGGAGAAGCGGATTTGTAGTGGAGGCGCTTTCAAAAAAATGGATTTGTAGTGGAGGCCCATACCCTAGGGTGCCCTAGGTAGCTGTCGCACGCATAATTGGTTTTCTCTTTTCTTTATGCTCTTGCACCCTAAATTGAAATGATGGTTGCTTCGTCCGTCCAGCTTAATGCGGGAAAGGTGGGGCTTTGTGATTTGACCCCTCATCGCTCATTTACTACTACTGCGGCGCTACAACGGGGTGCCTCCAAGTCCAACCGCTGCTTCAAACTATAATTTGGTGCATCGCACATGGAACAAGACGGTGGATGAGCCACATGTCAGCCAAAGGGGTCCTGTTAAGTGTGTCACCATTTCGTGTGCGGACTGACCCTGCTTGAGTTGCTACGCCAACACAACAGGAGCAGCCTACCGCTTGGTTTTGCTCCTCGGTGAATCCCGACTATATTAATCTAAAAAGATACATACTGTACTACCCTCTCCGTCTCGGTTTTAGTGCGCGCACGTAGTTCTCGGTCCTCCATTTGACTAACTACATATGAGTTACTATGTCACAAAAAGTATATCATTGGATTCTTAAGCGGATGTAGTTTCTAAACATATATTGTTCATCACATACTATATAGCCAGTTAATTTCCCAACTAGAACGACGTGCATGCCTTGTAAACCGACATGGAGGAAGTAGTAAAAATGAGGTGATTTTACCGAGCGATGGGCGGGGGAGCATGGCCTATCGTTCGGTCTCTCACGTGTCATAATGTACCAAGGCGATGCACATGTCCCTCTTGAGGCAGAACAATGGCAAAAGCAATACTACGTGGTTTCCTTGAAGGAGATGATGGCGAAGTGAAGTGTGAAATAATGGTTGCTTCGTCCGTCTGGGAAGGTGCGGCATTGTGATTTGACGTCTCATTACTCATTACTACTACTAGGGCGGTACGACTGGGGGTGAGTCCCCCTGCTGTTCTGCATTGTGATTTGGTACATAACACGTCGACCCGGTTGCTATATGTCCCACATGTCGGCGAGAGGAAGTACATAATTCATGAAAGTGAGCATCGACGGAGGAGTACAAGACACGACTTGGTTTTTGCTGCTTCGCGTGATCCATCGATACAAACCCGGACTAAAAAAAGGCGAGGGCGGTTCTTTTCTCGCACGACAGGCAGGGGAGTTTGGCATAGTCTATTCGAGGCAACGAGGCAGGAAGGGAAACAAGCAAATAAAGGTTGGGCCACTTAGTTTTGGGAAAATCTGATTTTACAGAGTACGTACCCACTATGGAGGTAGTATACTACTTACTACTCCCTCCTTTCCGGTTTATAGGGCTCGTCTAAAAAATCGTTTTTCTGTTTTATAAGTCTCAATTCTACTAGTAGTAGTAGTACCATCACATGTTGGACTTCGAGGTGCGTTAAATCACCCGATGCAAGCATTGTCAAGAGAAAACTCACCAATGCATGTAGAAGCTCATGGAAATTTAGTGGTCATGCATGCATTCGTTCTAATTAATGCCTCGGTAAACATAACTTCTTGAGAAAAATGAGCGTACATTACTTGTGCAAACTACGAAGTTAATTCCACCACTCACCGTCTACCTTGGTTGGAGAGGTTTTGAAATTGAGCCGTAAACTGGAAAGGAGGGAGTAGTAACATAGCCTAGGGTAGCTTGCTGCACTACGGACTCCAAGGAAATTGCTGTAGTAGTACTACTCCTATATACCACTGTACTACTCCTACTACTACTAAAAGACATATATTCCAAACAATATGATAATCTCTCTAACCAAGGTGGGGACGAGGAGTAAACGAAGGGAGTAGTAAAATTTTCTCCTCATCCTGCAAGCCACCACGCGCGTGGGCGAGGGAGCAGGCGTAGCGTAGTACTAGTAAGCAAGCTTCACCTCGTCGTGCGAGCCACCGCGCCCGTGGGTGGGGGAGACGGCGTAGTAAGCAAGCTTCTCCTTGTTCTAAGAGTTGACGGGATACATTAAAATTAATACGTATAGAGCATCTCGAGTGTATAGAGCCTTGCCTCTAAGGTAGGCCCCACATGGTTTGCCTCTTTTTTAACATAACGCGTCAAGTCGCAATTTGTTTGTTCACCCATGGTAGACGATCCTCCATCAAGTGGACAACCAGTACACGTGTCAAATTACCACGGGGGTTGCCTTTTCATACTGAAATGAGCTCCACCGTGTACCCACGCGGGCGTGGTTGGGAAAGAGATGGGAGGACGTGCGCCGTGTGTGCACCTCTTCTCTTTGTGCACGTCCCCCACCTACGTGGGTGTGTGAGAGAGAGTTACAAACCTAGACATAATGTGTCGTCCATCCCCATGCCTCCGCCCAGTCCGACCACCAGTCACCACCATGCCCCAGTCCTCCTCACCTTATCTCTCATCTTTCTCGAGATATCATTTTTTCGATGAAATTCTCAAGATACCATTTTTTCGATAAAATTCTCGAGATAACATTAGTTTTTACACATGGGATTACTCCTGCATGGGTCAATCACAACATGTGTTTTGTAAAAAAGTGCATCATGATGTTCTGTGCAATGCACGGGCATCTTGCTAGTCCATGAAAACAACACATGGCAAAATTTCACAGCGAACGAGGGATTTGAATCTGCTGGGAGGGGCTGTTTGGATCTTGCCCGGGGTAGCCAAAATATTGGCGACCCTTTTGTCCACCGGTGCCTTTGCCACCGATGAACGAGGAATAGCTCGGGTACTCATGCATCCTCCAGCACGCATGTTGGAGACGAGCTCGCACGAGCTGTGCTTTCTTTGTCCCACCACGCCGCCCGAGCCGGCCGCAGACCGTCCGGCAACCCGCATATTATGCCATCCAACCATAACAGCACACATTATGACAGCAAGTCAACCAATGGGACGAAATTCATGCATACACGGCGATATTTCATATAAACAATGACGGAATTCATATAAAATACCGGATTTTCATACAAACATGACGGACTTCATTACATTGAAATCAACTAAGCGGTGCTAGTTCTGGACAACACAGGTATATAATACCTGGCCTAAATGGTCGCCTGCCGATCCATTTGTGTTCCTCATGTTCAGCAGCACGTTCATCGGACTGCCGGGAGCCCCAGAGGTATATGCTTCAGTGCAAAGGACGGCTCTCTTCCCCACTGTCGAAGCCGAAGATGATGGTGGAAGGGGGCTTCTCCGCTTCGGTGGAGCCCATGCGGGGTCGCGCAACAAAAGGATCCAGCAAGACGCCTGCTGTGTATGCTGGCATCGCCTCCGCGGTGGCCTTCATGGGACCCAAGCGGCGGTGGACTCCCGTGTTCTACTTCTCCTCGATGATGGCAGCGGACGCGGAGGCGCTGTCCATCGTCTCGTCACTCTCCGCTCACCCAACTTCTGTCTCTGCTTGCATGGCGCGGCCGCCGGCATGGGAGTCTCGGCCACATAAACGGGAGACACGGTCGTAGACACGGGAGGCGCGATACGAGGCGACGGCGTGGACGGCAGCAATGACGCCCGTGCACCGCTCCTCGTCGAGCTGGCCTGGAGCAGCAAGTTGCTGAACCGCACGTGGGCTTGGGGCGGCAACTGGCTCCGTCGGGCGAGGGGAGGGAGGTGGATCAGTGAGCTGCACAGCTCATATCTGGTGGGCTTGTCGTGCCACCCAACCGGCTTGGATGCGGGATAACTACTCTTCGTAAGCCATTGTAAGAGTGGACAAAATGGTGGAGGAGGAGATAGGGGAGCGGCGGAGGTGTGCGATTCTCGGCCGGCGTTTGGCCTCGTTTAAATAGGAGATTAAATAGACGGCGGACGGGAGGAGCTCGGCCAACATTGCATTTAATGCCAGCCCGGTCATGAATGGACGTGTGTCCAGAGTGGGTTAATCGGCTTCCACACGGGTTTCATGGAGGCGTTTGAATGCGGCAAGGAGGTGTGTTCAGCCGGGCGTGCATCGAGTGGCGCCCTCGACTCTGATGTACGACACCGCGCCGTTCTTCCACTAACGTGTGGGCTCTTTGGGTACATGGCCTGCATGTCAGTGACCCAACGCAGGCAGCGCACGGCAGAGGAACTTTTGGTGGGCCAGGGTGGTCAAAAGCGGGCATTTCATAAACCAATGATTGTTCATTGACTGTGACGTCATCTATTTCATCTAGATAAGCCTACTATATAATGTAAGAGAATTTTAAAATTTTCATATATACGTTGATAGCCCGTTTGATACGTTGTGATTCATAAAGACCGCTGCAAACATCAATGTTCTGCTTATCACAGATAAGATTGATTAATACCCGTAACAATCCATGTCCTTACCAAAGGGTGCATGCATGTATATGTTGAGCGTGTGTCTTGCGTCGTATGCTGTGTGCATGCAGGCGTGCGAGTGTTGCGTGCGTGCATGTGTATGTTTCAGTGTTGCATGCATGTGTGCGTACGTGCATGTGTACATGTCAGTGTTGCACGCCTGCATGCGTGCTTGTGTTCGTTATGTGTACATGTTAGTGTTGCACGCCTGCATGCGTGCATGTGTTCGTGCGAGTGTTGCATGCATGCATGTGTACGTGCGGGGTGAGGCTACACATCAGTAGACTAACCTTTTCATATCTGGTCAGTAGATTTTCCAGCCGTTGGATACGAAATCAAGGGCATGCACGTTATCTTCAACCTCCACCCCCTAAGCCACCAGCCACCACCGGCCGAACCGCCAGCCGCCGCCTCCCGCGGTCGGCCCGCGTGGCCACGCCTCCCCGCCTTCCCCGAAACCACTCCCCACCGCTGATCCGCCGCTGCCCCGGCCATCCCTCTAGGACCCCTCGCGCCAAGCTTTTTCTTCGACGATCCCCATGCCACGCCCAATCACCGCACCCCCACCGCCGGCGACTGCCAACCAGAGGTCTCACGACTTTGAATCCCCACCGACCAGTAATTTATTACCATTTCTGTCCTTCATATACACGCTGATGGGTGGGCCCTATGGTAATGTGCGCTGCTGAATGTGGATCGTTTGGCTGGTCAATTGATCGTGTCATTAACAAATTACGGAGCTGTATGGTGAGCCAGTGACCGTATGATCACCCTAAAATGTATTTTATTAACACGGTATAGACTCAAACTACCATTTCTTTCTTTCATATACGCGCTGACAGGTGGGCCCCACGGTTACGCGCCCTAATGGTGCAACACTAGTTGCGGAACGTGGAACGTTTGACTGGTCAATTTATCGTGTCATCAACAAAATACGGAGTTGTACGGGTGAGCCAGTGACCGTATAATCATGACATGTATTTTTTTAACACGGTACAGACGCAAGCTCTCATATATACGTGCAAGCACTCACTGCTATAAGCACACACACACAGACCCTACCCCCATGAGCACCTTCGAGAGAGTGGGCCAGCATATGATCTTGAGATTTTAAGAAGTCACCATAGGTGCCTCATAGTTGAGTGGAACGTCTCCTCCCACTGAACGCACATCGCCAGAAAATACTGAAATTAACCCAGGATAAATGCGAGCACCAGGACTTTAACCCTGGTGGGCTCGAGAAACCACTATCCTGCTAACCATCCAACCACATGTTGGTTAGCACCACAAAATGTATGTGGTGATCGTGATGAGCTTATTCTGAAGTCTAGTGACCATATCATGCTTTCGCTTCAAATACAATGACCGTAAGTGTCAACAACAAAATACGGAGCACGCATCAAATACAATGTCTGCCAGTGTCATCAACAAAATACAGAGACGTATCGTGAGCTAGATACCGTATGATCACCACGAGAATGTATACGGTGACCGTAGTGAGCATATTCTGAAGTCCAGTGACCGCATAGTGCTTTTGCTTGAAATACAGTGACTGTCACACATGAATGTGTCATGGGCATGCATACTTTTAGAGGACCGAGAGATAGTTTGTGTGCGTATGTGGAAGTGGTGTGGAAAGAGGGGGTGTCCGGTGGAGACAAGGAGAGATATGCACTTTGTTTCTCTTTCCCATGACTAATATTTTAGTAGAAAATATAAACATTCACAATGCAGAAGAAATATTTTTGGATGCACCATGCAATTAACTTTCATGTATAACATTATACTATTGTATATGCTTATTTTCGTAGTGGCCGATTGCGTGTGTGGTGTGGTGGGCACATCATTTCTACTTGGGGTGGGCACATCATTTCTAGTTGTGGTGGGTGAACATGAGGACTCATGGGTCGGTTCCATCCCGCGCCACATAGGTTGGACCGAGACGCATTATACGAAGACCCATGTGAGGACTCGGCGTACAACACGAAGCTACCAGAGTCGTGAAGGACTCTATCCCCATTGGTGATAAGCCGACTATATATGATTTGTAACCCTAGGCCTCGAGTTTGTTATAGAAGCCTGGGGGCTAGTTCGTCGATAGTATACACACACGCACAATGCCTGGTATTCACGTGTACTTTGTACACACCTCTATCACTAATATGCAGTACCAATAGTAGGCTTTTTTCTCAACTGCAAGGGTCCGAACTTGGGTAAAACTTTGCCTCATATTACCATCCAGTCTAACAGTCAGGGATATCCTACCGAATGATCTGATGGAATCATATCTGCCAACTACTAAGAGAGAGGTGTGTCTGTGGGGGGGGGGGGCAATGTGTGCGAGAGAGGCCTAAAGATAATGTGTGTGTGGGAGACACGTAGGAACATATATGTGTGTATAGAGGTCTAGTAGAGACCGTGCGTGTGTATATATGCATGTGAGAGAAATAGTGTTTTCCAACTGAGATTAGTGAAAAGAGTGGTACATAGTAGTCAGAAAGAGAGAGAGATATATAGAGAGAGTGTGAGCGTGAGACACCCCGACACCCCGGGAGAGATTGTGAGCATGTGTGAAAGAGAAATGCCGATGTATATAAAGTGTGTGCACTTATGCGTTAGATAGAGAGATATATAGCGTGTTTATGAGAACGGGCCGAGGCATAGTGCATCTACATGTAAAAGGCAGTTCTACGTATTAAATTGAAATATAAATGGCATTATTATTTTTGGATGAGATCATGAATTTTGCAATTTGCATATGAATGAAATTCGGTCTATCAGACACCCATACTCTATTGAATTCTAGCATGTGCATGTGTTTATTTCATATTATCAATCCATAGAGTGAGAGCGGTTTGAAATACAGGCAATGCATTGCTTTTGCAATTCATATATAAACATTAATTAGTGCACTCCATGTTGTTAGTGTGAAGCACTTTATACATTTGTCAATTACATGGATACATTCCAAATTGCTAGCTACGAAATAGAATACATGTTGAATTCAACATAAAGGGGGTTTCAAAGATTCGAATTCATAGGAAGTGCATTCATCTATTTGAACCCGAGATAACGGCATTTGTAAATCAGATCTAAAAGGGGGCATCAATCTTTGTTGTGTGTTTGAACATGCTATATATTCATACGCATGTCCAACTACTTTTTTGCAACCAAGGAGATTATATCTAGAACCATGCATGAACTGAGGTAAGTTGCATATTTTTTAATATATACTCATGTATAATGTATATTCAAATGTACCCCCTCCATTCCAAAATAATCGTAGTTTTAGGATTTTTGAGAGTAAAGACTTGTGAAGTTTGACAAATCCTGAAAGTTCAATTCAAGAGAACCGAAAACGTTAATGCTTCTGCTCCCAAATATTGAACGAAGCACCAAACAAGCCTCTGGTCACCCGAAACCGCGCGAGACTAATGTTTGGTGGTAGGAAATTACTGTCCTGACTCTAGCACATGTAGCTCATCAACTCGATGTCCAAAGGTCTAAACCGGGGTAGGTTTGAAAATTCACCAAGACGCCATTCTCAACCGCCTTCGAGAAGCATTCATACGCCATGGGCGCCTAAACATCCATGCGCTCGGCGGAAATCTATCCCGCCCACCGTTTGGGACACCTGAGATTACTGTCCTACCCCCAACTCGCAATATGTCTGAAATTTTAGATGGGGGCAAAGTTTATAACTTTCCCCAAATTTCAAACAAGCGCGTCCCAAACCGAAACATTGTTCACCCTTAGTTCCCCCTCCCTTTGTTTCCCCATTCATACTCCGTGGGCGCCAAAACGCCCTCTCCACCAGCCGTGAAACCCCAGCCTCCTCCGTCCTCCACCCCATCGTGCCCAATCCACCGCCGCCCTCCTCCATCACATCGGAGTCGGTACCCCGAAGTCGTCGTCCAACACAGCCGCGACCGCAACGCCCTCAAGGACTTAGCAGCTGAAGCCGAGGCAGAGCTGCCTCCACGACACCGACACCGACCTGCGCCTCACCGTTGCCACTCCACTGTCGCAACCGTCCACCGCACCGGAGCTGTTCCCGCTATGCCGTCATTCGCCGCCGACAGACGGCCACTGCACCACACTCAACAACTTGGCCATGGGTTCATCCAAGGCTCCACCATCCTCCACAACTTCTCGTTTCCAACGAACCACAAGAAGATCGTTGGAAAAATAGAAGGAGGACACAACATTGCCCGCAGAAAGAGGTACTCCTCTTCCCTTATTCGTGTAAATCTTACGTCTCTTCTCACACCGTATTCATCCCACGAAAGAAACTAGTTGAGCGCTTCATACTGCATCTTCTTTGTGATACTAAATGCACAAGGTTTCCTCCCATTTACTATTTCACCTTTGCTAGAGGTCAGTAGCCCGCCTGGATTTCAATTCAGGGCCAGTTGAATCGCAGTTAAAAGAAGGAGCACCCGCTTAGGCGCGCGGAGCACCTAGTCCGCCTGTTCGCTGGGGAAGCGGCGCGTCGGTGTCTATCATAGGGGTGTGGGGCGCAGGAGCTGCTTGCGCCCTATCTGGAGGTTAGCGGGGCTTGAAGGGATGGCCAGGCGGTGGTGCCAAGCACGGCGGTGCAGTGAGGTCGACGGGAGGGCGGACGCAGGGTACTAGGCCGGTGGTCGCTGCCGTTTCAAGGAAGATCGTAACACTGAATGGCTGGAGGTAGATGAAGGCGATCTGCCCGTTCTTTGTACATCGGACAGTGCAGAAAAAATGGACTGACCTATTTGTTTTCAGTCGAGTGTTATTTTCATAGGACCACACCTTGTGGTGTGCTAGAGGAGCATCTACATTTCCCAGCCATCCCTGTGCTCATATTTCAAAATCCTAGAATCTAGTAATTTCGTGTGCCATGCATGTTGTAGAGCTATCCCGTGTCTCCCATCATTTATTTCTCACCGACCTGCTATCTGCTACCTTTATACTGTACTACTTGTGCACACACTTCACCCATACTCACACTATTTTTTTATGCATGGGTATTTCAGACTCTGACACAGTGTTGATGAATACAAAAAAGAAAAGACATAAGTCGCTCCAGTGTAATTCGAAGATAAGCACTAAGCGTCTCAGCGCTCTAAAGGGTGCAGTGACAGCAGATGGAGACAGTAAACATAGCTCTGCAGTTGATGATCTCAATTTCCACACACAACCATCCCAGCTGCTTGCTTTAACTTCGCGCTGTCAAATGTGGTTGCATGTTGCATATGGTGTCTAGCTTGTATTTTCTTCCAATTTGGTTAAATTGCATCAGCTTACTTTACACATTATACGTTTGATAATGACATACCTTCCTGTTTTTGATACATACTACATATGTATATTAACCATGTTCGTACATCAAACTAATGCTCTTTTGTATCCCTCAACAATCACTTATGATGAGACAGTCAGCCCAGTGGGTTACTGTGAGACGCGCTACTCATTTAGAGAGTGCAGTGTCATCCTCCCCACATGATTCTCAAGAAACCGCAAGGCTAAATGAAGGTAGTCAACGTAGCTCTCTAGTTGATGACCACAATTCCCCCACACCACCATCGCAGGTGCTTGCTCTTACTTGGTAGTGTCATATGTGGTTGCATGTTGCATATGGTGTCTACCTTGTAATGCTTCTAATTAGGGTAAATTGCATATGCTTAGTTAACACATTATACCTGTGAATATGACATGCCTTCCTATTTTTGGTACATATTACGTCTTTCTATTAACCATGTTCTTACATCAAACTACTTTTCTTATGTATCCCTCATCAATCACTTCTGACAAAACACCTTCAAGTTGACAGTGTAATATTGGTTGCATCTTGCATATCATTTCAAACATGTATTGCCTCTAATTTGTTGAAGTGCCACTTATAATGAGACACATCTAACTTGGTAGAGTGATTTTGGTTGGATCTTTCATATGGTGCCTAGATTGCATTGTTTCCAATTTGTAAAAATGCCTTCTGCTTAGTGTTTTTCATACATATTCCATCCTCCTACAATGTGGTTGCCATACATACAAGTTGTGTTCGTCAGTATCATGCATCAATGAATTTGGAAGTGCGAATTTAATTCCTTTTTCTTGTGTGTTTACTTGGCAAGGCAAAATCTGAAAGGATGAAGGCACGGAATGATGGTGGTCCTCTGGAGCAACCGAAATAGATGATCTCTGCAGATTCTCCTGCTACTCCTACTGCAATGCAAGTTCCAAATCTCATCTCCCCTACTCCACAACCCCAGGTGCTTGCTCTAACATGGCAGTGTGATATCTGGTTGCATGTTGCATATGGTGCCTAGCTTGTATTGCTCCTAATTTGTTAAATTGCATCTCCTTAGCTTACACATTATACATGTCAATATGACACGCCTTCCTGTTTTTGGTACATACTACATCTGCCTATCACACCATGTTCTTACATCAAACTATTGTTCTTATGTATCCTGCATCTATCGCTTATGATGAGACAATCACACCCGTGGGTTAGTATGAGACGCGCTAATCTTATAAAGAGTGCAGTTTCATCCTTTCCACATGATTCTCAAGAAACAACAAGCCTAAATGAAGATATTGAACGTAGCTCTGTACTTGAAGACCGCACTTCCCCTACACCACCATCGCAGGTGCTTGCTCTAACTTCGCAGTGTGATATGTGGTTGCATGTTGCATACGGTGTCTAGCTTGTAATGCTTCTAATTAGGGTAAATTGCATCTGCTTAGTTTACACATTATACCTGTGAATATGACATGCCTTCCTATTTTTGGTACACATTACATCTATGTGTTAACCATGTTCTTACATGAAACTACCTCTCTTCTGTATCCTGCATCAATCACTTACGATGAGACACCTTTATTCATTGCATATTGCATATTATTTCTAGCCTGTTGCTATGTATTGCTTCTAATTTGGTTAAATACATTTGTTAGGCCACCCTTTTAATTTGGCAGAGTGATATTTGTTTCATCTTTCATATGGTTTCTAGCTTGCATTGCTTCTAACTAGTTCAAACACCTTGTGCTTAGTTTACACTTTATACATCATACATGTCAATATGTCATGCCGTCCTGTTTTTCATACATATTCCATCCTCCTATCATGTGGCTGTCTTACATGAAAGTACTGTTCATCAGTATCATGCATCAATGAGTTCTGAAGAGAAATTTTTATTCCTTTTTCTTGTGGGTTTGACTTGACAAGGCAAAATCAAAAAAGAGGAAGGAAAAGAGTAAGGAAGGCGATGATGGTGGTCCTCTGCAGCAACGTAAACGGAGCATCTGTATGGATTCTCCTTGTACTACTAGTGCATTACAAGTTCCAAGTCTCCGCTCCCCTACTCCAGCATCCAATGTGCTTGATCTAACTTGGCAGTGTGATATCTGGTTGCATGTTGCATATGGTGTCTAGCTTGTATTGCTCCTAATTAGTGTAAACTTCATCCGCTTAGCTTACACATGATACGTGTGAATATGACACGCTTTCCTGTTTTTGGTATATACTATATCTGTCTATCACACCATGTTCTTACATGAAACTACTCTTCTTGTGTATCCTGCATCAGTCACATATGATGGGACACCTTTAATTTGGCAGTGTGATATTGGTTTGCGTCTTGAATATGATTTCTAGCATGTAGTGCTTCTAGTTTGACGAAGGCCACCTACGACGAGGCAGTTTTAACTTGACAGAGTGATATTGATTGCACCTTCCATATGGTGTCTAGCTTGCAGTGCTTCTAATTTGTTGAAGTGCCTTCTGCTTAGTTACCACATCATGGGTGTGAATATGTCAAGCCGTCCAGTTTTTCATACATATTCCATCCTCGTATCATGACTTTGCCTTTCATAAGAGTAGTGTTCGTTAGTACCATGCATGAATGAGTTCTGAAGAGCGAATTTTATTTCTTTTTCTTGTCAGTTTGACCTCACAATGCAAAATCAATAAAGCGGAAGGAAATTGGTAAGGCATTGGATGATGGTGGTCCTTCCGAGCAACTGAAACGGAGGGTCTCTACAGATTCTACTCCGCCATCCTCCCAACAACAAGACAACGCAAGGCTAGATAGTCAACGTAGTTGTGTAGATGATGACCACATCTCGCCTACTCCACCATCACAGGTGCTTGCTCTAACTTGGCACTATTATATGTGGTTGCATGTTGCATATGATGTCTAGCGTGTATTGCTTCTAAGTTTGTTGAATTGCATCTGCTTACTTTACACATAATGCCTGTGAATATGACACATGTTCCTGTTTCTAGAACATACTATATCCGATCACACCATGTTCTTACATCAGACTACTGTTCTTGCATATCCCACATTAGTCACTTATGATAAGACACCTTTAAGTCGCCACTGTGATATTGGTTGTGTCTTGCATATGATTTCTAGCATGTATTGCTTCTAATTTGTTGAAACGCCAGACAGTTTGAACTTGGCAGACTGATATTGGTTGCACCTTTCATATGGTGTCTAGCTTGAAGTGCTTCTAATTTGTTGAAATGCCTTCTGCTTAGTTACCACATCATAGGTGTGAATATGTCATGTCGTCCTGTTTTTCATACATATTCCATCCTCATATCATGTGTTTGCCTTTCATCCGAGTACTGTTCGTCAGTATCATGCATGAATGAGTTGTGAAGAGTGAATTTTTTCTTATCGGTTTGACTTCACAATGCAAAATCAACACAGCTGAAGGAAATTAGTCTGGCAGTGGATGATGGTGGTCCTTCGGAGCAACTCAAACAGAGGGTTTCTACGGATTCTACTCCGCCATCCTACCAACAAGATTCGCAAGACAACACAAGGCCGGACAGTCAACGTAGTTGTGTAGATGATGAGCACATCTCCCCTACTCCACCATCACATGTGCTTGCTCTAACTTGGCACTATTATATGTGGTTGCATGTTGCGTGTGATGTCTAGCTTGTATTTCTTCTAAGTTTGTTGAATTGCATCTGCTTACTTTACACATAATGCCTGTGAATATGACACATGTTCCTGTTTCTAGAACATACGTGTAGATGATGAGCACATCTCCCCTACTCCACCATCACAGGTGCTTGCTCTAACTTGGAACTGTTATATGTGGTTGCGTGTTCCATATGATGTCTATTTTGTATTGCTTCTGATTTTGTTGAAGTGCATCTGCGTAGCTTACAACTTATACCTGCAACGATCACGTACCCATAAGACACATTTAACTTGGGAGTGTGCTGTAGGTTGCATCTTGCATTGTCTTCTAGCTTGTACTTCTTCTAATTTCTTGAAATGGCACTTACGACGAGTGATAACCCACAAGTACAGGGGATCAATAGTAGCCTCTTTCGATAAGTAAGAGTGTCAAACCCAACGAGGAGCTAAAGGTAGAACAAATATTCCCTCAAGTTCTATCGACCACCGATACAACTCTACGCACGCTTAACGTTCGCTTTACCTAGAACAAGTATGAAACTAGAAGTACTTTGTAGGTGTTGTTGGATAGGTTTGCAAGATAATAAAGAGCTTGTAAATAAAAAGTAGGGGCTATTTAGAAGAAGACACAACTAAGTTAGTTTTAGTGGAGATTCGGCCGTGTGAATGGCCATGTGATGCATTCTTGCAAGCGGCCAGAATTTATGATGATTTCTATTATTTGGCTGGGAATGCAGGCATCACCGACCTCCTCCTCGACCAGTGTGATCAGTATCTCCTACTCACTATTTCTTTCCTGCAAAATTTCCATATTCATGCTAGGAGATCACCACCCATGGTAGACTTTCATTTATATGATGAGTACAAGGAAATGATGCTCTACGACTTTTGAGAGGCTTGTAAATTACCTTATGAGGGTAGCGTCGAGGAACCACACACTAGTGATGTGGAAGGTTTTATTCATGAAATTAACGTAGGGGAAAACAGAGGAGTGTCGGGAGCGAGAGTGGCTAGTATACATTTCCCTGTTTTACGCTATTACTCATTATTTGCTGGGAGATGTTTAATTGGTCAAGGGGAGAGTGGAGGCCTTAGTGGCCCCGACCTCGCCATTTTGTGCCATGCTTTACATAGAGATAGAACTTACAGTTTGGGCGCTATGATCGCTTAACAGTTGAGTTTAAACCATACAAAGGGTCCTATTTTCGGAGGTATCTTCGCCTCCCGCCTTGCTAAACACTTTGAGATACCTATTAGGCACTATGAAAAAGAGGAGAAATTGCTACCCACTATACATTTAGATTATGACGGCATGGTGGCAGATAAGTTTATTCGCCATCATGAGGAAAAGAGACTTATTTATAACCTGGTATTTATTGAGGTCACCTTCCAGATTATTACCTTCCTGCACCTATTTTGTTCGATATTCATTCAGGCAGGTACTTCGTTTTACCCGCGGACATTCATGCATACTAGGAGGGGACACAATGCCCACCTCCTGAGCCAGAACCATCACCTGGTCCATATCAGGAGTCTATTTATCAGCGACACCGGAGAGGGATACTTTGATCCATGGGTGTAGACCAACTTAGGCCAAATGCCTAAGCTTGGGGGAGTATGTATTTCTCACCGACATTATATTCATGTTCACACACTCATTCTAAGTTGTCGGTGTTCATAGTTTTTCATTGTATTGTCCATGTAGTTTATTTCTTTTTCTTGCTTTCTTCTTGCGTGTTTGAAAAACCTTAAGAAAAAAAACCAAAAAAATAAAATTAGTTGTAGTTAGCTTTACCTTCTGTGCATGCTTAGTTGTGAAATTAAAAGAAAACCCAAAAAGATTTCCTGCTCTTCTTTTCTTGTTGGGAGCTTTCCCGTGTAAATAGTTTTTCTCGTTCTTGTTCTTCTTTCTTTAGAAAAACTAAAACTCCAAAAATATTTCAGTGTGTCTCTTTGAAATTCTTTTCCTTTCTTTGGGGGTCGAGAGGAGAAGACCACGATGAAAATTTTGAGTGGCTCTCATATGCATTATTGTTGATGTAACAAAGAGCCTATATTACCTTGTCTTCTCCTTTGAATAAATGTTTGCAGATTCCAGCTTAGTCCAATGCACGTGCACTATTAGTATTATCCACACCGTTCATTCATGCAAGTGAAAGGCAATAATGACGATATATGATGAAATGATTGAGATGAGGAAAAGCTGGTATGAACTCGACCTATCTTGTTTTTGTAAATATGATTTGTTTATTGTTCCTGATTCATCCTATTATGAATGAAACATGTTTGCAATGACAGTTAGAGATTATAGTTACTCATGCCATGCTTAATCAGCTAGGAGTTTATATTGGTTTACCTTGCGTGCCAACATGGAAATTAAAATGGTCGTGATGTAGTATGATAGGATGGTATCCTCCTTTGAATGATTCGAGTGGCTTGACTTGGCACATGTTCACACATGTAGTTGAAACAAAATCAACATAGCCTCCACGATATTTATGTTCATGGTGATTTATATCCTACTCATGCTTGCATTCAATGTTGGTTAATCTCAATGCATGTTTATGACTATTGTCGCTCTCTAGTTGGTCGCTTCCCAATCTTTTTCTAGCCTTCACTTGTACTAAGCGAGAGTACTGCTTGTGCATCCACTTCCATAAACCCAAAGTTATTCCATATGAGTCCACCATACCTTCCTATATGCGGTATTTACCTGCCGTTCCAAGTAAACTTGCAAGTGCCAAACTCTAAACTTTCAAATGATAATCTGTTTTGTATGCTCGAATAACTCATGTACCAACTAGGGCTGTCAATATCTTCCATGCTAAGTGGGTTATTCTCAAGATGAGTGGACTCCGCTCATCATTCATGAGAAAATGGCCGGTAACCGGGATGCCCAGTCCCATGCTCAAATCAAATCAAAATAATTGCAAACAAAACTCCCCGAGGACTGTTGTTAGTTGGACGGTACCGGTTGTTTTGGACCAGCCGTGGAGTGTGCTTGTTGGTGGTGAAGGAGTAAAAACTTTACCATTATATTTGGGAACCGACTATAATGTATGTACCATGGAAGATACCGAGATATCTTGGTTGTTATGTTGACAATGAAAGCATGCCGCTCAAAATATTATTTATCTCTATTTCAAAACTCGAGCTCTGGCACCTTTGCAAATCCCTGCTTCCCTCTGCGAAGGGCCTATCTATTTACTTTTATTGCCGAGTCATCATCCTCTTATAAAAAGCACCAGTTAGAGAGCACCATTGTCATTTGTATGCATTGTTATTAATTTATATTGAGAATGATTGTGACTGGATCTCTTTTACCATGAATTACAATGTCTAGTCAGTCCTTGATCTTCAGGGGTGCTCTGCATTTATGTTTTGCGGTCTCAGAAAGGGCAAGCAAGATACCATCTTGTCATATCATATCATGATTGTTTTGAGAAAGTGTTGTCATCATCCGAGATTTATTATTAGTGCTCGCTAGTTGATTATGCCATTGATATGAGTAAATGTTAGACCTAAATGTTATTGTGAATATGGTTAGTTCATGATCTATGCTGAAAACTTGAATGCCGACTTTACATATTTGGAACAACAAGATCAAACAGAGTTTGTAAAAGTTTTTCTTACTTTCAGTTTGTCAACTGAATTGCTTGAGGACAACCAATGGGTTAAGCTTGGGGGGTTGATACGTCTCCGTCATATCTACTTTTCCAAACTCTTTTGCCCTTGTTTTGGACTCTAACTTGCATGAGCTGAATGGAACTAACCCGGACTGACGTTGTTTTCAGCAGAATTTCCATGGTGTTATTTTTGTGCAGAAATAAAAGCTCTCGGAATGACCTGAAGCTTCACGAAGATGATTTTTGGAATTAATTAAAATTAGTGGCGAAAGAATCTAGTGAAGGGGGCCCACACCCTGGCCACAAGGGTGGGGCGCGCCACCCGACCTTGTGGGCCCCCTGGACTTCCACCGACCTCAACTCCAACTCCATATATTCACGTTCGGGGAGAAAAAAAATTAGAGAGAAGGATTCATTGCGTTTTACGATACGGAGCCGTTGCCAAGCCTTGTTCTTCCTCGAGAGGGTAGATCTGGAGTCCGTTTTGGGCTCCGGAGAGGGGAATCCGTCGCCATCATCATCATCAACCTTCCTCCATCACCAATTTCATGATGCTCACCGCCGTGCGTGAGTCATCCCATCGTAGGCTTGGTAGTCCGTGATGGGTTGGATGAGATTTACCATGTAATCAAGTTAGTTTTGGTAGAGTTTGATCCCTAGTATCCACTATGTTCTAAGATTGATGTTGCTATGAATTTGCTAAGCTTAATGCTTGTCACTAGGGCCCGAGTGCCATGATTTCAGATCTGAATCTATTATGTTTTCATGAATTTATTTGTATTCTTGATCCTATCTTGCAAGTCAATAGTCACCTACTACATATTATGATCCGGCAATCCCGGAGTGATAATAGTCGGGACCACTCCCGGTGATGACCGTAGTTTGAGGAGTTCATGTATTCACTAAGTGCTAATGCTTTGGTCCAGTACTCTACAAAAAGGAGGCCTTAATATCCCTTAGTTTTTAATAGGACCCCACTGCCATGGGAGGGTAGGACAAAATATGCCATGCAAGTTCTTTTCCATAAGCACGTATGACTATATTCGGAATACATGCCTGCATTACATTGATGAATTGGAGCTAGTTCTGTGTCACCCTATGTTATAACCGTTGCATGATGAATGCCATCCAACATAATTATCCATCATTGATCCATTGCCTACGAGATTTTCACATATTGATCTTTGCTCCGTTACTTTTCCGTTACCATTGTTACAATTGCTACAATACTGCTACTATCACTTTTGCCACCGTTACCGTTACTTCCATACTACTTTGCTACTAAATACTTTGCTGCAGATATTAAGTCTTTCAGGTTTGGTTGAATTGACAACTCAGCTGCTAATACTTGAGAATATTCTTTGGCTCCCCTTATGTCGAATCAATAAATTTGGGTTGAATACTCTACCCTCGAAAACTATTGTGATCCCCTATACTTGTGGGTTATCACAGAGCAACTCGTGCAGCAGCGCCGCGAGCGAGTGCTAAAGCAGCAACTCCTGTAGCTTTCGCAGGTCATGCAGCAGCAGCAGCACGAGCGAGAGCAAGAGCAGAACAGCAACACGCACGAGAGCAAGAGCCAACAACAGCACGACCAATAGCAATAGCAGAGCAGAGCAGCAGCACGAACGAAAGCAAGAGCAGTGCAGCAGCGTGAGCGACAACAAGAACAGAGCCACAACACGAGCGGGAGTCGGAGCAGTAGCAGCAGCAGCGCGAGTGAGAGCCGGAGCAGCAGCAGCTAGTGCGGATGTGGAATTCGGCGCCGAGGAAGCAACAAAATGGGGGAGAGAGACGCCGTGGAGGAAGTGACCGACGACGGTGCCGTCGATGGAGACCCGCCATGGCTACTCGGTAGCAAGCCCCGGCAGCCCCGTAAGATCGAATAAAGATAAGATGCAGCGGTGAGTGCAGAACCTCCTTGGTGGCGCCGGGTAGGCCTCGGCTCCATTGGAGGAATTGGTTAGGGTGTTGTGGTTCTGATGGGGTGGGTCAAGACAGTGTTGTGGGGATGGAGGTGGCGCGATAGACGGGGCAAACGTCGGGCATCTCCTTGGAGGTGGAGGACGAGGCGGCTGATCCGGCGGGACGACGAGATCAACAACGGATCCTCATCCGGTGCGTGGATGAGGAATGGCGAGCTGTTGTTGTGGACCACGTCGTCGGGGAAGAGTCTCCGGTTGGGCGGCGGTCGGGAGGCCTACGGAGGAGCGTGGGGTTTAGCGAGTTTTGACAGCATTGGTGTATGAACGGGGGGGGGGGCGAAGGGGAAGGTAGGGGGAGCCATGTCTTAGGGACACACTTGTCCAAAATGTAGGGTAAGTTACAAACGTACCCCCACAAGTTTTGACCACGCGACGTCGAGGTGGCATTTTTGGCTAAGGGGTAGAAGGGGGATTTTGTGTGTCTGGGCTGCGGAACCAATTTCGGATGAGGAGGGAGTTTTCGCGCGCGTCAAAATTTTGGGACAACAAGGCGCGGAGCGGGTTGAAGAGGCGGGATTTTCACAGCAGAAGAGACAAAAGATACTCGAGCTTGAAAATTTTGGGATAACAAGACGTGTATTCCCTGTTCGGCACAACAAACTTAACATGTACAAAAAACAATTCATACAAGACACAAGAGAGTCATGTCCCCTTTTACTATATTGCTATAAATTCCATTGAAAAAACTACAAGAGAAAAATCGGGAGAACAAGATTAGCCTGTACAGTACCAAATCAATTCGCACTTCCGTCAACAACAACAAAAAACAAATCAATTCCCACCACAAGAAAGAGTCATGTCCCTTTTTATATGATTACAAATGCCAGGATCTCGAATTTAAAATTTTGAATCACATTATGTTGAATTCGAATATATCGTTAGGTGATCTTCCGATTTAGAATGGATGTAGTCCTACATTTTGATCCTCCATCTTATATGAACATTTTACTCCACCCTATTGACATATATATTATCGTCTACCATATGGACTAAATTTGAATCAATTTACCTTATTTGAATACGATTGTTGTCAAGTTATACAATCATTTAAATATTATCTTGATAATAGAAAACATGCATATAGTAGTAATCATATTTCACTCTGAACTACATGTACCATACAATCTCCAATT
Source organism: Aegilops umbellulata (assembly GCA_032464435.1). Lineage (NCBI taxonomy): Eukaryota > Viridiplantae > Streptophyta > Magnoliopsida > Poales > Poaceae > Aegilops > Aegilops umbellulata. Next base: position 160,648,972 of record CP136059.1, on the reverse strand, counting down.
CAAATATTTGTATCCATTTTATGTTGAATTCAAACACAGTACATTGGTCTAGGTAGCGATATGTTCGGGATAATCTAAACCCTGCTTTCATATGTATATTTTTTTGGCTGAATTGGGACAAGTTTTGGTATAAGCTTCTTGCAAACCGGAGATTCTCTCAACAAGCCTCGTGGTTCCAAGAGGGAACATGTCACTTTGTGTGCGAAATGATATACATTGCCTCCCCCTGATTTTGTTTACAGAGGCAACATAGAACTATATGAGTGCTCTGTTAAATTTTGGAATTATTCCGAGTTCATTTTGCCTTTTTTATACATTAATTGAGTTTCTAGACATTTAATGTGCATAATTCAAATTTGAACTACAAGCGCATGCTCCGGTGCACCAAAGTTGGTTGAAAAATCACATGTGTGTCCTTGGGTGAATTTCTAGGTCTCATGCAAGAAATGGGAATGAAATTCAAACATATGGGCGTCGTGACTCAGTCGAGAACATTGAGAAACTTGATTTTTAAATTCCTGTAAATCGAAAACTCGCCTAGTCATGAAACATGGCATGGTGTCATGTCATGGCACTAACATGATGTGGTAAATTTTTTGGCCGAATTGGAACAAGTTTTGGTATAAGCTTCTTGCAAACGGAGCTTCGCTCAAGAAGGCTCGTGGTCCTGAGAGGGAACGTGTCACCTTTGTGTGCGAAATGATATACATTGCCCCCTAGTTTTCTTTACAGAGGCAACATAGAACTATATGAGTGTCGTGTTAAATTTTGGAGTTATTCCGGGTTTGTTTGGCCTTTTTTATACATTAATTGAGTTTCTGGTCATTTAATGTGCATAGTTCAAATTTGAACTACAAGCACATGTTCTAGTGCACCAAACTTGGTTGAAAAATAACATGTGTGTCCTTGGGTGAATTTGTAGGTCCCATGCAAGAAATGGGAATGAAATTCAAACATCTGGGCCTCGTGGCTCGGCCAAGAACATTGAGACCGTGGGTGTTCTACTTACCATTTACGTGTCGCCATGCATCCCCTTTTTTTGTTGGCTAGGAGACCAGCCCAAGGTCTCCATTAGTGGCGCCCGAGCCCCTATTTAATGGCGTGGCTATGTCTCACTCAACTGAGATTTAAGTGGGAGAAAAGAAAATCTGAAAAGAATTTTTTTTACGGATCTTGATGTAAGATCCGACAGACCTGTATAGCATCTACTATGACTTATAGCAAGACTGATGAATATATAAGGACGATGATAGTGGATAATAATTGTCTTACATAGCAAGATAATTAAAAAAGCCACATGCGGCTACGCTCGAAATACACAAGGGCAAAAGAAGGAAGACACATAAAACGATCTGGCTCGCTGATCTCTACTTCCTTGATGCGCTGCAGGTCACGGACACTAGTTCTCGCAGCAAGCGGCAATGAACTATTTCATCAATTTCATGTCCTTAATACGCTGCTTGGCAGTATCCAGGGATTCCTCCACTAGCCTTTCACGCTCGATGCGGAGCATGGAATTCTCGTCCATAAGTTTCTTGACGATGATGCCCGTCCTCTTTAACAAGGCATCGGTCTCCTCCACCTGCTTTGCCCTTGTGGCGATCTTCACCCTCAGTAGGTCGCGCTCGGCATGGAGCTTCACATTGCCCTCCCCTAGTTGTTGGATGATGCCAGTAGACTATTCAAACAAGGCTTTCATGTTGTCCTACAACCTCGCCTTGCCGGAGATCTAATCCATCTGGCTATGGACGATCGCATGCATGCACCTGTAAGAGTCGTCGCCTGCCCGCGAGACATTTTCCCAGGCCGTCATGGCGCTGGAGGACATCTCTGCTGCATTGGCGTGCGGCGGGACATCTCTGCTGCTTCCATAGTGTGGCCAGACCAGTCTGCTGCATCAACGACGCGGCGGGACCTCTGTGCTGCTTCGGCGGCGCGACGGGACCTCTGTGCCGCTACGGCCGCACAGCGGGACATGTCGGCTACTTTCGTGGCGAGGCGGGACATCTCTCGTGCTTCCGCTTCCATGCTCGCCTCTCCCTGGTGGTAATCTCTCGACCCAGAAGTCACGCTGGCCATGGTAGACGCAAGGGAACGATGATGAATGACTTGTTTCTTTTTTATGGATAAGGAGTTGAGGAGGACTGTGCAGTCATCTTGGCATAGTAGTATTTATAGCCGAGTACTAGTACGCGTGGGAAAACTTTTAGGTTGTGATCAGTGTGAACAGGTTTGCAATTAAATATAACATGGTAGTAATTTGGAATGTGACGACACGCAAGCTTGAAATTTATTAACGGTTCTAGTCTCGAAGTGCGGCACTATTCCTGGATGGCGTAACATGGGAACGCGTTCTCGGCAGTGGTGTAGCAGTTTTGTAATATGACATGGTACTTCTTTTTCTACTGCTGTGTACATGCAATAACTATCACCGTCGGATACATATCTTACGGTTATTGGGGTGTTCGATAGGAATAGCCTCGTGGCGAGCTATAGACTAGTCTTTTTTTTCACATGCATTACATCGACACATATCATCTCTCCCCCTCTTTCCCATGCACACACCTAGTCTCTCGGGACTTCTCGCACGCACCATCTCTAGCTCCCTAGGTCGATGCCACCCACATACACTTGTACTCTAAGTTTAGTACGTTATACACAAAGACACGAGGTGCACGCACGCACTAGTCCTCTCTCACACACGCATCTGTAGCTATGAATTGTAGTGTTCTCAACCATCTGATTGGCTCAATCATAGGTTCCCGTTGCTCCTTGGCATCGAGATTGAGAAGTTTAAAACGCGGAGGCACGAGGTTTTGGTTAATGTGCGGGCCGCACACGGCACCAACACGACACGAGCTTCGTCTGCCTGGTGCGCAGTCGGGTGAGTACTACTAGTAGTAGTAATACATTGATGTGTCACGTCAACTCGCAGAAGTATGCAACACTTGCTTGACAAACAAGCATATAAGCTTCTTATACTTCTTACCCAAAGGATCTTTATATCCAACAGACACAAAATATCTGTTCGACTGTTGGAAACTACTTTAACTGTTGATCTGATGTCGAAGTAATTGTTGCAGCGCCACCAAAACCCACCATCTCGTAAGCTAAAGTAGACCGAGCTAACCCCTATATTAGCATATTACTAAGATAAACAGAAGGCATTGTAGAATCATTTAGGAGGTGAACTTGTCAATATGAATGTGGAGGGACACCGGCCTCGACAACCCAGCCCCGGCCAGTAGCTTGGGCAGAACTGTGAAGAAGGTCAGCTCCGGCACGGCAACGTCGCCGGGATCCTTGCTGCTTGTCACCTCAATTTCCACCTTGACGGCGTCGGTCCTGCCTTTGGGCTCCCCCGGCGGGCCGTTCGCCCATAGCTTGGCCGCGTAGTGCAGCGGTGGGGATGCCCCCGCTCTGATGCAGATTACCAACACCGCGTTAGGCACAACGGAGACCAAGAAAAATGTGCGGCTGTCCTCCTCCGTGAACAGCAAGAGTCACAGCTCCGACACTAGCACTTGCAGCTGGAGCACCTTGCCGCACTGGATCCTATGCACGGGCATGGGATGCACGGTGCTGATGTGGTGGGGGAGCGCCGGCAGTGGGCCTTCGTAGTCGCAGACGGGCACGACGCATTTGCAGGGCACGAGCGGCCACACGCTCTGGTGATCGGCGAGCTTGTGGTAAGTGACGTAGAGCCCACAGCCTTCATGCGGGCACTGCACCCTCACCGAGGAGAGGACGACATCCATCACCGTGTTCGTGGGCACTTGCCATGGTGGTCCACGCGGGCCAGGTGAACAACCATCTTAAGCTTTAGCAGTGGAGCAAGGTGACATCCATAGAGACCATAGAGAGCTCCTTCATCGGGTCTTGTTCCGTCAGCATGAGCTCGCCCTCCTCGTGCACAACCATCTCTCTCTTTAGTGCCGGGGCATTAGAAAGTTTTACCATCACATATTCATACTACTTCAAGATGCATTAAATCAACACATGCAAGTATCAAAAGGAAAGTCATGGCATGCATCATGCGTTGTAATCAATGCATCGGTAAACGCAAATTATTGAAATATATCGAGTGCACTACTTTATGTGTCGCTTCAACTCATACAACAAGGATAAGTTTGATTACAATGCCCTCTCCCTCGCCCATGAGCATGATGGCTCACGGGACTAGGAGAAGCTTTCTCTACACGCTCTCCCTCCTGCACGCCGTGGACATGCATCAGTTCATTCGGTGTCAGATGGCCAGAAGAATACTAGTAGTAATCCACTGTAGTAGTACCATCATTGTTCGACTTCCCGAAGAGGCGAAGATCCAAGCGCAACACGAATGCTCGTGTGACAGTTTCATGTGTAGGGGAGGTAGTATAGTGACATAGTCTAGGATAGCGTGTACCGTGCCTCTAAGCTTAAAATCGTTGGAGTCGGCTCCATGCTATGAGGCCGTTTCAAAGCATTTTTTGATTAAAATAATTTTCTAGCCCCACCTGTCATCCTGGTGATTGTAGTTTGCACACTGATCTGGTTAAGACAGGAATATTTTTTTTAATTTGTGGTGGGGTAAATGTTAGAGGTTGCAGCAAATATATTGTACACTGCGGGTCTTTTAGCCAAGTTTAGAGGCAAGCATGTGGGGCCAGTGCTATGATGTGTCGTGTCAACTCGTACAACGAGGAGAAGCTTGATTTTACTACTAGTACGCCCTCTCCCTCGCCCATGCATGCGGTGGCTCGCAGATGAGGACAAGCTTTTGCTTACTACAATAAGCTATCCCTCCCGCACGTGGCGGACGGACATGCAACAGTTGATTTGATAATGTAGTAGTAACATAATTGTTCGTCTTTTCGAAGAGGCAAAGAGCCAAGTGCAACCCGAATGTGGCAGTTGCGAACGCTCGTGTGGCACTCTTTGTGTAGGGGTGGGGGCGTGGTGTGGCAGTTTTGTGGCAATTCTATTCTACTGCTATTTGCATCCAATAGGTGCCATCGTCGGATGCAGATCTTAAGGTTATTGTGGCGATTGCTAGTATTTCCATATCATTTATAGCCAACACATATACAACAAGCTTAGCCTCTCATCTTCTCTCTATCTCTTTCCTCACATTTATTACATCTTCCTTGGAGCACGCATATAGCCAGGCTCTTGCATGAGATTAGACCAGCCACAATGGAGAGTAACATACACTGGTAACATAGACATATCCCTAGACTATGTTACTATCTTCATAGTGGGTAGTAACGTAAGTGTGGTGTCATGCAAAGCTTCATTTATTAGGTCATAGACTCATATTGCATTGGGACATGTGATGTTACAGTAAGTAGCTAAGTTACTCAAATTAGCCCCTCCTCATTAACTCATTGCCACATAAGCAAATTTGCTGAGTTGAACTCAATGTTACTGTTGATGTTACTCCCACTGTGGCTAGTCTTGCTTTTTTATGACTCTCTCCTCCACATAGACAAAATTGCCATGTAAGCAGGCAATAAGCCCACTATTGTACTTGCTCTTAATAGTATAGCCCTGTAAACCAGAAAGGAGGGACTACTCCCTCCATTCCTAAATATTTGCCTTTATAGAGATTTCAACAAGTGACTACACCATAAATGAGTACATACGGAGCAAAATGAGTGAATCTACACCATAAATAAATACATAGTTCTCTCGTTTTCCTCTCCGCCTTGGTTGCTGTGCACAATATTGAGTATACTACTACCGACTAGTCTCTTTTTGACACGCATTTACATTGACATGGCTTGAATGCCAACGAGGCAAAGGGTAGCGGTTCCCGAAATGTTGAATGGTCAATGATGCCTCTGCATTCAACTAGCATGCAGAGGTAAGTAATTGGTGTCGGAGTTAACGGCCATGGGTAGCCTTATCTGCCCCCATGGCATTTCAAGACATCAGGGCCGACTGCGCCCCTCGAGCATCGAAGATTAATCGCCGCCTTCTTGTGGCCGGCTAGTCCAAGCGGCCGGTTGCCAGAAGGCGGCGGACCCCAGAAGACAGCCATGAATTGGGCTGTCTCCTAGCAGGCGGCCTCCAGAGAGGCCGGCTCCTAGCAGGTGGCCCCAAGCGCCCTCAAAGTTTGAGCCTCCATAAAAACGATGAGACGGGCCATGGCTATAGAGAAGCCTGCCACCCTCGAATCCAGGACGGGTCGTGGCCACAGTACACCATGCTAGCCGGAGATCTCCCGCACGGCGCGACGTTGTTGCCCTTCCGCCCGTGACATCACCCAAGTCAGAAGGGACCATGCTCCCACGATGGGTTGTCGGTACGACCCGCAGGCGGCGGGCCCTACCTGTCCATGAGAGGTCAGGAGGCGGCCAGCCCGGCCAGTTGTCTTAGGGAGGACGTTGGCTTCCAGCATGCGGCCCTGCCCCTTCCTAGGAGTTTGTGCACCATTAACTAGAAGAGAAGGGGAATGGCTACAATGAACGCCCGCCAGGCGGCGGAACTGTAGCCACGCCTTCCCCGACAAAGCAAGCGTCATTAGGAGCATGGCTACAGTGCTGAGTAGTCGACAAGACCCGCAAGCGGCAGGCACGGCCTATCGTCCAAGTACAAGATAGCCGGCGGGACCCAGCAGTCGGTGAGCCCCAGCAACCAACAGAGGAGCCGGCTACCAAAGACACTGATGATCTGGGCCCACACCCGGCCAGTTTACCATTGTACCCCTAGGGGGTTGGCCTATATAAACCCCCCAGGGCACCCATGCAAAGGGTTCAGATCTCTAGCCAAAACACACACACACACACACACATAGAGAGAGAGAGAGGAGAGAGCTAGCCCTGCCTTTCTTCCTCCTCTAGAAAACAGCTCAAGGAGCAACTTGTAGCTACCTGTTGAGATAGTGATCATGCGGAGACCCCGCAGAGCAGGACTAGGGGTGTTATCTCCTAGGAGAGCCCTGAACCTAGGTAAAGTTCGCCGGCGTACGTGTCTACGCCTTATCCCGCTTCTTGGCACCGACGACGTCTTACTATCCCCCACCATGATAAGCCATTCGTTGGCATATGTCGCACCAAAACCCCAACATTTGGCGTCCATCATGGGGCCTCGTGCACCGTCGTCCGGAGATCTGTTCTGGACGGGAACCCTCTTCCTTCCTGGCGAGCGCAGCCAGCCTGGCACGCCAGACGGTGTTTGCACCGATGCGCTGCATGGTGCGGAGGTCGCCAGCGCGGCGAGCTGCCTCGCCGACCTTGTTGGCGAGATCCGCCTCTCCGACAAGCCTGCATCTGACGCAGGCATAGGTGGCCCTGAGAGCCGCCTCGTCAACCTCCTCGACCAGCTCCACATCGCCAACGAGCCGGCCTTCGACTTGGAGTCGATCGGCTCCACCGACCCGATGCTTGTCGATTCCGACACGGCATCCCTTGACGTGTTCCCCACCAACGTGGTGGTCATCAACGACCCTATTCCTCGCGCCGACAGCAGCGGCAGCACCGTCACGGAGGTGCTCGTCATTAGCCACGACGGAGCTTCTGGTGGCGCCCAAGACCCGCTCGAAACGGCGCTACAAGAACTGTCTACACCCATTGCAGAAGATGTCGACGCCGAGACGCTGGAAGCTTGCCGTGTCTCGCTCGTCGAGAGCGCCAAGAATTTGGCCAGCATGAGACGCCTCTCGAAGTCCTACCAGCGCGAGATGGACCGCGCTGTTGGCAGCATGCCGGCCCCTGGCGGGCCCAGCCGCATTGGCACGGTCCGGCAGCACGGCGCGGCCATTGCCAGCATATTCGGGGTAGACCGCCCTGTCTACACTACCAAAAAAATACACTTCCGTGATGATACGTGTTTGTCACAGTAGGTCGCGTTTTCTGTCATGCATGTACATCCATGACAAATTTATGACAGAATCAAGATAGTCATACCTGTGCTGTCATAGAAGTGTTCCATGAAATTGCCAAAATTATCATCACGGAAGTGTCCACTTCCATGACGATAAATCGCGCGTCACAGAAGTGCTTTCGTCAAGGGTGACCGACACGTGGCATCCACCGTACGGAACGCCGTTAAGCTATCGGGTCGGATTTTGGATCCGATTACCCGTTAACAGCCACGACCAATGCCGATTTTCCGCGTGTAAAATTCTCATTGGCTGACAGATCCACGCATCAGCACCGCGTTGGCACAGGTGTCACTCATCCAATGGTCGAGATGGGCCTATGATTGTTGACACGTGGACTGGCCCAAAAGTGGCCCACAAAGTTTAAATGGGCCGGCCCAACCAAAGGCCCATAAGATTTAGCAGACCATAATGGGCTGGCCCAGCTAAAGGCCCACAGAATTTAGCGGACCATAATGGGCCGGCCCAGCTAAATGCCCACACGATTTTGCAGACCATAATGGGCTGGCCCAGCTAAAGGCCCACAAGATTTTGCAGACCACAATGGGCCGGCCCAACTAAAGGCCCACAAGATTCTGCACACCATAATGGGCCGACCCAGCTAAAGGCCCAACATTCTCTGTCAAATCGGCCCGTCAACGGCCTGTCCTAAACTTGTCATCAATGCGGCCCATGGTCACTTCTGGCCCGTTAACAGTTTGCTAAGTAATTGGGCCGAATTACGGCCCGGTGTATTTCGGCCCATTTACAGGCCATCAAAACTTTCGGCCCATAAACGACCGTGAAGGATTTGGGTCATATTCGGCCATGTCTGACATTCGGCCTGTTAGAGGCCCACTATAGCTTTGGGCCCCTTTCGTCCTGTTGTCATTTTTGGCATGTTAACGCCGGACGTAAACCATGGGCCATATGTGGCCCAACGTCATATCGGGCCCATTAACGACCCATATAAAAATGACGATAATCTAGCCCGACCGATGTTCCGGCCTGTTAAAGGCCCATGTATTAGGTCGGCGCATTTACAGCCCGTCCGAATTTCGGCCTGTCAAAGATCCGCATCGTAAATGGGTGCTACCTCTTGAGCACTGCGTTGGATTTCCCCGGAGAGGAGTGGATGATGCAGCAAAGTAGCGTAAGTATCTCCCTCAGTTTTTGAGAACCAAGGTATCAATCCAGTAGGAGGCTACGCTCGAGTCCCTCGTACCTACACAAAAACAATAGCTCAACGCAACCAACGCGATTAGGGGTTCTCAATCCCTTCATGGTCACTTACGGGGGTGAGATCTGATAGAGATGATAGATAATATTTTTGGTATTTTTAGTATAGAGATGCAAAGTGAAAAGTAAAAGGGAAAGTAAAAAGCAAAGCAAGATTAACGTGATGGAGATTGATATGATGAGAATAGACCCGGGGCCATAGGTTTCACTAGTGGCTTCTCTCAAGAGCATAAGTATTCTATGGTGGGTGAACAAATTACTGTTGAGCAATTGACAGAATTGAGCATAGTTATGAGAATATCTAGGTATGATCATGTATATAAGCATCACGTCCGAGACAAGTAGATTGACTCCTGCCTGCATCTACTACTATTACTCCACTCATCGACCGCTATCCAACATGCATCTAGAGTATTAAGTTAAAAACAGAGTAACGCCTTAAGCAAGATGACATGATGTAGAGGGATAGTTCCATGCAATATGATAAAAACCCCATCTTGTTATCCTCGATGGCAACAATACTATATGTGCCTTGCTGCCCTTTCTGTCACTGGGAAAGGACACCGCAAGATTGAACCCAAAGCTAAGCACTTCTCCCATGGCAAGAAAAACCAATTTAGTAGGCCAAACCAAACTGATAATTCGAAGAGACTTGCAAAGATAACCAATCATACATAAAAGAATTCAGAGAAGATTCAAATATTATTCATAGATAGACTTGATCATAAACCCACAATTCATCGGTCTCAACAAACACACCGCAAAAAGAAGATTACATCGAATAGATCTCCACGAGAGAGGGGGAGAACATTGTATTGAGATCCAAAAAGAGAGAAGAAGCCATCTAGCTACTAACTATGGACCCGAAGGTCTGAGGTAAACTACTCACACTTCATCGGAGGGGCTAGGATGATGTAGAAGCCCTCCGTGATGATGGCCCTCTCCGGTGGAGCTCCGGAACAGGCCCCAAGATGGGATCTCGTGGGTACAGAAGGTTGCGGCAGTGGAATTAGGTTTTTGGCTCCATTTATGATCGTTTGGGGGTACGTAGGTATATATAGGAGGAAGAAGTACGTCGGTGGAGCTCTGAGGGGCCCACGAGGCAGGGGCGCGCCCTAGGGGGGTGGGCGCGCCCCCACCCTCATGACCGCCTCGTGGCTTTCTTTACGGAGGGTCCAAGTCTCCTGGGTCTTATCTGATGAGAAAATCACGTTCCCGACGGTTTCATTCCGTTTGGACTCCGTTTGATATTCTGTTTCTCCAAAACTCTGAAATAGGCAAAAAAACAGCAATTCTGGGCTGGGCCTCCGGTTAATAGGTTAGTCCCAAAAATAGTATAAAAGTGGAAAATAAAGCCCAATATAGTCCAAAATAGTAGATAATATAGCATGAAGCAATCAAAAATTATAGATACGTTGGAGACGTATCAGGCATCCCAAAGCTTAGTTCCTGCTCGTCCTCGAGTAGGTAAATGATAAAAAGAGATTTTTTGATGCGGAGTGCTACTTGGCATAATTTCAATGTAAATCTTCTTAATTGTGGTATGAATACTCAGATCCAAAAGATTCAAGACAAAACCTCATGTTGACATAAAAATAATAATACTTCAAGCATACTAACAAAGGAATTATGTCTTCTCAAAATAACATGGCCAAAGAAAGTTATCCCTACAAAATCATATAGTCTGGCTATGCTCTATCTTCACCACACAAAGTATTTAAATCATGCACAACCCCGATGACAAGCCAAGCAATTGTTTCATACTTTAACATTTTCAAAACTTTTTCAATCTTCACGCAATACATGAGCGTGAGCCATGGATATAGCACTATATATGGAATATAAAGGTGGTTGTGGAAAAGACAAAAAGAGGGGAAGATAGTCCCACATCAACTAGGCGTATCAATGGGCTATGGATATGCCCATCAATAGATATCAATGTGAGTGAGTAGGGATTGCCATGCAACGGATGCACTAGAGCTATAAGTATGTGAAAGCTCAACAAAAGAAACTAAGTGGGTGTGCATCCAACTCGCTTGCTCAAGAAGACCTAGGGCATTTTGAGGAAGCCCATCATTGGAATATACAAGACAAGTTCTATAATGAAAAATTCCCACTAGTAAATGAAAGTGACAAAATGAGAGACTCTCTATCATGAAGATCATGGTGCAACTTTGAAGCACAAGTGTGGTAAAAAGATAGTAACATTGTCCCTTCTCTCTCTTTTCTCTCATTTTTTTTTATTTGGGCCTTTTCTTTTTTTTATGGCCTCTTTCTTTTATTTTATTTTTCGTACGGAGTCTCATCCCGACTTGTGGGGGAATCATAGTCTCCATCATCCTTTCCTTACTTGGGACAATGCTCTAAAAATGATGATCATCATGCTTTTATTTTTCTTACAAGTCAACAATTACAACTCGAAACTTAGAACAAAATATGACTCTATGTGAATGCCTTCGGCGGTGTACCGGGATATGCAATGAATCAAGAGTGACATGTATGAAAGAATTATGAACGGTGGATTTTCCACAAATACGATGTCAACTAAATGATCATGCTAGCAATATGACAATGATGGAGCGTGTCATAATAAACGGAACGGTGGAAAGTTGCATGGCAATATATCTCGGAATGGCTATGGAAATGCCATGATAGGTAGGTATGGTGGCTGTTTTGAGGAAGATATATGGTGGGTGTATGATACCGGAGAAAAGTGCGCGGTATTAGAGAGGCTAGCAATGGTGGAAGGAAGGGGAAAATGCGTATAATCCATGGAGTCAACATTAGTCATAAATAACTCATATACTTATTGCAAAAATCTACAAGTTATCAAAGCAAAGTATTACGCGCATGCTCCTAGGGGGATAGATTGGTAGGAAAAGACCATCGCTCGTCCCCGACCGCCACTCATAAGGAAGACAATCAATAAATAAATCATGCTCCGACTTCATCACATAATGGTTCACCATACGTGCATGCTACGGGAATCACAAACTTTAACGCAAGTATTCTTAAAATTCACAACTACTCAACTAGCATGACTCTAATATCACCATCTTCATATCTCAAAACAATTATCAAGCATCAATCTTTTCTTAGTATTCAACGCACTAAAAAGAAAGTTTTACAAATCTTGAATACCAAGCTTATTATTATAATTAACAAATTACCATGCTATTAAAGACTCTCAAAATAATCTAAGTGAAGCATGAGAGATCAATAGTTTCTTTAAAACAAATCCACCACCGTGCTCTAAAATATATAAGTGAAGCACATAGAGCAAAACTATAAAGCTCAAAAGATATAAGTGAAGCACATAGAGCAAAACTATAAAGCTCAAAAGATATAAGTGAAGCACATAGAGTATTCTATCAAATTCCAATTCATGTATGGCTCTCTCAAAAGGTGTGTACAGCAAGGATGATTGTGGCACACTAACAAACAAAGACACAAATAATACAAGACGCTCCAAGCAAAACACATATCATGTGGTGAATAAAAATATAGCTCCAAGTAAAATTACCGATGGAAGTAGACGAAAGAGGGGATGCCTTCCGGGGCATCCCCAAGCTTTGACTTTTTGGTGTACTTGGATTATATTGGGGGTGCCATGGCCATTCCCAAGCTTAGGCTCTTGCCACTCCTTGTTCCATGATCCATCAAAAGATTTCACCCAAAACTTGGAAACTTTACAACACAAAACTCAACAGAAATCTCGTGAGCTCCGTTTGCGGAAGAAAACAAAAGACCACTTCAAGGTACTGTAATGAACTCATTCTTTATTTATATTGGTGTTAAACCTACTGTATTCCAACTTCTCTATGGATTATAAACTATTTTACTAGCCATAGATTCATCAAAATAAGCAAACAACACACGAAAAACAGAATCTGTCAAAAATAGAACAGTCTGTAGTAATCTGTAACTAACGCAAACTTCTGGAACTCCAAAACATCTACCAAAATAGGACGACCTAGAAACTTTGTTTATTGATCAGCATAAATTGGAATCAGTATTTTATCACATTCTGGTGATTTTTAACAATTGTTTTCGTGAAGAGAAAGATTCTGGAAATTACAGCAAGATCAAATAACTATAATCCAAGAAGATCCTATAGGTCTAACTTGGCACAAACACTAATTAAAACACAAAACCACATCTAAACAGAAGGTAGATGGATTATTTATTCCTAAACAGAAGCAAAAACAAAAAAAACTAAAATAAAATTGGGTTGCCTCCCAACAAGCGCTATCGTTTAACGCCCCTAGCTAGGCATAAAAGCAAGGGTAGATCTAGGTAGTGTCGTAGTAATAAGATAGATCGGTGAAACTCATTTCATATTCTCTTCGTTCGGCAGCAAGTTTCCTTTGAGGCAAGCAAAAGTAATCAAAAGGGCTAAATTTAATAGGACAAAAGTCCCCAAGATCAATTTTTGGAGGTATAGGTTCCTCCTTCGGCCCTTCATAACGCACAACCAATTCATCATTGTAAGCGTTCTTTTGACAGAACATTGTGAGCCTACACTCAAGAGAGTATCCTAGATCATTATTTCGAATAGCCAAATCCATTAAGTTCAGAGATTCTATCAATTAAAATATTGGTTGGCACCTTTTTTCTAAGGTTTTCATTGAAAGCAACATAGTCAAGAGATTGAAAGCGCATAATTTCTTCTTGATCAAAGAGGATAGATTTTATGGGAGGACGGCCAGCGTCCACCCTATAGTGCGCAAAGATTTCTTTGGCTACTTTTATTATAAATCTGAATTCATGAGCCAAAAATATAGTAGCGGCATGCTTAACAGAGGAGTGTTCGATATTAGAAAATTCTAGGAAAATTCTTTGTATAGAAGGGTGCATATGCATAAATTGCCTTTCAAGTTCAACAATAAGCATGGCAATAGCGTCCGCAAGACTACTAGTTCTATGAAGAATAGAACAACCCATAGAGGGCAAAGCACCAGCACAAGTAAAGAAATCTTGAATAACTCCTTTTCCAATAATATTACCACTACCGATTCGAAATCTTTTTGTATAATAGGTAGGGGATTCTTCAGCCGAAGCATCAGAATTTTCTGTGTTATTATTATCGCCCATATCGGCAATAATTCCCAATTTCAGACATAACGACAGAGAGAGCAAAGAATGAAAGAAGGCGAACAAAAAGAAGAGGGCGAATAAAACGACAAGGGTGAAGTGGGGGAGAGGAAAACGAGAGGCAAATGGCAACTAATGTAATGCGGGAGATAGGGATTGTGATGGGTACTTGGTATGTTGACTTTTGTGCAGACTCCCCGGCAACGGCGCTAGAAATTTCTCATTGTCAGGAGTCCAAATCTTGACTTAACCTTGCGTAAGCCTCCCCGGCAACGGCGCCAGAAATTCTTCTTGCTACATCTTGAGCACTGCATTGGATTTCCCCGAAGAGGAGAGGATGATGCAGCAAAGTAGCGTAAGTATTTCCCTAAGTTTTTGGGAACCAAGGTATCAATCCAGTAGGAGGCTACGCTCGATTCCCTCGTACCTACACAAAAACAATAGCTCAACGCAACCAACGAGATTAGGGGTTGCCAATCCCTTCACTGTCACTTACGGGGGTGAGATCTGATAGAGATGATAGATAATATTTTTGGTATTTTTGGTATAGAGATGCAAAGTGAAAAGTAAAAGGCAAAGTAAAAAAGCAAAGCAAGATTAAAGTGATGGACATTGATATGATGAGAATAGACCCCGGGGCCATAGGTTTCACTAGTGGCTTCTCTCAAGAGCATAAGTATTCTATGGTGGGTGAACAAATTACTGTTGAGCAATTGACAGAATTGAGCATAGTTATGAGAATATCTAGGTATAATCATGTATATAGGCAGCATGTCCGAGACAAGTAGACTGAACCCTGCCTGCATCTACTACTATTACTCCACTCATCGACCTCTATCCAGCATGCATCTAGAGTATTAAGTTAAAAACAGAGTAACGCCTTAAGCAAGATGACATGATGTAGAGAGATAGTTTCATGCAATATGATAAAAACCCCATCTTGTTATCCTCGATGGCAACAATACTATACGTGCCTTGCTGCCCCTTCTGTCACTGGGAAAGGACACCGCAAGATTGAACCCAAAGCTAAGCACTACTCCCATGGCAAGAAAAACCAATCTAGTAGGCCAAACCAAACTGATAATTCGAAGAGACTTGCAAAGATAACCAATCATACATAAAAGAATTCAGAGAAGATTCAAATATTATTCATAGATAGACTTGATCATCAACCCACAATTCATCGGTCTCAACAAACACACCGCAAAAAGAAGATTACATCGAATAGATCTCCACGAGATAGGGGGAGAACATTGTATTGAGATCCAAAAAGAGAGAAGAAGCCATCTAGCTACTAACTATGGACCCGAAGGTCTGAGGTAAACTACTCACACTTCATCGGAGGGGCTAGGATGATGTAGAATCCCTCCATGATGATGGCCTCTTCGGCGGAGCTCCGGAACAGGCCCCAAGATGGGATCTCGTGGGTACAGAAGGTTGCGGCGGTGGAATTAGGTTTTTGGCTCCGTTTTTGATCATTTGGGGGTACCTAGGTATATATAGGAGGAAGAAGTACGTCGGTGGAGCTCCGAGGGGCCCATGAGGCAGGGGGCGCGCCCGAGGGGGGTGGGCACGCCCCCCACCCTCATGGCCGCCTCGTGGCTTTCTTAACAGAGGGTCCAAGTCTCTTGGGTCTTATCTGATGAGAAAATCACGTTCCCAAAGGTTTCATTCCGTTTGGACTCCGTTTGATAGTCTGTTTCTCCGAAACTCTGAAATAGGCAAAAAAACAACAATTCTGGGCTGGGCCTCCGGTTAATAGGTTAGTCCCAAAAATAATATGAAAGTGGAAAATAAAGCCCAATATAGTCCAAAACAGTAGATAATATAGCATGGAGCAATAAAAATTATAGATACGTTGGAGACGTATCAATGGGCCACCATTTCGGCCTGCTAAGTCCAGTGGGTTATTTGGCACAATCAGTGCCCAATCTCACTTTCGGTCTATTAAAGGCCCATGTTTTTTATGGGCTCGAGATATTTACACCTATAAACGGACAATTTTTACTGAGGGCCCAAATTTTGTTTAGGCCTGTTAAAGGCCCACTATGGGCACAGGCCTACCAGAAAAATATGAAAGCTTATGCTGATTTAGGCCCAGATATTTTTAGTGGGCTACATGCCAATTTCGGCCCGTAGTCGTTTTTAGCCCAATTGGAATGGGCCCGACGAATGTTGGCATGTTGGGCTCCTACGAAGCTTTCGGCCGAATACATTACTAAGATAAACCTACACTATACAAAAATAGCGTCGTAATTACTGCAGCCTGCGGCAGCATCATAAATGTTGTATCACAACAAAATAAGTTCCAACCATACAACGAAAGGCCTGTTGGCATAAAGTTTACAGTCCTTCCAGATAAAAGCACCATCAGATGTATAGAAGCACAGATCATTTGACCTGAGTGCTAATGTTTCAGGCTGTAGAATCTGATGGAGCAGCACGATCTCCACCTTTTTTCTGCCATTGCTCTTGAACAACGAAGCGAATGTCTGATAGTCTGGTTTCAAAACCATTCATATCTTGACGACATTTCTCAACCACTATTCTTGTTTCCGAAACAACGTCCATTAGGATTGGACTTGTGTCTGGAGCACAGATATATCACTCTGTCTAGCAGGAAGATTTTGTTCAGTAGGCGATTTGGACGAGGTTACCTTGACAACCAACCCGGAATTACGCAGGAAGGTGCTTTTTGCACTGTTAGTGGAGAGATACTGACGCACTGCAGCAAGAGGTGACATTGTGCCTGTAGTAGCCTCGTCACCTTCAGGTGGTTGTGGATGTTCAATCATTTGTTCCATAGCTTCCTGAAAGTTTGAACTTGTAGATTAGTGTACCAGATAAGTTACTAATGAGACAAAAACAAACAAAGTAGGTTAAACGTTTATACATAACTTATTTTGGTGAACTACTGTAATACATTAGCATGTATTGTAGTGCCAACTACATAATAAAATCACTTTCAGAACATATGTCCATGTAGCATGCCTACTGTTTTCCTCACATTCATTGACATCTAAGGATAAAGAGACATGGCTTAAAGTAGGATGAACATAGTATGACATCATTCATATCATGGGCAAACAGATATAAAACAAACAGGCTATTTTATCATTGTGTGCGCACGTGAACATAACAAGTAGATTACAGATCAAGATCAAAATAATATCCTTCATCTCTTTTAAACCATGTAAGCTGAAATGATACGTTAAGACAACTGTGAATAAAAGTGAACAGAGTAACTGACATTGGCTGCAAACCAAGTAGTTAAATGAACACATCACAGTACCAAACAGTTCAAGGCAGGAGGAGTAAGGACTTACAACATCGTCTTGAACTGGTGTGCTCATGCCCTTCATCTTGTTGGTGTGGCAATCCTTGAAGATTTGCACTGCATTCGGTTCAGGTTCTTTTTGGTCCGCACAGGCTTTCCTCTGTATTTGGAACAAGTCAATATAGATATGATAATATGGCACACAAAAAAAGAAGGAAGTAGCAGCTATTTACAAGAGCCTCGCAGTGTGCAATATAGCTACGAGATCCTGTTGTTTGTTGGAATTTCACTTTAGAATGGTTGGTTTTGTTCTTCAAACAGTTAGCCTAGAACAAGATACACTTGTAAGGCACATACATAAATACAAGTTCAATATGTGGTCTGATCAAATACATATAGCCTACCTGATACTTTGGATCAGACTAGTGTTTAACGAGGGTTGTCCAGTCTTCATCTGTAATATATTCCACTGGAGATGTTTGGGCGATTTCATTGTTAGCCTTGCCTTCAAAGTGAGATTTTCTAAGGTGGTACCGATATTGTCGCAGAGCAGACTGAAAAACATGAGTGCATGCTTGTTTAGTTGCATCATCTTTCGGATCCAACTTGAACCTCGTCTGTTGAAAAAAGAATGTGAGTCTTATTAGGAGGAAGCTAGAAAGTATGGGACAGAGCAAGACAATAATAATAATTGCGAATCCACGTTGGGAGGATACGTGCATGACACCTAACGGCAACGGCTGCCTCTGATACTAACTTGGCTGACTCTGTAGCATCACGTGGCCTTTTTAAACCTGCCTCAAAATGGATCTCCATTCTTCCTCCTTTAGATTTTGTTAATCTGTCAAGCATTATCCCTGATGTCTGTTTCCGCTTGTGCCGTGGTGCTAGTTCAACAACAAATATGGAAAGTGTTAGTGTACATCAAACTGTGAGAGTACATATAAAGGAGCATGCAACTGCAACTTGACTCGGTCAGGTACCGTCTTGGTGTTGATGCTCATGAGGTTCATCTGATCTTGCCAAGTCCTGTTGTGTCAGCAGTGCTTCGGAAGTAGTGTTAGGTGTGAAGGCAGCTTGGGAACTGGCCAGTTCCGGAGCAAATGAACGAGTAACTGGTTGAGATGCTGGTACAGTTGAAGGGGATGCTGCAGCTGGTGGAGCAGGTGATATTGTGTTTGTAGATTTAGCCGGTGGACTTGGACCTTCTACTGCACTATAAGTACCAGCAGAATCTCGACGGCAGAACCTTTTCCGTTCCACCCGACGAGTAACAGCACTCCCTACTATATTATTTTCCTTGCTCTTTTTTGACTTTGCCATGTCAAGTTGTACCCACAACACAAAAGAATAAAATCACTCTTCAGAACTCATTGATGCATGATACAGACAAGCAATACTTTGATGTAAGACAACCGTATGAGGATGGAATATGTAAGAAAAATAGGATGGCATGACATATTCATAGCTACGATGTGCAAACTAAGCAGAAGGATTTTCAAGAAAATATAAGTAATGCAAGCTAGACACCATATGAAAGATGCAACCAATATTACTCTGCCAAGTTAAAAGTGTCTTGTCATAAGTGGCAATTCGAAAAATTAGAAGCATTACAACGTAGAAATCAATGCAAGATGCAACCACTATCAAACTGCCATGTTAAAAGCGTCCAATCATGAGTGATTGATGCGGGATACACAACAGCAGTACTTTGATGTAAGAACATGGTATGATAGATAGATGCAGTGTATTCTAGACACAGAAAGCCATGTCATATGCACATGTATAACGTATAAACTCAGCAGGTGCAATTTAATCAAAATAGAAGAAATACAGGCTGGACAACATATGCAACATGAAACCAATTATCACACTGTCAACTTAGAGCAAGCACCTGCGATGGTGGAGTACGGGAGATGAACTCATCATGTAGACTTGGGACTTAGACTTCATTAGCAGTAGCAGTGGCAAATCTAGAGAGTCTCTGTTTGCGTCGGTGGGGAGGACCACCAACATCCCCTAACTTACTCTTTTCCTTCCTATTTTCTGATATTGCCTTATGAAGTCAAAACCACAAGGGAGATGAATAAAATTAGCTCTGTGTAACTGGTTGATGCATGATACAGACGAACACTACTTTGATGTAAGGCAAGCGCAGGATAGGAGGATGGAATATATACAAAAAAAGACAGTGTTTCATATTCACACGTACGATAGGAGGATGGAATATGTATGAAAAAACAGTAAGCGGAAGGCATTTCAACAAAATTAGAAGAAATGAAAGCTAGGCACCATATGAACATGCAACCAATACCACTCTATCAGGTAAAAAGTGTCTCGTCGTAAGTGCCATTTCAAGAAATTAGAAGCAGTACAAGCTAGAAGACAATGCAAGATGCAACCTACATCACAGTCCCAAGTTAAATGTGTCTTATGGGTAAGTGATCGTTGCAGGTATAAGTTGTAAGCTACGCAGATGCAATTCAACATAATCAGAAGCAATACAAACTAGACATCATACGGAAAACGCAACCACGTATAACAGTTCCAAGTAAGAGCAAGCACCTGTGATGGTGGAGTAGGGGAGATGTGCTCATCATCTACTCAACTACGTTGACTGTCCAGCCTTGTGTTGTCTTGCGAATCTTATTGGGAGGATGGCGGAGTAGAATCTGTAGAGACCCCCTGTTTGAGTTGCTTCGAAGGACCACCATCACCCACTGCCGGACTAATTTCCTTCAGCTGTAATGATTTTGCATTGTGAAGTCAAACCGATAAGAAAAAGGAATAAAATTCGCACTTCAGAACTCATTCATGCATGATACTGATGAACACTACTCGGATGAAAGGTGAACACATGATGAGAGGATGGAATATGTATGAAAAACAATAGGGTGCGACATATTCACACCTATGATGTGGTAACTAAGCAGAAGGCATTTCAACCACATATCACACTGCCAAGTAAGAGCAAGCACCTGCGATGGTGGTGTGGGGGAATTGCGGTGATCAACTAGAGAGCTACGTTGACTATCTTCATTTAGCCTTGCTATTTCTTGAGAATCATGTGGGGAGGATGACACTGCACTCTTTAAATGAGTAGGGAGTCTCACAGTAACCCACTCGGGTGACTGTCTCATCATAAGTGATTGACGAGGGATACAAAAGAGCATTAGTTTGATGTACGAACATGGTTAATAGACATATGTAGTATGTATCAAAAACAGGAAGGCATGTCATTATCAATGGTATAATGTGTAAAGTAAGCAGGTGCAATTTAACCAAATTGGAAGCAATACAAGCTAGACACCATATGCAACATATAACCACATTTGACAGCGCGAAGTTAAAGCAAGCACCTGTGATGGTTGTGTGTGGCAATTGAGATCATCAACTGCAGAGCTACGTTTACTGTCTCCAACTACTGACACTGCACCCATTGGAGCGCTGAAACGCTTAGTGCTTATCTTCGAATTACACTGGAGCGACTTCTGTCTTTCCTTTTCTGCATTCATCAACACTGCGTCAGAGTCTGAAATACCCATGCATAAAAAAACAATAGTGTGAGTATGGGTGAAGTGTGTGCACAATTAGTACAATGTAAAGGTAGCAGATAGCAGGTCGGTGAGAAATAAATGACAGGAGACATATGATAGCTATACAACATGCATGGCACACTAAATTACTACAGGATTCTATGAAAATAACAGTCGACTGAAAGCAAATAGGTCAGTCCATTTTTTCTGCACCGTCCGATGTACAAAGAACGGGCAGATCGCCTTCATCTACCTCCAGCCAGTCAGTTTTGACGATCTTCCTCGAAATGCCAGCGACCACCGGCCCAGTATTCCTCCCCTGCCTGCGCCCTCCCCTCGAGCTCACCGCACTTCTGTGCTTGGCACCGCCCCCCGGCCATCCATTCAAGCCCCGCCGACCTCCAGATCGGGCGCAAGCAGCTCCTGCACCCCACACCCCTATGATAGACACCGATGTGCCGCTTCCCCGGGGAACAGGCGGACTAGGTGCTCCGCGTGCCTAAGCGGGTGCTGCTTCTTTTAATTGCGGTTCGACTGACCCTGAATTGAAATCCAGGCGGGCTACTGACCTCTAGCAAAGGTGAAATAGTAAAAGGGAGGAAACCTTGTGCATTTAGTATCACGAAGAAGATGCAGTAAGAAGCGCTCAACTAGTTTCTTTCGTGGGATGAATATGGTGTGAGGGGAGACATAAGATTTGCATGAATAAGGGAAGAGGAGTACCTCTTTCTGCTGGCAGTGCTATGTCCTCCTTCTGTTTTTTCGACGATCTTCTTGTTGTTCGCCGGAAACCAGAAGTTGTGGAGGACGGTGCAGCCTTGGGCGAACCCATGGCCAAGTTGTTGAGTGTGGTGCGGTGGCCGTCTGTCGGCGGCGGGGAAGCAGATCCGAGGCGGCGAACGACGGCGTAGCGTGAACAGCTCCGGTGCGGTGGACGGTTGCGACAGTGCAGCCGCAGCAGTGAGGCGCAGGACGGTGTGGTTGGAGTGGTTCTGGTACGGTGCACGTCGGCGTCGGCGTCGTGGAGGCAGCTCCGCCTCGGCTTCAGTTGCTAAGTCCTTGAGGGCGTTGTAGTTGCGGTTGCGTTGGACGACGACGTCGGGGTACCGGCTCCGGCGTGATGGAGGAGGGCAGCGGTGGATTGGGCGCTACGGGGTGGAGGACGAAGGAGGCTGGGGTTTCGCGGCTGGTGGAGAGGGCGTTTTCGCGCCAACGGAGTATGAACGGGGAAACGGAGGGAGGCGGGGAACTAAGGGGGAACAATGTTTCGGTTTGAGATGCGCTTGTTTGAAATTTGGGGAAAGTTACAAACTTTGCCCCCATCTAAAATTTCGTACATATTGCGGGTTGGGGGTAGGACAGTCATGTCAGGTGTCCCAAATGTGGGCGGGGTAGATTTCGGCCGAGTGCATGGGTAGGCGCCCACGGCGTATGAATGCTTCTCGGAGGCGGTTGAGACTGGCGTCTTGGTGAAGTTACAAACCTACCATGGTTTAGACCTTTGGACATCGGGCCGATAGGCTACACGGGCCAGAGTCAGGACGGTAATTTCCTACCACCAAAACATTACTCTCGCACGGTTTCGGGTGACCAGTGGCCTATTTGGCGCTTCCTTCAATATTTGGGAGCAGAAGCATTAACGTTTTTGGTTCTCTTGAATTGAACTTTCAGGATTTGTCAAACTTCACAAATCTTTACTCTTGAAAATCCTAAAGCTACGATTATTTTGGAATGGAGGGGGTACATTTGAATATACACTGTACGCGAGTATATATTAAAGAATATGCAACTTACCTCAGTTCATGCATGCTTCCAGATATAATCTCCTTGGTTGCAAAAAAAAGTTAGATATGCGTATGAATATATATAGCATGTTCAAACTCACAACAAAGATTGATGCCCCCTTTTACATCTGATTTACAAATGCCATTATTTCGGGTTCAAATAGATGAATGCACTTCCTATGAATTTGAATATTCGAAATCCCCTTTATGTTGAATTCGACATGTATTCTATTTCGTAGCTACTCCCTCCATCCCATAATATAAGAATGTTTTTGACACTAGTGTAGTGCCAAAAACATTCTTATATTATGGGACACAGGGAGTAGCAATTTGGAATGTATCCATGCAAGTGACAAATGTATAAAGTGCTTCACACTAACAACATGAAGTGCACTAATTAATGTTTATATATGAATTGCAAAAGCATCCATTGCCTGTATTTCAAACTGCTCTCACTCTATGTATCGATAATATGAAATAAACACATGCACATGCTAGAATTCAATAGAGTATGGGTGTCTGATAGATCGATTTTCGTCCATACGCAATTTGCAAAATTCATGATCTCATCCAAAAATAATAATGCCATTTATATTTTAATTTAATGCGTAGAACCGCCTTTTACACGTAGATGCGCTATGACTCGCCCCGTTCTCACAAACGCATTATATATCTCTCTATCTAACGCATGTGCACACACTTTATATGCGTCGGCATTTCTCTTTCACACATGCTCACAATCTCTCTCAGGGTGTCGGGGTGTCTCACGCACATGCTCTCTCTGTTTCTCTCTCTCTCTCTCTCTCTCTCTGACTACTATGTACCACTTTTTTCACTAATCTCAGTTGGAAAACACTATTTCTCTCACATGCATCTATACACATGCACGGTGTCTACTAGCCCTCTATACGCACATATATGTGCCTACGTGTCTCCCGCACGCACATTATATTTAGGCCTCTCTCGCACACGTTGCCCCCCCGACACACCTCTCTCTTAGTAGTTGGCAGATATGATTTCATCATATCATTCGGTAGGATATACCTGGCTGTTAGGCTGGATGGTAATACGAGGCAAAGTTTTACCCTAGTTCGGATCGGACCCTTGCAGTTGAAGAAAGAGCCTACTCCTGGTACTGTATATTAGTGATAGGGGTGTGTACAAAGTACACGTGAATACCAGACATTGTGCGTGTGTGTATACTATCGACGAACTAGCCCCCAAGCTTGTATAACATACTAAGGGCCTAGGGTTACAAATCATATATAGTCGGTTTATCACCAGTGGGGATAGAGTCCTCCGCGACTCTGGTAGCTTCGTGTTGTACGCCAAGTCCTCCACATGGGTCTTCATATAACACGTCTCGGTCCAACCTATATGTGGCGCAGGATGGAACCGACCCATGAGTCTTCATGTTGACCAACCACAACTAGAAACGATGTGCCCACCACACCACACACGCAATCGGCCACTAAGAAAATAAGCATATACAATAGTACAACGGTATCTAGCTCACGATACGTCTCCATATTTTGTTGATGACACTGACGGACTTTGCATTTGATGTGTGCTCCGTATTTTGTTGACGACACTTACGGTCATTGTATTTGAAGCAAAAGCACGATATGGTCACTGGACTTCAGAATAAGCTCATCACGGTCACCACATACATTTTGCCGTGCTAACCAACATGTGGTTGGATGGTTAGAGGACAATGGTTTCTCGAGCCCACCAAGGTTAAAGTCCCGGTGCTCACATTTATCTTGTGTTAATTTCAGTATTTTCCGGTGATGTACGTTCACTAGGAGGAGACGTTCCACTCGACTACGAGACACCTATGGTGACTTCATAAAATCTCAAGATCATATATGCTGGCCCACTCTCTCCAAGGTGCTCATAGGGGTAGGGTTCGCGTGTGTGCGCTTATAGCGGTGAGTGCTTGCGCGTATATATGAGCCCTTGCGTCTGTACCGTGTTAAACAAATACATATCATGATTATACGGTCACTGGCTCACCCATACAACTCCGTATTTTGTTGATGACACAATCAATTGACCAGTCAAATGTCCCACGTGGCGCAACTAGTGTTGCACCATCGGGGCGCGTAACCATGGGGCCCACCTGTCAGCCTGTATATGAAAGAAAGAAATGGTAGTTTGAGTCTGTACTTTGTTAATAAAATAGGAGTACATTTTAGGGTGATCATACGGTCACTGGCTCACCATACAGCTGCATAATTTGTTGATAACATGATCAATTGACCAGCCAAACGGTCCACATCCAGCAGCGCACATTACCATAGGACCCACCCGTCAGCGCGTATATGAAGGACAGAAATGGTAATAAATTAGTGGTCGGTGGGTATTCGAAGTCGTGAGACCTCTGGTTGACAGTCACCGGCGGTTGGGGGGCGTTCATTGGGCGGTGGGGTGGGGATCCGCGGAGAAAAAGCTCGGCGGGGGGGGGGGGGGCTAGAGGGATGGCCGGTGCGGCGGCGGACCGGCGGTGGGGAGTGGTTTCGGGGAGGGCGGGCCGGCCGCGGGCGGCGGGGTCTGGCGGTTCGGCCGGTGGTGGCTGGCGGCTCAAGGGGGGTGGAGTTTGATGATAAACTGGAGGCCCTTGATTTCGTATCCAACGGCTGGAAAATCTAATGACCAGAGATGAAAAAGTCAGTCGACTGACGTGTAGCCTCACCCCGCACGTACACATGCACGCACGCAAGATACACACGCATGTAGGCGTGCAACACTGACACGTACACACGCACGCATGCTGGCGTGCAACACTGACACATACACATGCACTCACGAACACACACACGTACGCACCCATGCATGCAACACAGAAACGTACCCTTGCACGCACGCAACACTCGCACGCCTGCATGCACACAACACATGACGCAAGACAGACGCTCAGCCTATACGTGCATGCACTCCTTGTTAAGGACATGGATTGTTACGGGTATTAATCAATCTTATCTATGATAAGCAGAACATTGATGTTTGCAGCGGTCTTTATGAATCACAACGTATCGAACGGGCTATCAACATAATAGGCTTATCTACATGAAAAAGATGATGTCACACTCAATGAACAATCATTGGTTTATGAAATGCCCGCTTCTGACCGCCCTGGCCCACCAAAGGTTCCTCTGCTGTGCGCTGCCTGCGTTGGGTCACTGACATGCAGGCCATGCACCCAAAGAGCCCACACGTCAGTGGAAGAACAGCGCGGTGTCCTAGGTCATAGTCGAGGGCGCCACTCGCGGCACGCCCGGCTGAACACGCCTCCGTGCCGCATTCAAACGCCTCCATGAAACCCGCCTGTGTGGAAGCCGAGAAACCTACTCTGGACACACGTCCGTTCATGACTGGGCCGGCGTTAAACGCAACACCGGCCGAGCTCCTCCCATCCGCCGTCTATTTAATCTCCTATTTATACGAGGCCAAACGCCGGCCGAGAATCGCACATCTCCGCCGCTCCCCTATCTCCTCCACCATTTTGTCCACTCTTACAATGGCTTACGAAGAGTAGTTATTCCGCATCCAAGCCGGCTGGGTAGCCCGCCGGATACGAGCTATGCAGCTCGCTGATCCACCTCCCTCCCCTCGCCCGACGGAGCCAGTTGCCGCCCCAAGCCGGCACGCGGTTCAGCAACTCGCCGCTCCAGGCCAGCTCGACGAGGAGCGGTGCACGGGCGTCGTTGCTGCCGTCCACGTCGCCGCCTCGTACCGCGTCTCCCGTTTCTGTGGCCGAGACTCCCATGCTGGCGGCCACGCCATGCAAGCAGCGACAGAAGCCGGTGCACGGAGAGCGATGAGTCGGTGGCCAGCGCCTCCGCGTCCGCCGCCATCATCAAGGAGAAGTAGAACACGAGAGGCCACCGCCGCTTGGGTCCCATGAAGGCCATCACGGAGGCGACGCCGACGTACACAGCAGGTGTCTTGCTGAATCATTTTGTTGCGAGGACCTTCGTCGACCCCGCATGGGCTCCACGGAAGAGGGGAATGTTAGGATGAACTCTAGTCGGTGCGGGCCATGCCGAAGTAGTGGCCGGTGATGAACTCGAACCGGTGCCGGCCACCATTATCTTCGGCACAAGCCAATGATATCAGTTGGGTAGTGGGGAAGCGAGCCGTCCTTTGCACTAAAGCATATACCTCCGGGGCTCCCAGCAGTCCGGTGATCGTGTTGTCGGACATGAGGAACACAAATCGACCGACGGGCGACCATTTAGGCCAGGTATTATATACCTGTGCTGTCTAGAACTAGCACCACGTAGTTCATTTGAATGTAATGAAATCCGTCATGTTTGTATGAAAATCCGGTATTTTATATGATTTCCGTTGTTGTTTATATGAAATATCACTTTGTCTACGTGTTTGCGTGAATTTCGTCCGGTTGGTAGAGTTGTTGTCATAATGTGTGCAGCTACGGTTTGATGGCGTAATTTGCGGGTTGCTGGTCGGTCTGCGGGCGGCTCGGGCGGCATTGTGGGATAAAAAAACACAGCTCGTGCGAGCTCGTCTTCAACGTGCGCGCTGGAGGATGCATGACAACATGAGCACCCGAGCCATTCCTCGTTCATCGGTGGCAAAGGCACCGGTGGACAAAAGGGTCGCCAATATTTTGGCTACCCCGGGCAAGATCCAAACATCCCCTCCCAACAGATTCAAATCCCTCGTTCGCCGTGCAATTTTGCCATGTGTTGTTTTCATGGACTAGCAAGATGCCCGTGCATTGCACGGAACATCAAGATGCATTTTTTTTCAAACTCCCGCATGCATGCAAGGGATAATTAATGTCCTCCTTTGCTAGTACCACGAGGCAAACACCATTAATATTGCATCGATTAGTGTTAGTGGCCTTGTATATCTGCAAATTGTAATTTTGATAGTGGCCCCTTGTATATAAAAATGGAGGGAGAAAGATGAGAGATAAGGTGAGGTGGAGTGGGGCGTGGTGGTGACTGGTGGTTGGACTGGGCGGAGGCATGGGGATGGACGGCACATTATGTCTAGGTTTGTATCTCTCTCTCACACACCCACTTAGGTGGGGGACGTGCACGAAGAGAAGAGGTGCACGCACGGCGCACGTACTCCCGTCTCTTTCCCAACCACACCCGCGCAGGTACACGGTGGAGCTCATTTCTGTACGAAAAAGGCAGCCCACGTTGTAATTTGGCACGTGTACTGGTTGTCCACTTGGTGGAGGGAGGATCTTCTACCATGGGTGAAAAAACAAATAGCGACTTGATGCATTATGTTAAATTAAAAAAAGAGGCAAACCATGTGGGGCCTACCTTAGAGGCAAGGCTCTATACACTGGAGTACTTTTGATGTGTCTCATCAACTCGCAGAACAAGGAGAAGCTTCCTTAGTATGCCGTCTCCCCCGCCCACGGGCGCGGTGGCTCGCAGGATGAGGTGAAGCTTTCTTACGAGTAGTAGTACTACTACTACTACTACTGTACGCCTTTACGCTCGCTCCCTCGCCCACACGCGCGGTGGCTCGCAGCACGAGGAGAAAATTTTACTACTCCCTCCGTTTACTCCTCGTCCCTACTACGTACTTTGGTTAGTACTCCCTCCATTTACTTATACAAGGCCACTATAAAAGAATACATTTTGCATCTATACAAGGCCACAAATAGTAACTGAGACAAAAGTTACTACTCCCTCCTTTCCAGTTTATGGCTCAATTTCAAAATCTCTCCAACCAAGGTAGACGGTGAGTGGTCGAATTAATTTCGTAGTTTGCACAAGTAATTAGTACGCTCGTTTTTCTCAAGAAGTTATGTTTACCGAGGCATTAATTAGAACGAATGCATGAATGACCACTAAATTTCCATGAACTTGTACATGCATTGGTTACTTTCCTCTTGACACTGCTTGCGTCGGGTGATCTAACGCACCTCGAAATCCAACATGTAATGGTACTACTACTAGTATAGTAGAATTGAGACTTATCAAACGGAAAAACGAATGTTTTTTAGATGAGCCCTATAAACCCTAGTGGGTACGTACTCCGTAAAAACAGATTTTTCCAAAACTAAGTCGCTCCCTTTCATGAATTCTGTAGTATACTCCTCCGTCGACGCTCCCTTTCATGAATTCTGTACTTCCTGTCGCCGACATGTGGGACATATAGCAACCGGGTCGACGTGTCAAGCACCAAATAACAGTGCAGAACAGCAGGGGGACGCACCCCACTCGTACCAGCCCAGTAGTAGTAATGAGCAATGAGACGTCAAATCACAATGCCGCACCTTCCCAGACGGACGAAGCAACCATTATTTCACACTTCGGTTCGCCATCATCTCAAACCACGTAGTATTGCTTCTGCCTCAAGAGGGACACACACATCGCCTTGGTACATCATGACACATGGGACCGCATGACAGGCCATGCTCCCCCGCCGATCGCTAGGTAAAATCACCTTATTTTTACTATATTTCCTCCGTATCGGTTTACTACATGGCATGCACGTCGTTCTAGGTTGAGAATTTAACTGGCTATATATGTGACGAACAGTACTCTAGCCTTTTAAAAAATGTATACTTTTGTACAGTAGTACTATCAATGGATTGCGCCATGGAGCAAAAATTGAAATTAAAAAAAGGTGGTACATATAGAGAGCGCTCGTCGCCAAATTATGCATATAGTACTATTAAAAAAGCTAGTACGTGCTTAATTGGGGTGCTAAATTCTATTAAAGAAATACTACTAGTATGTACATACTGAAGAGTTAAAGTAACGAGAAGAAACATAACATAGTTCTGATCGGGGCTCAGCACAACACACCCCTCAAATTAAACTAAGCACACCTGAAATTAAACTATGAAACTAATCCAGTAGACACTGCATTAGAAGTTTAGAACCACCATGAGCAACGACACTGCCACCTTACTCGGAGTCCTCGTCCATGTCCTCAACTTCGTCCTTGTCCCTCTTCCTCTTGGCCGATACTTCTTTGCTTGAACCGCACACTTGGCTCTTGCTCTTCATCCAACCCTTGTAGATATTGAAACAAAGGTAGCCATCCATTGCAACATAGTGGATGTGGTCTATATCTAGTACATTCTGCTGCCATGCATGACGATGAAACGTGTATGGAGGTTTCTCCAGTTTACCGTACGAAGGATGAACCATGGCTCCTGCCAAGGTCAGCATTGAAGGCTGAAGAGAGGACACCAGCCGATTCTTCTGGAGGTCGAAGGTGTTGCCTACAACAAGGCCTATCCAACGCAGGACTTCTTTGTCATTACCAAAGTCTACAGTAACGAATTTGACAAGGTTGCTCTCGAGGAAGTCCTTAAAATCCTGGCACTCAACGTCGACATAGCATATGTGGTAGACCAAGCATAAGTCATGCACCCAAACCTGGATCACGGCGGGCTTCTTCCTCTCTTCGTCCTTTAGATCCTTCTCTCGTCCCAGGACTGTGGTGTACTCAACATCTAGCCCAGCGACCCACTCATCATCTGAGTTTTCAAACATGCGTCTGAAGCGAAAAAGGCATCCTTTCACCCTCGCGGAAGAACGGGTGTAGATGACGTCGAACTCATCGCCGGTGATGGTTCTAACCTTGTACCCACCGCCGATCGTGGAGATTTGGGACGCCATGGATTTGGGAGGAGGGTTAGGATTAGTGGAACTGCCGTAATGTGAATGGACGGGACGACTAGGAGCAAACCGCCGTAGTATTGAAGGACGTGCGGGGACGAGTAGGAGCGAGCTGCCAGCGTGCGAACGGCAAGGTAGTGGCTTTCCATTCTCCCATGATACGGGCATCCGAGAGCCCTTGGATCTGAGATCGAACGGTTGCATGGCGTGATTCTAGACGTATGGGTGAATATCCTATCCTGGAGGGTTATTCTGCAAATTTTCATCAACTTAGCATGCGACCGTTTGATCTCAGATCCAAGGGCTGCCAGCAGCCCGTATCATGGTCGCGCCTACCATGACCGTCGCGTCGCTCGTGCGGTCGCGCCCTTGGAGATTTAACACGGTGCATTAGGCTATCTGATGTTGGCATGTCATACATAGTCATCACTTAGTCACTCATACTACAACAAGGTTGGCTATAAGTGTATTTTTTTACTCCTCTCTATCTCTTTCTTCATTTAATTAGTCACTCATAATACACTAGTGTCAAAAACATTCTTATATTATGGGACACAGGGAGTACTAGTATTTATTGCATTTGCCAAGGAGTGACCTCTTCCAATGAAATGGTGTTGCTAAGTTTGCTTCATTTAATTAGCTATAGAATCAAAATTGCCTTTTCACCTAGGTACACGCGTTTAGCACCGTTTCTTCATTGGGTCACCAAACTAGTCTCTCTCTTCTTGATTAACTTGCCACATCAGACTTTATGCCTATGTGGCAAGCTTAAGCACCTGTAGGAGCAAGTAAAAGTAAGTACAATAGTGCGCTTTACATGGCATTTTTGCATATGTGGAGGAAAGAGAGGCAAGGAAAAAGTGGAGAAGTTGGCTCTCATGCAAGAGCCAGCCTCTACTACATGGTGGAGCATTGGGAGAGGCACCTGTATGGAGGTGGCAAGGAATCGGGAGACTCACGCCAGTCGTAGCGTCGCATTTAAAATGATAATGGAAAGTCAAATCACGGGGCCCCACCTATCCAGCAGTAACTCGCTGTCAAATCACACAGCCCTACATTTGCAGCAGCCTACTCCCTCGTCTTCTCGCGTCTCTGTCGAACCGACTAGGCGGAATTGCCCCGCCTACCGCGCAGGAAAAGCCCCGCCCTCGACTTTTAAATACAACTACATCCGATTAAGAATCCAATGATATACTTTTTGTGACATAGTAACTCATATTTAGTTAGTCAAATGGATGACCTAGAACTACGTGCAGGCCCTATAAACCGAGACGCCTAAAAACCCGAGACGGAGAGGGTAGTTCAGCACGTATCTTTTTAGATCAATATAGTTGGGATTCACCAAGGAGCAAAACCAAGTGGTAGGCTGCTCCTGTCGCGTTGGCGTAGCAACTCAAGCAGGGTCAGTCCGCACACGAAATGGCGACACACTTAACAGGACCCCTTTGGCCGACATGTGGCTCATCCACCGTCTTGTTCCATGTGCGATGCACCAAATTACAGTTCGGAGCAGCGATTGGAATTGGAGGCACCCCGGTCGTAGCGCTGCAGTAGTAGAAAATGAGCGATGCGGGGTCAAATCACAAAGCCCCACCTTTCCCACATTAAGCTGGACGGATGAAGCAACCATCATTTCACTCTAGGGCATAAGAGCATAAAGAAAAGAGAAAACAATGATGCGTGCGGCAGCTACATAGGGCACCCTAGGGTAGGGGTCTCCACTACAGATCCTTTTTTTTGAAAGCGCCTCCACTACAAATCGGCTTCTCCCTCGTCCTCTTGAAGAAAACCGATGATGAGTGCGGCGGTAGGGTTTGTAGAAGTACTACGGCGTGCGGGGCCACGTCGTAGTAAACAGGTTCGAGTCGACGCCATAAATATGTGTGGGCCGCTTGGTTTTACGGAAACGAAGCAGCATTTTGGGTTCGGGGACGAGTAGAGATATAGTACGTACAAAAAATTGTGGATGTAGGTTCGACCGAAAGGCAATGATGCATGGGCCCTGCATTTTGATATACCCGGGGCCGCGTGAAATTTGCTACTCTACTCAAAACTAGTAAGGTACACATGTATTGAATGCATGAGATTTCGAAACCAAATTATGAATGAATACACACTATAGCATGTAAAGCTTTGAGTCATATATGCATGATGTAGATGTTCATTTAGTTCTTATAGTTCATCTCATTCAGAGTCAATTAGTTTTATAAAAATGTTAAGATTCATGGGGTTGTGCATTGTAAATCATAAAGTAAAAAACAAATAATGGCAATTCATTTAGAAAAAAAAAATCAATTATGATACAGAAGATTCTAGAACAAAGGAGAAGTGCTTGTGTTTTGAGGTTTGTGCATTATGCTTAAGTTCAACCATGGAGTCTTCTAAATTGTACATGTGACAGATCTGGTGGAATGTTATGATATCCAACGGCCAGTAGTGCTCGGATTTGCCTATCTCTGCACTGTCGAGTTAGCTTCGTCCAGCGACCATCTTTCGAAGTTATTGGCACACTATATAGTTCTTGTGCCATAGTTGCATGTTTTGGAAAAAAGCTACTAGTGGGTTGTACTATCTATTTAGGAATAGAAGATGTATACATGGAAGTTGTAGGGAAAGAGATGACATGGAACATCTCAATTCCTATGAGGAGGGATTGGAAAAGAGATGTCATTTGGTTCACATCATAGGAACTTTTCTATTGAATCTACATATGACATGTATCTCAATTCCTATGAGGAGGGGTTAGAAAAGAGATGTAATTTGGTTCATATCATCGGAACTTTTCTATTGAATATACACTAATGTTTATTTTCCTTTGAAATTAAGGGAGTATAGGAATCCATTCATATGAACCAAGTGGATCTAAAGCTATAGAAATGATATCATGTTTATTTCCTTTGAAATGTGGAGTATATGAATCTCCTATGAACCAATTGGCT
Organism: Aegilops umbellulata; assembly: GCA_032464435.1. Lineage (NCBI taxonomy): Eukaryota > Viridiplantae > Streptophyta > Magnoliopsida > Poales > Poaceae > Aegilops > Aegilops umbellulata. Next base: position 160,615,632 of record CP136059.1, on the reverse strand, counting down.
CTAAAGGAAAAAATCCTATAAAAGTCATATCATATAGAGTTCCTATGATATTCCTCGACACTAAAGGATGCTTGAAATTGTTGCGGGTGATACGATGGTCTTTCTTTGTAGACTCCTCACCCATCTTTATAGTTACCTCTCGAAGATGAATGAAATGATATATAGATGGTATTCTACATGTGCAATTTGGTACACGAAAACTCGGTAAAAGTTTGCGAGGTTTGAATTTTCAATAAAGCTATATGCACTACATTTTGGAACGGAGGGAGCATACGACAGTTGCTAACACTCATGTGGAAGATTTGTGTGCAGGAGGAGTGGCTGTTCTGTTAAATGACATGGCAAAACTGACACTGTCAGATGCCGATCTAACGGTTCTTACGATGTTCGTCGGGAAAAGGCTTGTCACGAACGTTTGTCGGATAATGATTTACGGACACATGCATTGCATTGATACGTGCCCCCCTCTCTCTCACGCACACGCACCCTCACGAGTCACGACTCTCCCGAGTCCTCTCGTAGACTCGCACGTCACACCGACCGTCTATCTGCAGGTAGACATCACGCACATATGTGCTCTTCACACCCTACCCTCACAACTTCTAAAAAACAAAAGACGGCGCACACATTTTATTTTAGCTCACACGTCACACACTTATACTATTACTCTTGCGGCGAACGTTCTTTGGGCATAGTATATTGTACTCTTACGAAGAGAAGCGGTGCATGCACGCACTAGTTCTCTCACACCCACTCGCGGGTACACGTAGGAGCGCATTTTTTGAAGCTGGTACAACAAAATCATTCCACTATATATAAAAGCAGGAGCCTTAGTGCTTGCTTTACTAGGGTTCCTCTCGTTCACTCTCTCATGCTCTCCAGATCTAAGCAACACATAGGTGGCCACACTCTCTCTCAGCTCACGGCTGGTCACAAATCCGGCCGGACAACCTCGACCGGGGCAAGGGTGTAGGTGCATCGTTCACGCTATCGTCGGCGGCGAGGGAGGAGACCAACGGCTGCCCGCACGTCCCGATCGGCGGCCGTGCCGTTCTCTCCGAGAGAGCGCTGGCTCGGGAGGGCCTCTGACCCCTTCTTCCTCCCTGTGTTATTGTGGCCAAGATATGGCCTCCCGACACCGTCTTTGCCACATGCCGATGACCCTCAGGTATATATTCCTTTGAAACCTGCCTTGCTCTACTGCCCTGCTCCCTTCGTGTGGATCATTTTCTACTTCCGTCCGCTGTTCCAAAGCCACCTAGACTTCTACTATTATTAGAAGTAAAGCTAGTTCATACAGTCGACTCAAAGCGTTGGTTCAAACAGGGAAGAAAGTGGGAAAGTTGTAGCATGAATCTAGGACTTGGTTCTAAGAGGAAACGGGGGAAAGTAGTAATATATGTCACTATTTAAATAACCGTATTCGTATTTGCGCAAACAGGGATGTCTGTCTCCATATTGTTTCGGGATATCTGTCTCCATATCGTTTCTATCCACGCAATCAAAAGCACACACCTCAGTTTTAGTACAACTGCGCAAAATGAGATGGCTATCCCTCGTTGCCGTCGTCTAACCTCCCGTCTTCAAGGTATCTCTACATTGGTAGTAACTAAGGTAGAATGACCGACGCAATCTAAAAGAAGCTGGTTCGTATGTTTTACTTCCTGATTGCAGTGCCGGGACGAGCGAAAACAACTGCATCCTAGTCCGAAATGCACTTTGTAGTACACTGGATGGTTCAGTTCAGCATTCCAGCTGAGACCACAATTATAATTGGTTATTCTGGAATGAGAGAACCTAACCCTGGATGGTGGCAACAAGAAAAAACCAGAGTGAACTCCAGGAAATTTAAGCCTGCCGGGAGGCCCTTTGCTCAGAGAAGCCTTGCTTGTTTTTTCCTGATTTGTAAACCTTCTCACAACTTTATCTTTTGTTGTGAACTAGTATATGTTTGTTATGTTCTATGAATCATTGAGATGTATACAATTGCTTAACTTATGCTTTTCAAGTTTTTTATGAAGACGAGTTTAATGTGAGTGTTCCACATGAGCGCTGGACTAGCGTGTGAACGTTTGGAATTTATTACATTATGGCCTCAATTAACTACATGAACCATTGTAACAAGAATCATAGTTGCTTATATGTCAAACATCAGATTGTTGATTGTTAGCTGGTCGATAGCCTGGTGTTGAAGCGAGCTGAGCCAATGTGTCGTGTTTTGCACAACTGCTTACAAGTGGGGTAGCACCAACAGTGTTTACAAGTACTTATGTATACGTCGGCGCACGGTTCTTGAACGAGTGCTCTATTTCATCAAAACACACACTGCTCGTATGATAAACCGTGACAACTTATGTCTTACCATGCCATATTCATGAAAAAACTAGTGAGGACGCATCTGTTTCGGCAACAATTACGATGGTTCTCACATGATTCACGGGCACACAAAAGTAGCAGCAGTTCCCATAGACGGATTCAAGCAGAGTACTAGCCCCAGAGGGGTCGATAACAGGCAAGGTTCGGATAATTAGACACAATCCAAACTACTATTAAACACTAGCTGGGGCAACTATTTCATGCCTTGATCTAATTTGGGCTGGACACAAGACGGACCTTGCCATGAACATCATCGAGGATGTCCCGCAGCAGCTCAATCCTGTGAACCTTCATGAAGACAACCTTGTGGCGTTGCCACTGATAAACTTGTTTGTGGAGGCATGCCCCATCATCTTCCTGCGTAAGCTTGACAAGAACAGTATGCCTCACAAACGAAGGAGTAGCTTTGAACTTCTTGTGCTCCAGTACACCCTGGACAACACGCTTGACAACAGTGAGGCTGGAATACAACTCTTCATTGGTATAATCGCAAATGGCTTCCAGGATCCAACAGCCTAAGAACTCTGTTTTCCTAGTGCGAATATTCAGGTCGTCCTCCTCATAGCGAGTGACATGTACAACCACACAATCCTTGTCTGCATCAGGGCTCTAATTGAAACAGAAACAAATTCTGAATTACTTTTCAGTATAAGAAACACAAGTTATTTAAACCACTATGTATAGCATGGCATCGAAGGTAATAAAATTTTGCATTATTAATCACCACATATTTCCTTTTCTAAAAAAATCACCACATACTTGGATGAAAAACCACAATCGAGATCGGCAAAGAAGGAAATCACCTTGGGCAGCTCAGTGGGGGGGGGGGAACACATCCTCGAAGGGGGAAAATGTTCCTGCAGTGCTACGGGGGCTGTAACCTCAAACGGGGAGTTGACCATCTCAGTAGTGGCCGTGAGCGTATCTGGGGTCGGCTCAGTGGTTGCCTCCATCTTCTTGGAGCTCTCTGTCTCGTGGGGATCAGCCTCCCGCGTCTGCTCCAATATTGGTAGATCTTTGCCTGGTTCTCCTTGGTCCATCATGAAACCGACGAATACTAGGAGACCACTGAAAGGAAAACACAATCGCAATGACAATGAAACAAAAAAGAGAGTGAGGATTGGTTACTGCTTTGCAAAAGTTCTTTTTTTTTGAACAAAAATATACCAACATCACGGATCCGCTTACCTTCCCTTCGTTCGGAGAGAAGAATAGTGGCAGATGCGAGTGTTGCCTTTCTAGAAGACGGTGAGGGAGAAGGGGATTCAGCGAAGAGTGAAATGATGGTTGCTTCGTCCGTCAAACTTAGACTGCGGGGAGGTGGGGTTTTGTGATACGATGGCTCGTTACTACCACGCTACGACCGGGGTGACTCTCCGCCTGCATACTGCCTTCTAATTTGGTGGATGGCATTTGGGCCGGCGCACTGCATGGCCCGCATGTCGGTGAATAAAAGTAGAACGACATTCAGTAGAGGGAGACGTTTCAATGACCTAGGAAGAGCCAGAAGCGGTAGAGTGTCTCCACTGTACTAGTAGTAATTGTTTTTCTGGGTAGCTGTAGAGGTCTCCACTGTACTAGTAGTAATTTTTTCTCTGGGCCCAAGAAAAAACAGCCCATCCACACTAGTAAATAGTAAAATCAATTCAAAAGCCCATATATTTACTGAATGAGAGGCGCTAACCACACCCAGCACACCGCCCCCCCCCCCAAAAAAAACCTGGGTGCTCCTCTTCCTCCTCACTCCCACCCACCTCACGTTAGCTCGCTCCTCTCGTACCCCCAAATTCCTCACATCACTCCTACAGAAAACCCCAGCACCCCTTATTCCTCACTCCTACAAAAAAACCCCAGCTCCCCTTCTTCTTTGCTCGCACTACAACTAGGATCGTCATTCGTTACTCTGCTCAAATCCGTGAGCGCGACGCGACGCCCTCGAGGAAAATGGAGTCGGCTGACCCCAGCGCCAAGAAGATGAGGCTCCCACCATCGGCGGCGCCTGTTGTAGATCCCGCACCCAGCAGCACGGGGAGAAGCGGCGACCCCGCCCCCACCAGATCCCACGAACCCGTAGAATCTCGGGTGGACCACATGAGCGATCTCCCGGACGCCGTCCTTGGGGAGATCATCTCGCTTCTCCTCACCAAGGATTGCTGCCGCACCCAAGTCCTCTCAATTCGATGGCACCCTCTATGGTGCGCCGTGCCCCTTAATCTTGATTGTCGTCAGCTATCTCTCTTCAATGATTTTAAAATCCCCAGAGCCATCATCTCCTCCCACCAGGGCTCCGTTCAAAGCCTCTGCATCCCATCATTCTACCTGAGCAAGCATACCATGCCTTGCACGGTGGACGCCTGGCTGAAATCCTCTGAATTCACAGAACTACAGCTGCTTGAGTTCTACTATTCCCCTGGAAATCACATACCACATACCGAACGCCATGAACTTGTGCCCTCAGCACTGATGTCCATCTCACGGTTTTCGTCCTCTCTCCACACTGCCACCTTTGCGCAGTGCTACCTACCAGACAATCTGGTACTAAACCTTTGACTCCCATTTCTCAAGAAACTTTCACTTATGCGGGTTCATATATCGCAGGCCTCATTGCACAGCATCATCCACTCCAGTTGCCCTGCGCTGGAGTGCTTGGTGCTTGTTTTCACAGTTAGAATCAGTTGTCTCCAAATAAAGTCGCCTAACCTTGTAAGAATTGGAATTTCTTTCAACGGAAGGCAGCTCATCATCCAAGATGCCCCTTCACTTCAAAGTTTGATCCTTGATTCTAGTTATTCACCGTTGCAAATAACCGTCCTCTCTGCGCCTAAACTGGAGACCTTGGGTGTAATACATGATCTCTGTGCTCATTTCAATATGGTGTTTGGCTCCACAGTTCTTCAGGTACTTTATATTATCATCTACACTTGTAACCATAAGCTACATTTTAAATTTCTGCGCATAATTTATATATCATCTTGGAGTACACATTTTGTACTAATATTATGTTCTATGCTCAATGAAGAGTTTCTCCATCGATGGCCTATCAATGGTGCTGGATTCTGTCAAGATCTTATTTATCCAAATGAATAGTTTTGATCTGGACAAGATTATTGGCTTGCTGCAATGCTTTCCATGTCTGGAGAAGTTGTATATAAAGGTGATAATTTCACGCACCTTGGAAGCCCGCATATAGTGTACTAGAATTAACCGTTCAGCTGTTGCTCTTTCGACACTCTTCTTTTAGACCTTAACTGTTTTCAATCTTCATGTCTATTTAGGCAACAGGATGGGGTAAGAAAGTTATAACCAATCGGTGGATTCGTAAGCATCGGGATTTTATCAGTTCTCATGAGATTCGATTGAAAACAATAACGCTAGAACGAGATATAGCCAACCGTGCAAACACAAGATTTGTCACATTCTTCCTGCTGAATGCGAGGTTACTATTGTCCATCAGGCTTAAGTTTATCAGCAACATGGTTTTGATGGATGGGTATGTCAAAGAGCAAGAAAAGGAGTTTCAGGTGGGCAAAAGAGCTTCTGAACGTGCCGGGCTTCTATTTACAACATATTGTGGTCATAATCCAGTAAATTTTACGACCCAGGATGTTCATTCTATGGACCTGACCGATCCATTTGAGTGTGACTGCCGAAAACAGTGCTGGAGTTAGATGTTGTTGCCCCTTTCAATCTGGTTCTTTTTGTAAACCTGATGAACAATTAACCCTCGTGCTTTTGTACAGTTTGTAAGCTGGAGTTAGATGTTCCTGCCCTTTTCAACTCGGCTATGACTATCATATTTTCTTTGAAACAAGGCAAATGGCTTGCCATTCGTTTAATTTAGAGTGAAATATTGTAACAAATCCCAACCAAGGGAAATAACATCACTCTCGCCAGCTGCTTGAGCTCACTGTGCATTACAGAAGCCAAGTGATTAGCCCCCACCAGCACCCACAAACTTATTTCGAACTAGCACATCAAATGGGCTGTAAATTTTCATAGGAAAGGTTGCATGACCGTGACAGATTTGGATTCTGACATTTGGGACCCGCGAGGAAATAGCCTATCCAAGGTGGTGTCGACTTGCTAGCCAGTCAACAAACGATTCTGCCTACCAACCGTTGGATTGACATCCAACATCTGTCGTGTATCTTCCATCTCTTGTCTTCTTCTTCCTCCAGCCTCCCAAACCAAACCACCCCGTCGGCTCCGCCTGCTCCCGCCTCCCATGGCTGGCTGCGCCTCCGTCGCCCTACCGTACGTACCCTCCAACGTTGGCCAATCCCTTCCTCTATTCCCCCACACGTCCTGTTATTCTCCGGCGATGTCAGCTCCAACACGCACCCACGCCTGAACCAGTCAACCCTCGTACTCCCCTCCGCCTGCGACCGGACCGGCGCATCTTCAATGGCTCATGTTCGTTCCGTCCGACGCCTCTCCGTCGTCCTCCGCCTTGCGGCCTTGGTTCGCTCGCCGTGCGTGGTGCGCCGCCCTCTTGCGTTGTCAACGTCGTCAACAATCGAGAGGAACAAGGAGATGAATGTACGTGGAGAGGATGACAGTAGGGACCCACTAGCGTCATGGCAGTACGCAAGCAAGAGCCTCTATAGTACAAGCCCAAAAATATGGTTCCTCCTAATGGTTGGACATCTGGGGCTCACGCCATTGTCAACGTAGTCAATAAATGAGAGAATTACACTACGAGCGGCTGACACCAGGGACCCAGCAAGTCGCGCAGTTTTTTTGAGGAACAAGCAGTTGTTATTTATACTAGTTTTAGCGACGGATCAGGGTAACAACGGGGCTGTGCGGGGGTTGTGGCCCCTCTAGCCAGGGTTTTATTTATGTTTACCGCATCATGAGCCCAATTGTGTTTTTTTCTTGCTGAAAATGGCTAGCCCAGTTCTATTTTTTTAAAGAAATACCCAAACAAGGCCTACTTGCTTTATCGGCCCTACTGGGCTGCAAATCTTTCAAGACAAGGAGAGTTTCATTCGGTTTGCCCAGAAATGGGCTGTACATTTTTTAAACACATCAAACCGGGAATTAGTTTCAATTTTTTTCATTACAAGATCTTAAATTCCATTGATTTTTATGTGTGGACAATTATTTGGATTTTATATTTATATAAATTATTTTTCAAAATAGTTTGAATTTGAATCGATATTTCTGGATTAAAAACAGTTGACCGCACCGAAATATGCAAAATTTCGTATACTTTTTAACCGTGGCCACAATATGGGGTGTAATGCTAACAAAAAGAAGATGGGCTCCAAAAAAATTCTTAAGAATTAGCAAATGGGCTGTACATTATTAGAAATAATGGCAGATGGGTTGTATGTTGTTTTCCACAGATTTGAGGCTGACTTGTGAGCCTACTACAGGTTGACGTGTATGCTTTCATAAAAAAAGGTTGACGCACACGCAACGCCCTGTCAACTTAGTCAACACACGAGAGCAGTGACTGTTGGATGTCCATCCAACGGCTGTCGTGCTTCTTCAATCTCTGCTCTTCATGCTCCAGCCGCTCAAACAAGAGCCGGCGGGACTGCTTGCTCCCTCCTCCCGCGGCCGGCTATGCTGCCGCGCAGGCCTCACGGCCCCACCGAACTCCCATCGCTGGCCTAGCCATCCCTCTACTCACCCACACATGATGTTATTCTCTGGCGATGGCAGACGAACCAGTAAACCCCCGTACTCCTCCGCGTGGGAAACAACTGCCGAGTATTCCCTGGCTCCATGTCGTTCCCATCCTAGGCCTTGCCGTCGTCCACCGCCCTGGTGCTCTCGGCGTGGCCTGGTCAACGTGGTGAATGAACGACATCCATCGGAAGTGGACTGTACATGGAGAGGCTGACAGCTGGGTCCACGGCCGCACGTAGGGAAATGCGTCCTTATTACACGCAAAATAATGATTCCTCCACCTGACAGCTAGGACCCATAGAAAGGGCCTCTGTATTTCGCGAAAAAACGTTCCCCTCGCTGATAGGTCGGACCCACCAGCTATATCTTCGCACGCAAGGAAGTGCCTCGTTATTACGCCCAAAAAAATGAATACCCCCCTGCTAGCTGGGACCCACCATATTGTTGGGCTGACTTGTGGGCCTACTAAGTTGACGGGGACGGAGGGCTTTGTCAACTTAGTCAATACTCCAGTGACTGTACGATGTCCATCCAACGGCCGTAGTGCTTCTTCAACCTCTGGTCTTCTAGCTCCAGCCGTCCAAAGCAGCGCCGGTCGTGTCGCATGCTCCTGCCCCCCGTGGCCGGATGTGCTGCCACGGAGGCCTCATCGCCCCCTACTATTACCACCGCTGGCCAGGTCCTGTGGCGACGGCAGCCTCACACCGTAGCCGAACTAGTGAACCCTCGTACTCCTCTCCGCGCGGGCTTCCACTTTCGCGTCTTCCCCGACTCCGCGTGGTCCCCTTCCTAGGCCTCGTCGTCGTCCACCGCCGTCGTGCTCTCCGCGCGGCATGGTCAACATGGTCAAGGAACGACTTCCATCGGAAGAGTACTGTACGTGGAGAGGCTGACAGCTGGGTCCACGGCCACAACCCAGTTTTTTTGTGATTTCCCAAGTAAGTCGCTTTGTCAGGCCTGTTGGGCTGCAAATCTTTCAAGACGAGGAGAGCTTTCATTTGGCTGGCCGAGAAAATGGCCCATCAATAATGAGAAATGGGCTGTACATTTTTAAAACACATCAAACCGGCAATTAGTTTCATATATCTTTTTTTCATTTCAAGATTTTAAATTACATTAATTTTTATGCGTGGAGAATTTGTTGGATTTTATATTGATATACATTTATTTTTAAAATCAGTTTGAATGTGAGTCGAAATTTCGGGATTAAAAACAGTTCGGACCGCACCGAAATATGCAAAATTTCGTATAATTTTTTAACCGTGGCCACAATATGAGCTGTAATGCTAACAAAAAGAATATGGGCTCCGAAAAAACCTTAAGAATTAGCAAATGGGCTGTAAATTATTAGAAATAATGGCAGATGGGCTGTATGCTGTTTTCCACAGATTTGAGGCTTTCCTAAAAAAGGTTGACGCACAAGCACTCACTGCCGGATGTCCATCCAACTGCCGTCGTGCTTCTTCAATCTCTGCTCTTCCTGCTCCAGCCGCTCAAACAAGCGCCGGCGGGACTGCCTGCTCCCTCCTCCCCGCGGCCGGCTATGCTGCCGCGCAGGCCTCACCGCCCCACCGTACTCCCATCGCTGGCCTAGCCATCCCTCTACTCACCCACACCTGCTGTTATTCTCTGGCGACGGCAGACGAACCAGTAAACCCTCGTACAGTCGTACTCCCCTCCGCGTGGGAAACAACTGCCTAGTCTTCCCTGCCTCCATGTCGTCCCCTTCCTAGGCCTCGCCGTCGTCCACCGCCGTGGTGCTCTCAGCGCGGCGTGGTCAGTGTGGTCAACGACCGACTTCCATCAGAAGAGTACTATGCGTGGAGACGCTGACAGCTGGGTCCATGGCCGCAGCAAGGAAGTGCTTCCTTATTACGCGCAAAATAATTATTCCTCCACCTAACAGCGGGGACCCACTGGATGGTCCACCGTATTTTGCGAAAAAACGTTCCCCCCTGACTGCTGGGACCCACCAGCTACACCTTCGCACGCAAGGAAGTGCGTCCGGGCAAAAAAAACGATTCGCCCCCCTGACTGCTGGGACCCACCAGCTACATCTTTGCACGCAAGGAAGTGCCTGACAGTCGGGACCCACCTAGTCGAAGCGTACGTAGCGTTGTCATTCTGGTCGCGAACGTGTACATACATATATACTGGTGGATGTAGAGGCACGCACGTGTTGTAGTAGAGGCGCGCACGTAGCATGTACACGTACGTACAGCGGCCAGGGTGCAAGAAATAAAATACGGCCACGTATGTGTACATACGGGCGGGGTCTCGAACGCCTACTCGCGCATACGTACGGCAAGGGCTCGTTGGCATGGCTGGGTCAAAACGGAGAAACAGCGTCGTCGTCGTGTTCATGGGGAGGCAACGGAATGCGTCGTGTTCATCGGGAGGCAACGTAACATGTGGGAGCGAACCGGCTGGGTCGGAACGGAATGTGTGGTCGTGTTCATCGGGAGGGCTTGGACGGAACAGGCGATGGAAATGAGGCCTGGCGTACCACAGAATGGAGGAAACGGCCTTGTGTTCGACCGGCCACGTTCGAAACGGGATCCTGTTCATCGGGAGGGGTCTGGCGTACCGTAAAACGGAGGAAACGGACCTCCTACGATCGAAACGGGGGTCCTGTTGATCGGGAGGGGTGTGGCATACTGCAAAACGGACGAAACGGACCTCCTACGGTAGAAACGGGGGTCCTGTTGATCGGGAGGGGTGTGGCGTACCGCAAAACGGACGAAACGGACCTCCTACGGTCGAAACGGGGGTCCTGTTCATCGGGAGGGGTGTGGCGTACTGCAAAACGGGACTCCACGGGATACTGTTCATCTCCACCGTCGACCTCCTCCAGCCTCCATGGGCTCCTGTTCATCCAGCCTCCACCACGCGCTACTCCACCGGCTACTGTTCAACCACCCCTCCACCGTCTAGTGTTCATCCAGCCCTCCACACCACGGGGTCCTATTCAACCACCCCTCCACGGGCACCCCTCCACCGTCTACTATTCATCCAACCCTCCACCACACCACGGGGTCCTGTTCATCCAGAGGCAACGCCACCACTCACTTTTCATCCAAACCCCCCCGCAACGCTCACTGTTCATCCCAGAGGTAGCATCGATCGGCTTCAGTTAGCAGCAGTAGCGAAGGAATCGCTCGATCGGGTTCAGTTAACAGCCATCAATCTATCGCTTGGGTTCAGTAACCCGTAGCCTGCAGTGCAATCGCTCGGGTTCAGTTAGAGCCCAACGCCTTGCTCGGGTTCAGTTAGAGCCAACGCCTCGCACACACGCGCGTACGTGTATGAGAGAAACGCGCATCGCTCGGCCCCAGACCTCCCACCGTAACCGGGAACTCCCCGAAATTTAACTCGCCCTCGCTTCTACCACGGTTTTTTCCGTCATGGACAAACCAAAGAATGTCATGCAGCTGCGTCTCCGGCCCGCCCAGGACGAAAAGCCCATTTTCTATCATGATTTTTTGTCATAGAAGTAGGAGCCCACCACATCTATGATGATACTGGGTTTTGTCACAATCATCATCATAGAAGTGTCATATGTATGACAGAAAAAAATTCGTTCGGCCCAAAATGTCACGGATGTGTCTTTTTTTGTAGTGCGATGCCACACACAAGGAAAAGATATGAGCTGCGCAGGCGGCAGCAGACGAGCTGTACCACCTCGAGGGCGACGAGCATCGCTACATGACCGAGCGCGTCCAGCAGCTCATTGATGTGGCTGCCGCACAGCAAGAAGCCGGCTGCCGCGCCGAAGAACCCGAGCAGCGGGTTGAGAACCCGCCCCCTCGCCGAGAGCACAGCGCGACCTCCCGGACACCGACTGGTGGCGTCCGCAATGAACATGACAAGGAGTCGGCTGCAAGCCGCAGCCGGAGATGCGTCACCATCAAGCGCGACCAAGACGCTCGCCCTCGTGCAGTGAGACGACGGGATGACTATCCGCCTCCACCCCCATCTCGAAGGAGAGGCATGCTTTCCCGCCTCCTGGTGACCACCCAACTCTCGGCAACCGGCTAGGCCACTGACAAGGAATTGGAGAGAACGATGCCCGCCACCGGATCGACCGTCTCAATCGATCCCTGGCGCTAGAAGAAGAAGACGCGCTGGGCCCGCCTTGTTTCGACCCCCGCATCCATGACGAGCCCTTCCCCCAAAGGGTTCATGCTCCCACGAGATACGCCCAAGTACAACGGCTCCGTGAAGCCGGAGGACTGGCTGGTAGAGTACTCCACAGCCATCAGCATAGCGAACGGCAACAAGCGCGTTGCCGTGAAGTTCATTCCGCTCATGCTCCAGCGCACGGCCCAGACATGGCTGAACAGCCTGAAGCCCCGCAGCATCAACAGTTGGGTAGATTTCACTGGGGTCTTCGTCCGCAACTTCACCAGCACCTACAAGCGGCCTCCCAAGCCATGCCAGCTCTCGTTGTGCGTTCAAGGCCCCAACGAGTCCACCCGTGACTACCTAACGTGGTGGGCCGAGCTGGGCAACTCGTGCGAAGGGGTGCATGAGGTCCAACTATCGAGTACTTCATTGTCGGGTGCCAAGAGGGCACCTTACTCAAGCACTGACTCCTCTGCAACGAGCCGGCCACACTCGACGAACTGCTAATCATAGAAGACAAGTACGCCACCACCGACTCCTCTATGGGGTTAGAGCTCCGAGTGTATGCTTCGGGAAAGGTGCTCCCTCCGGCTCCTCGAACACCGGCTGGAGACAACAGTTGGCGCCAGCAGCAGAATGGCAACAAGCGTAAAGCCCCTCAGCCAGCTTCCACCACCCAACAGGTGGCGACAGTCGAAGATCAACAACCTGAAGGGTAGCCAATCCCCAAGCGTCAGAAGGGCGGCAAACCGGCTTGGCTACCTGCTTTCTCCTTAGAGCAGACCCTTGATGCCCCCTGCAAGTTCCACAGCGGCGTGAAGCCGTCCAACAAAACGACCCGGAAGTGTCACTGGCTTGTCCGTATCGCCAAGGGAGAAGGGCTGCCTCCTCCGCCTGCTAGCCTGCCGGCTCCGCCTCCTCAGCAGTCGGCCGCCCATTCCGCGGTCGGCTAGGTCCAAGATGATTACCCCAAAGAGCATGATGCTTATGTTGTCTTCACCAGTGTGGCCAGCAAAAGACACAACTAGCGCCAGCTGCACCACGAAGTGAATGCAGTTGCCTCAACTGCTCCAGAGTTCATGCATTGGTCTGAGAAGCCCATCAGCTGGAGCCATGCTGACCACCCCGAAGTGATGCCCTCTCCAGGTTCCTATGCCCTGGTGTTGGATGCTACCCTTGCAATGGAGAGGCGAGCTGCTCGTTTCTCCCGGATCCTGATAGATGGCGGTAGCAGCATCAACATCCTTTACTGGGACACCATGGAGAAGCTGAAGATCAAAGAGAAGCAGCTGCTGCCCAGTCGGACTGTGTTTCATGACATTGTGCCCGGTTTGTCCTGCTCACCAACAGGCAAGATCAAGATAGACGTCCTCTTTGGAGACAAGGATAATTTCTGCCGCGAAGCCATTTGGTTTGAGGTGGTTGACCTGGAGAGCCCGTACCATGTGCTCCTAGGCCGGCCAGCTCTAGCCAAATTCATGGCGGTGCCTCATTATGCCTACCTCAAGATGAAGATGCCAGGAAGCAAGGGAATTATCACGATCAGTGGAGACTATGAGAAATCGTCCGCCTGTGCTGCAGCCAGCAGCTGGCTGGCCGAGTCTCCTGTGATTGCAGCAGAGAAGAAGCTCCTGGAACGGGTGGTGGCCATGGCCGGCAAGCAGCCGGACATGTCCCCAGAAGCCAAAGAGTCAGAGACCCCGGGCTCCTTCAAGCCGGCTAAAGAAACAAAGAAGATTCCCTTGGACCCTAAGCACCCGGAGAGGCATGTTGTCATAGGTACCAACCTTGACAGCAAATAGGAAAGCGATCTCGTCGATTTCCTTTGTGAGAATTGGGACATCTTTGCATGGTCTCCCAAAGACATCCCGGGTGTTCCTACGGATTTCGCCGAGCACAAGATGCATGTAAGAGCAGATGCCAAACCAGTCAGACAACCCCTCCGCCGATCATCAGAGGAGAAGAGAAGAATTGTCGGAGAAGAGATCACCCACCTGTTGGTAGCCGGCTTCATCATGGAAGTTTTCTTCCCAGAATGGCTGGCCAACCCAGTCTTTGTGCTGAAAAAGAATAATAAGTGGCGCATGTGCATTGATTACACCAGTCTCAACAAAGCCTGCCCCAAGGATCCATTTGCCTTGCCACGGATTGACCAAGTGATAGACTCCACAGCCGGATGCAAGTTGTTGAGTTTCTTGGATGCCTACTCGGATTACCACCAGATCAACTTGAATCCGGCAATTCGCCTGAAGACCGCCTTCATCACACCATTCGGAGCCTTCTACTACCTGACCATGACATTCGGCCTGATAAATGATGGTGCCACGTTTCAGCGTTGCATGCAGAAGTGCCTCCTCAAGCAGCTCGGCAGAAATGCCCACGGCTATGTAGACGATATTATGGTGAAGACGGAGAAGCGCGGTACCCTATTGGAAGATCTCAAGGAAACCTTTGAAAATCTGCGCCGGTTTCGGATCAAGGTCAACCCAGAGAAGTGTGTGTTCGGAGTACCAGCCGGCCAGCTCCATGGCTTCCTGGTCTCAGAACGCGGCATTGAATGCAACCCAGTCAAGATGAAAACCATCAAGAGGATGGAAGTACCCACCCAACTGCGAGATGTCCAAAAATTCACCGGCTGCTTGGCATCCATCAGCCGCTTCCTTAGTCAGCTGGGCGAGAAGGCCGTTCCCCTATACCAACTCCTGAAGAAAACCACTCACTTGGAGCGGAATGACAAGGAGGATGAGGTTTTCTCCGGCTCAAGAAGATGTTGACCACACCGCCTGTCTCGGCCGTGCCGGCTGCTAAGGAGCCCATGCTCCTCTACATCGCCGCCACCAGCCGGGTGGTCAGCACAGTCATAGTAGTTGAGCGCAAGGAAGACAGCAAGGTTCTGCCAGTCCAGAGACCAGTGTATTACTTGAGTGAAGTACTGTCGGCTTCCAAGCAGAACTACCCCCACTACCAGAAGATGTGCTACAGCGTGCACTTCACCGCCAAGAAGTTAAAGCCATATTTTCAAGAGCACCCCATCACGGTTGTTTGCACTGCTCCGCTTGCTGAGGTCATAGGCAGCCAAGATGCTTCAGGCCGAGTGGCAAAATGGGCCATTGGGTTGGCTCCCCACACCATCTTCTACCAGCCTCGCACCACCATCAAGTCCCAAGCACTGGCCGACTTCCTCGTCGACTGGGCCGAGACCCAGTACCTGCCGCCAGCGCTGGACTCCACCCATTGGCGAATGCACTTTGATGGTTCAAAGATGCGCACCAGTTTGGGAGCCGGCATCGTCCTTACCTCTCCCAAAGGCGACAAGCTCAGATACACACTGCAAATCCATTTTGCTGCCTCCAACAATGTGGCTGAGTATGGGGCACTAGTACACGGACTCCGGCTTGCCAAGGAGCTCGGCATTCGCCGGATTCTGTGCTACAGTGACTCTGACTTGGTGGTCCAACAATCGTCTGGCGAATGGGACGCCAAGGATGCAAACATGGCAAGCTACCACTTCCTCATCCAGCAACTCAGCGAATATTTTGAAGGGTGTGAGTTCCTTCACGTGCCACAAAATGACAATGAGCTAGCAGATGCCTTGGCATGGATTGGCTTCACCTGGCAAGCCATACCAGCCGGCGTATCCCTTTAGTGCCTCCTCAAGCCGTCCATCAAGCCTTCTCCAGAATCAGATTCTATCTTCGTGTCGGCTGCTACTGAAACAGCCGAATCCGACTCAAAGACTGCAGCAGCTGGCCCGGGAACTTCGGCAGGCGGCTTGGGGACTGCAGCAGTCGCACCCGGCCCAGGGACTTTAGACCCCGGCCCGGGGACTTCAGCAGTCGGCTCGGGGTCTTCGGCAGGCGGCCCAGGGACTGTAGCAGTCGCACCCGGCCTGGGGACTTCAGCAGTCGGCTCGGGGACTTCAACGACACAGCAAGCGGCGGCCGACTCCAACCCGCCACCTCCCAACCCAACGACACCAATACACGTGGCAGTACTGACAGTGGAGGAAGTCACAGCACCATCATGGGCTCAGCCCATCCTCAACTTTTTGGTGAACCAAGAGCTGCCAACCGACGAGATCTCGGCCCGATAGGTGCAACGTCGGGCAGCAGCATACACCATCGTCAACAGGGAACTCGTGAGGCGCAGTGTCACTGGTGTATACCAGCGCTGCATAGAGCCGGAGATGGGCCAAGCAATCCTCAAAGCATCAAGGCGAGTGTGGCCACCACGCAGCCTTAAGATCACTTGTTACCAAAGCCTTTCGCCATGGTTTCTTCTAGCCGACTGATCTAGAAGATGCCAAAGACTTGGTCAAGAAATGTAAGGGATGCCAGAAGTTCAGTTCCAAGCAACATTTGCCGGCTTCTACACTCAAGACCATTCCCCTTGCTTGGCCTTTTGCCGTCTAGGGACTGGACATGGTGGGGCCGTTTAAGACAGCACGCGGCGGCATGACTCATCTGCTTGTTGCCGTGGACAAATTCACCAAGTGGATAGAAGCGAAGCCAATCAAGAAGTTGAACGGTCTGACTGCTGTGACTTTCGTCATAGACATCACCACTCGGTACGGCGTACCTCACAGCATCATCACCGACAATGGCACAAATTTTGCCAAAGGCACCTTGGCCCATTTTTGTGCGACGCAGGGCATCCGACTGTACTTAGTGTCTGTTTCCCACCCACAGTCAAATGGCCAAGTCGAGCGAGCAAACGGCCTCATTTTGTCCGGAATCAAGCCCCGACTGGTCGAGCCTCTGGAGTGATCGGTCGGCTGCTGGCTCGACGAGGTGCCGGCCGTCCTCTGGAGTCTGCGCACCACTCCGAACAAGTCAACCGGCTTCGCAACATTCTTCCTCGTGTATGGTGCCGAGGCTATCATACCAACTGACATCGAGTTCGACACACCTCGCGTCACCATGTACATCGAGGCGGAGGTTAAGGAAGCATGAGAAGACGACGTCGATTTGCTCGAAGAGGGCCAGCTGTTGGCACTCAGTTGGTCCGCCATCTACCAGTAGAGTCTATGCCGCTACCACAATCGGAAGGTCAAGCCAAGATCCTTCCAAGAGGGAGACATTGTGCTCCGGCTGATCCAGCGAACAGCCTGCCAGCACAAGCTCTCGGCCCCTTGGGAAGGACCTTTCATCATCAGCAAGGCTTTGGGCAAGTACTCCTACTACCTGATCGGTGCTCAGAAGCCCAGGGCACGCAAGAAGGGTGACTCTGGCAAGGAAACAGAGCGCCCATGGAATGCAAATCTCCTTCGAAGATTTTATAGTTGATGCAGTATGTACCACGCTACCTTTTGTATTAAGTACAAAGACTTCGGGTCCCTCGAGGATCACTCGGGGATACCCCTTTTTATCTATATGATAAGTATTATGCCTATGAATGTGTTATTTCATTACTCCGCCTGAAACTGGGTTCGACCAGTCGGCCCGGGGGCTTGCCGCCCTGTATTATGTCGATGTTTCCTGCAGCCGGACAAGTAATGTGCGAGGACCTAAGACCTCTCTTGCCACAAGCCACACCTCGCAGAGCGGCTGTTCGCTTGGCAAGAGTTAAAGGCAAGAAACAGTGCTCACATGAAAAATGGCTAAGGACCAAAACATAGACATAGGATAGGCCGGCCCTTCGCCTCACCAACCAACTGTTGAGCAGCCGGCCGGCCGGCTTCCTACTTAGCTTGCAACGTTCCAGTCGGCCAAAGTACTTGTCCTCCCACAATGGTGAAGTACTTGACCAGGCCGCAGTCCGCAGAGCGGCTGTCCGGCTGGCAAGTAGGTAACCAAGGGAGGGCGGCAAAGGAAAAAGCCAAGGAACAAAAAGCAAGAAAAGTCAGAAGTCGGCAAAATCACAGCTTGTGCGGGAAATAATTTACATACCGAAAGGCCCTCAGCCAGCATTCAACATATGTTGAATACACCCCGCAGGTGGAATTGTGCAAATTTAAAGAAAGTTTGTTGAGAAGACTACTAAGCAGGAGAAGCTACGATAAATTGGCGGCCTAGACCAAAGGAGCAGCAGGCGAGTCTAGCAGGTTGGTGGAGTCGGGGGCGCCGGCTGGTGGAGTGGCCGGCTGGCGATTCTCGGCTTGGTCGCCTTCAGCAACAGTCGGCGTGCTTGCACGCGACTCGGTGCTGGAGGCGTGGTCGAGTTGAGGCTGGCCGCCCGCTCTGACCTCCGGCGTGCCTTCTTCATCATCCTCGTCTTCCTCATCTTCCCCTTCATCGCAGGAGGCGATTTCCTCTGTTGAGTCTTCGCCATCATCCGGGTTCAGTCCGAACCATTCTGGCGGCACCTTGGCGCCGTTCTCGTTCAGCTCAGGGACGAAGCCACCGGTGTTGGTATACTCGGTGATCGTTGTTGCGCGAATCCTGAGGGCACGTTCCACCGCCACCAGCTCAGCGCCGGCTTCCTGCCGAAACGTGGCCAACTGGGCTAGATCTAGCCCAGTATACCATGCCTTGGCGAACTCCAAGGCCCGCTAATACGTCTCCAACGTATCTATAATTTTTTATTGCTCCATGCTATATTATCTACTGTTTTGGACTATATTGGGCTTTATTTTCCACTTTTATATTATGTTTGGGACTAACCTATTAACCGGAGGCCCAGCCCACAATTGTTGTTTTTTGCCTATTTCAGTGTTTCGGAGAAACAGAATATCAAACGGAGTTCAAACGGAATAAAATCTTCGGGAACGTGATTTTCTCACCGAACGTGATCCAGGGGACTTGGACCCAACGCCAAGGCATCAGAGAGGCGGTCACGAAGGTGGGGGGCGCCCCCCTGCCTCGTGGGCCCCTCTAAGCTCCACCGACGTACTCCTTCCTCCTATATATACCTACGTACCCCCAAACGATCAGAAGAGGAGCCAAAAACCTAATTCCACCGCCGCAACTTTCTGTATCCACGAGATCCCATCTTGGGGCCTGTTCCGGAGCTCTGCCGGAGAGGGCCGTCATCACGGAGGGCTTCTACATCATCATAGCCCCTCCGATGAAGTGTGAGTAGTTTACCTCACACCTTTGGGTCCATAGTTAGTAGCTAGATGGCTTCTTCTCTCTTTTTGGATCTCAATACAATGTTCTCCCCTCTCTTGTGGAGATCTATTCGATGTAATCTTCTTTTTGCGGTGTGTTTGTTGAGACCGATGAATTGTGGGTTTATGATCAAGTCTATCTATGAATAATATTTGAATCTTCTCTGAATTCTTTTATGTATGATTGGTTATCTTTGCAAGTCTCTTTGGCCTACTAGATTGGTTTTTCTTGCCATGGGAGAAGTGCTTAGCTTTGGGTTCGATCTTGCGGTGTCCTTTCCCAGTGACAGAAGAGGCAGCAAGGCACGTATTGCATCGTCGCCATCGAGGATAACAAGATGGGGTTTATTTCATATTGCATGAATTTATCTCTCTACATCATGTCATCTTGCTTAAAGCGTTACTCTATTTTTAACTTAATACTCTAGATGCACGCTGGATAGCAGTCGATGAGTGGAGTAATAATAGTAGATGCAGGCAGGAGTCGGTCTACTTGTCTCGGACGTGATGCCTATATACATGATCATACCTAGATATTCTCATAACTATGCTCAATTATGTCAATTGCTCAACAGTAATTTGTTTACCCACCGTAGAGTACTTATGCTCTCGAGAGAAGCCACAAGTGAAACCTATGGCCCCCGAGTCTATTCTCATCATATCAATCTCCATCACTTTAATCTTGCTTTGCTTTTTACTTTTCCTTTTACTTTTCACTTTGCATCTCTATATCAAAAATACCAAAAACATTATCTATCATTTCTCACTCTCGTAAGTGACCGCGAAGGGATTGACAACCCCTAATCGCGTTGGTTGCGAGTAGCTATCGTTTTGTGTGGGTACGAGGGACTTGAGCGTGGCCTCCTACTAGATTGATACATTGGTTCTCAAAACCTGAGGGAAATACTTACGCTACTCTGCTGCATCATCCTCTCCTCTTTGGGGAAAACCAACGCAAGCTCAAGAGGTAGCAAGAAGAATTTCTGGCGCTGTTGCCAGGGAGTCTACGCAAAAAGTCAACATACCAAGTACCCATCACAATCCCTATCTCTCGCATTAAATTAGTTGCCATTTGCCTCTCATTTTCCTCTCCCCCACTTCACCCTTGTCGTTTTATTCGCCCTCTCCTTCTCCTTCTCCTTCTCTTTTTCCGTTTGCCTTTTTCTCGCTTGCCTTGTCGTCATGGCTAGTCTTATATCTTCTCCGTTATCTCCCGAGAACGAAGTTCTAAATTTTAAACAAAGGGAGGGAGAAAATCTAAAAGACGCTTGGTATAGAATTTGCAATGCTCAAAACAGAGCTACCAGGAAGCAATCTACTTCAGTTCTTCTTCGCAATTTTTATGTAGGTGCTAGTCCTTGGTATAGATATATCCTTGATACCATTACCGTGGGAAATTTCTTGGGTAGCCATACTTTTGATTCTTATAATGCCATGATAGATTTATTTGGCTCACCACCTCTTTTGGTTAATGGAACTTTGTTAACTTTGGAGCATGTTATGAAAAGGCTTGAAATTATTGAAAATAAAGTTCCTACCATTGAATCAATTGAAAATCTAGATAAAAAGATCCACAATCAAATTACTCAATATGGATCTAAGGTAGGAATGACTTTAAAAAATATTAAGGAAAAGGAACCTATAGTTAATGAGAAAATAAATCTAGATTCTACTAGAATCGATAAACTTGAGGGTATCGTTACAAATTTGGGAACCGCTTTTTCTTCCGTAAAGAATACTCCATGTCCTCCTACTAAAATTGCCAAGCCTATGTATGTTCCTAAATATAAGGGTGAATCCTCTAAGGAAACTGTGGATCTTAAATCTGTAAGTATTCATCCCGATCTTTTTGCTATCATTAAGGAACCATTTGCTACAAATGAATTTTTCGATCTTGTGCCTGAAAGTTTTATAATTACTAGAAAGAAAGAAATTTGCAACCCAATTTTTATTTTGAGTTTTTTGTTTTTGCATCTGTTTAGGAATAAATAATCCATCTACCTTCTGTTTAGATGTGGTTTTGTGTTTTAATTAGTGTTTGTGCCAAGTTAGACCTATAGGATCTTCTTGGGTGATAGTTATTAGATCTTGCTGTAATTTCCAGAATCTTTCTGTTCACGAAAACAATTGTTAACAATCACCAGAACGTGATAAAATACTGATTCCAATTGCTTCTGATCAATAAATAAATTTTCTAGGTCGTCCTGTTTTGGTAGATTTTTTGGAGTTCTAGAAGTTTGCGTTAGTTACAGATTACTTCAGACTGTTCTGTTTTTGACAGATTCTGTTTTTGGTGTGTTGTTTGCTTATTTTGATGAATCTATGGATAGTAAAATAGTTTATAATACACAGAGAAGTTGGAATACAGTAGGTTTAACACCAATATAAATAAAGAATGAGTTCATTACAGTACCTTGAAGTGGTTTTATGTTTTCTTTCTCTAACGGAGCTCACGAGATTTCTATTGAGTTTTGTGTTGTGAAGTTTTCAAGTTTTGGGTGAAATCTTTTGATGGATTATGGAACAAGGAGTGGCAAGAGACTAAGCTTGGAGATGCCCATGGAACCCCCAAGATAATCCAAGTACACCAAAAAGTCAAAGCTTGGGGATGCCCTGGAAGGCATCCCCTCTTTCGTCTACTTCCATCGGTAATTTTACTTGGGGCTATATTTTTATTCACCACATGATATGTGTTCTGCTTGGAGCGTCTTTTATTATTTGTGTCTTTGTTTGTTAGTGTGCCACAATCATCCTTGCTGTACACACCTTTTGAGAGAGCCATTTATGCGAAGAACTACTAGCAGCGGAATAAGTACTCAGATGAAAACATAACAGAATCCAGGCATAGTCATCATGATGAGATGAAGACAAACACAGAGTACAGAAAGCGTAAACACAGGATAACACTAGATGAAGACAAAACAAACTGAAGAAATTGAACGGAGGAAATTGAGAAAGTCTTCAGTCAAAGTCTTCAAACACAGATATGAACAAACAAACAACACAGTAATGAGGAAATGAAAGTGTTGAGGAAATGGAACCAGTAAGCTTGGTGAAGACAATGATTTGGTAGACCAGTTCCAACTGCTGTCTCAGTTGTACATCTGGTTGGAGCGGCTGAGTATTTAAACTCGAGGACACCTAGTCCCGGACACACAGTCCTCACCATATTCTCCTTGAGCTAAGGACACACAGTCCTCGCCCAATCACTCGTGGTAAGTCTTCAGGTGACTTCCAAACCTTCACTGACTTGGTCACTCGGCGATCCACAATTCCTCTTGGATGCTCTAGACCTTGACGCCTAACCGTCTGGAAGAAGCACAGTCTTCAAAGGTAACAAGCGTCGGATCCACGCAGGATCAATCTCTTCAGTGATGCTCAATCACTTTGGGTTTGTAGGTGTTTGGGTTTGGGTTTGGATTTTCCTCACTTGATGATTTTCGCTCAAAGTCCTCGGAGGATGGGTTGCTCTCAAATGACAAGTGTCAAGTTCTCTCGGAGCAGCCAACCAGCTAGTGGCTGTAGGGGGCGGCTATTTATAGCCTAGGGAGCAGCCCAACATGATAAGACATAAATGTCCTTCAATGATATGACCGTTATGTGGACAAGATATTTTGGAACAGCTGGCGCGTAGCACAACAACGGTCGGAAATTTGAGGTACAAATTCCTCAGGGCTATCATTTTCCTCACTATGTAGGCAATTCGCACTGGAGAATTCCTAACTCCTCAGTCAGAGCAAAGTCCTCAGTGACCAGAAGAACTGCATCTCTATCACTGAAGAAATTGACTAAACTGTACGAGATTTCCAATGGCTTCACTCGAAGGGATTGGTAGGTGTAGGATTTGAGATGAGCATCACACGGAAATTTTCTCCTTAGTATTTCCTCCACCCCTTTAACAGTATGGTGTTTCCTATGACTCAAGAAAGAGAAAATGAAACTACGAAAACAAAAGTCTTCATGCTTCATGTTCCTCGAATGAATACCAAGTCTTCAAGGTCACACCAATTTCTTCACTTTCAAAGTCTTCAGTATATCAAAGTCTTCAGTCGAAGAACTTCATTTTTAGGGGTCGACTTTCTCTGTAAATATCA
This sequence comes from Aegilops umbellulata, assembly GCA_032464435.1. Classification (NCBI taxonomy): domain Eukaryota; kingdom Viridiplantae; phylum Streptophyta; class Magnoliopsida; order Poales; family Poaceae; genus Aegilops; species Aegilops umbellulata. The sequence continues at coordinate 160,592,349 of CP136059.1, read as the reverse complement.
AACTCCTCATAGACTTATAGACCTGTGTACACTCATAAACGCATTAGATACTTAACCTATAAGTCTTCAATACACCAAAATCACTAAGGGGCACTAGATGCACTTACAATCTCCCCCTTTTTGGTGATTGATGACAACATAGGTTAAGTTTTCAACGGGGAAAAATATATGAAGTGTAAATACTGATATTGAGGAATTTGATTGCAAGATATAGAAGAACTCCCCCTGAAGATGTGCATAGTGAGGAATTTGCTTTTGAAGCAATGCACACTTGAAGAGTTGTATCATGGAGATCTCCCCCTATATCTTGTAATTCATACACGCATTTGATATATAATATGAAGGATTTGAAATGCATGATGAAATATGGTGCCTGATGTAATTCGGCATGCGTGCGATAATATTAATGAGGAATAGGCATGCAGAGTAGCGCATCAAAAGTATCAGAGCATAGTGCAACAAAAGTATCAGCGCACCATCGGGTTTAAGATTACAACTCGATCCAATAAAGTTTCAGAAGAACGAGAGTTGTAACTTAGCAAAAAAACGCCCTTTATTATAGACCCGCTTTGAAGACTAACTCAGATTTCTCCCCCTTTGTCATCAAATGACCAAAAGGATCGAAACTGAGGACTAACACCCCTCAAGATATTCAAGTTGATGAAGGAGCGCCAGTGTTGTTGGGGTCGGTCGTTGATGTAGGACCTGCCGTAGTGTCGTCCAAGTCTTCATGTTCATCAGTGTCGCGTGATGAAGAATATGAACTGGCCACCAAAGAAGGAACTGGGACCTTCTTGTATTTCTTCGGAGGAGGTGCAGACCAGGCAAATTCTTCATTGAGACCCATTTTCTTCAAATCATCAGCGATGTAGACTTGAGACAGAACAGCCCAGGTGCGGTTGAGGGTTTCATGAAGGTAGTAGTGGTTTTTCTTCACTGCATTATGTGTTGCAGTCATGTTGTGAAGAATTGAACCAAACTGACGCTTGACCCATTTGTGATTGCGATCAACCTTTTGATGAAGACTGAGGAGTAACTCACGTGAAGTCATCACCCTGGGTGCTGTGGCTTGAGGATTTGGCTTGGCAGTGTTGGCGGTAGTGTCATGTGTGGCAGAGTCATCATTGGTGGAATAAGATGCGGCCTTGCGAAATTGACCATCCAATGGACGAATACCTTCATATATCACAGCAGTTGCCTTGCCCTTTTCTTCAGCTGAGGAAAATGTCCTTTTGAGGACTTCAATGGGAGGCAAGTAGCTGCAGTGGTTGAGAGTTTCATCTTTGTAGTTGAGTGAAGACCTTCTCCTGATGAATCTCATAATCCAAGGTGCATAAGGCTTCAGCTCAAATGGCAACATAGCGATATTTGCCAAAGTCTTGATGAAGAAATCATGGAAGTTGACGGGAACGCCGTGACAGATGTTGAAAAGCATGTTCTTCATGATGCCAACGACTTCTTCATCACTTGAGTCGTGGCCTTTGATGGGACTCATTGTCTTCGTCAGAATCCGATAGACAGTCCTAGGTACATACAACAATTCCTTGACGAGGAATGTGGTTCGAGGGGCCTGCCCTGGCTTCAAAGGCTTCATCAGCACTTGCATATAGTGATTAGAGAGCTCAGGTTCGTTATAAACACAACGTGCATCTTCAGTGGGTGGACTCAGAGGAAGGGCACGAAGCAATTCAGATGCTGGGGCCTTATAATGGGTGTTCTCAGTCATCCAGTCCAGAACCCAAGAATTGACATCTTCAGAGTTGCCGGTGATGTGCATTGTTGCATAGAACTGAAGAATGAGTTCTTCATTCCAATCGCATATGTCAGTGCAGAAATTGAGCAGTCCAGCGTCGTGAAGAACACTGAGGATTGGCGTGAAGCACGGCATGGACTCCATATCCACATGAGGAATATGTGCATGGTCGAAGACTTTGTCCTTGTTGAAAAGCACTGAGGAATAGAAATTTGCTTGACTAGCTGTCCAGAAACACCTCTTCCTTATGCGAGCAGAGTCATAAGGGTTGTATTCAGTGAAGAACACGTTCTCGCAAAAGAAGTCTTCAGCCTTGAATTCTTGCTTCCTTGAGAACGGATCCTTTGGCTTTGGCAGAGGAGTGTCAGTGAGTTGCATCACTACCTCAGGAATCACGATCTCAGTTTCTTCAGGCTGAGGAATTTCTGGTTCCTCCTCAGGTGCAGTCACCTTTTCAGCTCCAGCAGCAGTTTCTTCAGCACTAGTGGCTGGAATTTCTTCATTCACAGATGCAGTGGGATGAGTTTCTTCAGAGCCCACCGGAACAGTTGGTGCAGGGGAGTGAGGGATTTGCTGCAGTGGGGTGAAGAGTGGAGAATTGGGATGCTGACTTTCCCAAAAGTCGTCATTCATCAACGGAGTTGTGCTTCCAATGTCCACATCTTCATCATTAATTTCTTCAACACCAGCCTCTTCAGCATCAAACTGAGGCATTGGTCATGAGACTACTGGGGTCAAAGGGATTCCATCCACTTCAATTTCTTCATCAATCTGCTCTGAGGAAGCAGCAGACTGAGTTTCTTCATCTGATCCACTTGGGATCACATAGTCTTCACCAAAAGGAACAAGGTCCTTTGATGGCATGGATGAGATAGGAACAACATCAATTGGATTGGCAAAGGAGCTGGTCATGGGCTTCATCTTCTTTGGGACTGAAGATTATGAAGCATTTGATGCTTTTCTTTTCTTCACTGCAGCTCGCTCTGCAGCCTTGGTCTTCTTCACATCGAATGCAGATGGAAGGATAGGAGTTGGTGTAGGTGCATGTGGAGCTGAGGAATCTGGTTGATTTTCCTCAGGAGCAACTGATGCAGTTGTCCTTTCTTCTTCAGTTTCTTCAGGCGCACCACTAGTGGATGCCCTGGCATTTTCTTCAGTGGCTGGAGTGGAGTCATCAGCCCTGGAACTAACATTTTCTTGAGCAGCCTGAAAGTCATCAGTGGTGCTAGCATGTTCTTCAGTTTGCTGAACAGATGCTTCAGCTTGAGGAAATTCTTGTTGCGATGGGGCTGCAACATTGGTGAATTTCTCAGTCAGTTGTACAAACCTGACTTTTGCTCCTTTCCAGTCAGCATAGTATGCATCAAAGTCATCGCTGAGGGCTTTGATGCCAGCTTGCATCTTGATGAGTTCTTCAGGCTTCATGGTGAGAACATTCTTCCTTAGCAGTTTCTCTTTCCTGTACTGCGATTTCTTGATCTGCCTGGCCCTATCATATTTCCACTTCTCCTCTTGGATGAAGTGAGTCAGCATGTGACTTTGTCCAGGAGTCAGTTTGAAGTCAGGCATAGGTGTGTTGGGATCCTTATGCCAGATATTGATGTAATCAAGGATCGCCCTTGGATACAGCAGTAGGGGCACAGGTGTGCCTTTGGCTTTAGCAGCCCTTTCTTGGCGGTCTCTGATGATTTCAGCAAGTTCTTCTTCATCAGCTTCATCATCATCAGATGGTACAGTGAAGACTACCTACTTCTTCTTAGGACTTGGGCGAGTGCCGCGTCCAGCAGTAGCCTTTTTCTTCAGCAGAGAGGGTTCAGCTGAGGAACTTGGTGCAACTGAGGAACTAGCTGAGACACCAGAGGCAATTGAGATGCCAGTAGTCCTTTGGCACGAGGCCAGATGCACAGGTGCTGAGGACTTTGTCGGGACAGCTGAGGATTGTAGAGGAGGTGCTGAGGATTTTGGTGGAGCAGGAGCAGCATGAGGAATTTGCTTTGAAGATTTTGAAGTGTCTGGCCGTGAGGGCATTGAAGAGGAACTTGGCCATGAGGGCATTGCTGGTGAAGCACTTGGCTTGCGAGCGGGCTTCTTGAGCATCGCTTTCCTCGGCTTGACAGAGGCCTCAACAGCAGCAGCAGCAGCAGCAGAGTCTTCATTAAATTTCCTCACTGCTTCTCTGGCTTGTCTTGCGAATTTAGCTTGGCGCTTGGCCCATTCCTCAGGAAAATCCTCACCGCATTTGATGCTAGTGGGATCAGCCTCTTGGCCAGGTACCAATGGGGCTCTTGGGCATGGAGGGTTCAGTACGAATTTCTTCATGTACTTTGGAGTGATGTATCTGTACTCCCTCCATTCACGTGCCCATCTCCGTTCAATCCTCTGAATGCGCACCTTGCGCTGATTTTTATCTTCTTTGCCAAATTTGGATTCATCAGGCGTGCAGTAATCTTTATAAATATCCTCAGGGATTTCAAATGCAGTCATAACCTCAGGCTTCTTTCCTCCTTTCTGAGGCCTTTTTCCATCAGCCATTTTCTTCAGTTGAGGAATTTGAACAATTGAGTTCTCTGAAGAAGTATGCAACTTTTCTTCGAGGAACGCTGCAAATGAGTTAAGTTGATGAGAACCTAATGATTCAGCAGCGGACATGTGTACCTGTGAACAGAGTGTAGTTGCGAGGAATTTGAAGAGGTCATATGCGTTCTCAGAGGGTTTTTCATAAAGAACAAGTTTGAGGAATTTGACCAGATGCGTCTTGAGGAATTTCACTAAGCGCTTTATATCTTAGGTTCCAGAGTTGTATAGATCGAAGATCCCCACAGTTGAGGAATCTTGAAGAAAATGATGCTTAGGGAAATGAATCAAGAACAGATAACATGTGAGGTGTTTTGTGTGGGAGGATTTGAAGAATAAAACACCTTTGAAGATTTTGTAGAAAAGTTTTGAATCAAAGAGGGCAGTAAAAGTAGCTTTTAATTACCCTGAAACGAAGAACACGACGAACTGTGAGTTGTAACAGGGAGGTTCGTCGATGCAGATCTTCCACACCCTAACTTGGCGGAGGAAGACGTCTACGGCGGCGGCGGAGGTGAGGATTTCCGCAGTCGGCGCGAGTACGACGGCGACGAGGTCGAGGCAGTGAAGCTCTTCCTCACCGGCTACGATGGAGTAGCGGCGGCGCTAGGGTTCGGAAGCTCGAGCGGGGGGAGTGATACCGAGCGGGGTAAAAGAAGTGAGGAAAGGGACAGGGGTATTTATAGCCACGGTGAAAAAACTGCTCGTCCGAAGATTTGGGACGAACGTGCCCCTGGCCGTTCTCCTTCTCATGACATGTGTCACCCACTTACCGTGTAGTGGAGATCGCGTAAGATCGTGGGTGAGTAAAATAATGCATCATGGGATGCGGAACGGTTTTAGCGGCAAAACCGAAAGTTTGGATAAGATCCGTTTTAACGTTCCGTTCGCAATTTCTTCAGCTGACAAGGACACAGTGAAGAATTTGAACGAGTTTCAAATAGAACGCACATGAAGAATTTGTGAACAGATTAGATTGAGTATAGCATAGAGGGGAAGGGTCCGATCACATTCACTTAGCAGAAAAATCAACTTGAAGAAATAGCTATAAAAGAATGTTGTGGAGGACATTAACTCATATATATATATATATATATATAGCCAATGAAGAAAAACGACGGCACAAGTGAAGATTTTGCAAAGTTGAAGAATTTGAAAAACTGAGGAATTTCAAAAGTTGAGGAAAAACTCAAACTGAAGATTTTAAACTTTTGTGGTGGCGTGACCCACCGTATAAGAATGATGATTTCAGACACCGTGTACAATTGTCATAGGGTTCTGAGAATCAAATTCTTCATTAATTTCTTCACACTTAGAGTGTTATTCTTCATTGATTGAAGAAAAACGTTTCTTCATGTGTTACACATCTAAGTCATCAATTTTGCATAAGTGTTAGGATGAGTGCCTTTTCAAAGTACATTCGACGATTCTAAGATATTTAGCTCACACCGCAACTTGCTAAATCTCTTCTCATCCAAGGGCTTAGTGAAGATATCGGCTAGTTGTTCTTCAGTCTTCACATGCTCAATAGAAATGTTGCCCTTCAACACATGATCACGAAGAAAATGATGACGAATCTGAATGTGCTTTGTCTTCGAGTGCTGAACTGGGTTGTGAGCAATCTTGATGGCACTCTCATTGTCACAGAGGAGAGGCACATTCTTCACGTTGATGCCATAGTCCTTGAGTGTTTGCTTCATCCATAACAGTTGAGCACAGCAAGAACCAGCAGCAATGTACTCAGCTTCAGCAGTAGACAATGATACGCAGTTCTGTTTCTTCGAGGACCAACAGACCAAGGATCGTCTGAGGAAAGGACAAGTACCAGATGTTGACTTGCGGTCCACACTGTCACCAGCATTGTCGGAGTCAGAATATCCAATGAGATCAAAATCCGAGCCCTTGGGATACCATAATCCTAGTGTTGGTGTGTGAGCTAGATATCGAAGAATATGCTTCACATCCTTATGGTGTGATTCCTTCGGTGTAGCTTGAAATCGGGCACACATGCAAACACTAAGCATTATATCTGGCCTAGATGCACATAAGTACAATAAAGAGCCAATCATGGAGCGGTGTACCTTATGATCGAAGTCAGTACCATTTTCATCAGTGCATAAATGACCATTTGTGGGCATAGGTATTTTGAAGCCTTTGCAGTCTTGCATGCCAAATTTCTTCAGGACATCCTTGAGGTATTTCTCCTGAGATATAAATATGCCATTGCGTTGTTGACAAATTTGAAGACCTAAGAAGAATTTCAACTCTCCCATCACAGACATTTGATATTCTTCACTCATCATATAGGCAAATTCATCACTATAACGTTGGTCAGTACAACCAAAGATGATATCATCAACATATATTTGGCACACAAACAGTTCACAATCATAAGATTTAGTAAAGAGAGTGGGATCGAGTGAACCGGGTGTGAAGCCTTTCTTCATGAAGAATTCCTTCAATGTATCAGACCACGCCCATGGGGCCTGCTTGAGGCCATAAAGGGCCTTGTTAAGTCTGAAGACTTTGTCAGGATGCTTTGGATCTTCAAAACCTGGGGGTTGAGCAACATATACTTCTTCCTCAAGCTTACCATTGAGGAATGCACTTTTCACATCCATTTGGTATAAGATGATATCATGATGGTTAGCATAAGCAAGTAATATGCGAATAGCTTCAAGTCTAGCAACAGGTGCAAAAGTTTCATCAAAGTCAACTCCTTGAACCTGTGTGTAGCCTTGAGCTACTAGTCGTGCCTTATTCCTCACCACAACACCATTTTCATCTTGTTTGTTGCGGTAGATCCACTTTGTGCCAATGATGTCATGCTTGCGAGGATCGGAACGATTGACTAGTTCCCAGACATTGTTGAGCTTGAACTGATGTAATTCTTCTTGCATGGCCTGAATCCACTCAGGCTCCAGAAATGCTTCATCTACCTTAGTGGGCTCTGTGATATAGACAAAAGCAAAGTGCCCACAAAAATTAGATAAGTGTGAAAGCTTTTGAGCGTGTGAGAGGACCTGGTGCTCTAATGTCATCGATGATCTTCTCCACTTGCACTTCTTTTGCAACGCGAGGGTGAGCTGGTTGTCGTTGAGGAATTTGATCAGTATTTTCTTCAGCATCAATTTCCTCAGCATTTTCTTCAGGTGCATCAGCTCGACGTTCTTCACGTTCTGGAATGAATTCTTCAGCAGATTCTTCAGTAGGAATGACATCTTTAGTAGCCTTGTGTTTGATAGAATCCTCAGGTGTTGGTTCATCTAACACAGAAGGTAGGTGCTGAAGGAAATATGCCCTAGAGGCAATAATAAAGTTATTATTTATTTCCTTATATATCATGATAAATGTTTATTATTCATGCTAGAATTGTATTATCCGGAAAAATAATACATGTGTGAATACATAAACAAACAGAGTGTCACTAGTATGCCTCTACTTGACTAGCTCATTAATCAAAGATGGTTATGTTTCCTAACCATGGACAAAGAGTTGTTATTTGATTAACGGGGTCACATCATTAGTTGAATGATCTGATTGACATGACCCATTTCATTAGCTTAGCACCCGATCGTTTAGTATGTTGCTATTGCTTTCTTCATAACTTATACATGTTCCTTTGACTATGAGATTATGCAACTCCCGTTTGCCGGAGGAACACTTTGGGTGCTACCAAACGTCACAACGTAACTGGGTGATTATAAAGGAGTACTACAGGTGTCACCAAAGGTAGATGTTGGGTTGGCGTATTTCGAGATTAGGATTTGTCACTCCGATTGTCGGAGAGGTATCTCTGGGCCCTCTCGGTAATGCACATCACTTAATCCTTGCAAGCATTGCAACTAATGAGTTAGTTGCGAGATGATGTATTATGGAACGAGTAAAGAGACTTGCCGGTAACGAGATTGAACTAGGTATTGGATACCGACGATCGAATCTCGGGCAAGTAACATACCGATGACAAAGGGAACAACGTATGTTGTTATGTGGTCTGACCGATAAAGATCTTCGTAGAATATGTAGGAGCCAATATGGGCATCCAGGTCCCGCTATTGGTTATTGACCGGAGACGTGTCTCGGTCATGTCTACATTGTTCTCGAACCGTAGGGTCCGCACGCTTAAGGTTTCGATGACAGTTATATTATGAGTTTATGAGTTTTGATGTACCGAAGGAGTTCGGAGTCCCGGATGAGATCGGGGACATGACGAGGAGTCTCGAAATGGTCGATACGTAAAGATCGATATATTGGACGACTATATTCGGACATCGGAAAGGTTCTGAGTGATTCGGGTATTTTCGGGAGTACCGGGTAGTTACGGGAGAAGCAATGGGCCTTGATGGGCTTTAGTGGGAATAGAAGAAAGGGCCAAGGGGCTGCTGCGCCCCCCCCCCCTTCCCTCTGGTCCGAATTGGACTAGGGAAAAGGGGGCCGGCCACCTTTCCTTCTCCTCCACTTCCTTCTCCCTTCCTCCCCTCTTGGTGGACTCCTACTAGGACTTGGAGTCCTAGTAGGACTCCACATCCTGGCCGCACCAAGCCTTGGCCGGCCTCCTCCTCCTCTATCCTTTATATACAGGGGCAGGGGGCACCCCATAGACACACAAGTTGATCTTCGTGATCGTTCCTTAGCCGTGTGCGGTGCCCCCCTCCACCATATTCCACCTCGGTCATATCGTTGCAGTGCTTAGGCGAAGCCCTGCGCCGGTAGTACATCAAGATCGTCACCACGCCGTCGTGCTGACGGAACTCCTCCCCGAAGCTTTGCTGGATCGGAGCCCGGGAATCGTCATCGAGCTGAACGTGTGCCAAGAACTCGGAGGTGCCGGAGTAACGGTGCTTGGATCGGTCGGATCGTGAAGACGTATGACTACATCAACCGCGTTGTCATAACGCTTCCGCTTTCGGTCTACGAGGGTACGTAGACAACACTCTCCCTCTCGTTGCTATGCATCACCATGATCTTGCGTGTGCGTAGGAAAATTTTGAAATTACTACGTTCCCCAACAGTGGTATCAGAGCCTGGTTTTATGGTTTGATGTTATTTGCAGGAGTAGAGCACAAGTAAGTTGTGGGCGATATAAGTCATACTGCCTACCAGCATGTCATACTTTGGTTCGGCGGTATTGTTGGACGAGACGATCCGGACCAACCTTACGCGTACTCTTACGCGAGACCGGTTCCCTCGACGTGCTTTGCACATAGATGGCTTGCGGAAGACTGTCTGTCCAACTTTAGTTGAACCGAGTGTGGCTACGCCCGGTCCTTGAGAAGGTTAAAACGGAGTCTATTTGACAAACTATCGTTGTGGTTTTGATGCGTAGGTAAGATGAGTTCTTGCTTAAGCCCGTAGCAGCCACGTAAAACTTGCAACAACAAAGTAGAGGACGTCTAACTTGTTTTTGCAGGGCATGTTGTGATGTGATATGGTCAAGACATGATGCTAAATTTTATTGTATGAGATGATCATGTTTTGTAACCGAGTTATCGACAACTGGCAGGAGCCATATGGTTGTCGCTTTATTGTATGCAATGCAATCGCGATGTAATGCTTTACTTTATTACTAAGCGGTAGTGATAGTCGTGGAAGCATAAGATTGGCGAGACGACAACGATGCTACGATGGAGATCAAGGTGTCGCGCCGGTGACGATGCTGATCATGACGGTGCTTCGAAGATGGAGATCACAAGCACGAGATGATGATGGCCATATCATATCACTTATATTGATTGCATGTGATGTTTATCTTTTATGCATCTTATCTTGCTTTGATTGACGGTAGCATTATAAGATGATCTCTCACTAATTATCAAGAAGTGTTCTCCCTGAGTATGCACCGTTGCGAAAGTTCTTCGTGCTGAGACACCACGTGATGATCGGGTGTGATAGGCTCTACATTCAAATACAACGGGTGCAAAACAGTTGCACACGCGGAATACTCAGGTTATACTTGACGAGCTATGCATATAAGATATGACCTCGGAACACGGAGACCGAAAGGTCGAGCGTGAATCATATAGTAGATATGATCAACATAATGATGTTCACCATTGAAGACTAAGCCATTTCACGTGATGATCGGTTATGGTTTAGTTGATTTGGATCACGTGATCACTTAGAAGATTAGAGGGATGTCTATCTAAGTGGGAGTTCTTAAGTAATATGATTAATTGAACTTTAATTTATCATGAACTTAGTCCTGGTAGTATTAGCATATCTATGTTGTAGATCAATAGCTCGCATTGTTGCTTCCCTGTGTTTATTTTGATATGTTCGTAGAGAAAATTGTGTTGAAAAATGTTAGTAGCAATGATGCGGATTGGATCCGTGATTTAAGGTTTATCCTCATTGCTGCACAGAAGAATTATGTCCTTGATGCACCGCTAGGTGACGGACCTATTGCAGGAGCAGATGCAGACGTTATGAACTAGCTCAATATGATGACTACTTAATAGTTTAGTGCACCATGCTTAAACGGCTTAGAATCGGGACTTCAAAGACGTTTTGAACGTCATGGACCATATGAGATGTTCCAGGAGTTGAAGTTAATATTTCAAGCAAATACCCGAGTTGAGAGATATGAAGTCTCCAACAAGTTCTAAAGCTAAAAGATGGAGGAGAATCGCTCAATTAGTGAGCATGTGCTCAGATTGTCTGGGTACTACAATCGCTTGAATCAAGTGGGAGTTAATCTTCCAGATAAGATAGTGATTGACAGAATTCTCTAGTCACCATCACCAAGTTAGTAGAACTTTGTGATGAACTATAATATGCAAGGGATAACGGAAAATATTCCCAAGCTCTTCGCGATGCCAAAATCGGCGAAGGTAGAAATCAAATAAAAACATCAAGTGTTGATGGTTGACAAGATCACTAGTTTCAAGAAATGGGCAAAGGGAAAGAAGGGGAACTTCAAGAAGAACGGCAAGCAAGTTGCTGCTCAAGTGAAAAAACCCAAGTCTGGTCCTAAGCCTGAGACTTAGTGCTTCTACTGCAAAGGAATTGGTCACTGGAAGCGGAACTACCCCAAGTATTTGGTGGATAAGAAAGGATGGCAAAGTAAACAAAGGTATATTTATATACATGTTATTGATGTGTACTTCACTAGTGTTCATAGCAACCCCTCAGTATTTGGTACTAGTTCAGTTGCTATGATTAGTAACTTGAAACGGGAGTTGCAGAATAAATAGAGACTAGTTAAGGGTGAAGTGACGATGAGTGTTGGATATAGTTCCAAGATTGATATGATCATCATCGCACACTCCATATACTTTCGGGATTAATGTTGAACCTAAATAAGTGTTATTTGGTGTTTGCGTTGAGCATGAATATGATTTAATCATGTTTATTGCAATACGGTTATTCATTTAAATTAGAGAACAATTGTTGTTCTGTTTACATGAATAGAACCTTTTATGGTCATACACACCCAATGAAAATAGTTCATTGGATCTCAATCGTAGTGATACACATATTCATAATATTGAAGCCAAAAGATGTGAAGTTAATAATGATAGTGCAACTTATTTGTGGCACTGCAGTTTAAGTCATATTGGTGTAAAGCGCATGAAGAAACTCCATGCTGATGGACTTTTGGAATCACTTGATGCTTGCGAACCATGCCTCATGGGCAAAGATGACTAAGACTCCGTTCTCCGGAACAATGGAGCGAGCAACAGATTTGTTGGAAATCATACATACTGATGTATGTGGTCCGATGAATATTAAGGCTCGCGACAAGTATCATTATTTTCTGACCTTCACAGATGATTTGAGCAGATATGGGTATATCTACTTGATGAAACATAAGTCTGAAACATTTGAAAAGTTCAAAGAATTTCAGAGTGAAGTGGAGAATCATCGTAACAAGAAAATAAAATTTTCTACGATATGATCGTGGAGGAGAATATTTGAGTTACGAGTTTTCAATTAAAACAATGTGGAATAGTTTCACAAACTCATGCCACCTGGAACACCACAGCATAATGGTGTGTCCGAACGTCATAACCGTACTTTATTGGATATAGTACAATCTATGATGTTTCTTACCGATTTACCAATATCGTTTTGGGATCATGCATTAGAGACAGCTGCATTCACGTTTAAAAGGGCACCATCTAAGTCCGTTGAGACGACACAATCTGAACTGTGGTTTAGCAAGAAACCAAATTTGTCGTTTCTTAAAGTTTGGGATTATGATGCTTATATGAAAAAGTTTCATCCTGATAAGCTCAAACCCAAATCGGAGAACTATGTCTTCATAGGATACCCAACGGAGACTGTTGGGTACACCTTCTATCACAGATCCTAAGGCAAGACATTCGTTGCTTATAATGGATCCTTTCTAGAGAAGGAGTTTCTCTCGAAAGAAGTGAGTGGGAGGAAAGAAGAAAACTTGATAAGGTAATTGTACCTTCTCCCTTATTGGAAAGTGGTTCATCACAGAAATCTGTTCTTGTGACTACTACACCAATTAGTGAGGAAGCTAATGATGATGATCATGTAACTTCAGATCAAGTAACTAACGAATCTCGTAGGTAAACCAGAGTGAGATCCGCACCAGAGTGGTACGGTAATCCTGTTCTGGAAGTTATGTTACTAGACCATGACGAACTTGCGAACTATGAAGAAGCGATGGTGAGCCCAAATTCCGCGAAATGGTTTGAGGCCATGAAATCTGAGATATGATCCATGTATGAGAACAAAGTTTGGACTTTGATTGACTTGCCTGATGTTCGGCAAGCAATTAAGAATAAATGGATCTTCAAGAGGAAGACGGACGCTGATAGTAGTGTTACTATCTACAAAGCTAGAATTGTCGCAAAAGGTTTTCGACAAGTTCAAGGTGTTGACTATGATGAGAGTTTCTCACTCGTATCTATGCTTAAGTCTGTCCGAATCATGTTAGCAATTGCCGCATTTTCTGAAATCTGGCAAATGGATAACAAAACTGCAATCCTTAATGGATTTCTTAAAGAAGAGTTGTATATGATGCAACCAGAAGGTTTTGTCAATCCTAAAGGTGTTAACAAAATATGCAAGCTCCAGCGATCCATCTATGGACTGGTGCAAGCATCTCGGAGTTGGAATATACGCTTTGATAAGTTGATCAAAGCATATGGTTTTATACAGACTTGCGGTGAAGCCTGTATTTACAAGAAAGTGAGTGGGAGCACTACAACATTTCTGATAAGTATATGTAAATGACATATTGTTGATCGGAAATAGTGTAGAATTATTCTGCAAAGCATAAACGAGTATTTGAAAGGAGTTTTTCGAAGAAAGACCTCAGTGAAGCTGCTTACATATTGAGCATCAAGATCTATAGATATAGATCAAATCGCTTGATAAGTTTTCAATGAGTACATACCTTGACAAGATTTTGAAGTAGTTCAAAATGGAACAGTCAAAGAAAGAGTTCTTTCCTGTGTTACAAGGTGTGAAATTGAGTAAGACTCAAAACCCGACCACGGCAGAAGATAGAAAGAGAATGAAAGACATTCCCTATGCCTTGGACATAGGTTCTATAAAGTATGCCATGCTATGTACCAGATCTATTGTATACCCTACACTGATTTTGGCAAGGGAGTACAATAATGATCTAGGAGTAGATCACTGGACAACGATCAAAATTATCCTTAGTGGAATAAGGATATGTTTCTCGATTATGGACGTGACAAAAAGGTTCGTCGTAAAAGGTTACGTCGATGCAAGTTTTGACACTAATCTCGATGACTCTAAGTCTCAATCTAGATACATATTGAAAGTGGGAGCAATTAACTAAAGTAGCTCCGTGCAGAGCATTGTAGACATAGAAAGTTGCAAAATACATACGGATCTGAATTTTGGCAGACCCGTTGACTAAGCTTCTCTCACAAGCAAAACATGATCACACCTTAGTACTCTTTGGGTGTTAATCACATAGCGATGTGAACTCGATTACTGACTCTAGTAAACCCTTTGGGTGTTGATCACATATCGATGTGAACTATGGGTGTTAATCACATGGTGATGTGAAGTATTGCTGGTAAATCACATGGCGATGTGAACTAGATTATTGACTCTAGTGCAAGTGGGAGACTGAAGGAAATATGCCCTAGAGGCAATAATAAAGTTATTATTTATTTCCTTATATATCATGATAAATGTTTATTATTCATGCTAGAATTGTATTATCCGGAAACATAATACATGTGTGAATACATAAACAAACAGAGTGTCACTAGTATGCCTCTACTTGACTAGCTCATTAATCAAAGATGGTTATGTTTCCTAACCATGGACAAAGAGTTGTTATTTGATTAACGGGGTCACATCATTAGTTGAATGATCTGATTGACATGACCCATTTCATTAGCTTAGCACCCGATCGTTTAGTATGTTGCTATTGCTTTCTTCATGACTTATACATGTTCCTTTGACTATGAGATTATGCAAATCCCGTTTGCCGGAGGAACACTTTGGGTGCTACCAAACGTCACAACGTAACTGGGTGATTATAAAGGAGTACTACAGGTGTCACCAAAGGTAGATGTTGGGTTGGCGTATTTCGAGATTAGGATTTGTCACTCCGATTGTCGGAGAGGTATCTCTGGGCCCTCTCGGTAATGCACATCACTTAAGCCTTGCAAGCATTGCAACTAATGAGTTAGTTGCGAGATGATGTATTATGGAACGAGTAAAGAGACTTGCCGGTAACGAGATTGAACTAGGTATTGGATACCGACGATCGAATCTCGGGCAAGTAACATACCGATGACAAAGGGAACAACGTATGTTGTTATGCGGTCTGACCGATAAAGATCTTCGTAGAATATGTAGGAGCCAATATGGGCATCCAGGTCCCGCTATTGGTTATTGACCGGAGACGTGTCTCGGTCATGTCTACATTGTTCTCGAACCGTAGGGTCCGCACGCTTAAGGTTTCGATGACAGTTATATTATGAGTTTATGAGTTTTGATGTACCAAAGGAGTTCGGAGTCCCGAATGAGATCGGGGACATGACGAGGAGTCTCGGAATGGTCGAGACGTAAAGATCGATATATTAGACGACTATATTCGGACATCAGAAAGGTTCTGAGTGATTCGGGTATTTTCGGGAGTACCGGGTAGTTACGGGAGAAGCAATGGGCCTTGATGGGCTTTAGTGGGAAGAGAAGAAAGGGCCAAGGGGCTGCTGCGGCCCCCCTTCCCTCTAGTCCGAATTGGACTAGGGAAAAGGGGGCCGGCCACCTTTCCTTCTCCTCCACTTCCTTCTCCCTTCCTCCCCTCTTGGTGGACTCCTACTAGGACTTGGAGTCCTAGTAGGACTCCACATCCTGGCCGCACCAAGCCTTGGTCGGCCTCCTCCTCCTCCATCCTTTATATACAGGGGTAGGGGGCACCCCATAGACACACAAGTTGATCTTCGTGATCGTTCCTTAGCCGTGTGCGGTGCCCCCCTCCACCATATTCCACCTCGGTCATATTGTTGCAGTGCTTAGGCGAAGCCCTGCGCCGGTAGTACATCAAGATCGTCACCACGCCGTCGTGCTGACGGAACTCCTCCCCGAAGCTTTGCTGGATCGGAGCCCGGGGATCGTCATCGAGCTGAACGTGTGCCAAGAACTCGGAGGTGCCGGAGTAACGGTGCTTGGATCGGTCGGATCGTGAAGACGTACGACTACATCAACCGCGTTGTTATAACGCTTCCGCTTTCGGTCTACGAGGGTACGTAGACAACACTCTCCCTCTCGTTGCTATGCATCACCATGATCTTGCGTGTGCGTAGGAAAATTTTGAAATTACTACGTTCCCCAACAGGTGCTCTCTTTGCGAGCCATTAGTTTCATCGAACCGCACATCTATAGTTTCAACAATCTTGTGAAGAACATTGTTGAAGACTCTGTAGGTGTGCGAGTCCTTTCCGTAACCAAGCATAAAACCTTCATGTGCTTTCGGTGCAAATTTAGAGTTGTGATGAGGATCTCTAATCCAGCATTTAGCACCGAAGACTTTGAAATAACTCACATTGGGTTTCTTGTTAGTGAGGAGTTCATAGGCAGTCTTCTTGAAGAATTTGTGAAGATATACTCTGTTGATGATATGGCACGCAGTATCAATTGCATCAACCCAGGAACGACAAGGGGTTTTGTACTCATCGAGCATAGTGCGAGCCATCTCAGCAAGAGTCCTGTTCTTGCGCTCCACGACGCCATTCTGTTGAGGAGTATAAGGAGCAGATAACTCATAAGTAATACCAAGTTTATCAAGATAGTCATCGAGACCCTAATTCTTGAACTCAGTGCCATTGTCACTTCTGATGTGCTTAATCTTCACCCCAAAGTTGGTTGAAGCCCTCGAGGAAAATCGTTTGAAGACTTCATGCACTTCAGTTTTGTAAGAGACAAGGTGTACCCATGTGTAACGAGAGTAATCATCAACAATAACAAAGCCATATTGAGATGCTTCATTTGAAACAGAGGAATAATGATTAGGACCGAAGAGATCCATGTGAAGCAATTCAAATGGTCGAGTAGTGGTCATGATGGTCTTTGCTGGATGCTTAGCCTTGGTCATCTTTCCAGCTTCACAGGCACCGCATAGGTGATCCTTGAGGAATTTGACATTCTCAATGCCAATGACATGTTTTTTCTTCGCAAGCGTGTGCAAATTCCTCATGCATGCATGACCAAGTCGTCGATGCCATAGCCATCCTTCTGAAGCTTTTGCAAGTAGGCACACGGCTAGTTGTGAATCTGCAGAGAAATCAACAATATACAAGTCTCCTCTCCTAAAGCCTTCGAAGACTTTGGAATTGTCAGCTTCCATAATCACAACACAACGATACTTGCCAAAGACAACAACCATACCAAGATCACAAAGCATTGAGACAAACATAAGGTTGTATCCTAAGGACTCAACAAGCATGACTTTGTCCATGTGTCGATCCTTTGTGATAGCAACTTTACCTAGACCAAATACCTGACTTTTGCTTTTGTCAGCGAAGATGATATGCTTCATATGTGACGATGATAAGGGAGCATCCATAAAAAGATTCTTGTCACCAATCATGTGATTTGTACATCCACTATCAAGTACCCATTCAGTGGCTTTGGGTTGATCATCCTGCAGATGAATTAGTGCAACTTACGAACCTCATATACTTTAGCAGTGAAGAATATGATATCACAATTCATCAGATCAATTTCATCAAGCAGTAAGACAGATAAAACAGAGGGAGGACGTGTGAAATGAAAGTTCATTTCATCATGGTTAGCCTGCATCCTTTCAGGCATTTTGTCAGGTCCCCAGCAAATTCTTCAGACGTTTGAGCACGTCTAGAGACCTGACCCTGCAGAAGAGATTAGTTCTTTTTCTTCACCACCCACATCTGAAGGGGTGGCAAAGAGTTCATCACTCTGCGAGCTCCATACGTGAATGGTGGCATAGCGGCCAAACCATTTCGTTTCACATAAGAGGGGTTACGGTAAGCATATGAATAAGTAGAGAAATTCTTCGAGGACTTATGAACATAATAATTTGAAGAATAATGCTCATATTCATAGCCCTTGGCTCTTCCCTGCGAAACAGAGTTGTTAGCACGATGATGTTCATATGAGGACTTTGATCCATGTGAGGAATTTGATCCGTATGAGGACTTGGATCCATATGAAGAATTTGGTCCATATGAAGAATTTGATCTGGGGTTCCTTTTCTTCACAGGTGGTGTCATGAGGACATTCACCTGAAGACTTTCAAGATACCTTTTGGGAACCCAGATTTTCTTCATAGGGGAACCGTTCCTGCAGTTAGTGCCAACATATCTAGCAAATACTTCACCATTCTGATTTTTGAACAGTTTATAGTTGGAGTCAAATGACTCATCAGAAGAATGAGAAGATTCACATGTATAGCCAGATAAATTTGATGGATCAACTGGAGGTCCCTTTGCAGCAACCCATGAGGTTTTGGGGTACTGCTCAGGCTTCCAATATGTACCATCAGCATTGAGTTTCCTCTCAAAGGCAATACCCTCTTTCCTAGGGTTCCTATTGAGGATCTGCTTTTTAAGCACATCACAAAGAGTCTGATGCCCTTTGAGGCTTTTGTACATGTCTGTCATGTACAATTCCTTCAGTCCTGCATTGTCAGTGATACTAGCAATGTCCTCAGATGAGGAATTAGTGATAGCAGAGGCAGGTGAAGAATTTGTAACATTTGAAGCATTTGAACATTCAGGTGAGGAATTAGCAGATTCTTGTTCAATGCATTTTAAACATGGAGGAATAAATTCTTCCTGAGCAGCGCTGATTTGTTGAGCAAGTAATGAATCGCGCTCCTTCTGAAGATCTTCATAACTCACTCTTATCTTCTCAAAATCGGACAAGAGAGAGTTATGTTGATCTTGAAGGGAGTCATACTTAGAATGAAGGCTCTGAAGACTTTCAGCCAAAGCTTGTGATTGATCCATTTCTTCACCCAACATATCATTGCTCTTACTAAGCATGTGGTTAGCCCTTTCCAAAGCTCTTTGTTGTTTAGCAGCAAGTGAGGCAAGTTTGACATAGCTAGGTCCAAATTCATCACCAGATTCATCATCACTAGATTCAAACATATAGCATTCAGTTACCTGTTCACCATCTGCCATGAGACATGGTGAGGAGGATGATGACTCTGGTTCAAATGTCATTGACTTGAGAGATTCCTTGAAGTCCTCGAACCAAGGATCATGACAGGTTCGATGGCCTTCATAGACATCAGAGAGACGGTCCCAGATAAGCTTCGCCTGATCGAGATGCATGATGTTTCTGAACTGGTTTCGAGACAGACTGGAGCAGATGACAGCCTTCACTGTGAGGTTGAGTTGTGTGTACTTGCGAATGTCATCAGCTTCCGCCATCTTGCACAGATCGGTCAGACCGATCTCAGTGACGGTCCACAGCTCACTGTTCATCACCATGAGACGCTTCTTCATCATGGCCTTCCATTTGGGATACTCGTGACCGTCAAAGATGGGGCATGGCACTTTCTTCATATCTGTGGTCGACATAACTAAAACTCCAGGCGGTTAAACCAAAATCACACAGAACAAGGGAGTACCTTGCTCTGATACCAATTGAAAGTGCATTATATCGACTAGAGGGGGGGTGAATAGGCGATTTTTATGAAATTCTTCACTGAGGAATTTGCTCGTGAGGAAATTCCTTAGCGAAGAACTACTAGCAGTGGAATAAGTACTCAGATGAAAACATAACTGAATCCAGGCATAGTCATCATGATGAGATGAAGACAAACACAGAGTACAGAAAGCGTAAACACAGGATAACACTAGATGAAGACAAAACAAACTGAAGAAATTGAACGGAGGAAATTGAGAAAGTCTTCAGTCAAAGTCTTCAAACACAGATATGAACAAACAAACAACACAGTAATGAGGAAATGGAAGTGTTGAGGAAATGGAACCAGTAAGCTTGGTGAAGACAATGATTTGGTAGACCAGTTCCAACCGCTGTCTCAGTTGTACATCTGGTTGGAGCGGCCGATTATTTAAACTCGAGGACACCTAGTCCCGGATACACAGTCCTCACCGTATTCTTCTTGAGCTAAGTACACATAGTCCTCGCCCAATCACTCGTGGTAAGTCTTCAGGTGACTTCCAAACCTTCACAGACTTGGTCACTCAGCGATCCACAATTCCTCTTGGATGCTCTAGACCTTGACGCCTAACCGTCTGGAAGAAGCACAGTCTACAAAGGTAACAAGCGTCGGATCCACACAGGATCAATCTCTTCAGTGATGCTCAATCACTTTGGGTTTGTAGGTGTTTGGGTTTGGGTTTGGATTTTCCTCACTTGATGATTTTCGCTCAAAGTCCTCGGAGGATGGGTTGCTCTCAAATGACAAGTGTCAAGTTCTCTCGGAGCAGCCAACCAGCTAGTGGCTGTAGGGGGCGGCTATTTATAGCCTAGGGAGCAGCCCGACATGATAAGACATAAATGCCCTTCAATGATATGGCCGTTATGTGGACAAAATATTTTGGAACAGCTGGCGCGTAGCACAACAACGGTCGGAAATTTGAGGTACAAATTCCTCAGGGCTATCATGTTCCTCACTGTGTAGGAAATTCGCACTGGCGAACTCCTAACTCCTCAGTCAGAGCAAAGTCCTCAGTGACCAGAAGAATTGCGTCTCTGCCACTGAAGAAATTGACTAAACTGTATGAGATTTCCAATGGCTTCACTCGAAGGGATTGGTAGGTGTAGGATTTGAGATGAGCATCACATGGAAATTTTCTCCTTAGTATTTCCTCGACCCCCTTTAACAGTACGGTGTTTCCTATGACTCAATAAAGAGAAAATGAAACTACGAAAACAAAAGTCTTCACGCTTCATTTTCCTCGAATGAATACCAAGTCTTCAAGGTCACACCAATTTCTTCACTTTCAAAGTCTTCAGTATATCAAAGTCTTCAGTCGAAGAACTTCATTTTTAGGGGTCGACTTTCTTTGTAAATATCAAACTCCTCATAGACTTATAGACCTGTGTACACTCATAAACGCATTAGATACTTAACCTATAAGTCTTCAATACACCAAAATCACTAAGGGGCACTGGATGCACTTACAATCCCAAAATTCTAAATTTTGGAATGTTATATTAAATAAATAATTATGCTTGTTTGTTTGATTGTGGTGTGGTTGATTGAATGATATTGAGTGCAATTTGAATTTTTTTTGGAAGTTGAATGAGAGGGAATGAAATGACTTTCCCAAACTTTCACCCTTGCATTTTATCTAAATGAATTCAAATTCATTTCAACACAAAACCCTAGAGTGAAGAGGACACGACTTCTTCCATTTGATCTAAAGTGTTTTTGAAAAGATTTAAATTCCATTTGGAAATATTTCAAACTCTGAAAATTTATGCAACTCAATGATTTTCATGAGAGAAGATAAAATGACTTCTTCAATTATATGAAATAAGAGTTGGAAGTTAAAAAGAATCAAACTGAAAATCATTTGAAAGTATTTTGAAACTCCCTTTCAAATTTGGAATATTTCGGATTTTATTCAAATTATTTTTCTCCTAAAAATAAATAAATGGAAATAAGGGTAAAATGATTCCCTTCAATGGAAAATTAGGAGAAAATAAATTTGAAATCATTTTGGTATTTTAAAAATGATTTTTGTTGGGTTTTAATGCAACAGTATCACTATTTGCTTTATTTGAATTTTTGCATATTTGCCTCTGAAAATATGTTCAGGTTTTAGGATTTATTTTTCTGATTTTATTGATATATATATGTCGTATATAAAAATAATATAGTTTTGTCTATATTTAGTTTTTTCTCTCTGCCTTAATACAAAAAAACAAAAAAAGGAAAAGCCCCCCCCCCCCCCGAGCTGGCCAGGTTGACGGCCCAGCCAGCGAGGCCGCAACCCTCCAGCGCGCCCGAGCCGGCCAGCCCAGCGCCAAAACGGCCGAGCACAGCAGGCCCCTCTCTCCCTCTCTCTCTCTTTCCCCTCCGCCCACCGACCCATCTGGCCGAAATGGCCCATGGCCTTCTCCCTCGCACGCGAAGCGCTTCGCATCGGCTACCCGATCCCCCTCTCTCTCCTCGCTGCCGCTGACCGTCGGGCCCCACTGCCCGATCTCCCTCGCCCGCTGCTTCTTCCTGTCCACGCCAGATCGCACCGCCGTCGCCGTCGTATCCCGGAGATCGGGGATCCTCTCCCCGATTCGACCCCTCCTCCAAGTCGACCCCGCCCTATAAGTACCCCGCCTCCTCGACCCGTTCCCCTCCTTTCCCCTCGCCAAAACCCTCTCCCTCGCCCGTACTGCCTCGCCGGAGCCCGAGCTCCGCTGCGACGCCATTGCCGCCACAGCACTCCACTCCGACTCCCTTGACGCCTCGTGAGACCAACCCCGGCCTCCACTCGCTCGCCCGCATCTCCCGGTGACCTCGCCCGAGCTCCTGCGCCCTTGGAACATCGGCAACGGTGACCACACGAACGCCACTGCCGCCTCAAGCTCGCCGCCGACCATCTCCGACTACCCCCACCGACGCCACGACCACCGTTGGACTCGCCGCCGCCCGCTTCATCTCCCTGGCCACCCCACCAACGCCGAAGATCACCGGTGCGCCGCCACCATCGTCGACCGACGCGCTCGCCGTCAACCACCACCGCGGTGAGCTCTCTCTCCCTCCTCGTCCGTTCGATCTAGATTATACGGCCTAGATTAGATCCACGAATAGATGGGTTTTATTTTGGTTTAGGTCAGTTTTAGTTTTCGATTTTAGTTCGGTTTAGATCGAACCGGTTCGTCGGTTTTCTATTTTTAAACGCACATGCACGTTTCTGTTAAGTCTCGGCCTAGCGTAGTATAACTACAGATCGCCCATCGCTTAGCCCAGTAGCAATAGGCCACGTTGCCTTTTATTTTTTTCGTTTCTGTTTTTTTTACAAAAAAGTTTCAATCTTAGATATTATATATCTTTTATTTTATAGATCCAAATTGAGTGATTCTTTTTGCATTACGTCACAAATTTGTTGAAGTTTCTGTTTGTGTACTTAGTTTTCAAATTTGAGTAGATTAAATTTGACTTTGATGAAAATGGTTCAAATCACTATTTTGGTCATATTTTGAGTTTTAAAAAGTATTTTTGATTGATTCTTTTTGCTACAGTTTTGTTATTGTTTTGTCTATCCAGAGTCATATAGTGATTTATTTTTGGTTTATTTTAAATTAAGTTTTTAGCAAAACAGTATTGTTTTAGTTATAGTTTTGTTTTAGTCTTTTCTTTATTGTTTTTATTAGTTTTAAAATTGTTTCTTTTTGTCACTTTCAACAAATTTAGTTTTGTTTCTGTTAGTCAACAAAAGAAAATTTTGTTTTTATTTTAAAAATTTATTTTACTTAGTTTTGTATGAAAACTTGTTTAGGTCATAGTTAGTGTTTCATAAAATCTTTTTATTTGTTTCCTTTTGGAAATAAAATTTTATGAAAAATAGTTTCTGTTAACTTACTTGTTTTTACTTTTTATTTTCTGTTAATTTATAAGTTTAGTGTTTTAATTATTGTTAAGTTTTTACTTAAGGCAAGACTATATTAGATGTTTGTAGCAAAGTCATAGATCTTCGTTAGTAGGTTTGTAGCAAAGTTTTATTTGAAGTTTCCTTGGAATTCGTTTGAGTTTTTTTATTGAATTTTTCTTTGTTGTTATTTTGAGTGCTAGAAGTTGTTTGCTAGAATGAGTGTTTATATGATTGCTATGTCTGACTTGTACAGATTTTCTTCGGAGAGTGACGAATAGTTATATCAAGTTATAGTCGGAGAGCGTTGTTATCTTCATCAAGTAATACCAAGCAATTTCACTTTGACCATGCATTCATACCTATGTTTTTATTGCATTTAGTGGCATTTTTGCAACAACCCTCAAGTAGTGATATTGAATTCTTGTAGTTGAGTAGTATGCATGAGGTAGGAACCCATCACCCTGTTACCAAGCCCGGGACGTTATTTAGTTTAATGCTACGCTATAGTAGACGGGGTTTGGTATGAGTGCACGAGAGTGGTGTGAAGAAGGAGGACTCTACGTCAATGACGACAACTCCATGATGGCATCTGCAAGGACTACATCTTCAAGGCCTCAAGACTTCAAGACTCGAGACAAGAATTCAATACACACTACTGGGTGAAGGACGGTTGACGGGCACCCTGGAGAAACCAGTGGATGGCCAGGATGCATGGAGAAGCGCCATGACATCTTGCGGAAAGCTTCACCCAGACTCAAAGAGACGGAAGAATACTTCATGCCCGGAAGCTTACCTGTGCAACCGCAAGTCATTATGGGCTCTGGCTTGGTTGACCTTAGTGGTGACTCTGGCTGGGACGGTGCTAGCAGATGTAGAACTACGATAGGATTGGATGAGTACGGGACAGTGGTCAGGGGAACTCTTCAGAAGACCATGTTTCAGTCATCTTGTTCTCAAACACCCTGAAGTGCGAGGACATAAAGAGAGGGATCGAATCTTGCGGGTAAAGTGTACAAACCTCTGCAGAGGGTTAAAACCTAATCGATTAGCCGTGTCCCTGGTTATGGACAATTTGAGCCTCTGGACTTGGATCTATCTCGGAACTCTCAACACCAAATTGATAGCTTAATTGTGGGCAACTTATGATGAATTTGGGCTATGAGACCTCGGTTGGCGGAACCATGTCATGATAGAAAACTCCATAGTACAGACTTCATGTAGGGAAAATAAAACCAGCTTTTACGCAAACAAAACTCAGACCCAGAGCCACAAAGCCATATTGCATATAGTATAGTTTTATCATCTGTTTTCTCATGTTGTGATCTTGCCGGTACATTCAATGTACTGACCTACACGGGTGCAACGTATCATGTTGCAGATATTTTTCTTCCGACGAGTAAGAGTACGGTACAGGGTTACGGTCTACACTCAACCTGCCGATGGCGTTGATGGGACTCCACACCCGATTACTTGTTTCCGCTGAGACTTACAAGGTATATATCAGTTTTACGTTATTTATACATGTGATTGCACTTTGATATATACATTGATGTACTGTGTGTGCCAGCAAACTGATCCAGGGATGGCACGGATACACAAAGGCTTGACCGTCTGAGGTCGAGTCGCTATAGATATGGTATCAGAGCACATATTGACTGTAGGACGTGACCCTAGAAATCGGAAAGCCCCTTGGACAGGATATCTCAAAAACTTTATTTTCAAAAAGACTCTTACTTCTCATCTTTTTTTGATTTTATGAAATATACCCTCTCACCTCAAATAGTTAGAATATAACCCTTTTCCCTTTTGACCACATGAAGGATCAACTGAAGCCGCTCCAAGAAAGATATCGGACAGCTGATGACCCCTTCAAAGTAACCAGGATTTCACCATGCATTAGAAGAGTTGAAGCTGCAACAATTGAAGACTCTGAAGACTTGAAGAATTTGAAGTTCCTGAAGAATTATTTGACCTTTAGAGACCAAACCCCTGTTATACACCTACGTTAGATGCGATGATTTGTGAGCTGTCATTTGTTTGATGTTTTCCGACAACCCCAAAATAAAACTCGTTTCTTCAAAACTATTGTTTGTATTGTGTGTATCTCTCTCTATCCAGCTCTCTCTTATCTCACCCTAAAACCCTTGGAGCCAATAGATGATGAATGAAGAAGGACTGGTATTCTCTGGACCGATGACTCAGTTGGAGTCAGAGCTATGGATTCAAAACATGGAGGATCACTTCGAGAAGAAAATGATTGCAAGGAAGTATGAGGTTCAATATGCTCTTGAGTATTTTACCGAGAGTGCTGCAACCTGGTGGAAAATGCATCAAGCCATACAAGGATGCAACGGAGCAAAAACTTGGGAGGAATTCAAGAAGACTCTCTTGAGGTCCCGTCTTATCCGGAAGCACTACGATAACCTGAAGAAGAAACCTTGTGCTTGCAAGATTTGCGGAGAAATAGGACACACCCAGGAGGAACACAAGGATGAATGCCCACATTGTGAGGAGAATCACCCAGCCGAAGCATGCCCGACTGGGCAAGTTACTTGTTTCTTGTGTGAAGAAACCACCCACTACCCGGCGCAGTGTCACATTTACCCCACGGTGCAACAAACTATTCAGAACAGGAATAAGGAATGAAAGAAGCCCTCAAGGAAGGTCTAGAAGAACCTGGGATGAAGGAAGATGTTGAAGACCCCGATGGAGAAGGCCTAATCAGATTATACTCCAACGCTTGCTATTCATGTGGAGAAGAAGGACATTTTTCCCAGTATTGTACCAAGGAAAGAGAAGAATATCTCAGAGATTTCCCGACAGCAGAAGTGAAGTTTGACCCTCGGGAAATAGAAGCTCTGATCATTACAGAGAAATCCAGGAAGAGAAAACGAAGGCAACCCCAGAACAACACAATTTTCGCAGAGAAGGACTTGAGTCATATCACTTGTTACAGGTGCAAGGATTTAGGTCATTACGCTAGTAAATGTCCAGAAAAGAAGCCAAGAATCCAAGGAGCCTTCATAATCACAAAGAAGCCCCGAGACATGTCGGAAGTCATTTGTTTTCGCTGCAAGGAAGCAGAACATTATGCTACTAAATGTCCCGACAAGATGAAAGGTGGAGCTGAGTAGATGGAATTTTGATATTGGCAATAAGTGTAGTAGGAAGCAATTGTTTCCATAAGGATATGGAGTTGAATTTATGTAATGAAAGTCTCAGATATTGTAATGAATTCATGAAATCAATAAAGTTAATGTGTCATGATTTCATACGTGGATTTTTTTTGAGCTGTTACTCTATGAACAAAGATTTTGACCATTTTCGAGGATATGAGAAATATGGTCTATGGATGAAATTGTGCATTGCACTTTAAGGGTGGTAGTACCCTATGAGAATACCATATCTATGGAAATGAAAAACGTATCCCGCCGAGGAGTTTTGTTTTCGCTATGATGGATATGAAGGAATGAAGTACTATTGGATTTAAATGGAGGTGTAATGTTGGAATATGGAACAATTGTAACACCCACAATGAGTTCAAGCTGTGCAAGTATTGAAGTGGGCCCATAACTCACAGGCCCAGGAAATTAATAAGGATCAAGTACTCCCTGGAAGAAGAAATTTTGGAAGTTGTGGTTTCATCAGCAAACGTTTCATAGGAGATTACGCAAAAAAACGAGAGTTGTGAAGAAATGATAGATGTTTAGTTCAGCTTGCAGAATTAATGGATAAATCCGAACCTAGTTCCTGGACAAGAGAAATTCTGCAATGCTTGTGAGAATGCCCGAGTGTTAGAATTGCGAGATTCTCTAAACCTTATACAGGGTAATTAATTGGGTGCGGAATGGATTGATCACCATACCGACTTACTCATGTCATTCGCTCTTGCTATTTGGAATGGTAAATCTGAGTGACTTACCCATAGTAGAGAGACGACGATGTCAAAGACCTGTTTAAACCCTATAGTGGTAGGACGGTTGATCCATGTACAGGCAACTATTGCCAATCGTAGGATATACGGTGAGATTTAGCCGAGACCCATTTCCTGTAGAAGAAACCACACATGGTTGACCGCCACGAGATTTTCAATAGTTGTTTAGTATTGGCGCCAGACCTGTCAGATATGAAGACCCAGTCTCGGAAGAACCTCACCAGGATGAAAGGACATGTGTTTGAGGAAAAGTTTGTGACCCTACCAGAAGAGCCTCGGTGAAGGAGTTATTCCAGAGAGTATGAGAAGACCGACACCGTCAACCCAAAGGGACGGATTACATGAGTTCAATCAGAAACATAACCGTGCTTTTAAGTGTGGTAGCAAACTAGACCATTCCGATCAATGGAATTGCTAGAAGACCCCCAAACCCTAACCTTTTCTTTCTAGCCTCTTCGAATCTCGAGCATGAGATTCATTTTAAGTGCGGTAGGTTTGTAACCCAAAATTCTAAATTTTGGAATGTTATATTAAATAAATAAGTATGCTTGTTTGTTTGATTGTGGTGTGGTTGATTGAATGGTATTGAGTGCAATTTGAATATATTTTTTGAAAGTTGAATGAGAGGGAATGAAATGACTTTCCCAAACTTTCACCCTTGCATTTTATCTAAATGAATTCAAATTCATTTCAACACAAAACCCTAGAGTGAAGAGGACACGACTTCTTCCATTTGAAATCTAAAGGGTTTCTGAAAAGATTTAAATTCCATTTGGAAATATTTCAAACTCTGAAACTTTATGCAACTCAATGATTTTCATGAGAGAAGATAAAATGACTTCTTCAATTATATGAAATAAGAGTAGGAAGTTAAAAAGAATCAAACTGAAAGTCATTTGAATGTATTTTGAAACTCCCTTTCAAATTTGGAATATTTCAGATTTTATTCAAATTATTTTTCTCCTTAAAATAAATAAATGGAAATAAGGGTAAAATGATTCCCTTCAATGGAAAATTAGGAGAAAATAAATTTGAAATCATTTTGGTATTTTAAAAAAGATTTTTGTTGGGTTTTAATGCAACAGTATCACTATTTGCTTTATTTGAATTTTTGTAGATTTTATTTGCCTCTGAAAATATGTTCAGGTTTTAGGATTTATTTTTCTGATTTTATTGATATATATATATATGTCGTATATAAAAATAATATAGTTTTCTCTATATTTAGTTTTTTCTCTCTGCCTTAATTCAAAAAAACAAAAAAAGGAAAAGCCCCCCCCCCCCGAGCTGGCCAGGCAGACGGCCCAGCCAGCGAGGCCGCAGCCCTCCAGCGCGCCCGAGCCGGCCAGCCCAGCGCCAAAACGGCCGAAGCCCAGCAGGCCCCTCTCTCTCTCTCTCTCTCTCTCTCTCTCTCTCTCTCTCTCTCTCTCTCTCTCTCTCTCTCTCTCTCTCTCTCTCCCCTCCGCCCATCGACCCATCTGGCCGAAATGGCCCATGGCCTTCTCCCTCGCACGCGAAGCGCTTCGCATCGGCCACCCGATTCCCCCCTCTCTCCTCGCTGCCGCTGACCGCCGGGCCCCACTGCCCGATCTCCCTCGCCCGCTGCTTCTTCCTCTCCATGCCAGATCGCACCGCCGCCGCCGTCGTATCCCGGAGATCGGGGGATCCTCTCCCCGATTCGCCCCCTCCTCCAAGTCGACCCCGCCCTATAAGTACCCCGCCTCCTCGACCCGTTCCCCTCCTTTCCCCTCGCCAAAACCCTCTCCCTCGCTCGTACTGCCTCGTCGGAGCCCGAGCTCCGCCGCCACGCCATTGCCTCCGCAGCACTCCACTCCGACTCCCTTGACGCCTCCTGAGACCAACCCCGGCCTCCACTCGCTCGCCCGCATCTCTTGGTGACCTCGCCCGAGATCCTGCGCCCTTGGAACATCGGCAACGGCGACCACCCAAACGCCACCGCCGCCTCGAGCTCGCCGCCGACCATCTCCGACCACCCCCACCGATGCCACAACCACCGTTGGACTCGCCGCCGCCCGCTTCATCTCCCTGGCCACCCCACAGACGCCGAAGATCACCGGTGCGCCGCCACCATCGTCGCCCGACGCGCTCGCCGTCGACCACCACAGCGGTGAGCTCTCTCTCCTTCCTCGTCCGTTCGATCTAGATTATACGGCCTAGATTAGATCCACGAATAGATGGGTTTTATTTTGGTTTAGGTCGGTTTTAGTTTTCCATTTTAGTTCGGTTTAGATCGAACCGGTTCGTCAGTTTTCTATTTTTAAACGCGCATGCACGTTTCTGTTAAGTCTCGGCCTAGCGTAGTATAACTACAGATCGCCCATCGCTTAGCCCAGTAGCAATAGGCCACGTTGCCTTTTATTTTTTCGTTTCTGTTTTTTTTACAGAAAAGTTTCAATCTTAGATATTCTATATCTTTTATTTTATAGATCCAAATTGAGTGATTCCTTTTGCATTACGTCACAAATTTGTTGAAGTTTCTGTTTGTGTACTTAGTTTTCAAATTTGAGTAGATTAAATTTGACTTTGATGAAAATGGTTCAAATCACTATTTTGGTCATATTTTGAGTTTTAAAAAGTATTTTTGATTGATTCTTTTTGCTACAGTTTTGTTATTGTTTTGTCTATCCAGAGTCATATAGTGATTTATTTTTGGTTTATTTTAAATTAAGTTTTTAGCAAAACAGTATTGTTTTAGTTATAGTTTTGTTTTAGTCTTTTCTTTATTGTTTTTATTAGTTTTAAAATTGTTTCTTTTTGTCACTTTCGACAAATTTAGTTTTGTTTCTGTTAGTCAACAAAAGAAAATTTTGTTTTTATTTTAAAAATTTATTTTACTTAGTTTTGTATGAAAACTTGTTTAGGTCATAGTTAGTGTTTAATAAAATCTTTTTATTTGTTTCCTTATGGAAATAAAATTTTATGAAAAATTCTTTCTGTTAACTTACTTGTTTTTACTTTTTATTTTCTGTTAATTTATTAGTTTAGTGTTTCAATTATTGTTAAGTTTTTACTTAGGGAAAGACTATAGTAGATGTTTGTAGCAAAGTCATAGATCTTCGTTAGTAGGTTTTCTTTCTAGTTTTATTTGAAGTTTCCTTGGAATTCGTTTGAGTTTTGTTATTGAATTTTTCTTTGTTGTTATTTTGAGTGCTAGAAGTTGTTTGCTAGAATGAGTGCTTATATGATTGCTATGTCTGACTTGTATAGATTTTCTTCGGAGAGTGACGAATAGTTATATCAAGTTATAGTCGTAGAGCGTTGTTATCTTCATCAAGTAATACCAGGCAATTTCACTTTGACCATGCTTTCATACCTATGTTTTTATTGCATTTAGTGGCATTTTTGCAACAACCCTCCAGTAGTGATATTGAATTCTTGTAGTTGAGTAGTATGCATGAGGTAGGAACCCATCACCCTGTTACCAAGCCCGGGACGTTATTTAGTTTAATGCTACGCTATAGTAGACGGGGTTTGGTATGAGTGCACGAGAGTGGTGTGAAGAAGGAGGACTCTACGTCAATGACGACAACTCCATGATGGCATCTGCAAGGACTGCATCTTTAAGGCCTCAAGACTTCAAGACTCGAGACAAGAATTCAATACACACTACTGGGTGAAGGACGGTTGACGGGCACCCTGGAGAAACCAGTGGATGGCCGGGATGCATGGAGAAGCGCCATGACATCTTGCGGAAAGCTTCACCCAGACTCAAAGAGACGGAAGAATACTTCATGCCCGGAAGCTTACCTGTGCAACCACAAGTCATTATGGGCTCTGGCTTGGTTGACCTTAGTGGTGACTCTGGCTGGGACGGTGCTAGCAGATGTACAACTACGATAGGATTGGATGAGCACCGGACAGTGGTCAGGGGAACTCTTCGGAAGACCATGTTTCGGTCATCTTGTTCTCAGACACCCTGAAGTGCGAGGACATAAAGAGAGGGATCGAATCTTGCGGGTAAAGTGTACAAACCTCTGCAGAGGGTTAAAACCTAATCGATTAGCCGTGTCCCCGGTTACGGACAATTTGAGCCTCTGGACTTGGATCTATCTTGGAACTCTCATTACCGGATTGATAACTTAATTGTGGGCAACTTATGATGATTTTGGGCTATGAGACCTCGGTTGGCGAAACCATGTCATGATAGAAAACTCCATAGTACAGACTTCATTTATTCCTTTGATGTAGGGAAAATAAAAACAGCTTTTACACAAACAAAACTCAGACCCAGAGCCACAAAGCCATATTGCATATAGTATAGTTTTATCATCTGTTTTCTCATGTTGTGATCTTGCCGGTACATTCAATGTACTGACCTACACGGCTGCAACGTATCATGTTGCAGATATTTTTCTTCCGACTAGTAAGAGTACGGTACAGGGTTACGGTCTACACTCAACCTGCCGATGGCGTTGATGGGACTCCACACCCGATTACTTGTTTTCGTTGAGACTTACAAGGTATATATCAGTTTTACGTTATTTATACATGTGATTGCACTTTGATATATACATTGATGTATTGTGTGTGCCAGCATACTGATCCAGGGATGGCACGGATACACAGAGGCTTGACCGTCTGAGGTTGGGTCACTACAGCGTGATAATTTTGCTCTATGTGCTTCACTTAGATCTTTTAGAGCATGGTGGTGGATTTGTTTTAAAGAAACTATTGATCTCTCATGCTTCACTTAGATCATTTTGAGAGTCTTAATAGCATGGTAAATTGCTTAATAATAATATGCTTGGTATTCAAGATTTGTAAAACTTTCTTTTGAGTGCGTTGAATACTAAGTAAAGATTGAAGCATGATAATTGTTTTGAGATATGGAGATGATAATATTAGAGTCATGCTAGTTGAGTAGTTGTGAATTTAAAGAATACTTGCGTTGAGGTTTGTGATTCCCGTGGCATGCACGTATGGTGAACCGTTATGTAACAAAGTCGGAGCATGAGGTGTTTATTGATTGTCTTCCTTATGAGTGGCGGTCGGGGACGAGCGATGGTCTTTTCCTACCAATCTATCCCCCTAGGAGCATGCGTGTAATACTTTTCTTTGATAACTTCTAGATTTTTGCAATAAGTATATGAGTTCTTTATGACTAATGTTGAGTGCATGGATTATACGCACTTTTTCCCATCCTTCCACCATTGCTAGCCTCTCTAATACCGCGCACCTTTCGCCGTATCATACACCCACCATATATCTTCCTCAAAACAGACACCATACCTACCTATCATGGCATTTCCATAGCCATTCCGAGATATATTGCCATGCAACTTTCCACCGTTCCGTTTATTATGACACGCTCCATCATTGTCATATTGCTAGCATGATCATGTAGTTGACATCGTATTTGTGGCAAAGCCACCATTCATAATTCTTTTATACATGTCATTCTTGATTCATTGCATATCCCGGTACACCGCTGGAGGCATTCATATAGAGTCATATCTTGTTCTAAGTATCGAGTTGTAATTGTTGAGTTGTAAGAAAAATAAAAGTGTGATTATCATCATTTTTAGAGCATTGTCCCAAGTGAGGAAAGAATGATGGAGACTATGATTCCCCCACAAGTCGGGATGAGACTTCGGACGAAAAATAAAAAAATAAAAAATGAGAGAAAAAGAGAGAAGGGACAATGTTACTATCCTTTTACCACACTTGTGCTTCAAAGTAGCACCAAGATCTTCATGATAGAGAGTCTCTCATTTTGTCACTTTCATATACTAGTGGGAATTTTTCATTATAGAACTTGGCTTGTATATTCCAATGATGGGCTTTCTCAAAATGCCCTAGGTCTTCGTGAGCAAGCAAGTTGGATGCACACCCACTTAGTTTCTTTTGTTGAGCTTTCATATACTTATAGCTCTAGTGCATCCGTTGCATGGCAATCCCTACTCACTCACATTGATATATATTAATGGGCATCTCCATAGCCCGTTGATACGCCTAGTTGATGTGAGACTATCTTCCCCTCTTTTTGTCTTCTCCACAACCACCATTCTATTCCACATATCGTGCTATATCCATGGCTCACGCTCATGTATTGCATGAAGATCGAAAAAGTTTTGAAAATGTTAAAGTATGAAACAATTGCTTGGCTTGTCATCGGGGTTGTGCATGATTTATATACTTTGTGTGGTGAAGATGGAGCATAGCCAGACTATATGATTTTGTAGGGATAACTTTCTTTGGCCATGTTATTTTGAGAAGAAATAATTGCTTTATTAGTATGCTTGAAGTATTATTATTTTTATGTCAATATGAACTTTTGTCTTGAATCTTTCGAATCTGAATATTCATATCACAATTAAGAAGATTTGCATTGAAATTATGCCAAGTAGCACTCCGCATCAAAAAATCTCTTTTTATCATTTACCTACTCAAGGACGAGCAGGAATTAAGCTTGGGGATGCCTTATACGTCTCCAACGTATCTATAATTTTTGATTGCTCCATGCTATATTATCTACTGTTTTGGACTATATTGGGCCTTATTTTCCACTTTTATATTTTTGGGGACTAACCTATTAACCGGAGGCCCAACCCAGAATTGCTCTTTTTTGCCTATTTTAGTGTTTCGAAGAAACAAAATATCAAACGGAGTCCAAACGGAATAAAATCTTCGGGAACGTGATTTTCTCACCGAACAAGATCTAGGGGACTTGGAACCTATGCCAAGGCATCAGAGAGGCGGTCACGAGGGTGGGGGCACCCCCCCTAGGGCGCGCCCCCTGCCTCGTGGGCCCCTCGAAGCTCCACCGATGCACTCCTTCCTCCTGCGTCGGTGGAGCCATCATCACGGAGGGCTTCTACATCATCCTAGCCCCTCCGATGAAGTGTGAGTAGTTTACCTCACACCTTCGGGTCCATAGTTAGTAGCTAGATGGCTTCTTCTCTCTTTTTGGATATCAATACAATGTTCTCCCCCTCTCTCGTGGAGATCTATTCGATGTAATCTTCCTTTTGCGGTGTGTTTGTTGAGACTGATGAATTGTGGGTTTATGATCAAGTCTATCTATGAATAATATTTGAATCTTCTCTGAATTCTTTTATGTATGATTGGTTATCTTTGCAAGTCTCTTCGAATTATCAGTTTGGTTTGGCCTACTAGATTGGTTTTTCTTGCCATGGGAGAAGTGCTTAGCTTTGGGTTCGATCTTGCGATGTCCTTTCCCAGTGACAGAAGGGGCAGCAAGGCACGTATTGCATCGTT
This sequence comes from Aegilops umbellulata, assembly GCA_032464435.1. Lineage (NCBI taxonomy): Eukaryota > Viridiplantae > Streptophyta > Magnoliopsida > Poales > Poaceae > Aegilops > Aegilops umbellulata. Next base: position 160,557,827 of record CP136059.1, on the reverse strand, counting down.
GCCATCGAGGATAACAAGATGGGGTTTATTTCATATTGCATGAATTTATCTCTCTACATCATGTCATCTTGCTTAAAGCGTTACTCTATTTTTAACTTAATACTCTAGATGCATGCTGGATAGCGGTCGATGAGTGGAGTAATAGTAGTAGATGCAGGCAGGAGTCGGTCTACTTGTCTCGGATGTGATGCCTATATACATGATCATACCTAGATATTCTCATAATTATGCTCAATTCTGTCAATTGCTCAATAGTAATTTGTTCACCCACCATAGAATACTTATGCTCTTGAGAGAAGCCACTAGTGAAACCTATGGCCCCCGGGTCTATTCTCATCATATCAATCTCCATCACTTTAATCTTGCTTTGCTTTTTACTTTTCCTTTTACTTTTCACTTTGCATCTCTATATCAAAAATACCAAAAACATTATCTATCAGTTCTCACTCTCGTAAGTGAACGTGAAGGGATTGACAACCCCTAATCGCGTTGGTTGTGAGTAGCTATCGTTTTGTGCAGGTACGAGGGACTTGAGCGTGGCCTCCTACTGGATTGATACCTTGGTTCTCAAAAACTGAGGGAAATACTTACGCTACTCTACTGCATCATCCTCTCCTCTTCGGGGAAAATCAAAGCAAGCTCAAGAGGTAGCACCCGCCGCGCTCCTGCTCGGGCCGCGGAGCCCTTCCATGCCGCAAGACGTCCGTCGGCCACTTCCAACCAGTCGGCGGTCCGACTGGGGTGCGTGGGGCTTGCCTGTCTGGCCAGAGGGCGGAGATTGCCTGAGCCCCAACACGCTGCAGCCGGCGGAGCATCCGCCGGCTGGAGACGAGCTTGAGTACTAAGGAGCTGCTCGCCAAGGGTCCGAGGGGCGTCAGCAGCAATCTTCGCGCCTTCCGCCCTTTGCTCCTCGCGGCGAGCCTCAATGGCCTGGTTGGCAGCGACGGAATGGCCGGGGAAGAAGTCTGCACCAGCAAAACAATAAGTCAAGAATTAGAAGCTAGAAGCCTGCTCACTCGACAGCCAGCAGTTGAGAGAAGAGAAGAAAGCTCACCATCAACTATATCTTCGATCTTGCCATAACCAGCAGTCAGCGTCGCCTCCGTCTTAGCCCAACCAGAGCGCTCGGTCTCAAACTCGGCCAGGAGCCTGGCTTCGTTGCCCTCCGCCTGCTTCAGGGCCGCCTAGTGAAGCTCCGCCTGGTCCTTCAGTTCTTTGACCAGGTGGTCGCGCTCCTGGGCCACCATGTTGCACTCGTCCTCCTTGGCGCGCGGCGCGGTGTTGGCTTCACCCAGTTGCTGCTGCAAGCGGCGTTGGTTTCTGCAAGAACAAGAAATAAAAGATATCAACAATCAAGAAGGAAGAGAAGTAATTGTCGGGAGATCCGTCCCGACTGCTCAGCAGTTTGCCCGCATCTCGGGGACTACAGCCCACGGGTGCGCTGACGCGCCCCCGTAGAGAGAAGATGGAGTGATTACTCCGGCTTTCCGTCAAGTCGCCAGTCTGTCGGTCCAGCTCCCGGACATGGGCGTTGAAGGTGGCCGCGCGAACGTTGTGGTAGTCCTGCAACAAAGCAACAGAAAGGGAAGTAAGTCAGAAGCTCAGGACCCACTATGAAGTTCCAGGCCGCCTACTCAGCAGTCGGCCCAGAACTCGGGGACTACACCTAGTGGGTGCGCTGGCGTGCCCCCACCAAAGATTACAAGAATCAAAAGCAAGGAGCAAGTTACGTACCCGGACGGTGGCTCGTGTCTTCACAAACGCCTTCATGCATTGCGCGAGGGCGGCGGCTTTGGCCTTGAAATCGGCCTGGACGTCCTGCGCTGCCTTGATCAAGGTACTCGTCCCGCCCCCGTGTACCCACTCCGTCGGTGCAGCACTGGTGGCTTCGGCATGGAACTCCTGACCTCCACCGGCCTTGGCGCCGATGCCGCTTTTTCCACACGACGGCGCACTAGAGTGCGGCCCGTGGGAACCGAGCCCACCACCAGCTCGCCTCCGGATGGCGGTACCAATGGGGTAGCCAGCTGGCTACCCTGCGCATCTGCGGTCGGCGGTTGCAGTGGCGCCACCATCTCCGGCAAGATGGCATCGCCGCCTTCCCTCTCCGTGATCGGCTGCTCATCGCCGGCTCCTCCAGCTGGCGCCGGGATCTCTGGTGCTGGCGGCGCAGAGCGCAAGGGGGTGATGACCTGCGGGATCTGGTGACGTGCGACATCCTCTACCCGCTTCTTCGCCGCGGCGTCTGCGTCCGCTTGCACCGCCTTGTCTGCAGCCGCCTTGTCGGCCTCCTCCTTCTTGGCGGTGGCTTCTTTCTCCTCCCACACCTCCCGTGCGTTCCTCTCCTGTGCCTCCCGGATATCAGCGGCCGGGTCTATACGGTGGGTATTGGTGGAGCCCTCCGCTGCCCTGATGATGGAGGCTGAGGTCTACCGCTTAAGAGAAAGCGAGGCCCTTCTCAAAACAAAAGATAAAAAGGAGACTCAGAAGGAGTCGACAAGAAAAAAGAATAAAAGAAGAAGCAAGAAAAGTTGAGAACATACGCCGACACCATCGGAGGCTGCTTGGGGGCCTTCTGGAACTTGGCCGCCTTCACGGCGGCCTCGCGTCGCTTGGTCGCGGCGGCCATATTCTTGGCCGTTGCGGCCGAGTGCTTGGGCTTCTTGTGATGGCTGCCAAATAGTAGCGTGCCTTGGCGCTTCTACCCACCGCCTGCTGCGGTCGGTGCAGCTGAGGAGCTCGGACCCACCCTGTCGGAAGGCGGCGAACGGTGCGGCACCTCCTCCTCCTCATCATCATCATCATCATCATCCGACCAGTCCTCTACACTGCCTCCTCCAATGGAGCCGCCTGCCCTACCATCACCGCCTGTGGCGTCGTCCTCCAGGGCGGCCGCCCCCAAGTTGGGATCCGCCATGTCGCTCACATCCCGGTCCGGCAGGTAGTCGACGTTGGCTTCTGGCTGGAAGGGGAGGATCTACATCATGGCTGAACTGGTCAGTCGACAAGATAGAGCCTGGCAAGACAAAGCCCGGCAAGAGGGATAGAAAAGAATCAAGAGCTTACCACAGGCGGCGGATCTGCGCGGGAGTACAGCCGCTTGCCAAACTGCCATTCCTCCTCCTTGAGCTTCTAGTACGCAATCTCGTTCACCAGGAGGGCCACCTCTGCAGTCGGCGTCTCCTTGGTGCACATCCGGCATGGGTCGCGATGCCCACTCATCTGGCTTATCATGTGAGGCCGGCCTTGAAGCGGGAGGACTCGGCGCACCACGAAGGCGACTAGCAAGTCGGACGCCTTGAGGCCCTCCGACTCCGTCATCACCTTGAGTCGGGCGATGGAGGCGTCGGCTGACAGCGGCTTCGGCTTGAAGCCCCAATTGGTGCGGGGCTCGGCAGGCGGACTAGCCACATAAGGCAGTAGAATGACGAAGTCGATCGCCGGGTTGATGCTCTTCACGTAGAAGTACGCCTTCTGCCACAGCTTGACCGACTGTATCAGCTTGATGGCTGGAAAGGCGTTTCCAACACCTGGATGCCGCACCGCAACGAAGGCTCCACACTAGGCCACCTCGTCCTTGATGGCGGTGCCAAGCTTGGTGTAGAAAAAGGCCCCCATAGCTTGATGGTGGGGAGGATGCCAAGATAACCCTCGCAATGGGTGACAAAGGCCAACAGCAGCACCACCGTGTTTGGCGTGAGGTGGTGCGGCTGGAGTCGATAGAAGGTCAAGAAAGAGCGGAGCAAGCCGCTCGCCGGCAGGCCGAAGCCACGGAGGAAGTGTGAGCGGAAGATGACGCGCTCTCCTTCCTCCGGCGCCGGCGAGATCTCCATGGAGGGCGGCACGCGCACCTTGATGTAGCCGCCGCGTGTCGCGGAGGAACGTGAGGTGGTCTTCATGGACGTTGGAGCCGTCCCAGTCGCCGGAGCGCTCCATGATAGCTCGAGCTCGACGAAGGCGAGGGGCGGTGACGAGCGCGCGAGCCAGCGGCGGAGCAGAGATAGGGCTCAGAAAGGAGAAGGTCAACGATGACGGTGAGCCGCGGTAGCACTTAGGCGGATCGCAGAGTGCGGCGGCAGCGAAGAAGAGGAAAAGGGAAGAAGTGGCGAGGGAGAGGGGGCGCACGTGCCTCTGCCGTTCCCCTCCTCCCCCCTACTTATAGCCCCTGGCTGCGAAGCCGAGGGAGCGGGGCGTGGGATCATGGGATTAACTGTGCCCATGACCCCACAACCCCGCACTTACCGCGCAGTAATGGCGCGTGGTAAAAGCGCACGGGATCCCAACCGCCCGCCTCGGCCGTAGCGGATCTGCGCGCGTGCCGCGGCCCGGTAGTGGCTGGCAGGACGGCCCGGATAGCTGATGCCGTGTGGCGCGTGTGCGGTGGGTGGCAAACCAAGATGCCTAGCCAGCATGCCACCTGGCTCCCGCCGCGACGGTTCAAAATTCACCAGGCGGCCATCCGCCGCATCCGACTCCTGGCAGTCGGCGTTCCAGAAGACGGACAAGACAGACAACCAGGGCCACACGGAGTAGGAAGCTGCTGGGGCACCCCGCCTTGTCAGCCGCGGCGACCCACCAGCTTCAGGGACTACTGTCAGAGTTAATGGCCATGGGTAGCCTTATCTGCCCCCATGGCATTTCAAGACATCGGGGCCGACTGCACCCCTCGAGCATCGAAGATTGATCGCCGCCTTCTTATGGCCGGCTGATCCAAGCGGCCGGCTGCCAGAAGGCGGCGACCCTAGAAGACGGCCACGAATTGGGCCGTCTCCTAGCAGGCGACCTCCAGAGAGGCCGACTCCTAGCAAGCGGCCTCAAGCGCCCTTAAAGTCTAAGCCTCCATAAAAATGATGTGACGGGGCGTGGCTACAGAGAAGCCTGCCACCCTCGAATCCAGGACGGGTCGTGGCCACAGTACACCGTGCCAGCCGGAGATCTCCCGCACGGCGTGGCACTGTTGCCGTTATGCGCGTGACATCACACAAGTCAGAAGGGACATGCTTCCACGATGGGTTGTCGGTACGGCCCGTAGGCGATGGGCCCTACCTGCCTGTGAGAGGTCAGAAGGCAGCCAGCCCGGCCAGTCAGCTTAGGGAGGAGGTCGGCTTCCAGCAGGCGGCCCTCCCCCTTCATAGGAGTTTGTGCGCCATTAACCAGAAGAGATGGGGAATGGCTACAATGAACGCCCGCCAGGCGGCGGAACTGTAGCCATGCCTTCCCCGACAAAGCAAGCGTCATTAGGAGCACGACTACAGTATTGAGCAGCCGGCTAGACCCACAAGTGGCGGGCACGGCATGTCGGCCAAGTACAAGACAGCCGGCAGGACCCACCAGTCGGCAGGCCCTAGCAGCCAGCGGAGAAGCCGGCAAACATAGACACTGACGGCCTGGGCCCACACCCAGCCAGTTTACCATTGTACCCCTGGGGGTAGGCCTATATAAACCCCCCAGGGCACCCATGCAATGGGTTCAGATCTTTAGCCAAAACACACACACACACACACACACACATAGAGAGAGAGAGAGAGAGAGAGGAGAGATACCCTTGCCTTTCTTCATCTGGCAAACAGCTCAAGGAGCAACTTGTAGCTACCTGTCGAGATAGTGATCATGCGGAGACCCCGCAGAGCAGGACTCGGTGTGTTATCTCCTAGGAGAGCCCCGAACCAAGGTAAAGTTCGCCGGCGTACATGTCTACGCCTTATCCCACTTCCTGGCACCGACGACATCTTACTATCCCCCACCATGATAAGCCAATCATTGGCATATGTCGCACCAAAACCCCGACATTTGGCGCCCACCGTGGGGCCTGGTGCACCGTCGTCCAGAGATCTATTCTGGATGGGAACCCTCTTCCTTCCTGGCGAGTGCAGCCAGCCTGGCACGCCAGACGACGTTTGGGCCGACGCGCTGCATGGTGTGGAGGTCGCCTGCGCGGCAAGCTGCCTCGCCGACCTTGTTGGCGAGATCCACATCTCCGACGAGCCTGCATCTGCGCAGTCGGGTGAGTACTACTAGTAGTAGTACTACAATGATGTGTCACGTCAACTCGCAGAAATATGCAACACTTCCTCGACAAACAAGCATATAAGCTGCTTATACTTCTTACCGAAAGGATCTTTATATCCAACAGACACAAAATATCTGTTCGGCTGTTGGAAACTACTTTAACTGTTGATCTGATGTTGAAGTAATTGTTGCAGCTCCACCAAAACCCACCATCTCTTAATCTAAAGTAGACCGAGCTAACCCCTATATTAGCATATTACTAAGATAAACAGAAGGCACTGATAATCATTTAGGAGGTGAACTTGTCAATCTGAATGTGGAGGGACACCATCCTCGACAACCCAGCCTCGGCCAGTAGCTTGGGCGGAACTGTGAAGAAGGTCAGCTCCTGCACGGCAACGTCGTCGGGATCCTTGCTGCTTGTCACCTCAATTTCCACCTTGACGGCGTCGGTCCTGCCTTTGGGCTCCCCCGGCGGGCCGTTCGCCCATATCTTGGCCGTGTAGTGCGGCGGTAGGGATGCCCCCGCTCTGATGCAGATGACCAACCCTGCGTTAGGCACACCGCCGACCAAGAAAAATGCGCGGCTGTCCTCCTCCGCGAACAGCAAGAGCCGCAGCTGCGACACTGGCACTTGCAGTTGGAGCACCTTGCCGTACTGGATCCTGTGCACAGGCATGGGATGCACAGTGCTGATGTGATGGGGGAGCGCTGGCGATGAGCCTTCGTAGCCGCAGAAGGGCACGGGGCATTTGCAGGGTGCGAGCGGCCACATGCTCTAGTGATCGGCGAGCTTGTGGTAAGTGATGTAGAGCCCATAGCCTTTGTGCGGGCACTGCACCCTCACCGAGGAGAGGATGGCATCCATCGCCGTGTTCGTGGGCGCTTGCCGCGGTAGTCCGCGCGGGCCAAGTGACCTCCCTTGCACTGCACAAATCAATCGAACATCACATCAATCAAGAAACATGCACCTTGCTTGATCAGCCGAACGGACGAGGTGTATTCGAACCTCATACACTGGAGGCTTCAAGTGGTGGAGGCACAAGGGGCAGTGGAGCAAGGTGAGATCCATAGAGACCATAGAGATCTCCATCATCGGATCCTGTTCCGTCGGCATGAGCTCGTCCTCCTCGTGCACAACCATCTCTCGCTTTAGTGTCGGGGCATTAGAAAGTTTTACCATCACATATTCATACTACTTCAAGGTGCATTAAATCAACACATGCAAGTATCAAAAGGAAAGTCATGGCATGCATCATGCGTTGTAATCAATGCATCGGTAAACGCAAATTATTGAAATATATCGAGTGCACTACTTTATGTGTCGCTTCAACTCATACAACAAGGAGAAGTTTGATTACAATGCCCTCTCCCTCGCCCATGAGCGTGGTGGCTCACGGGACTAGGAGAAGCTTTCGCTACACGCTCTCCCTCCTGCACGCGGTGGACATGCATTAGTTCATTCGGTGTCAGATGGCTAGAAGAATACTAGTAGCAATCCACTGTAGTAGTACCATCATTGTTCGACTTCCCGAAGAGGCGAAGAGCCAAGCGCAACCCAAATGCTCGTGTGGTAGTTTCATGTGTAGGGGAGGTAGTATAGTGACATAGTCTAGGATAGCGTGTACCGTGCCTCTAAGCTTAAAATCGTTGGAGTCGGCTCCATGCTATGAGGCCGTTTCAAAGAATTTTTTGATTAAAATAATCTTCTGGCCCCATCTGTCATCCTGGTGATTGTAGTTTGCATGCTGATCTGGTTAAGACAGGAATAGATATTTTAATTTGTGGTGGGGTAAATGTTAGAGGTTGCAGCAAATATATTGTACACTGCGGGTCTTTCAGCCAAGTTTAAAGGCAAGCATGTGGGGCCAGTGCTATGATGTGTCGTGTCAACTCGTACAACGAGGAGAAGCTTGATTTCACTACTAGTACGCCCTCTCCCTCGCCCATGCACGCGGTGGCTCGCAGATGAGGACAAGCTTTTGCTTACTACAATAAGCTATCCCTCCTGCACATGGCGGATGGACATGCTGCAGTTGATTTGATAATGTAGAAGTAGTAACATCATTGTTCGTCTTTTCGAAGAGGCAAAGAGCCAAGTGCAACCCGAATGTGGCAGTTGCGAACGCTCGCGTGGCAGTCTTTGTGAAGGGGGGCATGGTGCGGCAGTTTTGTGGCAATTCTTTTCTACTGCTGTTTGCATCCAATAGGTGCCATCGTCAGATGCATATATTAAGGTTATTGTGGCAATTGCTAGTATTGCCATATCATTTATAGCCAACACGTATACAACAAGCTTAGCCTCTCATCTTCTCTCTATCTCTTTCCTCACATTTATTACATCTTCCTTGGAGCATGCATATAGCCAGGCTCTTGCATGAGATTAGACCAACCACAATGGAGAGTAACATACACTGGTAACATAGACATATCCCTAGACTATGTTACTATCTTCATAGTGGGTAGTAAAGTAAGTGTGGTGTCATGCAAAGCTTCATTTATTAGGTTATAGACTCATATTACATTGGGACATGTGATGTTACAGTAAGTAGCTAAGTTACTCAAACTACATCTCTCCTCATTAACTCATTGCCACATAAGCAAATTTGCTGAGTTGAACTCAATGTTACTGCTGAAGTTACTCCCACTGTGGCTAGTCTTGCTTTTTTTATGTCTCTCTCCTCCACATAGACAAAATTGCCATGTAAGCAGGCTATAAGCCCACTATTGTACTTGCTCTTGATAGTATAGCCCTGTAAACCGGAAAGGAGGGACTACTCCATCCGTTCCTAAATATTTGTCTTTATAGAGATTTCAACAAGTGACTACAGCATAAATGAGTACATATGGAGCAAAATGAGTGAATCTACACCATAAATAAATACGTAGTTCTCTCGTTTTCCTCTCTGCCTTGGTACCTGTGCACAATATTGAGTATACTACTAGTGACTAGTCCCTTTTTGACATGCATTTACGTTGACACGGCTTGAATGCCAACGAGACAAAGGGTAGCGGTTCCCAAAATGTTGAATGGTCAATGATGCCTCTGCATTCAATTAGCATGCAGAGGTAAGTAATTGGTGTCGGAGTTAATGGCCATGGGTAGCCTTATCTGCCCCCCATGGCATTTCAAGACATCAGGGCCGACTGCGCCCCTCGAGCATCGAAGATTGATCGCCGCCTTCTTGTGGTCGGCTGGTCCAAGCGGCCGGTTGCCAGAAGGCGGCGGACCCCAGAAGACAGCCACGAATTGGGCTGTCTCCTAGCAGGAGGCCTCCAGAGAGGCCGGCTCCTAGCAAGCGGCCCCAAGCGCCCTCAAAGTCTGAGCCTCCATAAAAACGATGAGAAGGGCCATGGCTACAGAGAAGCCTGCCACCCTCGAATCCAGGACGGGTCGTGGCCACAGTACACCATGCTAGCCGGAGATCTCCCGCACGGCGCGGCGTTGTTGCCCTTCCGCCCGTGACATCACCCAAGTCAGAAGGGACCATGCTCCCACGACGGGTTGTCGGTACGACTCGCATGCGTCGGGCCCTACCTTTCCGTGAGAGGTCAGGAGGCGGCCAGCCCGGCCAGTTGGCTTAGGGAGGAGGTTGGCTTCCAGCATGTGGCCCTGCCCCTTCCTAGGAGTTTGTGCGCCATTAACTAGAAGAGATGGGGAATGGCTACAGTGAACGCCCGCCAGGCGGCGGAACTGTAGCCACGCCTTCCCCGACAAAGCAAGCATCATTAAGAGCATGGCTACAGTGCTGAGAAGTCGACAAGACCTGTAAGCGGCGGGCATGGCCTATCAGCCAAGTACGACAGCCGGCGGGACCCACCAGTCGACGGGCCCCAGCAGCCAGCGGAGGAGCCAGCAACCAGAGACACTGACGGCCTGGGCCCACACCCGTCCAGTTTACCATTGTACCCCTGGGGGGTAGGCCTATATAAACCCCCCAGGGAACCCATGCAAAGGGTTCAGATCTTTAGCCAAAACACACACACACACATAGAGAGAGGAGAGAGCTAGCCATGCCTTTCTTCCTCCTCTAGCAAACAACTCAAGGTGCAACTTGTAGCTACCTGTCGAGCTAGTGATCATGCGTAGACCCCGCAGAGCAGGACTAGGGGTGTTATCTCCTAGGAGAGCCCCGAACCTGGGTAAAGTTTGCCGACGTATGTGTCTACGCCTTATCCCGCTTCCTGGCACCTACGACGTCTTACTATCCCCCACCATGATAAGACATCCGTTGGCATATGTCGCACCAAAACCCCGACAATTGGAGAAGCAGAAAAGAGCCAACATGATATGAATGCAACGCAGTTTGGACTCTCATATAAAGGCGCCCCACCACTCCAATCCATCTACTCCTAGTCTCTGCGCAACACTGCCCACTCCAACCCAAGACCAAGACCGAGTGACCAGAAGCCACAAGCACCCATGGCATCGACGGACGCAAGTGGTAGTCAGCTATGTCGGATCCTCCAAGACGCCTGCCTACCGCCCCGCACCGCACAGTGTTTCCACACGGTGCTGGCAACCGCCAGCGTCATAGTCCTCGTCGACGCCGACTTCGCCTCGCATGTGCTAGATGATGGTCGACTCCATCCGCAAGTTCACCGCCGTCAATAAGCGCGCAAACGATCTTGCCGTACTGCTCCAGCCCGCGCGCCCAGGCTCCTCGTTGCCTGCCACCCTCATCAGCCTCCAAGGTGACGAACTCTTTGAAGCATTGGTGGTCCTATAGCTGCTAGAGGTCGTGACAAAGAATGTGCACCTCGAGGCCGCGCTCGCTGCGCAGCGCCTCGCCATGCAAAAAGCCATCGACCTGCACATCCATGTCTACGAGGAAATCGTCTACATAGGCCACTACAAGGCCAGCGAGGACAAAAAGATATTGGCCTTCTTCCAGCAGCTGGAATCTTTGGACGTCATTGTTCAGAAGCACGTCGACCTGGCACGTCGACCTTAGCCGCCATTCGGTGGGCTGGCGCCCTTAGTCGAGGAGATGGACGTCGTTGATGGATGCATCTTTCTTCGTGCCTCCTGTAACCAGCACTGTATTGCCTTGTGGCCTTAATGTTTTATTAGTGTATGACATTTTTATTCCAGTCATAAATGACATGTGTGATCCCTTGCTCTTATTTTGTGTTAATTATATGTAGTGAAAGTGCTAGCTATCGACTAGAGGGGGGGTGAATAGGCGATTTTTATGAAAGTCTTCACAACACGAGGGCTTTGAAGACAAATAGTAGAAATGAACCTATTGATATGCAGCAGAAGGTAGACTACACTAGAAAAGCCATAGTCAATTAAGCAATGAAGTGAGAGCACGAAGACTATCAGTAGCTAGGTAGTATGGATCATGATGGAAGATAGTATGAAGCCAAACAACAAACAGTCATCACACAGTGAAGACAATCAGATCATGCAAGCAGGCAAAGACTTCACGAAGACAAACTGTAAGTAAAGAGAAGGGAAGGATAGAACCAGTTGCTTGGTGAGGACAAGGATTTGGTAGGCCAGTTCCAGTTGCTGTGACAACTGTACGTATGGTTAGGGAGGCTGAGATACTTAGAAGACCGCGTCTTCACCTTATTCCCCTTGAGAAGAACACTTAGTCCTCACCCAATCACTCTGGTAAGTCTTCAAGGTAGACTTCCAAACCTTCACAGACTTTGTTAACTGGCAATCCACAATGGCTCTTGGATGCTCAGAACGCGACGCCTAACCAGCTGGAGGATTCACAATCCTCAAGTGTAACAAGTCTTCATATCACGCGGACAGAAAGACTACAGTGATGCCTAACACTCTTTGGCTCTGGATGTTTTGGGCTTTGTCCTCACAAGGATCTCTCTCTCTCTCAAATGCTTCGGATGTGGCTTGCTCTCAAACAACAAAAGCAGCCACCAATTTATGGTGTAGGGGGTGGGCTATTTATAGCCAGGAGGCAACCCGACCTGATTTGTCCGAAATGACCCTGGGTCACTAAGGAACTGACACGTGTTCAACGGTAAGATTTCAAACACATGCGGTAGCTTGACTTGGGCTACAAGTAAAGCTGATTCATCCAGCTCTGGATAAGATTTGCTCTCATTGTCTTCACTCGAAGACATAGGATATGGTTGAGCATCACATCAGTCACTCTGACTTTGTTCACTTGGACCCCACTTAACAGTACGGTGGTTCCTACGACTCAACAAAGAAGAAAAGGAAACTATGAAACAACTATGTCTTCGCACTCCATAGTCTTCATGTGAATGTCTTCTCATGTCATAATCTTCACTGGTAATATATTCACAGACCACCATTGTCTTCAATGTCTTCACACAATTTTAGGGGTCATCTCTGATAGGTAAACCGAATCAATACGGGACTACTACCTTTGTTATCCTGCAATTCTCACAAACACATTAGTCCCTCAACCAAGTTTGTCATCAATACTCCAAAACCAACTAGGGGTGGCACTAGATGCACTTACAATCTCCCCCTTTTTGGTTATTGATGACAAACTGGTTGAAGTTTTCAATGGGGATAAAAGTTTGTGAAAGTTTAAGCATTAAGGCATTATCTTTATAAGTAGCAAAAGCCTCCCCCTGAAGATGTGCATATAAGTAGTTCGCTTTTGAATGCAAATGCACATGGCAGGTTTTACTTTGTGGAGATTCTCTTCAACTTATGAAGACAATTCATCATGCATATAAAGAGATAACAAAGATAATGACATGCATAATGAAAAATGGACGTCTGAGGAATGGCTTCATGCGGAATTTATCATCGCATCACAAGGTAGCAAAAAAACTAGCAGGCGACCATTGAGTTTAAGTGTTACAACTCAAAGAACCAAATTGTTTCAAAAGACGAGAGTTGTAAAGACTTAGCAAAAAGAATTGCAACCACCCATAAGGACTCGCTTGAAGACTATCAACTCATATGCTTCTCCCCCTTTTGTCAGTAATGACGAAAAAGGTTTGAAGACATAGAGTATCTACTCGTTCCCAGTTGGAGTAGATGATGGAGCAGGGTCGACGTTGGAGTCTCGTGGTGCAAACGGTCCTGAAGCAGTGTCGAGATCCAGTGCAACCATGGTCGGTGAAGTGGTGTCGTCTTCTTCATCGACGACTCTGGCAACAACTGTTGCAGCCGAAGACGAATGTTTAGCATCTTCAATAGACGACGTGCGATGCCAGCTTGCATTTGGTGGAGGCCTGGAATAACACTTGAAACTCTCTGTGAAGCCATATTCACGAAGATCGTCTTCAGGACAGAGCATTGTGAGGCTCTTCCAGGACCGCCTACAGGCTTCATGTGCAACAAGCGAGTTCTTGGTGGCCAAGTTGCGAATGCGATTGACATCCACCAAGATACTCTGCATCTGACGCTTTAGCCAGTCATGATGCTTATCCTACTTCTGATGCAACGCCACAAGAAGCTCTCGGTCATTGAGTACACGAGATCGCTTCTGAGGCCTTTGGGCAATCGTACTTGCAGTGGCTTTAGTGTTAGCACGACGTGGCACTCTCATGTTTCCAGCCAGAGGATAAGCAGGGGTTGCAGCATTGGGGACAAGAATTCCTTCAATTGGTTGCAAGAAACTTTGATGCTCAGCATTCTGAAGATGTAGGGGCTTCTTGGCAGGCTCGGGGTAGATGGATTCAATAGACAAATCAACCTCAGGCAGAAAAACAATGTGGTTGCACGCTGAGGGCTGATAGTCAATTGTGGAATGAAGCTTGATCAGGTGCATCAGCCATGGAGCATAGAACTTCAGGCCAAACAGATCAATCCCAGAAGCAGCTAGTTGTCTGATGAAAAAATCCTGGGTGTTGAATCTGATGCCATTGATGATATAGAATACCTCATGGCTCCTTCAAGTTTAGCTTCAAAAGAATGTCCCTTGATTGGCCATAGAGTATGCCTCAGAATGTGGTATACTGTGCATGGCAAGTACTCGAGGTCCTTCACAAAGAACTCATTTGGGTATTCAGCATCTTGAGGCAATGGCTTCATCATACTGAGCATCTAACTCATATTTGGTTCGGGCCTCTGAAAGATACTCTGCAGTTCATCTCTATGACGCTGACAACCAGGTTCATATAACTCACTTGGAGTGGGCAGGGAAGTAAGCTCGATAATGTCTTGAGCTTTGGCTTCGTGATGTACATCACCTGACATCCACTCAAGGATCCATGTCTTCGGATCCCTGTTGTAGCCGCGAATATGAAGTGTGGCATAGAACTGCAGCAAAAGCTCTTCATTCTAGTGTTCTTTGCCAGTCACAAATGGCAGAAGACCAACATCCCTAAAGCAGTCAAGAGCTTCTTCAAGACAGGGTAGCCCGACTATAGCTTTACAATCCAGACGCATGTGTGGAAAGATTCGCTCTTGATTGTACAAAATGCAGGAGTAGTAGCTTCGCTGCTGATGGCTCCAAAATCTATCTGATGAGATCTTAGGCTTCGTGTAAGGATTCTTGGCACTATCAAAGAAAGTGTTGTGCGCTCTTAAGTTGTGCACGCTGAAAGAACTTGGTGTAGTTACAGCACCTGGAAGCCTTGGCTTGGGCTTCTGAAGTTGAGGCCTCTGCTCCACATGATAGTCATACTGTGGTCCGGGAGCAGTGGGAGCGACCATAATAGGCCATTTGACTGTGACAAGCTGACCACGATCGAAGGCATGTTCCATGGTGTGAGGCCGTGGAGGTGGAATGGTGCCATCCGAGATGATAGGCGTCACGGTGGCTTCAGTATCCACATTAGCTTCAGGCTCCACATTGTCTTCAGCCATGACTGTGTCATTGGCTTCAGTGGCATTGTTGGTGGCAGCCTTAGTGTTTTCAACCTCCATCTGTTCAAGAACTGGAGGGTCGGGCACAATCACATTCTCCTCGAGAATGACTAGATCAGTAGCTAGGGGTGTGGCAACTCTTTCTTCCTCTCTCTCTTCTTTATCTTCATTGGCTGTTGCAGCCGGAATGTCTTCAGCCACTTTGGCTTCAGACTCAGAGGCATTCACAGTAGGGGTGGCTTTAGAAAACACTTGACGTGCGACTGAGCTTTGGTGCACTTCCCCTTCTAGAATGCTCGACATGGCGACATGAGGCCTGGGGCCTTTGCAAAGCCTGCGAAATGCGGGCGACGCCCTCGGTGAGGAAGTGGTTTGTACCATATAGTTGTCATCATCAAGCACCGGAGTGGTGAATTGAGGTGGTGGTGTTCTTGGTGTCTCATCATGAACTGGGGTGTCTAGCCGTTGGCGCTCGGCCCATGAGTCATCCTGATCAATTGGCGTCAATGGACAACCAATGCTGATAAATTCACTGCTTGTTGGAGCAGGCGATGATACTGTTTGGGGCTCGAGCTGAGGAAGGACTACGTCATCATCAACATTGTCTTCATGACCAATGTCTTCAGCTGTGATGGGATCAGCAGTTGGAACTTCTTCATTTTCTGGAGCCTCTGTGGAAGCAGGCTCATGGATCACCAGACGACGCTCTTGGTTGGTTGAGGTAGGAAGAGCAACAGAGATGGGTTCAACATTTAGGGGTTCTGAGGGTTCAGCACGCCCTTTCCTTGAAGACTTGGTCTTCAACTTCTTCTTTGATGGAGCACCATCTGAAGTATCTTTGTGCTTGCATTTCCTGGCTTCGGCTTCAGCTGCCCTTGTTTTCTTCAACTCTAAAGCTGCTGAGGTGACCTTAGGCTTCGAGCCAGTCATACTGGCAGGGAAGACAATGTGAGGTTCTTCCTGCCTTGGTGCTTCAGATTGGGCCGCAGCAGACTTCTTCTTTTGCTTGGCAGCCATCCTGAGGTTGATGTCAGGACGCCCAAGAGCCTTTCGCTTCTCAGCTTCATTATGTGCTTGAACACATTTCTGCGCAAAGTACTTCATGCGCTCCCGTGAGCCTTTTGCTTCTTCATGCTTCTAGTGGAATTGTTCCTTAAGATCATGCAGCATCTTCTTGAAGATCTACACATCAGCCACACTGAGCTTGGCCAAATTCTTCTTGAAATGAGCCTTCTCATAGTCAATCTTGTCATTGAGCTCGGCGATTTTTTGAGCCAAGGCCAACTCATTAGCAATGGCTCCGTGAAACGTGACGCTTATGTCCACATGCAGCTGAAGATCATCAATGTTGATGTTCTGGCCATCAAACCACTCATCGATGCAGTTGTTCAAAATATCAACATCAAAGAGGGGCGGATCGCTGAAGATCTCCACCTCTTGCTTGCTCTTGATCAGCATCTCAAGTGCTTCATCACCAAGATCTTCATCACTAGACAGATCAATGGTGTATTCCTCATTGTGCAGAATGGCAGTAGGAGTCAGTTCATGCCCAGAAATCTTCTTGGCCTTCTTGGTCTTCTTGGTCCTCTCGTTCTTCTTGGAGACACAAGACAAATCTTCAGACTGCACACTGGGTTCACGAGGTGCAGTCTTCAATGGCTTCATAGTTGAAGCTTTTGGTGTGGCATATGGCTTCGAAGCTTTTGATTTCTTTTTTTCTGCTTCGGTGAAGCTGGCACATCTACCGAGTCTGCGTCATCAGCTGATTGCTCCACTATGGCCCTCTGAGCTGCAATGTGGGAGAGGAGCCCGTCGAAGCTAGTGAAGGGGCCGATGACATTCGGATTGGCATCACGATTGCCATCCTGTCTTGGAGCAGATGGACCAGGGTTGAAGTTGAGTCCAAGATCTTTCTTGTTCTTCACAGTTGACTCCTTTGCAAACTAGTGTTGTGTTTGAACATATTGTCGTCACGACACCATAATAAGGATGATGGGTCGGCATTCTCAGGCTTTGGTACAGGGACCATGCACGGATAGAAACCTTGAGCAATAGATTCAGGCTTCGACTTTGGCTGCATATTCCTGTACAGAATATCTCCCCATGGGCGCTTGATTGCGTTCTTCTCAGCATACTCGGCAGCGACAAAGTTGTTCTTGAACCACTGTTCTACCCAATATCTTCGAATCCATTGGATTCGGGTCTTGCGCTGATTGTAGTTTTCCTTTGGATCAGCTTTGTACATCTCATACAGATCCGGAGGCAGATTGAGAGCAGCATTGCCTCGGTGCTGCCTGCCACCTTTCTGAGCAGACTTATCAGTGGCCATGATATTCAGACGGATTGGCTTCAGAACAGTGAAAGGCTTCCGTCTACTGGTCAGACAAGAACTGCCTTTAGGGGAGTGAATATGATGTTGTAAGGACTCTGCCAATGAATGCAGACTATGAGAACCAAGGGATTCTCCCACGGACATGTACCTGTGACAGCATTAGAGGTGCGAGGGAAGGGGAAGAGGTCATATGCATTCTCAGAAGATTTTGAAGATAAATTAGTTTGAAGACATTGAACTCATAGAGCGAAGACATTCACTTATTTGGAGAAAGTTGGTTCCAGATTTGTACGAATCCATGAATAAGTACAAGTGAGGAATCTAACTAGGTATGAAGCATAAGTGAATATTCTTAGCATGATATGAGATGCAGATAAAGACAGGTCCAGAATTGGAAGTCTAGAAACCACTTTTGGTTCAAGTGGATGGATTTGACAGATCAAAAAGATAGTAAAAAGTGAGATTTAATTACCGCTGACGAACTGCTAGACGAGACAGAGTTAGAAGCCGACCAGTTCAATCTCCCGCGCCCTAACTTGGCGGCGGAAGACACCTACGGCGGCGGCGGAGAGGACGAGGTCCGCGGCCGGCGTGAGGACAGCGTTAAAGAAGTCGCGGCAACTAAGTGTTTCGTCTATAGCGTCGACGCAAGCTAGTGGAGGCGCTAGGGTTTGAGGAGGTGGCGAGGTGGAAGAAGAGATAATGACCGCTCAGTGTGTGTATTTATAAGGAAGGGGACTGCACAACGTAATGACGCAGGTGCCCCTAGCGGTTCACATCTGAAGGACACGTGGCCTGCATGCAACTTATTGGAAGTTGTTCCATGTTCCCACACACGCCTGGATTGTCGGGTGGTCGTTCCGGCTTCTCCCGTATTCAAGCAAAAAGGATATGGCAATAAGAACAGATTAAAGGTTTGTCTCTGTGTCTTCTGCTGACAAGGACTCAGTGAAGACATTTGACAGGTTTCAATAGAATGCATATATATCAACCTAAGACCAACTCAACATTGCAAAGATAAACCATGAGGTCAAATCAATGTTGAAGACAAACCAAATGCAAAGACTATGCAATCATGACGCCAAATGAAACACTTCAAGAAGATTTTGGTGGTGGTGTTACCCACCGTATAGGAAGTATTAGACCCAGACACGGCGCACAATTATCATGGCGCTCCGAAGTCAAATTCCACGTTAATGTATTCACACTTAGAGTGTATGTCTTCATTGATTGAAGATATACGCTACTTCGTGTGTTGCACATCTAAGTCATCAACATGCATAAGCGCTAGGATGTGTGTCCAATTATAGGACATTTGAGGATTTTAAGATATTTAGCTCACACCGCAACTTGCAAAACCTTTTCTCATCCAAGGGCTTTGTGAAGATACCTGCCAGTTGCTCTTCAGTGTTAACGTGAATGATATCAATATCTTCCTTCATGACATGATCTCTGAGAAAGTGATGACGGATCTGAATGAGCTTTGTCTTCGAGTGCTGAACTAGGTTGTTGGCAATCTTGATGGCGCTTTCATTATCGCAGTAGAGTGGCACTTGCTTCAAGTGGATGCCATAGTCCTTGAGAGTTTGCTTCATCCACAGAAGCTGGGCGCAGCAATGTATTCAGAGAGGGATACACAGTTCTGCTTCTTTGAAGACCAATAGACAAGATATCATCCAAGAAAGTGACATGTGCTTGATGTGGACTTGCGATCAACCTTGTCACCAGCATAATCAGCATCTGAAAATCCAACTAGATCAATATCTGCACCCTTTGGATACCATAATCCTAGAGTTGGGGTGTAAGCCAAATATCGAAGAATTCGCTTCACAGCTAAGTGATGCGATTCCTTTGGTGCCGCTTGGAATCGGGCACACATGCAAACGCTAAGCATTATATCTGGCCTAGATGCACATAAATAGAGAAAAGAACCAATCATGGAGCGTTATACCTTTTGATGAACTCTTTACCATTGTCGTCGGGGCCCGGATGACTTTTGTTGGCATTGGCGTCGTGTACCCTTTGCAGTCTTGCTTTCCAAACTTCTTCAGGCAATCTTTGATGTATTTCTCTTGTGATATGAAGATGGTGTTGCTCTGCTTATGGATTTGAAGATCGAGGAAGAATTTCAGCTCACCCATCATAGACATCAGATATTGCTCTTGCATCATATGTCCAAACTCATCACTGTATCTCTTGTCAATGCAGCCGAAGATTATGTCATCCACATAGATTTGGCACACAAACAGTTCACCATCGTATGTCTTCGTGAAGAGCGTGGGATCCAGGGAACAAGGTTTGAAGCCTTTGCTCTTCAGGAAGTCTTTGAGTGTGTCATACCAAGCGCGAGGAGCTTGTTTGAGGCCATACAGTGCCTTGTTGAGCTTGTGTACCATGTCAGGATGCGTTGGGTCTTCAAAACCAGGTGGTTGTGCAACATACACTTCTTCTTCAATTTTTCCATTGAGAAAGACACTCTTTACATCCATTTTATACAGGAGATGTTGTGATGGTTGGCATAGGCTAGCAGTACGTGAATGGCTTCAAGCCTAGCCACCGGAGAAAATGTTTCACCAAAGTCAATCCCTTCTACTTGAGTGTAACCTTGAGCAACGAGACGAGCCTTGTTTCTGACGACTTGACTATGCTCATCTTGTTTGTTGCGATAGATCCATTTGGTGCCTATGATATTGTGCTTGCAAGGATGAGGATGCTTAACTAGTTCCCAAACATTGTTCAGCTCGAACTATTGAAGCTCTTCTGCATAGCTTGAATCCATTCAGGTTCCATGAAGGCTTCAGCAACTTTCTTGGGTTCAGATATAGGGACAAATGCAAAGTGCCCATAGAAATTTGCTAGCTATGTTGCTCTTGACCGAGTGAGTGGACCAGGTGCATTGATGCTATTGATTATCTTCTCAATCTGTACTTCATTCGCAACATGAGGATGAACTGGACAAAGATTTTGCTCTTGCTGATCATTGTCTTCATCTTCAACATTGACTTCAGGCTGAGCAGAGTCTTCAGGTTGATTAGGTGCAGAAATGATGATTTCTTCTTCAGCATGTGCCTCTGAAGGTATGCTTCTCCAATACCCATAAGCTTGATAGATTCAGTTGGTGAGGCTTCATCTAGCACATTTGGCAGGTGCTCTCTTTGCGAGCCGTTAGTCTCATCGAACCGCACATCCACAGTTTCAACCACTTTATAGTGAAAGAGGTTGAAGACTCTGTAGGAGTGTGGATCCTTTCCGTAGCCAAGCATAAAACATTCATGTGCTTTCGGTGCAAATTTTGAAGTGTGATGTGGATCCTTGATCCAACACCTAGCACCAAATACTCCAAAGTAGCTGACATTTGGCTTCTTACCAGTTAGGAGCTCATAGGATGTCTTCTATAGAAGCTTGTGAAGATAAACACGGTTGATGACGTGGCACGCAGTATCAATGGCTTCAGGCCAGAATTTTCTTGGTGTCTTGTACTCATCAAGCATCATCCGTGCCATCTCAATGAGGGTTCTGTTCTTGCGCTCCATGATGCCATTCTGCCGAGGTGTGTATGGAGCTGAGAACTCATGTGTGATGCCCAATGTATCAAGATAAGTGTCGAGGCCGGTGTTCTTGAATTTTGTGCCGTTGTCACTTCTGATGTGCTTGATCTTGATGCCATAGTTCATCATGGCATGATTGGCGAATCGTCTGAAGACATCCTGCACTTCATTCTTATAGAGGATTATGTGCACCCATGTATATCTTGAGTAATCATCAACAATGACGAAGCCATAGAGGCAAGTAGTGGTAGTAAGTGTAGAGTAGTGAGCAGGGCCAAAGAAGTCCATGTGAAGCAGCTCAAAGGGACGAGACGTCGTCATGATTGTCTTTGAGGGATGCTTGGCCCTAGTCATCTTTCCAGCTTCGCAGGTACCACATAGATGATCCTTCTTGAACTTGGCACCCTCGATGCCTACAACATGCTTTTTCTTCGCGAGAGTGTACAAGTTCCTCAAGCCAACATGCACTAGCCTCTGATGCCAGAGCCAGCACTCTGAAGCTTTTGCTAGAAGACATACGGCCAACTGTGGTCCTGCTAAGAAATCTACCATATACAGATCATCCTTTCGATACCCTTCAAATACTAGAGATTTGTCAGATTCCATACGCACAAGGCAACGATATTTTCCAAATATCACAATCATGTTCAGATCACAAAGCATTGAGACAGACATTAAGTTGAAACCAAGGGATTCAACAAGCATCACTTTATCCATGTGCTGATCCTTTGAGATTGCAACTCTACCTAGACCCAACACCTTGCTTTTACCAGTGTCAGCAAATGTGATGTGACTCTTGTCAGATGGATGTAGGGTTGAATCCATGAGAATACTTCGATCACTAGTCGTGTGGTTAGTGCATCCACTGTCCATAATCCATTCTGAAGCCTATGGTGTCATACCCTAGAGTGCAGTTTGGGGGATAGGCTTCACCAAGGGTATTGTGAAGCATAAACATTTGACGAACAAGCGGATTATGAAAGTTCAGATCTTGGTTAGGATAAATAGGATGTTTGTCAAGGAATTCTGGGACGAAATACATAGTAAGACCATTTTGGCATTTTATCTTGCGTCCCACAAGATGTTTTAGGTCCCCAGCATAAGCATCAGAAGCCTTTGATTTCCGGCTGGAGACCTTTCCCTACAAAAGAGAGTTAATTTTTCTTAACCACCCACATCTTCAGGGGTGGCTTAGAAGCAATGAGTCTAAGTGCAGCATCTGAGAACTTTGACTTTGGAGCCCTAGCAAATAGCCTTGCAGGAGGTGAATAATACTCATAAGAATAAGCAGAAAAGTTCTTGGTCTTATGAACATAGCGGTTTGATGAAATACGCTCATATTCATAAGCCTGGGTATGGTTTCCCTGCAAAACATTGGCGTTAGGGTGACTCTGGTGAGTCCTCTGTCTGTATGAAGCCATTGTTGTTTGAAGACTCTGGTGGACATCACATAGTGCCTGATGCCTTTTGAGACTTTTGTAAATTCCTATTTCAAGCAATGTCTTCAATCTAAACCCACCTACTGCAGTTTGTTGTTCAGTTGCAATTTTAGCAAGTGTTTTGTAGCTAGGTTTAGATTCACATACAGATTCATCTTCAGTTGATGTTTGAAAGTAATCATCGTGTGAGTTTACCTTGGCACCTCGTGCCATGAAGCAGTAGGTGGGAGCAGAGTCATCCTCATCATTAGCATCAGCGTTGGTGACGAGGCCATTGTCTTCAGTGTTCAAGATGGACTTGGCGACATAGGCTGAAGCTAGAGCCAGGGTTGCCACGCCTGAATCGGACTCCTCTTCAAACTCCACCTCCGCCTCCTTAGAAGCAGACCCCTCCTCTGAGTCCATCTCCTTGCCAACAAATGCACGAGCCTTTCTTGATGAGCTCTTCTTGTGTGATGAAGACTTTGACAAAGACTTTCAAGACGACTTTGAGGATTTCTTCTTCTTCTTGTCATCAAAATCATATTCCTTGATCTTCTTCTTCTTGGTCTCATTGTCCCACTGTGGACACTCAGAGATGTAGTGACCAGGTTTCTTGCATTTGTGGCATGTTCTCTTCTTGTGGTCACGAGTGGAAGCTTCATCATTTCTTGAGCTGGATCTTGAGGATTTTCTAAAGCCTTTCTTCTTGGTGAATTTATGGAACTTCTTCAGGAGCATAACAAGCTCCTTTCCAATGTCTTCAGGATCCCCGGAACTGCAGTCAGATTCTTCTCAGATGAGGACACAACCTTTGCCTTCAAAGCGCGAGTTCAGCCATAGTTGGGACCATAGATATCTCTCTTCGCAAATAACTGGAACTCATGTGTGTTGAGCCTCTCAAGTATGTCATATGGATAGAGAGTCTTGAAGTCAGGACGTTCTTGAATCATCAGGGCCAGGGTGTCGAATGAGCCGTCAAGTGATCTCAGGAGCTTCTTGATGATTTTGTGCTTGGTGATCTCAGTGGCGCCAAGTGCACGAAGCTCATTTGTGATATCAGTGAGGCGATCAAACGTGAGCTGGACATTCTCATTGCCGTTTCTCTTGAAGTGGTTGAAGAGGTTGCGAAGAACATCAATCCTTGATTCTCTCTCGGTTGAGACGCCTTTGTTGACCTTGGAGAGCCAGTCCCAAACTAGCTTCACAGTTTCCAAAGCACTCACACGACCATATTGTCCTTTGGTCAGATGACCACAGATGATGTTCTTGGCGGTCGAGTCCAGTTGAATGAACCTCTTGACATCAGCAGTGGTGACACCTTCACCGACCTTGGGAACGCCGTTCTAGACGACATACCAGAGGTCGATGATGACCCACAAGTATAAGGGATCTATCTTAGTCCTTTCGATAAGTAAGAGTGTCGGGGCGGACTGGCGTCCCCCCGCGAGCACCTATGGGGCCGGAGCCCCTTTCGTTGTCCGGTGAGGGGGGCGGAGGGAGCACGGAGAGCAGATCGAGGCGAGCACACGGGCGGTTTACCCAGGTTCGGGCCGCGATGGACGCGTAAAACCCTACTCCTGCTTGGTTGTATTGAACTGGGGAGCTCGGGAGCTTGGAGAGCTAGCTGCACCGAGCGTATGGCTGTCTGGATTCCCAATCTCCGAACCCCCGGAACCAAACCGAACCCCCCTCTCCGTTGCACACGGGCCTCCTTTTATAGCGCAAAGGGGTCACCGACAGGTGTCAACGTAAGAGAAAGGGGTAAAAGTGTAAAAGGGGTGGAAGTTGTGGCAGTGCGGGAACAGTGGCGCTACAGTGCGGCACAGTGTTATCATACCTACTTCTGACGGTAGGGGACAAGGGCATTAAATGCCCGTCACGGTCGCCTGGACAGCACCGAGGCGGACCGTTAGGTGCGCCACCGCTCGCCACGATGGTGGCTGCATGCCACCGCATACCCCAGGCTGCGCGGTGCCCCGCCACGTGCCCTTGGGGGAAACCCCGGAGCGACGCGTGGGCGGGTGAGCTGGAGCGCAGTCCTGAGGTGGCGATTTGCCGCGGCAAGTGGCTTGCCGCGGGGGTCGTCTTCCTGTGCCCGATAGCTTGCCGGCTATCAGGCCTTGCCGGGGCGCATGGCGCGCCGTGGCGGGCTTCTCTTGTGGAGCCTGGGTTCGGCCTTCCCGGCAAGCTCCTCTTGCCGGGGTCTCGATCTTCTGTCTCGTATACTTTGTTCTTGGATGGTATTACATGGGCTTAGTCGTCCCGGCAAGCTCCTCTTGCCGGGGTCTTGTCTCCTTGGCCCGGCAAGCTCCTCTTGCCGGGGGCCTTGTCTTCTTGGCCCGGCAAGCTCCTCTCGCCGGGGGCCTTGTCTTGAATGCTTGGTCTTCTCTTGGCGCTTCCTGGGCGGGCCTCGCCGCAGGGTGCTACAACTGCCCGTGCACAAGTCTGGGGTACTAATGTACCCCTACTTTAGTACACCGACAGGAGCCCCCGGGCCTGGGCCACACACGGTGCCGAGCGTCGTTGGGCCAGGCCCTAACAGTGCACGGGCACGCGTGGCCTTGGTCGCGCTGCTCCTTAATTCCGCATCCGTCGCACCTTCCCCAGGCGGCGCGCGCTGATCGCGGCGTCGCGGGGGCGGGGCGTGCGGGGTGAGCGTGACGTGGGTGGCGTGCGCGGGACTGAACCGCGCAGGCGCGCGTCGCGTCGCGCACGATCTCTCTTTTTTTTCGGAGAGGCGAAGATGGCGACCGCGTGAACTAGGCCGCCCGCCCCTTTCTTTTATCTCCTTTCCCTGTCGCTGTTAAATATGCCATGGAAACGGCTGGTCAGAGCAGCAGTAAGGCACTTTGTAATACAACTTTTTATCTTAGGCAATGCATCGCATTGTTATCTCCTCTACTTGACCGGCGCCTTGTTTGTTTCCGCCCTACGTTTTCGGGGACTTGCCGGCGTAGGCCTCCGCCTTGCCACGGGCGCCGAGTGCGGGACGTCAGCGACCCGCTGGCGGGGCTACCACCGGCAAGAAACCTCGCCGCGGCTGGTTGCCGCTCACTCAGGTTGTTGAGCAGGCTCAAGGCAAAGTAAACGGTGCGACTGCGGTCGCAGCACGCTTAGGGTGTCGGGCGAGCTCGAAACAAAGTGAGGACGCTACTCGGGGTGTAGCACACTCAAGTCGTTGAGCGGACTCGAAACGAAATGAGGGCGCAACCAGCCTCGTGCCGGTCCTTCCGCGCTCAGGCCTCTCAACCAAGGCTCGGTCGTTCGAGGGAGATAACTCTTAAAAATTCATAGGGCAATTGCTCGAGCTCCGGCAACTTATCTTTTCTTATCGCTTGCCGCCCGGTAGGGTAAAACCTCCTTGGGCGGCATCCAGCCTATCCTGGGGGTAGGCAAAGGCGCGGGGCCTTACGACCCTCCGGGGCTAGGCGTAGCTATGCTTGGGGATCCGCGCCCCTCTCTGCGCCAAGGATCACATGCAACTGTGGCAAGACTTGGGCAGAGAGGATGGTTGGCGGAAACGGGTTCCGGCAACCGCGCTGGCGAGATTCCTCCCACGGTCGGCGTCAACTCGTTCGGCACCCCGGCGGACGAGGCGCGCCGGGGAACGAGGTCGCCTTTCTCGTGACTTCTGGCGCTAACTTCTGCGGCTACGGGAGCTGCGCAGAGTTCGCTGGAGGCGAATCGTTCGCCCAGCGGCCAGAAGGCGGCCCTCCTCAAGGAGCAGCTGCTTCTTGCCCAGTCTCTGCGCGAGTGGATACTCGAGGAGGGCCGCACACGAGCCCGTGGGAAAGAATGCCAAAGCTTGTCGGGAACTTCCGCTTCAACTGGACAGATCCTCGGATCCGCAGGAGCGGACTGTTCCTCAGCAGTCTGCTTGTCGGGAACCCCCGCTTCAACTGGACAGATCCTCGGATCCGCAGGAGCGGACTGTTCCTCAGCAGTCTGCTTGTCGGGAACCCCCGCTTCAACTGGATAGATCCTCGGATCCGCAGGAGCGGACTGTTCCTCCGGCGCAACGCCGGATCTGATCCGCACAACCTCGACGCGCCCCTACCTGGCGCGCCAAAGATGTCGGGGCGGACTGGCGTCCCCCGCGAGCACCTATGGGGCCGGAGCCCCTTTCGTTGTCCGGTGAGGGGGCGGAGGGAGCACGGAGAGCAGATCAAGGCGAGCACACGGGCGGTTTACCCAGGTTCGGGCCGCGATGGACGCGTAAAACCCTACTCCTGCTTGGTTGTATTGAACTGGGGAGCTCGGGAGCTTGGAGAGCTAGCTGCACCGAGCGTATGGCTGTCTGGATTCCCAATCTCCGAACCCCCGGAACCGAACCGAACCCCCCTCTCCGTTGCACACGGGCCTCCTTTTATAGCGCAAAGGGGTCACCGACAGGTGTCAACGTAAGAGAAAGGGGTAAAAGTGTAAAAGGGGTGGAAGTTGTGGCAGTGCGGGAACAGTGGCGCTACAGTGCGGCACAGTGTTATCATACCTACTTCTGACGGTAGGGGACAAGGGCATTAAATGCCCGTCACGGTCGCCTGGACAGCACCGAGGCGGACCGTTAGGTGCGCCACCGCTCGCCACGATGGTGGCTGCATGCCACCGCATACCCCAGGCTGCGCGGTGCCCCGCCACGTGCCCTTAGGGGAAACCCCGGAGCGACGCGTGGGCGGGTGAGCTGGAGCGCAGTCCTGAGGTGGCGATTTGCCGCGGCAAGTGGCTTGCCGCGGGGGTCGTCTTCCTGTGCCCGATAGCTTGCCGGCTATTAGGCCTTGCCGGGGCGCATGGCGCGCCGTGGCGGGCTTCTCTTGTGGAGCCTGGGTTCGGCCTTCCCGGCAAGCTCCTCTTGCCGGGGTCTCGATCTTCTGTCTCGTATACTTTGTTCTTGGATGGTATTACATGGGCTCAGTCGTCCCGGCAAGCTCCTCTTGCCGGGGTCTTGTCTCCTTGGCCCGGCAAGCTCCTCTTGCCGGGGGCCTTGTCTTCTTGGCCCGGCAAGCTCCTCTCGCCGGGGACCTTGTCTTGAATGCTTGGTCTTCTCTTGGCGCTTCCTGGGCGGGCCTCGCCGCAGGGTGCTACAACTGCCCGTGCACAAGTCTGGGGTACTAAGGTACCCCTACTTTAGTACACCGACAAAGAGTGTTGAACCCAACGAGGAGCAGAAGGAAATGATAAGCGGTTTTCAGCAAGGTATTCTCTGCAAGTACTGAAATAAGTGGTAACAGATAGTTTTGTGACAAGATAAATTGTAACGAGCAACAAGTAACAAAAGTAAATAAAGTGCAGCAAGGTGGCCCAATCCTTTTTGTAGCAAAGGACAAGCCGGAACAAACTCTTATATAAGGAAAAACGCTCCCGAGGACAAACGGGAATATCGTCAAGCTAGTTTTCATCACGTTCATATGATTCGCGTTCGGTACTTTGATAATTTGATATGTGGGTGGACCGGTGCTTGGGTGTTGTTCTTACTTGAACAAGAATCCCACTTATGGTTAACCTCTATTGCAAGCATCTGCAACTACAACAAAAGTATTAAGGTAAACCTAACCATAGCATGAAACATGTGGGTCCAAATCAGCCCCTTACGAAGCAACGCATAAACTAGGGTTTAAGCTTCTGTCACTCTAGCAACCCATCATCTACTTATTACTTCCCAATGCCTTCCTCTAGGCCCAAACAATGGTGAAGTGTTATGTAGCCGACGTTCACATAACACCACTAGAGGCTAGACAACATACATCTCATCAAAATATCGAACGAATACCAAATTCACATGACTGCTAATAGCAAGACTTCTCCCTTGTCCTCAGGAACAAACGTAACTACTCACAAAGCATATTCATGTTCATAATCAGAGGGGTAATAATATGCATAAAGGATCTGAACATATGATCTTCCACCAAATAAACCAACTAGCATCAACTACAAGGAGTAATCAACACTACTAGCAACCTACTAGCACCAATCCCGGACTTGGGGACAAGAATTGGATACAAGAGATGAACTAGGGTTTGGAGATGAGATGGTGCTGGTGAAGACGTTGATGGAGATTGCCCTCTCCCGATGAGAGGAGCATTGGTGATGACGATGGCGATGATTTCCCCCTCCCGGAGGGAAGTATCCCCGGTAGAACAGCTCTGCCGGAGCCCTAGATTGGTTCCGCCAAGGTTCTGCCACGTGGCGGCAGAGTCTCGTCCCGAAAGGTTGCTTCTGGTTTTTTTCTTGACGAAAGACTTCATATAGGAGAAGATGGGCGTCGGAGAGACACTAGCGGGCCCACGAGGTAGGGGGCGCGCCCTAGGAGGGGGGGCGCGCCCCCCACCCTCGTGAGCAGGGTGTGGGCCCCCTGGCCTTCATCTTTGGCGAGGATTTTTCTTTATTTATTTTAAGATATTCCGTGGAGTTTCAGGACTTTTGGAGCTGCGCAAAATAGGTCTCTAATATTTGCTCCTTTTCCAACCCAGAATTCCAGCTGCCGGCATTCTCCCTCTTCATGTAAACCTTGTAAAATAAGAGAGAATAGCCACAAGTATTGTGACATAACGTGAAATAACAACCCATAATGCGATAAATATCGATATGAAAGCATGATGCAAAATGGACGTATCAGTTGACATCAATGGCTTCAAGATGCATACGCATATTATTCTTCCAGTAGGGGTAATCAGTGCCATCAAAGACAGGGCACGCAGCAGAGACCTTGATTATCCCTGCACTCGAGATAGCTAAAACTCAAGGTGGTGAAACCGAATCACACAGAACAAGGGAGCACCTTGCTCTGATACCAATTGAAAGTGCTAGTTATGGACTAGAGGGGGGTGAATAGGTGATTTTTATGGAAGTCTTCGAAACATGAGAGCTTTGAAGACAAACAGTAGAAATGAACCTATTGATATGCAGCGGAAGGTAGACTACACTAGACAAGCCATAGTCAAGTAAGCAATGAAGTGAGAGCATGAAGACTATCAGTAGCTAGGTAGTATGGATCGGGATGGAAGATAGTATGAAGCCAAACAACAAACAGTCATCACACAGTGAAGAGAATTAGATCATGCAAGCAGGCAAAGACTTCACGAAGACAAACCGTAAGTAAAGAGAAGGGAAGGATAGAACCAGTTGCTTGGTGAGGACAAGGATTTGGTAGACCAGTTCTAGTTGCTGTGACAACTGTACGTCTGGTTAGGGAGGCTGAGATTTAACTCAGAAGACCGCGTCTTCACCTTATTCTCCTTGAGCTAAGAACACTTAGTCCTCGCCCAATCTCTCTGGTAAGTCTTCAAGGTAGACTTCCAAACCTTCATAGACTTTGTTCATTGGCAATCCACAATGGCTCTTGGATGCTCAGAACGCGACGTCTAACCGGCTGGAGGATTCATAGTCCTCAAGTGTAACAAGTCTTCAGATCACACGGACAGAAAGACTACAGTGATGCCTAACACTCTTTGGCTCTAGGTGTTTTGGGCTTTGTCCTCGCAAGGATCTCTCTCTCAAATGCTTCGGAAGTGGCTTGCTCTCAAACAACAAAAGTCGTGCATTAACTCTGAGCAGCCACGAATTTATGGTGTAGGGGGTGGGCAATTTATAGCTAGGAGGCAACCCGACCTGATTTGTCCGAAATGACCCTGGGTCACTAAGGAACTGACACGTGTCCAACGGTCGGATTTCAAACACACGCGGCAGCTTGACTGGGGCTACAAGTAAAGCTGACTCATCCAGCTCTAGATAAGATTTGCTCTCATTGTCTTCGCTCGAAGACATAGGATTTGCTTGAGCATCACATCAGTCACTCTGACTTTGTTCACTTGTACCCCACTTAATAGTACGGTGGTTCCTATGACTCAACAAAGAAGAAAAGGAAACTATGAAACAACTATGTCTTCGCACTCCATAGTCCTCATGTGAATGTCTTCTCATGTCATAATCTTCACTATGAATATCTTCACAGACCACCGTTGTCTTCAATGTCTTCACACATTTTTAGGGGTCATCTCTGATAAGTAAACCGAATCAATATGGGACTACTACATGTGTGATCCTGCAATTCTCACAAACACATTAGTCCCTCAACCAAGTTTGTCGTCAAGAATCCAAAACCAACTAGGGGTGGCACTAGAAGCACTTACATGTAGTATCACTATCTTCGTCCTGGTGTACTACCTAGGTCCTGGTTTATTAGTCCCTTTTTGTAATTTGTGCTAAATTTTGACCAAATATTTAACTGACAAATTGTTAGTGCATGTCAAAAAAATTATATCATTTGATTTGTATTTGAACATAGTTTTCAATGATATAATTTTGGTGACATGCATGAACCTTTTGTTAGTCAAAATTTGGCACAGATTACGACGGGGAGTAATAAACCAGGACGGAAGTAGACTGGTCCGTCACCATCGTATTTTGCATCTAATTTTGACTTCAGTGACCCAACCTACATGGAGGGAGTACTGTATATATTGGCATGAAAACCAAACTTATATATTCAAAACTGGGCGTTACTACAAGTCAAGAGTTCAAAACAAGAAAGTGGAACAAGTACAACATGCCTGTGTCGTTCGTGTCGCACCCCCACATGGTCGTGGTGCACAATGTAGTAAATGACTAGTCTCTTCTTGACCCACATTTACATTGATACGGCTTGAATGCCAAGGAGGGAGATGGTAGCAGTTCCTGAGACGTTGGACGGTCAATGATGCATCCTCAATTAGCATGCAGAGGGAATTAATTGGAGAAGCAGAATAGAGCTAGCACGATGTGAATGCAACATAGTTTCGACTCTCATATAAAGGCGCCCCACCACTCCAATCCATCTACTCCTAGTCTCTGCACAACATTGCTCACTCCAATCCAAGACCAAGTAAACAAAAGCCAAAGCACCTATGGAGGCGATGGACGCGAGCAGTAGTCGGCCGTGCCAGATCATCCAAGACGCCGGCATGCGGCCCCGCACAGTGCAGCATTTCCAGACGGTGCTGGCAACTGCTGGCGTCGTAGCCCTCGCCGACGTCGGCTCGGCCTCTCGCATGGACGACATGATGGTCCGCTCCATCCGCAAGCTCACCGCCCTCAAGAAGCGCGCGGACAACCTTGTTGTACTGCTCCAGCTCGCGCGGCCAGGCTCCTCATTGCCTGCCACCCTCATCGGCCTCCATGGTGATGAACTCTTTGAAGCACCGGTAGCCCTGCAGCTGCCAGAGGTCGCGACGAATAATGTGCACCTCGAGGCTGCGCTCACCGCACAGCACCACGCCATGCAAGAAACCATGCACATCCACGTCTACAAGGAAATCGTCTACATAGGCCACTACAAGCTCAGCAAGGACAGAAAGACATTGACCTACTTCCAGCGGCTGGAATCTTTGGATGCCATTGTTCAGAAGCACGTCGACCTGGCCACGACATCCGCTACTACTTAGCCGTCGTTCGGTGGGCCGGTGCCCTGAGTCGAGGAGGTGGACCTCGTCAATGGATGCATCTTTCTTCTTACCTCCTGTAACTAGCACTGCATCGCCTTGTGGCCTTAATGTTTTCTTATTGTATGTCATTTTTATTCCAGTCGTAAATGACATGTGTGATCCCTTGCTCTTATTTGGCGTTAATTATATGTAGTATAGAATGTTGTGTCGTTCGCGTTGCACCCCCACACGGTCTGTCCGGCACACTGCCGAAGCTAGGGAACACTTGTTGTCTTAGCATTTTCACTGTCAGGTGGGGCTGCAGTTGAGCAAACTGACTATCGGCAAATCCCCACCCCGCCCATCGCGCATCAGCTGAGTTAGAATTAGAAGAGAGAAACTCTTATAAAAATAGATTTGGTGATGATGGTGTGCCTACCATCCTGCAATATAGGCCGTCTGATTTATATCTGACGGATAGGAAGGAAACTATGACAATTTTGCAAAAAGAAACCCGCACCCCTCTCCACATTTGCAAATAAGGCCTTCCCTTGTTCTTCCTTTTCTCTCACAAGATAAACTACTCATACAAATGCATCTTCATGTTACATGCAACGCACGGGCATCTTGCTAGTAGAAGAGAGAAACGAAGGAGAAGAGCTAGCTCTAGCACGGACGCTGTTGTCGGATGGGACTCGTGTTTATAGAATAGGAGTACTGAGTACCCGTACCTCTTTTTTTAGGGAAAAAGTAGTCGTACGTCTAGTACCACTAGTTGGGTGCATGTGACCTATACCTCTCATCACTTTAGGTCTCCTTTAAAAACCGCAGCTATGCTTCATATTACATATTTTTGATGCATTTATCCTCATATAGTACTCCTAGGCTATTTCCACGTGCTCCCTTTCACCGACATGTGGGACATAGAGCATCCGGGTCATAGTGCATGCACGAGTCAGAGCATATGCAACCATGCCGGTGTACTTTACATTTCAGACCTCACGAACTACATGCAAACCCCCCGCAGAAGAATAAATGAATGAATTACTACATGCAAACCGGATTATTTTCATAGAAAACGGAGCACGTTCATTAAATTTTGGACATAACACATTTATAAAATACGACTGGACCTAAACTAGTCTAAGGGCCTCTTTGATTCGCAGGATACTGAAAACACAGGAATGGGGAAAGTATGATGGCGATGAACCGAGAGGAGGAGGAAGAGGAGGAGTACTGTACATGCTAGTGACTGGAATGTAGCACATTGTTTTTTTATGGCCATATCACCACATTGTTTTCTATGGCCTATCGCCTGCTGGTTCACTGGGCTGCCGTGGTTCGCACTCATTCAATGTGAGTAGTAGTACTTCGCCGACATGTGGGAGAGCCAGCATCCGGGTCGACGTGTCATGCACCAGATTAGAGTGGGGAACGGAAGGGGGCATCGCCCCGATTGTATCGCCAGTAATTAATGACTATAGTGAGTAGTCATATCACAAGACCTTGTCTTTCCAGCAGTAACGCACCGTCAAATTGCATAGCCCTACCTTTCCAGCAGTAAGTTGAATCCTCTACTCCCAAACCCTCCTCGCCTCTCTATCAAACCGCCTACGCAAAAACTGCCGCGTGTACTGCCCGGGAAAAGCCCGCCCTCAACTTCTAACTACTCATAGTATAATTTTGTATCGATGAATTGCGCCATGGAGCAGAAAACTAGAATAAAATGTGGTACATGTAAACAAATACAGTTCAAGCTCTAGCTAGCGATTCGGAATGTAAACCGTGCATGTGTTTAAACGTATAGGTTACTTCAAAGTACTGAGTCCATTGACACAATGTGGTCAAACTGTACCATCGATATCTCAAAGCCAAAATAGTTTGAGCTTGTTTGTTCTATATAAATATTAGTACTGTATGTTTATTCACCCGTGGGGTAATTCAATGAATGGAGGGTCGGGGAGCACAATTGAAAAGTACTACTACTAGTAAGTAGGAGTCGTACAGTTAGTCACGTTAAATAGAGAGTTTATTTTCTTTAATGCCATATACACAAATTGAAACACATGTTCTGGAGAGAAAAAGATAATCACTCCACTATATATATAGGTAGGTGTCAGTTTCAAAACCGGTGGATCTCGGGTAGGGGGTCCCGAACTGTCCGTCTAGGATCGATGGTAACAATAGATGGGGGACACGATGTTTACCCAGGTTGGGCCCTCTCTATGGAGGTAATACCCTACTTCCTGCTTGATTGATCTTGATGAATATGAGTGTTACAAGAGTTGATCTACCACGAGATCGTAATGGCTAAACCCTAGAAGTCTAGCCTATGAGTATATGGTAATGAATCTCCCCTATCCGGACTATGCTCTCCAGTTTATATAGACACCGGAGAGATCTAGGGTTACATGGAGTCGGTTACATGAGAGGGAATCTTCATAGTTGATCGCCTAGCTTGCCTTCCACGCCAAGTAGAGTCCAATCCGAACACGTGTATAGTCTTTCGTCTTCGTGTCTTCACAGCCCATCAGTCCGGCCCATGGATAACAGGCCGGTCGCCCAAGGACCCCTTAGTCCAGGACTCCCATAGTAGCCCCTGAACCTGGCTTCAATGACGAGGAGTCCGGTGCATAGATTGTCTTCGGCATTGCAAGCCGGGTTCCCCTTTTTCTGAACTCCAAGATGGTCTTCAGATGTAATGATTGTATCCGGACCTGTCACACACCATGCACAATCGCAAAGAGAATATACATATTTTTACACGAGTCTAATCTGCTGACAGCCTTTTGCAACGCAACATTATGTCTGTCCGGTCATAATTTCGAACCATTGTCCCACGTTTCAAGACGCGGTTGCTATTGGCACGTCTTGTCGAAGCAGATATCGTGTCCCCTTATTGCGGGATCCTCATCAAGGCGGGCATGGGTAACCCAATCGTGTCGTTTATACAGCCTTTGGGAATAGGCGAGTTTAAAGCGAGTGGGGAGGCGTTTGACATTCGCGGCCTCTATAAGGGAGTAAGGATCCCCTTCTTTCAACCACGCCCTTTATTTTCCTCAGCCCTTCCGTCCTTGAGCTCCAGCACCCAAGCTCGAGCTTTTCCCTAGTTCAAGAAAGTACTCCAAAAATGTTCGGATCCGGAGCCGGAGGTAAATGGATGGCCTCTTCCGTCAAGAAGAAGGATATCAAGGAGCTCCGGGAGGCCGAATATCTGGACAAAGAGATCACCCATCGACTCCCGGCCAAGGGACAGATCGTCCCCACTCCTGAGCCCCACGAGAGGGTTGTGTTTCTTACACACTTCGTCCGCGGGCTTGGGTTCCCTCTTCACCCATTCGTCCGTGGGTTGATGTTTTACTACGGGCTGGATTTTCACGATCTAGCCCCCAACTTCATCCTCAATATTTTGGCGTTTATCGTTGTTTGTGAGGCTTTTCTCCGCATCCCGCCTCACTTTGGCCTGTGGCTGAAGACCTTCAATGTGAGGCCGAAAGTAGTGCGCAGTCAATAAGCAGAGTGCGGAGGCGCCATGGGAGGCAAGATGCCCAACGTCACCTGGCTCGAAGGCTCGTTTGTGGAGATGGTGAAGGGGTGGCAATCGGGGTGGTTTTATATCACCGAGCCGCGCGACACCAACTGGGTGGCGGCCCCCGAATTCCAATCTGGAGTCCCGATGCGGCTCACTTCTTGGCAAGAGCGGGGCCTAACCTGGGGTCCCATGGCCGAGCTGACAGGGCTCCAAACATGCATCCAGAACATGATAGAGAATAAGATCAAGCTTGTCACCATAGTCCAGGTTATGCTTGTTCGTCGGGTCCTTCCGTGCCAACGCTGAACTTATAGTTTGTGGGAGTTCGAGCCGGCCAAGCACCAGACGCTACTGGAGCTCTTCGGCACAACGCACGAAGAAATCTGGAAGGTGCTCTTCAAGGCCAGCGAGACGCCACGCCCTACGACCAAAGACCATGGGCTTAGCTTAAAGCGTCAGCCCAATCTGTCAGTTTCTTTAATGTTTTCAAGGAGTACCCCCTACTAGCATATTTTGAGGAAAAACTTAAGCTTCCTTCCTCTATGTTCAGGCCTGGATTAAGTTGGCCGAGAAGATTAATTGTCCGTCTCTGCTACCCGAGGACCAGGGGTTTCCATTATTGAAGAAGATGTTGTTCCCGGGCCTTATGAGGTGCTGGAGAAGACGGCTAAGAAAGCGGCCCAAGGGCCCAAGAAAAACCTTCGCCGGAGAAGCACTCCAAACGAGACGTCCGAAAGCGAGACTTCCTCTTCGTCTGCTGACGACAGCGATGAAGAGGAAGAAGAAACCGACTCCCCCCTGAAGCGGGGAGGAGGAAGAGAGCGTCCCCCACGAGCCCGGAGGCGGAAGTGCCTAAGAGGGTTAAATGCTCCCTCGCGGATAACTCCGTGTGGGACGTCGACAGCAGTCCGGAACGACCTCGCCGGACCAAGCCTCAGGCCGCTCCGTAAGTACCAGAATTTGCAAAAGTCTAGCCTTCCTGGTTTGTAATATTGATATATTGTAAACTTTTGTCATTGCAGTCCGGCACGTGACGGCTCTCTGCGATCCTCGATAGAGGATTCGCTGGATACGGAGGAGATGGCTAGCATGTCCCCGCCACCTGCTCATTCCGTCTCACCCAGGGGTGATGACGAGGTGGTGTCCAATAGACCTTCCCAGATCGAGGGGAGGTTCCGGAGATCATCGGGGCGACGCCCCAGGATGACTCCTCGGACGCCGGGCACACGGGGAAAAAAGCCCCAATGGGGACTGGTGACGGGGCCCATTTTCCCTTCGGACCCTAGCCGGATACCTTTTCGGAAATCAACATGGCTCCGGGGTCCGGCGAACGGCATTCTCCACAAGGAGGGAGTGTGCCTGCTCCACCGGTGTCCTCTGTCCAACCAGAGGCACCGGATAATCTGCTGGAGGCGCTACGAGGCGCCTCTATCATGGATGAACATCGTGTCCTTATGGACACGGTAATAGAGAAGGTTCAGTTTGTTAAAAATGGACTGACTGAAGCCTGCACTAACCTTCTAACAAGCGTCGAGGTAAGTCATGTGATTGTAAGAAAAATATCACAGTATAGACAGTAGCCCCTGATTCTCTGTTTGGTGTTCGGGAGGAAAAGCCGAACAAAGGATCAAAAATCGCACGAGTCTAACGTGAGTTGTCTATGTGAATAAGCAGGTATCACTGCAGGCTGCCACTGCTCATGATGCGTAGGTCTCCGGACTAAAGCAGAAATTGGAGCGGGCCGAGGAGGAGCTCGGCCGCGTGAAGAAGCAGTTGGAGGATAGCTAAGGTATGCAGTAACCCATGGGTACATTGCGAAAAAATGAATAGTCCGACCAGACTGAAAGTTTCATAAACTTTATAAAGGGGCCACGACCGAGGTGGCAACCCTTAAGGAGGCGCTAGTCGAGGCCGAGGACAAAGCGGCCAAGGAATGCATGTCGCGTGAGAAGCACGAGGCCCAGGTTGGCGAGGCGCAGCAACAGCTCCAGGGCGCGATAGAGAAGTTTGAGTCCTTGTAGCGCGATTTTAAGGCGCGGGAGTCTGAATTGGCGATGGCTCGCTAGAGCGCGCAGGATGCACGAGCCGAGGCCCAGAGCGCCCTGCAGGAGATTCAAGTGGCCCAGAAAATTGCGGCGGGTGAGTCTTTCACCGTGTCAAGAAAATATGTAGAGAAAACGTCCCTTGTACTTGTCCTGAATTTTGGTTTTCCAGGGGCATTTCTAGGTCTGCCGCACAGTGTGTCGGACGCAGCCGAGCATTATAGAGCCGGAGAAGGGATGTCAACGGAGAAGCTGTTCTGGTCCCAATATCTGGGATCCGAACATCCGGTTACCTTCAGCGACCAGCTAAAGCAGCTGGTCGAACTACACAGGCTAGCCGAACTGGCCATGAAGGACCTGATAGTCCGGCTGTGGCCTGCCGACCGTACACCTGGCAGCTATTTCGGACTTGTGCAGTGGCTTGTGAGTGCCTGTCCGCGGCTCGAAGCCGTGAAGCGGTTGTTCTGCATTGAAGGTGCGCGTATGGCTTTCGCTCGCGTCAAGACGCATTGGGCAAAGCTGGATGCCAAGAAGCTGATGACCGAGGGACCGCCTGAGGGCAAGGAGCATCGTCGACCCCAGCATTATTTTGATGGTGTCCTAGAGGGATCCCACCTTGCGGCGGAGCAATGTTCGAAGGATATTATATTCCCATAAGAACATGTGTATTATCTTGCCCTGTAATATGGAACAAAGATGTTATGTAGTATAATGTTTATGATTTTGAATTTTTACCTCTATGTGGCCGTTTATTAAATCTGAGGGATGACCAGTCGTCGGCTTCTGCCCCCACGTAGATAGTACGGGGGTGTTCGGGATAAATCTAAACACTCTTTACTCCACATTCTGGTCCTTAAAGGAGGTGTTTAGCGCAATGAACAAGGCAATCAGACTACGCGGCCTTTACCGCCCTTACTTAGCCATAGGAGTTTGACAATGAATAAAGTTGGCGAAGCCCCTGGTATTCGGAAGGCTGAATTAGGGGCGTTATACACACCTAATCGGAAGAACCGACTCTTCGCAAGAAGCGGAAAAAATCTCCAACGATTT
Source organism: Aegilops umbellulata (assembly GCA_032464435.1). NCBI lineage: Eukaryota > Viridiplantae > Streptophyta > Magnoliopsida > Poales > Poaceae > Aegilops > Aegilops umbellulata. The sequence continues at coordinate 160,519,731 of CP136059.1, read as the reverse complement.
GGGACCTCACGAACAGCTGACCAGCTCACGCCGCATCATAACAGTCAGTTTTTGGCTTTCTCTACTGAGGTGCTCGTCCGGAATAACCGGGACACAATCACAGTAGTTCTCCCTTTACTACCCTAGCCAATATAGCGGAGCCTAAGGTAGTAAGCACAGGAGCCGGGCAACCCAACTATTGACCAAAGACATGATTCGGAGCCGATGCATATAATGCTATAAGTTCGGGGTGCCGAACTATACTATAAAAGTGTTGGGACTTTTATTGCCGTGATGCAAGGTATAATGAAGCCCCTGGCAAATTAGTACGTACCATGATGTACGCATGCGATGAGTAATAGATACTGAGGTGAAAAACGGAAAAATTAATTAATGAGCTGACGCCAGCATTTATTCACAATTGTGATGTAATCAGTACGTCGAGGTATACTTTGTACAAGTAATGTGATAAGCACGTAAGGCTATTTAACATGCCGTAACCAAGGGCGAGCTGCATGCGGGTATGTAAGACAAGTATGGTAATCATTTATTAGAGACCACCTGGGGGTTCCCTTGTACGCCAAAGCTCCTTGCCTCCTTGGTGTGTTCTACAAACGGGTCGTCCGTATAGACCTTGAAAAGAGAAGAAAACCCGTAAAAGAAAAAGTGAAAGCGTGCAAATCCTAGGGTCTATCAAGCCGTACTGTGGATCGCGAGCGAGTTGTGCCTCCGTCAATACCATGGGGCCTCGAGTGCGTAATTTATATGTGCGCGGTAATAATACCATTGCCTCGTCGGGGCTGAAACGGAGGCCAAATTGCTAGTTTGGCTCATGACGAGCCGAGCTATCCTGCGGCAGTGTAGTACGGACCCTCTTAACGATGTCCAGGGGCTCGGCAGCCGGATTATAATGCTGCTTGAGAAGGCCACTCTGTACTTCTGCTGCTAGGACGGTGGTGTGCTCCTCTGTACGGAGGGAGCATTCCGTGTTTCCATTTACTGTAATGACGCCACATGGACCGGGCATCTTGAGCTTGAGATAAGCATAATGCGGCACCGCATTGAATCTGGCCAATGTTGTTCGCCCGAGCAGTGCGTGATAGCCGCTGCGAAATGGGACTATATCAAAGATTAGTTCTTCACTTCGGAAGTTATCCGGAGAACCGAATATTACTTCCAGCGTTATTGAGCCCGTACAACAGGCCTCTACGCCTGGTATGACTCCTTTAAAGGTAGTCTTCGTGGGTTTGACTCGTAAGGGGTCAATGCTCATTTTACGTATTGTATCCTGATAGAGCAGGTTGAGGCTGCTACCCCTGTCCATTAGGTCTCGAGTCAGGTGAAATCCGTCGATGATTGGGTCGAGAACCAATGCGGATGAACCGCCATGATGGATACTAGTTGGGTGATCTCGATGATCAAAGGTGATCGGAAATGACGACCATGGATTGAATTTAGGGGCGGCTGGCTGTACCGCGTATACGTCCCTAAGAGCTTGCTTGTGCTCCCTTTTGGGGATGTGTGTGGCGTATATCATGTTCACCGTCTTGGCGTGAGGGGGGAATTTCTTCTGCCCTCCAGTGTTTGGCTGCCAGGGTTCTTCGTCCTCGTCCTCACTTTGTGATCCCCCTTCTTTGCTTCTACCATGTACCTTCCTGGCTTGTTTGAAGACCCGACAATCTCTATTAGTATGGTTGGCCGGTTTATCTTGGGTGCCATGTATTTGGCAGGGATGATCAAGTATGCAGTCCACGTTGGATGGTTTTCCATTGCTCCTTTTATAGGGCTTCTTTTGCTGGCCGTACATGGAGCCACTGAATCCGACATGAACTGTTGTGTCATCGTCGTTGCTTCCGCGTTTGTTTCTGTTGCGCCGAAACTTGCCGAAGCTGTTCTTGGTCTTGGAGGGGCTTGTTTCGTTGGCCGTGTTTGTACTGCAAGCAAGCCAACTATCTTCTCCCTCGCAAAAGCGGGTCATGAGTGCCGTGAGGGCTGCCATGGACCTTGGTTTTTCTTGGCCGAGGTGGCGGGCAAGCCATTCGTCCCGGATGCTATGCTTAAATGCCGCTAGTGCTTTGGTATCCGGACAGTCGATGATCTGGTTCTTTTTGGTTAGGAACCTAGTCCAGAATTTTCTGGCTGATTCTCCGGGTTGTTGAACTATGTGGCTTAAGTCATCGGCGTCTGGTGGCCGGACATAAGATCCACATGGAGTTTTCAGGCAGACTATTAAGCCAGTGCCGAGCTGGCCCTTTGAGCTTGAGTGGGAGGTATTTAATGGCGTGGAGATCATCTCCTCGAGCCATGTGAATGTGGAGGATGAAATCTTCGATCCATACTGCGGGATCGGTTGTGCCGTCGTATGATTCGATATTGACGAGCTTGAATCCCTCGGGGAATTCGTGATGCAGTACCTCGTCTGTGAAGCAGAGAGGGTGTGCGGCACCTCTGTACCGGGTCGTGTCGCGGCGTAGCTCTGATGGAGTCCGTCTGCGACATTCAGACTGGGCGTGGTTAGGTTTGTCACGTCTGAATAGGTAGCCGTTTTCGTGCCTCGAGGCACGTCCTCGTGATCCATAGATCGATCTTGTATGTCCTGCTTTACTATCCAGGGTCGCCGAAGGTCGTACGTATGGTCCCGAGCTGGTTTGTCTCTGTTTTTGCGAAGTGGTGGGGCGGGCTGCTGTTCGGCCTAGTGTGCCGTTTTATCCCGACCGCGGGGTGGCCGGTCTGCCGCTCTATCTCGACCATGTGGTGGCCATTCCACATTGCGCGAGGGAGGTATGGGATCTGGTGGCTCCTCATCGAACTGAGGTAGCAGTTTGCGTTTTGGGTAGCTCTTGGCTGGGCGCTTGAGGCCGTATTCTTCAGATGTCAGGACATCAGTCCATCTCTCGACGAGTAGATCTTGTTCGACTTGAAGCTACTATTGTTTCTTTTTCAGGCTCCTTGCAGTGGCTATGAGCTGTAGCTTGAAGCGCTCCTGCCCGAGAGGATCCTCAGGCACGATGAAATCATCGTTGCCGAGGCTTGTCTCCTCCTCGGAGGGTGGATGATAGATATCGTCCTCCGGGTCATCTTCTATGGCCTATTCATCAGGGTTATCCTGCTCATTGCCGTTTTCCTCCTATTCGGACGTAGCTCCGATATGGTCTTCGTTGTTTTCGGCGTCGCCCGGAGTGCTATATTCTCCGGTGCTAGTGTTGCCATCCTTTGAGCGACGAGGCTTAGAACGGCGTTTGGGGCGCCGGCACTTGGACTGCGTCTCCGAGGGTTTGTTTTTATCTGGCTCTTCTTTGTCGTCGCCAGATCCTTTAGGCGTATCAACCATGTACACATCGGACGAAGAGGTGGCCGTCCAACGTCCAGTGAATGGCGGGTCTTGGCCTTGCTCCTTGTCGGCATCGTTGTCCATACCATCGATGTCTTCGGAACCATAGTCAAGCACGTCGGTTAAGTCATCGATGGTGGCTATGAAGTGGGTGGCGGGTGGGAAGCAAAATTCCTCGTCGTTCGCCTCTAGCTCGAACCGAACATAGTTCGGCTGTGAGTCTTCCTCCAAGGACAATTTCTTCAAAGAGTTTAGTACGTCACCCAAAGGTGAATTCTGGAAGATGTCCGCGGCGCTAAATTTGAAAATCGATAACCGATCCAGCTCGGTGTCCGCAGGCGCATCTAGTCCGGAACGTATGGCCGGGTACGAGTCCAGAATTCCATTGACGCAAGCATTGCAGGATGTCGAGTCCGTGTGCGGCTCCAACGCCGTAGGCTTCGTGTCCTTGGAGGGCGCGATCTGCTTCGGTTCCGAAGACGTTGCAGCAACATGATCCATCTCCTGGACATAGTCCGATAACTGATTTAAGTCATGTTCATCGGAGCACGGGGAAGCAACTGCCGCAGTCTCGAACCCATTGAAGATCAAGTCTCCACGGATATCCGCAACGTAGTTTAGGCTTCCAAATCTGACCTGGTGGCCAGGGGCATAGCCATCGATCTGCTCCGGACGGCCAAGCGAGTTGGCCCGCAGTACGAAGCCGCCGAACACAAAGATTTGTCTGGGGAGGAAGGTTTCTCCCTTGGTGGCATCATTACTGACGATCGAAGGGGCCATCGAGTCCTTTCGTTGACGGCACAGTGGAACTCTCAATGAAAGCACCAATGTCGGTGTCAAAACTGGCGGATCTCAGGTAGGGGGTCCTGAACTATGCGTCTAGGATCGATTGTAGCAGGAGACAGGGGACACGATGTTTACCCAGGTTCAGGCCCTCTCTATGGAGGCAATACCCTACTTCATGCTTGATTGATCTTGATGAATATGAGTGTTACAAGAGTTGATCTACCACAAGATCGTAATGGCTAAACCCTAGAAGTCTAGCCTATGAGTATATGGTAATGAATCTCCCCTATCCGGACTATGCTCTCTGGTTTATATAGACACCGGAGAGATCTAGGGTTACATGGAGTCGGTTACATGAGAGGGAATCTTCATAGTTGATTGCCCAGCTTGCCTTCCACGCCAAGTAGAGTCCAATCCGGACACGGGTATAGTCTTTAGTCTTCGTGTCTTCATAGCCCATCAGTCTGGCCCATGGATAACAAGTCGGACGCCCAAGGACCCCTTAGTCCAGGACTCCCTCAGCAAGGGCCTGAGCGCTTGCTTTAATAAGGTTGCTCTCTTCATTCTCTCATCCTCTCTAGATCTAAACAAGACAGAGGTAGCGCATTTTCTCTCTGCTCACCGCTGGTCACTGATGTCTACTACGCAACCTTCTCCTTGTAGACGTTGTTGGGCCTCCAAGTGCAGAGGTTTGTAGGGCAGTAGCAAATTTTCTTCAAGTGGATGACCTAAGGTTTATCAATCCATAGGAGGTGTAGGATGAAGATGGTCTCTCTCAAACAACCTTGCAACCAAATAACAAAGAGTCTCTTGTGTCCCCAACACACCCAATACAATGGTAAATTGTATAGGTGCACTAGTTCGGCGAAGAGATGGTGATACAAGTGTAATATGGATGGTAGATATAGGTTTTTGTAAACTGAAAATATAAAAACAGCAAGGTAACTAATGATAAAAGTGAGCGTGAACGATATTGCAATGATAGGAAACAAGGCCTAGGGTTCATACTTTCACTTGTGCAAGTTCTCTCAACAATAATAACATAATTGGATCATATAACTATCCCTCAACATGCACCAAAGAGTCACTCCATGTCGGCGGGAAATCTGCCTCCACGGACACCTATGGGGACCGAGCCCCTTTCTTGGTTCGGCGGGGGGCGGAGGTCGCGCCAAGAGCGGATCGAGGCGATGCACACAAGGGGTTTACCCAGCTTTGGGCCGCACGGATGCGTAAAACCCTACTGCTGATTTGTGGTTTTGTATTGTGTTCTTGCTCGGGAGCGTGTGGTGCTACAGTACACGCGAGCCACTGGCGAGACCGAGCATGAATGGCCTCCTTCCCCTCCTGTTGCGCATGGGGCCTCCTTTTATATGTGCAAGGGGTTACCCACAGGTGGCAACGTAGGCGGGGGTAAAACTGGAAAATGCTGTGTTGGGTACAGCTGTTTGCACAGTGCTATCATACCTAACACTGACGGCAGGGGACAAGGGCATTAAATACCCGTCTGGGTCGCCCAAACAGTGCAGGAAAGGGGCCGTTAGGAGCACCACCGTTCGCCACGATGGCTACTCTGTCAGCGTTGCTTCGCCACCGCATGCCCCTGGCTACGCAGCCTCTTGCCACGTACGCCTGGAATAGCCCCAGAGCGACGCGTGGGTGGATGAGCTGGAGCACAGGCGCGGGGTGGTGACTTGCCGCGGCAAGCGCCTTGCCGCGGTTGGTGCCTTGTCGCGCCCGGGAGCTTGTCGCTCACCGGTCCTTGCCGGGACGCGGGGCGCGTCGCATCAAGTATCTTGTCGTGCCTCGGTCGGCCTTCCCAGCAAGCTCCTCTTGCCGGGGCCTTGTGCTTCGAGCGGGCGCCCCGGCAAGCTCCTCTTGCCGGGGCCTTGCTCTCTTCGGGTGGCCTTCTCGGCAAGCTCCTCCTGCCGGGGCCTTGGCTCAAAAACTTTTTCTTGGATGGCCCAAAAAGGGACCACGGAGAGTTTTGGCGATCGCCTGGCAAGCCTTGCCGCGGGGTGCTACGACTGCCCGTGCACAAGTTCGGGGTACTAAGGTACCATTACTTTAGTACACCGACAGGAGCCCCTGGGCCTGGGCCATACACGGTGCCGAGCGTTGTTGGGCCAGGCCCAAAACAGTGCACGGGCACGCGTGGCCCGGGTCACGCTGCATCTTCTTCTGCATCCACCACATCCTCCCCGAACGGCACGCATCGAACGCGGCATCGTGGGGAGAGGCGTGCGTGACGTGGGCGGCGTGCGCGGGGCTGAGCCCCGCGGGCATGCGTCACGTCGCAGGTGATTTGTTTATTCGGAAAGGCGAAACACCCCCTCCCTTCCCCCTTATAAGCAGGGGAAACAGGGGCGGTCCGCCCACCCGCCAGTTGCGATTCCTCGAAAATCTCCGCCACTTCCCAAGAGAAGCAGCGTTCTGCCCCTTCCATCGCCACCAGTGCTACTGACGCCGTCGACCTCCCTCCCTGCTTCCGCCATGGCCCCGAAGGGCGACAAGGGGAAAGGGAAGGCCGTGAAGTCGGCCGAGGCGCAGCGGCTTGAGGCGCTCCGAAAGGAGCAGGCGACCTTCCCCCCTGAGCTCGACGTGTTGGTCCTGAGGGAGGAATACTACCTCTTCTGGTCGACGGGGATGCGAGCACATCCGCGCACGAGGGTTCATCCCGCCGCCGCCCAGAAGGAGTATCCGACCGGGTATCCCTTCTACGCGAACCTCCCACCCAACGCCAAGCTTACTTCGTTCTTCAAAGGTGTGGCGGCGGCCCTTCAGCATCTCCGGAACGCGATCCCAGAGCAGCTGGCCGGCGAGACGCGCGATGCCATCGCTGGAGCCCTCGAGAAGGTGCTGGTGAAGATCGCCTTCCGCAACCCAGGCCTCAAGCTCACCAACGTCCTCAGGTCCCTGCCGGCAGACGCTGACCTCGAGGAGATCAGGGCCCTCGTCGCGCCCATCGTGGAAAGGGTGGCCGGGATCAAGAGGATCGAGGGCGACCGCGTGGATTAGGCCGCCTGCCCTTTTCTTTTCTTGTCACCGCTGGCCGAGTTATGAAAACGATTCATTAGGGTTGCGACAAGTTATCTTGTAATATAACTTTATCTTAGGTAGTGATCGCACTGTTATCTCCTCTACTTGATTCCGTGCTTTGTATGTTTTTGCCCTACGCTTTTGGGGACTCGCCGGCATAGGCCTCCGCCTTGCCGCGGGCTCTTAGTGCGGGACATCAGCAGCCCGCCAGCGGCGCCATTACGGGCAAGAAACCTTGCCGCGGCTAGCTGCAGCTCACTTAAATTGTTGAGCAGGCTCAAAACAAAGTAAGTGTTGCGACTGCAGTCGCAGCACACTTAAGCTGCCGAGCGAGCTCGAAACAAAGTAAGGATGCCACTCTGGTTGTAGCACACTTAAGTCGTTGAGCGGACTCGAAACGAAGTAAGGGCGCAACTAGCCACGAGCCGGTCCCTCCGCGCACAGGTTTTTCATACAAAGCACGGTCGTTCAAGGGGGATAACTCAAAAATTTAAAAACTCGATTGCTCAAACTTTGGCAACTTAGCTTTTCCGTGGCTCGCTGCCCGGCAAGGTCGCTTCCTGGCAAGGCAAAACATGGGGCTCGCCATCGCTTACCGGGGGTCAGTGCTGCACAGAGTGTCAGATAATGCATGCAAGGAATAAAGAGCATGAGATCGACAAGATGTGCGGAACACGTGAACTCAATCTGCACACAGGGTCTGCGCCTGGCTCTATACAAAGGATCACATGCAATAGCGGCAAGACTTTGTACAGAAGGGTGGTTGCCGGACGGGGTCCGACAACCGCGCCTTATGGGCGAAACACAAGAAGATGCCCAACGTTCCAGGAGTTGCTCACCGGAGTGGTATCTTCGGTCTCAAGGCGGACAGCGCCAGGCCTAGCGACTTGTTTCACCCGGTAAGGGCCTTCCCACTTCCTCGGAACTTCTGGCACTAACTTTGCGGCTATAAAAGCAGCGCAAAGCTTGCTGGTAGCGAGCAGCTCGCACAGCGGCCTGAAGACGGTCCTCCTCGAGGAGCAGCGCGTCATCTCGTCGCAGCTGCTCTCGCTCGAGCTCAGCGTGAGCGAGCACTCGAGGTGGCCCGTATGCGAGATCCGTGGGGCTAACTGTCCCCGCTCCATGGAATAGAGCGAGAGGTTGCCTGGTCATACCAGGGCTTACCTACGCCGAGAGGTGTCGGCGTATGTTCGGACGCCGTGGCACCATGAGCTCGGTGCATGTTCGGACGCCGTGGCACCATGAGCTGGCTCGGTGGCGCCCGTTCCGCCGCCGGTGCCGTCCCCACCGCCCGTTTGCTCCAGGGCCGGTGGGTTCGACGCGGACGGACCAGCCACCTTCGGAACCTTCTTCTTCGGTGGCATGTCGATGAAGATGATGGAGATCTAGCCTGTGCAGACGCCGGATCAGGTTCGCACAACTTCGACGCCCCCTACCTGGCGCGCCAAAGATGTCGGCGGGAAATCTGCCTCCACGGACACCTATGGGGACCGAGCCCCTTTCTTGGTTCGGCGGGGGGCGGAGGTCGTGCGAAGAGCGGATCGAGGCGATGCACACAAGGGGTTTACCCAGCTTCGGGCCGCACGGATGCGTAAAACCCTACTGCTGCTTTGTGGTTTTGTATTGTGTTCTTGCTCGGGAGCGTGTGGTGCTACAGTACACGCGAGCCGCTAGCGAGACCGAGCGTGAATGGCCTCCCTCCCCTCCTGTTGCGCATGGGGCCTCCTTTTATATGTGCAAGGGGTTACCCACAGGTGGCAACGTAGGCGGGGGTAAAACTGGAAAACGCTGTGTTGGGTACAGCTGTTTGCACAGTGCTATCATACCTAACTCTGACGGCAGGGGACAAGGGCATTAAATGCCCGTCTAGGTCGCCTAAACAGTGCAGGAAAGGGGCCGTCAGGAGCGCCACCGTTCGCCACGATGGCTACTCTGTCAGCGTTGCTTCGCCACCGCATGCCCCTGGCTACGCAGCCTCTTGCCACGTACGCCTGGAATAGCCCCAGAGCGACGCGTGGGTGGATGAGCTGGAGCGCAGGCGCGGGGTGGTGACTTGCCGCGGCAAGCGCCTTGCCGCGGTTGGTGCCTTGTCGCGCCCGGGAGCTTGTCGCTCACCGGTCCTTGCCGGGACGCGGGGCGCGTCGCAGCAAGTATCTTGTCGTGCCTCAGTCGGCCTTCCCAGCAAGCTCCTCTTGCCGGGGCCTTGTGCTTCGAGCGGGCGTCCCGGCAAGCTCCTCTTGCCGGGGCCTTGCTCTCTTCGGGTGGCCTTCCCGGCAAGCTCCTCCTGCCGGGGCCTTGGCTCAAATACTTTGTTCTTGGATGGCCCAAAAAGGGACCACAGAGAGTTTTGGCGATCGCCTGGCAAGCCTTGCCGCGGGGTGCTACGACTGCCCGTGCACAAGTTCGGGGTACTAAGGTACCCCTACTTTAGTACACCGACACTCCAGAGTCACTAATAGCGGAGAACAAACGAAGAGATTATGGTAGGGTACAAAACCACCTCAAAGTTATTCTTTCCAATCAATCCATTGGGATATTCCTATAAGCGTCACAAACAGCCCTAGAGTTCATACTAGAATAACACCTTAAGACACAAATCAACCAAAACCCTAATGTCACCTAGATACTCCAATGTCACCTCATGTATCCGTGGGTACGATTATATGATATGCATCACACAATCTCAGATTCATCTATTCAACCAACACATAGAACCTCAAAGAGTGCCCCAAAGTTTCTATCGGAGAATCACGTTGAAAACGTGTGCCAACCCCTATGCATAGGTTCATGGGCGGAACCCGCAAGTTGATCACCAAAACATACATCAAGTTAATCACGTGATATCCCATTGTCACCACAGATACGCACGGCAAGACATACATCAAGTGTTCTCAAATCTTTAAAGACTCAATCCGATAAGATTACTTCAAAGGGAAAACTCAATCCATTACAAGAGTAGAGGGGGAGAAGAAACATAAGATCCAACTATAATAGCAAAGCTCGCGATACATCAAGATCGTGCCAAATCAAGAACACGAGAGAGAGAGAGAGAGAGAGAGAGAGAGATCAAACACATAGCTACTGGTACATACCCTCAGCCCCGAGGGTGAACTACTCCCTCCTCGTCATGGAGAGCGCCGGGATGATGAAGATGGCCACCGGTGAGGGTTCCCCCCTCCGGCAGGGTGCCAGAACAAGGTCCCGATTGACTTTTGGTGGCTACGGAGGCTTGCGGCGGCGGAACTCCCGATCTATTCTCTGTTCTGGAAGTTTTAGGGTACGTAGGTATATATGGGTGAAAGAAGTACGTTGGTGGACCGAAGGGGGGCCACGAGGCAGGGGGCGCGCCCTAGGGGGGCGCCCTCCACCCTCATGAGCACCTCCCTTCTTTTCTGACGTGCACTCCAAGCTTTTCCGGTAGCTTTCCTTCCAAAAATAACTTCTCCAGTTGATTTCATTCCGTTTCGACTCCGTCTGATATTCCTTTTCTTCAAAACACTCAAGTAGGCAAAAAACAACAATTCTGGGCTGGGCCTCCGGTTAATAGGTTAGTCCCAAAAATAATATAAAGTGCATAATAAAGCCCAATATTGTCCAAAACAGTAGATAATATAGCATGGAGCAATAAAAAATTATAGATACGTTGGAGACATATCAGGCATCCCCAAGCTTAATTCCTGCTCGTCCTCGAGTAGATAAATGATGAAAAAGATAATTTTTGATGTGGAATGCTAGTTGGCATAATTTCATTGTAATTCTTCTTAATTATGGTATGAATATTCAGATCCGAAAGATTCAAGACAAAAGTTCATATTGACATAAAAATAATAATACATCAAGCATACTAACTAAGCAATTATGTCTTTTCAAAATAGCATGGCCAAAGAAAGTTCATCCCTACAAAATCATATAGTTTAGTCATGCTCCATTTTCGTCACACAAGAATTCTCTCATCATGCACAACCCCGATGACAAGCCAAGCAATTGTTTCATACTTTAATAATCTCAAACTTATAAACCTTCACGCAATACATGAGCGCGAGCCATGGATATAGCACTATGGGTGGAATAGAGTATAATGATGGGGGTTATGTGGAGAAGACAAAAAAGGAGAAAGTCTCACATCAACGAGGCTAATTAATGAGCTATGGAGATGCCCATCGATTGATGTTAATGCGAGGAGTAGGGATTGTCATGCAACGGATGCACTAGAGCTATAAATGTATGAAAGCTCAACAAAAGAAACTAAGTGGGTGTGCATCCAACTTGCTTGCAAACGAAGACCTGGGCCATTTGAGGAAGCCCATCGTTGGAATATACAAGCCAAGTTCTATAACGAAAAATTCCCACTAGTATATGAAAGTGACAAAACAAGAGACTCCCTATCATGAATATTATGGTGCTACTTTGAAGCACAAGTGTGGAAAAAAAGGATAGTAGTATTGCCCCTTTTTTTATTTTTTTATTTCTTGGGCCTTTCTTTTTTTTTCTTTGGCCTTTTTTTGGGACAATACTCTATTAAATGATGATCATCACACTTCTATTTATTTACAACTCAACGATTACAACTCGATACTAGAACAAAGTATGACTCTATATGAATGCCTCCAGCGGTGTACCGGGATATGCAATGAATCAAGAGTGACATGTATGAAAGAATTATGAATGGTGGCTTTGCCACAAATACTATGTCAACTACATGATCATGCTAAGCAATATGACAATGACGAATGTGTCATGATGAACGGTATGGTGGAAAGTTGCGTGGCAATATATCTCAGAATGGCTATGGAAATGCCATAATAGGTAGGTATGGTGGCTGTTTTGACGAAGATATAAGGAGGTTTATGTGTGAAAGAGCCTACCATATCACGGGGTTTGGATGCACCGGCGAAGTTTGCACCAACTCTCAATGTGAGAAAGGGCAATGCATGGTACCGAAGAGGCTAGCAATGATGGAAGGGTGAGAGTGCGTATAATCCATGGACTCAACATTAGTCATAAAGAACTCACATACTTATTGCAAAAATCTACAAGTCATCAAAAACCAAGCACTACACGCATGCTCCTAGGGGGATAGATTGGTAGGAAAAGACCATCGCTCGTCCCCGACCGCCACTCATAAGGAAGACACTCCAAGAACACCTCATGTTTCAAATTTGTTACATAACGTTTACCATACGTGCATGCTACGGGACTTGCAAACTTCAACACAAGTATTTCTCAAATTCACAACTACTCAACTAGCACGAGTTTGATATTATTACCTCCATATCTCAAAACAATCATCAAGCATCAAACTTCTCTTAGTATTCAACACACTCATAAGAATTCTTACAAATCTTGTATGCTTAGCATATTAGGATTATTTAAGCAAATTACCATGTTATTTAAGACTCTCATAATATAAGTGAAGCATGAGAGTTCATATATTTCTTCAAAATAAAACTACCACCATGCACTAAAAAGATATAAGTGAAGTACTAGAGCAATAACAGAACTACCCCGAAAGATATAAGTGAAGATCAATGAGTAGTCGGATAATTATGAAACTATGTGAAGACTCTCCCATTTAAGAATTTCAGATCTTGGTATTTTATTCAAACATCAAGAAAAGCTAAATAAAATAAAACGACGCTCCAAGCAAAACACATATCATGTGGTGAATAAAAATATAGCTCCAAGTAAAGTTACCGATGAACGAAGACGAAAGAGGGGATGCCTTCCGGGGCATCCCCAAGCTTAGGCTCTTGGTTATCCTTGAATATTACCTTGGGGTGCCTTGGGCATCCCCAAGCTTAGACTCTTTCCACTCCTTATTCCATAGTCCATCGAATCTTTACCCAAAACTTGAAAACTTCACAACACAAAACTTAACAGAAAACTCGTGAGCTCCGTTAGCGAAAGAAAACAAAACACCACTTCAAGGTACTGTAATGAACTCATTCTTTATTTATATTGGTGTTAAACCTACTGTATTCCAACTTCTCTATGGTTTATAAACTATTTTACTAGCCATAGATTCATCAAAATAACCAAACAACACACGAAAAACAGAATCTGTCAAAAACAGAACAGTCTGTAGTAATCTGTAACTAACGCAAACTTCTGTAACTCCAAAAATTCTAAAATAAATTGGTGGACCTGAGGAATTTGTCTAGTAATCATCTTCAAAAATAATCAACTAAATAGCACTCTCCAGTAAAAAGTTCTAGCTAATCTCGTGAGCGCTAAAGTTTCTGTTTTTTATAGCATGATCATAAAGACTTTACCCAAGTCTTCCTGAGGGAGTCCTGGATTAGGGGGTGTCCGGGTAGCCGGACTATACCTTCAGCCGGACTCCAGGACTATGAAGATACAAGATTTAAGACTTAGTCCCATGTCCGGAAGGGACTTTCTTTGGCGTGGAAGGCAAGCTTGGCGATACGGATATATAGATCTCCTACCATTGTAACCGACTCTGTGTAACCCTAGCTGTCGGTGTCAAAACCGGCGGATCTCGGGTAGGGGGTCCCAAACTGTGCGTCAAGGCCGGATGGTAACAGGAGACAAGGGACACGATGTTTTTACCCAGGTTCGGGCCCTCTCGATGGAGGTAATACCCTACTCCTGCTTGATTAATATTGATGATATGGGTAGTACAAGAGTAGATCTACCACGAGATCAAGGAGGCTAAACCCTAGAAGCTAGCCTATGGTATGATTGTGTATGAAGATGGTTGTCCTACGGACTACAACCCTTCGGTTTATATAGACACCGGATAGGGTTAGGGTTACACAGAGTCGGTTACATAAGTAGGAGATCTTGAATATCCGCATCGCCTAGCTTGCCTTCCACGCCAAGGAAAGTCCCATCCGGACACGGGACGAAGTCTTCAATCTTGTATCTTCATACTCCTGGAGTCCGACGAAGGTATAGTCCGGCTACCCGGACACCCCCTAATCCAGGACTCCCTCAGTAGCCCCCGAACCAGGCTTCAATGACGATGAGTCCGGCGCGCAAATTGTCTTCGGCATTGCAAGGCGGGTTCTTTCCCAAATTCTGTGTACCTGTACGAATAATGTCCGATTTTTGTAATGTAGCTCTCCTCGGCTTCTACGCCCAATAATGGCTGTCTTCCACGTGTTGAACGAATGCGAAAAGCCTGGGGCGTTTTTACATCCACACCCCTAGCCATATAAACGAGCCGCCTATTTAACGGGATGAGGATTTAGATCCAAACCGCATCTTCTCCTCTCCGCGAGTTGTCATCAGAGCTTTCCCAGCTAAAGTCCATTCCAACATGGCCAGCCGTCGCAGCTCCTCCCCTTGCCCCTCCGGTCCTAAGCCCGGGGACTGGGAGAGTTGCACCATCCCGCATAGCGAGTTAGTGTCGCTTCAGGCCAAGGGATTTCTACCTCAGGCATACATGGTCCCAGTCCGAGCCGGTCTCGCCACCTACAATGGCGGAACACAAGCGGAGAGCACCCCCAATCCTTATAAAGGAGAACGGGTGTGCCTTGTTCCCTATCTAATAAGGGGACTGGGATTTCCCATTCATCCATTTCTCCGCGGGCTCCTGGAGTTCTACGGCCTCCAGCTGCACAATCTCACGCCCGGCTCCGTGTTACATATTGCGGGCTTCTTTCCCTTTGCGAGCTATTTTTAGGCGTCGAGGCTCATTTCGCGTTGTGGAAGAAGATATTCTGCCTGGTGCCCCGTTCTCAAGAGGGGTCTATATACCAAGTGGGCGGAGCCGAAGTATGGCGCATCGCCAGGACCGGATACCTATCCGGAACCCCGAAGAAGGCGTCCGAGGAATGGCCTTCGGAATGGTTTTACATAGACGACGTCCCGCTGCCGGACCCTATCCGGGTCGGTCTCCACAACAGTGCTCCATTGAAGAAACGCTTGAGCTGGCGTCCACGGAGCTCTCAGAGAGAAAGCGACAGAGACGTCCTTTACCTGATGGGCCGGATAAGGCTGTTGGCTCATTCCGGACTAACCATGATCGGAGTCATGGCCGCATGCATTATGCGAGGGGTGCAGCCGCTTCAATACAGAGGCCACCCCATGTGGGATTTCAATGGGGAGGATGACGCCACGCGTTACGGTCGTAAGGGGCCGGCCTCAGCTGTCGCCCTAATAAAGATTCTGTCATCTTTGTACAAGGGAGAAAAGGAGGAGTTCCTCCGTGTTAACCCGCGGGCCGGATTCACTGTGTATGAACCTCCAAGTTGGGTAAGCGAACAATTGCGCTTGCCCATTTATTTTATACTTCCATGGTCAGATACATAGTCTGACAACTTCAATGCAGGAACTGCGACAGGAAGTGAAAGATATAAGCAGCCGCCCTCCACAACCCGAGGACCCAGAATGGTCCCTCGATCCGGACTCTGAAGAGGATCCGGACATATCGGTGGAGCTTATCGACGGGGTGTTTCATCAGCTAAGCAAGGACAACACCTTGGTCGCTATTGTGGCTGATTACCCCGGGTTAATCCCGGCCTCCCAGGTGACAGAAACCGGAGTTTTTATTCCCTTGAGGGGGATTCCATTTTCACGTATTCCGGCATTTCTAACAACAATCGTGTTTCACAGGGGAGATTTCCGAGGCGGGAAGCCGAACCTGCGGCGGCTAGCCAGCGAGGGGCCACAGGCCCCGTGGGGAAAAAATAAATGTAGTCCGGACCGAGATGCCGGCGCAAAGGTATCACGCACCCTTCGTTTCCGCGGTGTTATTCCGTCAGGGCATATTAACGTTCGTGCTTTCTTCAGGACGAAGAGACCTCGCCGGACTATATCCGGAGAGGCTGCCAATCGCGCCTCCACCAGCCAGGTTCCAGTGACCGGCCAGGAAGCGGAGGCGAGCACAAGGTGTGCACCGGGCGCTCCTCCGACAGAGGATGCGGACAGGCTGTCTGCCACAAATTCTGAAGTGGAGAGTGCCATGAACCACAGGCGTCGCCGGACAGTTTTACGCGACGCTTGTTTCTCCCAAGAGGCTTTAGATGCCTTTAATTCGGGAGATGCGTACCTCCGTGCCGCTCAAGATGGTTTAGCCAGAGCCACGGAGCAGTATGTGAAAGACATATGGGTAAGAAAATTTTGGTTATATATATATATATATATACCAGTAGCCCCCGAGACTTGAAATAGTTAAAGTAATTGATTTAAGGATCATATAACATGCAGGTTCTTACAGAGAAGAACACAGTGCTGTCCCAGGAGCTGAAAAAGTGCAAGGCCCAACTAGAGGCCACACTAGCCGCAGTAGGGGAGCCCAAAGTGACCCCCTCAGGTAAGATACACTTCGAAAGATTAGTATTGTGCGGTTTGGGTGCAAATCTGACAATTCATGTTGCAGATGGCGCCGGACTTGATCCGGAGAAGCAACAACTCTTACGCCGGTTAAAGGCCGGTGAGAGTACGTTGACAAACGTGAGGCGAGAGAAGAATGATCTTCAGGATGCCAACACCAAGCTGGACGTTGAACTTAAGGACGTTCGTGGCCAGCTGTCGGACTCCACGAAGGAGAATCAGCGGCTTCGACGCGGCATATTTAGTAAGTGCTTGAACGAACTTTGAAAAATGAGTTCGGCGAGGAAGTCGAATAACAGAGTATTGTCCGTAGGTATGCTCACAGGTCGTCCTGCAGAGGAGATGCCTGGTTCTACGGGTGACCTTCTTCCCGAACTCCTGCAACTGCACGAGCGAATTCGGCAGGCGATGCAAGGCGTTTCCCAAGCCTTATGGCCTGCCCACTCCACGCCCGAGGGCCTTGGAGAGCTTGCGGAGAAGCTGAAGGGAGCTCGGCGGCGCTTCCGATTGTGGAAGATATCAGCCTGCCGACAAGGCACTAGGGAGGCCTGGGCCATGGTGAAGACCCGTTTTACGAAGTCTGACCCAAACCACATGGCCGAGGTCAGACCGGTGGGGCCTGACGGGAAGGAGATCCATGTAAGCTTAGTGTACGGCCAAGTAGAATTGGCCGCAAAGTATTCCAAGCAGGACTGTAAATTAGACAGCCTGTTAGATGGTATAGAGGAGGAATACAATCAGTCGAAATGACTATGTACTTTTGAATTGACATAGGTAATGCCTTCTAGCCGGATTGTAGATCGTTTGTCGTTGCCGACCTTTTCGCTTCAACCTCGGGACCTGACGGTCCGGAGTGTGTCCGAATACCATAGCGGTTATACAAGAACCGTGGTATGCATGGAGACCAGGCGTAGGGGTCATTAGTGCTTTATCAGACAAGTGCCCAACTAGTTATGTTATATTACATGGTTAGTAAGAAACATCTTCCAGAGAGAATAGTTCCGTTAAGGGTTCCTTTCGCTGGGGAGGCATGCCCTAAAGTGCATGTCCGAACTGCGTAAAAAAAAGACGCAGAAAAAGCATCTGGGGGCGCATGAAAATTAATAAAAAGATCATCTTTTATTTCACTGACCGAATATTCCCTTAAGAATGCTAGCTTTCGACTTCACCCAGTCTGAGGTACACATCCGGCTGACCCGGCAGTAACAATCGCAGAGGTGCTCCCTTTACCGCCTAGCTGAACAATCGGGAACGTAGGGGTAAGCACAGGAGCCAGGCAACCCAGCTTGGCCAAAACTTAAGTCATATCGATGCATATAATGGTGAATAAAAAGGTACATGCGGAAGTTTGACACATGTGTGGGGCATGAAGCCCGTATAAATAAGCTTCTGTTAAAGAAACCCCCAGGTTAAATGAGCGCAAGTGGCGCGTCATGTAGTGAGCCTTTTAAGGGCTATAAAGAAAAAGAGGGGAAGGAGAGAAATATAAGACAGAAAAATGTAAAAAATGGACAGGGGAAGGAGATGAACACGGAGTCCGGTGCTAGGCGTAGAATCTTCGAAGACGTGTGGCGTTCCACGGGTTCGGCTCGAGTCGGTTATCCAACGCATCTCGCAGGCGGTACGCCCCACCAGTCAGGACTTGGTCGATTATAAATGGACCTTCCCATTTGGGCTTGAGTTTGTCCTTTTTCTTATCCGGCAGGCGTAGAACTAGTTCGCCAACATTGTAATTTTTGGCCCGTACTTCTCTGCTTTGGTATCTTCGGGCCTGTTGTTGATAAAATGCAGAACGGGCTTTCGCCACGTCACGCTCCTCCTCCAAGGCGTCCAGGCTGTCCTGCCGATCGAGCTTGGCTTCTCTTTCTTCGCACATGCGCACTCTAAGTGAGTCATGAATTATGTCGCAGGGCAGAACTGCCTCTACGCCGTACACCATAAAGAATGGTGTGTATCTGGTTGTGCGATTTGGCGTGGTCCGCAGCCCCCAGAGTACGGAGTCGAGCTCCTCTACCCAGTGTGTGTTAGATTCCTTGAGGGACCGCACTAGTCTGGGTTTGATGCCGCTCATGATAAGATCGTTTGCACGTTCGACCTGGCAATTGGTTTGTGGGTGATAGACTGAAACATAATCGAGCTTGATGCCCATGTTTTTGCACCAGAGTTTTACCTCGTCGGCTGTAAAGTTTGTACCGTTATCGGTTATGATGCTGTGGGGGACGCCATAACGGTGTACAACCCCGGATATGAAGTCTATCACAGGTCCGGATTCAGCCGTTTTAACAGGCTTGGCTTCTATCCATTTGGTGAACTTATCCACCATGACCAATAAGTATTTTTTCTTATGGGTTCCACCTTTAAGGGGTCCGACCATGTCAAGCCCCCAGACCGCAAAGGGCCAGGTGATGGGTATAGTTTGGAGTGCGGTGGGTGGCATATGGCTTTGGTTGGCAAAAATTTGGCAACCAACGCATCGTTGGACTAGGTCCTGAGCGTCTGCCCGGGCCGTCGGCCAATAAAAGCCTGTACGGAAAGCCTTGCTAACAAGGGACCGAGCAGCAGCGTGATGACCACCAAGTCCGGCGTGAATTTCAGCCAGAAGATTCCGCCCTTCCTCTTCGGAGATGCACCTTTGAAGGACTCTGGTAGTGCTTTTCTTATAAAGCTCCCCCTCGTGGACTTTGTAGGCTTTAGATCGCCGCACTATACAGCGGGCCTCGTTTTGGTCCTCTGGGAGTTCTTGCCTAGTAAGGTAGGCTAGGAATGGTTCTATCCACGGGGCGATAACCGCCATTATTACGTGGGCTGAAGGGGTAATTTCTTTGGCAGGACCTCCAATTATGTCAGGTTGTTCGGCGTCGAGTGGTGCGGCTGCGTCCGGGCTGTTAATTGCGGGTTCCCCCTCCCATGTTACGGATGGCTTGAATAATCTTTCCAAAAAAGATGTTGGGGGGGACTGCATCATGTTTTGCTCCGATGCGTGCCAGGACGTCCGTTGCTTGATTATTTTCGCGGGCTATATGGTGAAACTCCAGCCCTTCGAACCAAACTGACATTTTTAGGACGGCATTGCGGTAAGCTGCCATTTTTGGATCCTTGGCGTCGAAGTCGCCATTTATTTGGGAGATCGCGAGGTTCGAATCCCCGCGTACCTCTAGGCGTTGAATGCCCATGGATACTGCCATCCGGAGACCATGTAGGAGGGCCTCATATTCGGTTGGTGCTCGGGCTGTTCGGAATTTAGGTTTGTCACTCGCGTTGAGGGTGATAGCAGTGTCGCTCCATGGGTTTATCGTTGCTACTTGATAGACTTCGGTGAGGCTGTGGAGTGTTCGTTTTCGCATATTATTTGATGCGAAAGTCTCGAAGACTGTGAGAACGGTACTGGTGTCCTCGGGCTGGCTTTCTTCGGCCTCTGAAATTAGGAGGTCCTCGCCAATTTTGGCCACCTACCGGAGTATCCAACATGCTCTAAGGCCGTGAGTAGGTGTGGTGTCCTCTGTACTGTGAATTCTACAGGATCCATCAAGCCACCTTTCCAGTACGGTTCCATGCCCTGTAGAGGGTTTTGGCTTTTTGATATTTAATCCGGGTGTCTTACTGTGATGCACCCTCTTAGTTCGGACGGGATTGCTATTCAAGGCCGTATTATCCCAAAATTTTATTTCGGTTTTCCAAGCGCTTTCCATCGCACAGTACTTTTGTACTATGGACGCCAAGTCAGCGAAGCGTGTAATATCACGACAACTTATGGCGTTAAGTATTCCCTCGTCCGTGCAGTTACTGCAAAATATTGAAATTGCGTCTCCCTCGCGGCGGTCCTTTGTCCTCTTCATAACCAGGAGGAATCTGGCCCAGTAGTGATGTACTGTTTCCTCGGGCTTTTGCCTGATTTGGGAAAGATCGCTTATGTTCGGGCGGGCGGGTGGCATTGAATCTGGGACCTCACCCAATTTAAGGTTCGGAGGCCGGAGAGCTTCCGAACACTAAAGTCCGGAGCCTTGGATGTTGTCCAATGAATCTAGCCCGTTGCCTGATTCTAAGCTCAGGTCTTGAATTGTATCCTCCCCTCCGCGGGTATCCGGCCTAGAGGGTTTGGGAATTCAGATGTAGCTAGTCCTTAGAATAGATGAAGGGTCGCCGCACTGCGCCTCTACCACCGCAACGTGGTGGGTGACTTGGGGAGAGTTAATTTCTCTTAGATCGGGTTTAAGCCCAACCTGGTCGTAATTTGTAGCGACCCCCAGTGCGGCGATGCGATCCAAGATCTCGTTTACGGAAGAGAGCTCCATCGGATCCAGCTGCTCGGCGAGTTCTGAGCTGATGTGAAGGTTGCTTTCGATGACCCGATAGGTCACCGTCGGCGCAACGGCCGAACAGGCGGTCGTGAGAAAACCACCTAGCCGGAGGGTTTGGCCGACAGCCAAGGCTCCCTTAGTAATGGCGCCGTCTTTAAAGACGGGAAGAGGCATCCTTCCTGATTGCGACGGCATAGAGGAAATCTCAATGAAAGCACCAATGTCGGTGTCAAAACCGGCGGATCTCGGGTAGGGGGTCCCGAACTGTGCGTCAAGGCCGGATGGTAACAAGAGACAAGGGACACGATGTTTTTACCCAGGTTCGGGCCCTCTCGATGGAGGTAATACCCTACTCCTGCTTGATTAATATTGATGATATGGGTAGTACAAGAGTAGATCTACCACGAGATCAAGGAGGCTAAACCCTAGAAGCTAGCCTATGGTATGATTGTGTATGAAGATGGTTGTCCTACGGACTACAACCCTCCGGTTTATATAGACACCGGATAGGGTTAGGGTTACACAGAGTCGGTTACATAAGTAGGAGATCTTGAATATCCGCATCGCCTAGCTTGCCTTCCACGCCAAGGAAAGTCCCATCCGGACACGGGACGAAGTCTTCAATCTTGTATCTTCATAGTCCTGGAGTCCGGCGAAGGTATAGTCCGGCTACCCGAACACCCCCTAATCCAGGACTCCCTCACTAGCCCTCTCCGGTGTCTATATAAACCGGAGGGTTTTAGTCCGTAGGACAACATAACAATCATACCATAGGCTAGCTTCTAGGGTTTAGCCTCCTTGATCTCGTGGTAGATCTACTCTTGTACTACCCATATCATCAATATTAATCGAGCAGGACGTAGGGTTTTACCTCCATCAAAAGGGCCCGAACCTGGGTAAAACATCGTGTCCCTTGTCTCCTGTTACCATCCGCCTAGACGCACAGTTCGGGACCCCCTACCCGAGATCCACCGGTTTTGACACCGACATTGGTGCTTTCATTGAGAGTTCCTCTGTGTCGTCTCTTTTAGGCCCGCTGGCTCCTCCGATCATCAATAGCGATGCAGTCCAGGGTGAGACTTTTCTCCCTGGACAGATCTTCGTCTTCGGCGGCTTCACACTGCAGGCCAATTCGCTTGGCCATCTGGAGCAGATCGAAAGCTATGCCCCTGTCCATCAGGTCAGGTTTGGAAGTTTAAACTACACGGCTGACGTCCGCGGGGACTTGATCTTCGACGGATTCGAGCCACAGCCGAGTGCGCCGCACTGTCACGATGGGCATGATCTAGCTCTGCCACCGAACAGTGCCTTGGAGGCCGCACTCGCATCGGCTCCGACCCTTAATTCGGAGCCAACTGCGCCTATCGAGGATGGGTGGTTGGACGCCGCCTCGGGGGCTGCGATCCCAACGGCGATCGAGCAAAACACCAGCCCTGCACTCCGCAAGGCCCGTGACTCCGAGGGGCCGGACTCCTCTCCGGACTCCGAGCCCTCCGCGCCCCTGCCGATCGAATCCGATTGGGCGCCGATCATGGAGTTCACCGCCGCGGACATCTCCCAGCACTCGCCCTTTGGCGATATCCTGAAGTCACTAAAGTCTCTCTCTTTATCAGGAGAGCCCTGGCCGGACTACGGTCAGCAAGGTTGGGATATGGACAATGAAGAAATTCAAAGCCCACCCACCACCCATTTGGTAGCCACTGTCGATAATTTAAACGACGTGCTCAATTTCGACTCCGAAGACATCGACGGTATGGACGACGATGTAGGAGACGCACATGAACCAACGCCAATAGGGCACTGAACAGCCACCTCATCTCATGATGTGTACATGGTGGACACACCTAAAGGAAGCGACGACGAGGAACACCGGGATGCAACGAGGGATCGTTCTCTCGAAAAGCAATCAAAGCGGCGACGTAAACGCCGCTCAAAGCCCCGCCTCGATAAAGACAACAGCCATATAGACCCAGCCATAGAGCAGGACGAACCGGCGGACAACGAACATGGCAACTTGGATAAACAAACCGAACAACCCTCCCCCGGTGAGAGCAGCATTCCGGACGACCTTACGCCGGACAAGCTAATGGAGTAGAAGAACCTCCACCGAAGGCTCGTTGCCACTGCACGTAGCCTGAAAAAGCAGAAGCGGAAGCTCAAAACTGCGGAAGATGCACTCAGAATTAGATGGAGCAAAGTACTCAACACCGCAGACAAATACAGAGGCAGTCGCCACACCAAAAGCTATCCGAAGCGAAAGCTACTACCTGAATTTGACGAGGAGGCCGTAGAACCCCCGCAATCAAAAAATAAGAACGCCACCAGGTCGGATAGACGACCCCATGGCCAGCATAGAGCGGCAAGCGGCGCCGCACACAAGCCGGCATGCGATCCACTTAAGGATTCGCATCAAAAAGATGGCCCAGCCAGATCTATCTATGGGCCAAGAAAGCAAGCTCTCGTAAGCAATGCAACACAACCAGTATCCGAACATCACGGCACACCCAGATACCGGGGTGCCGCACACCCCCTATGTTTCACCAATGAGGTTTTGGACCATGAATTTCCAACAGGATTCAAACCCGTAAACATAGAGGCGTATGACGGAACAACAGATCCTGGAGTCTGGATTGAGGATTATATCCTCCACATACACATGGCAAGAGGAGACGACCTCCACGCCATAAAATACTTACCCCTCAAACTTAAAGGGCCAGCTCGACATTGGCTTAAAGCCTTCCTGAAAACACCATTGGAAGTTGGCAGGAGCTCGAGGATGCTTTTCGGGCAAATTTTCAAGGGACCTATGTCCACCCTCCGGATGCAGACAACCTAAGTCACATAACTCAACAAGACGGAGAGTTAGCCCAGAAATTCTGGAACGGATTCCTTACTAAAAAGAATCAGATAGTCGACTGTCCGGACGCCGAAGCCCTAGCAGCTTTTAGGCATAATGTTCGAGACGAATGGCTCGCCAGACACCTCGACCAAGAAAAGCCAAGAACAATGGCCGCATTAACAAGCCTCATGACCCGCTTTTGCGCAGGAGAGGACAGCTGGTTGGCAAGATGTAGCACCAGCGACCCAAGTACATCCAAAATTAGGGATGGAAACGGAAAACCGCGACGCAACAAGGACCAGCGCCGGACTAAGGAGAGCAGTCCAAAGAGCACGACAGTCAATGCCGGATTCAAAAGCTCTTGGCAAAATCAAAAAAAGCCGCCCCTCAAGGATAACCGGGATGAGCTATCCAACTTAAACAAAATCTTGGACAAGATATGTCAAATACACAGTACTCCCGGGAAGCCTGCAAACCATACCCACAGAGATTGTTGGGTTTTCAAGCAGTCCGGCAAACTCAACACCGAACACAAGGGGCTCGACTCACCAAGTGAAGACGATGACGAACCCCAAAAGCAGAGCACCAGGAAACAAAAGAATTTTCCACAAGAAGTAAAAACAGTAAACTTACTTCACATAACAAAACTAGCGGCGCCCATAGAGGTACGCGCCATACGGCCTATCCCAAAGGAGTCTCGCCACTGGTTGTTAAAGCCAATCACCTTCGATCATCTGGATTACTCTAGAAGTATCAGGAATGCAAGCTAGACTGACTTGGTACTTGATCCAATAATCGGCGGACTCCAGTTTACAAATGTCCTGATGGACGACCCAATGGTCTAAACCTGATATATGTTCGGGGATAGACCAAACAAAAATTCAACATACCAAAACCTCCTTTCAAGGGGTAACGCCAGGTCCGGATACCCATTGCATGGGTTTTCTCCAGCTAGAAGTTATGTTCGGCTCCTCCGATAACTTCCATCGCGAAAAGCTAACTTTTCACGCCGTCCCATTCTCAAGTAGCTATCAAGCACTGCTGGGACGCGAAGCTTTCGCCCGCTTTAACGCAATACCACATTATGCATCTCTCACGCTTAAGATGCCCGGTCCACGAGGCATCATCTCACTAAAGGGAAACATTGAGTGCGCCCCCGCGCGGAAGATTGTGCGGCTGCCTTAATAGCCCCACAATAAGACGGCTTCACCAGCCAAAACATCAAAACAGGTCGTTAAGACCACAGACACGGTTAGACGAGTCCGGCATAAACATATAACCGATAAAGGCTTAATATTCGTATACCCCTTGTGACGCCCGGGTAATCAAGCTACAGTAACCTCTGCTAATGATGCCACGTCACCTCGATTACTGTTGCTAATCTCGCGTTAGTTCGAAGACGATTCAAATTAAAATTCAAAATCAAGTCAAACGGCAAAAGTTTTGAAACATTAAAACAAAAATGTTCATCATACGGCAAATAATCCCTAACTAGTTTTGGTGGTGGAACCAACCTTTTCCAAAGTGTTTAAATGCCCTAAACTAATTAAAAATTGTGGCTAAAATAATAATTTAATTGCTTTTGAGAATATAAAATTATTAAACTAAATTATTTTGGGTCCCAACTAGGTTTGGCAGTGGCCTATTTTGATGGTACTAATTTAGGTGCTAACTTGTATTTTAAAGAAACTAAACTAGAAAAAACTAAAAAACAGAAAAGAAGAAAAAGGGAGCCCCCCACTGGGCCAACCGGCCCAGCTAGTCAGCCAGCCGGCCAACACACTGGCCCAGCCGCCCCCCAATCACTCCATAACCCACTCACCAGAAACCCTAGCGTTCTCCTCCCCACTTCCCCCCCACGATTCCCCACGACCTCTCCCTCCCTTTCTGGATCGCGCACCCACGCGCCCTGACCCCGCCGACTCGCCCCGGTGCCCCGTCGCCATCACCGACCTTCCCGTCGCTGGAGCCCTTCGAGCCAATGCCTCGCCGTCCCAGCCGCGTTCACCACTGCTCCCCGTTGTCCCGGCGATGACACCCACGCCCGACGACTGTCGCCTCCGGCCTGCAGCTTCTTCGCCGTCCTCACGCCGCGCCTGCAGCACCGCCGGCCGCCGCCGTCGTCGTCGCCGGAACCTCCTCGACCTCCTCCTCGCGGGTCGCCGCCACGCCTCGCCGCCCTCGCTGCCCGTCAACGGCTGTGAGCGCCTCCCTCCTCTTCTTTATCCTCGCCGCGGTCACCGCCTGACCCTCGCGCGCCGCTCCGCGTACCACCTCGCCCGCACATGGCTTCGCCGCCCTCTGCTGCTGCTCGCCCGTCGTCGCTCGCGGCTGGCCTCACCCAATCCCGCACCGGCCGCGATGTGCTTTTCCCCGATGAGCTGGCCGCCGGCGCTCCTCTGTGAGCGACCGCGCGCGAGCCCAGCCGTGGCCGTCTTGTGCCTCTGCCGCTAGGGCCTGGCCGCTAACTATCTAGTTAGCCCCCCTAACCCCCAGTTCATTAGTTAGGTCCATTAATCTAATCATCTAAATAATTTAACTATTAGACACTGACTAGTGGACCCTCATCTAGGTAACTAAAGTAGTTAAAACTCTGTTAAAATGTGTATGTATGACACAGGGGTCCCACTGGCCCCATTGACCAGTCAAACTGTTGACTGGGATAACCCAGTCAATGACATGCGGGTCCCCTGGTCCCTTTGACTAGTCAACAGTCTCAGTTGACTGCTGACTGAGGAGTCAACTGGACCCCAACTGTCAGCCTCTAACAACTCTGCTAGGTACACTTCAGTGTGTACTCATAGCAAATTGCTATTTAATTTTTAATTAATAATAATTTCAAAAATGAATAAAACTTTAAAAATTAATATAAAATAAACCGTAGCTCAGATCAAAATACTTTCTACATGAAAGTTGCTCAGAACGACGAGACGAATCCGGATACGCAGCCCGTTCGTCCACCGCACATCCCTAGCATAGCAAACACGCAACTTTCCTCCTCCGGTTCATCTGTCCGAAAACGCGAAACACCGGGGATACTTTCCCGGATGTTTCCCCCCTTCACCGGTATCACCTCATACCACATTAGGGCACGCCTAGAATCATGCTTTGCTTTGTCATGCAACGTTATGCATCTGTTTGCATTGTATTTATTGTTTCTTCCCCCTCTTCTCTCGCTAGACACCGAGACCGACGCCGCTGCTACCCCGTACGACTACGGTGTTGACGACCCCTCTCTCTTGCCAGAGCAACCAGGCAAGCCCCCCCTTTGATCACCAAATATCGCCTATTCTTCTTTATAATGCTTGCATTAGAGTAGTGTAGCATGTTACTGCTTTCAGTTAATCCTACACTGCTGCATAGCCTGTCCTTGCTACTACTGTTGTTACCTTTACCTGCTATCCTACTGCTTAGTATAGGATGCTAGTGTTACATCAGTGGCCCTACACTCTTGTCCGTCTGCCATGCTATACTACTGGGCAGTGATCACTTCGGGAGGTGATCACGGGCATATGATACATACTTATACTGTTACATTAGTTATGATACTGTTCGGAGATGGGGGCTGAAGGGGCAGGTGGTTCCACCCAGGTAGTGGTGGGCCTGGGTTCCCGACGGCCCCCGACTGTTACTTTATGGAGGAGCGACAGGGCAGGTTGAGACCACCTAGGAGAGAGGTGGCCTGGCCCTGGTCGGCGTTCGCGGATACTTAACACGCTTAACGAGATCTGGGTATTTGATCTGAGTCTGGCCATTTGGTCTATACGCACTAACCAACTACGTGGGAAAGATATGGGTACTCGGCGTCGTGGTGTCAGCCGAAGCCTTCGTGACATCAGCGACTGATTGGCGTGCGCCGGATTGGAACATAAGCCTGCTCTTGTATTAATGGGGCTAGTTCTGCTTCCGGCCGCCCACGCAACGTGCAGGTGTGCTCAGGGCGATGGGCCCAGACCCCTGCGCGCTTAGGTTTAGACCGGCGTGCTGACCTCTCTGTTGTGCCTAGGTGGGGCTGCGACGTGTTGATCTTCCGAGGCCGGGCATGACCCAGGAAAGTATGTCCGGCCAAATGGGATCAAGCGTGTTGGGTTATGTGGTGCACCCCTGCAGGTAAGTTAATCTATTCGAATAGTTGTGTCCCTCGGTAAAAGGACGACCCGGAGTTGTACCTTGACCTTATGACAACTAGAACCGGATACTTAATAAAACACACCCTTCCAAGTGCCAGATACAACCCGGTGATCGCTCTCTAACAGGGCATCGAGGAGGGGATCGCCGGGTAGGATTATGCTATGCGATGCTACTTGGAGGACTTCAGTCTACTCTCTTCTACATGCTGCAAGACGGAGCTGCCAGAAGCGTAGTCTTCTACAGGATTAGCTATCCCCCTCTTATTCAGGCATTCTGCAGTTCAGCCCACTGATATGGCCCTTTACACATATATCCATGCATATGTAGTGTAGCTCCTTGCTTGCGAGTACTTTGGATGAGTACTCACGGTTGCCTTGTTTCCCCTTTTTCCCCATCTCTCTACCCGATTGCTGCAACCAGACGATGGAGCCCAGGATCCAGACGCCACCGTCGATGACGACTCCTTCTACACTGGAGGTGCCTACTACTACGTACAACCCGCTGACGACGACCAGGAGTAGTTAGGAGGATCCCAGGCAGGAGGCCTACGCCTCTTTTGATTGTATCCCAGTTTGTGCTAGCCATCTTATGGCAACCTTGTTTAACTTATGTCTGTACTCAGATATTGTTGCTTCCGCTGGCTCGTCTATGATCGAGCACTTGTATTCGAGCCCTCGAGGCCCCTGGCTTGTATTAGGATGCTTGTATGACTTATTTTATTTGTAGAGTTGTGTTGTGATATCTTCCCATGAGTCCCTGATCTTGATCGTACACATTTGCGTGCATGATTAGTGTACGATTGAATCGGGGGCGTCACAAGTTGGTATCAGAGCCGACTGCTTGTAGGAATCCCCCTTCCACACTCATTGGCCGAAGTCGAGTCTAGACATTGCAAAACTTTTTACTAACATGGTTGTGCGGCCCCTGGGCCCATGTCGCCATCGGGTGTTATTAGGATCTTTTACTCCTTGATCTTTACTTCGGGATTCTGAACTCTCTTCTATTCGGGTTAAACGATTTTTACTAAAATCTAACTTTAGGTTCTCGAAAATACTTTCCCCCGGAGAGCCCCTTCAGTCCAGATGATCGCCGGCTGCACCAGAAGATTTCGAAGATACTCTCCGATATTCTCTCGAGACCTTGTGCCCGTTGCTTTTGCAATTCCCTTCCACCAAAATATCCCTATGGATAAATACTTACACCTGTCGTGCTTACTTTTATTCCCAGTCGATCTTGTTATTACAAGATACCGCGATAATGTTTTGTGCCTGCTGCATTGCAGTTCTTTGCCACCTGAATACCCCTAAGAATAATTTCTCGCACTTTCCGAGTATCTGCTCATCCCCAGTTGTTCATGTGTTTTACGAAAGTCTCAAAATACCATTCGATCTTCCGAAAATCCTCAGGAGCCTTTTTGCACTTGA
The DNA here is from genome assembly GCA_032464435.1 of Aegilops umbellulata. Taxonomy (NCBI): domain Eukaryota; kingdom Viridiplantae; phylum Streptophyta; class Magnoliopsida; order Poales; family Poaceae; genus Aegilops; species Aegilops umbellulata. The sequence continues at coordinate 160,490,604 of CP136059.1, read as the reverse complement.
AATTCTTGCTTACTTGCATTATGGTTAATCCCATAAGTCTAGTAATCTTATTGACATCCTTTGTCATTATCATTTTGAATCCGTTGATTCAAAAATGTTGCGAATGCTCGCAATACTCAATCAGATCCTAGAATTCATCCTTCTGACTCAGGCATCATTTTAAACATGAGCGGGTTCTCGACCAATCGAATTGCCGTCCATTGTACCCCTAAGTCTATTCAACTTATCCATCCTTAATCAGAGCGTTGCTTCTGATCATTTGATTTGGAAATCGTAATTCCTCTGCATTTGATTTTGAATTAGTTAGTTATTCCCATAATCTGATGCCTTTGCATTCTTTCTTCCTCTGATTGAGTACCGATACTCATGTTAGCTCCGTTATGGACCGCCAAACCCATTGCTGGGTTGTTATCCGATGGTATCATACACATTCAAATCTTGTGAGTTCTTTCCCTGATGCATAATGCTTTGACAACCATGCTCTACTTTCGAGCTTGTGTTAATTACTCCTAAAAATTCATGGTATATGTTTCTAAGATGCACCGATGGGTTGAACCTATGCCTTCCTTAATCTGTGTGAACCCGAAAACTACTACGGGTCATACTCTACTGGTGTTATGCCAGATAAAATTTCAACACTATAACTTTTTCGAAAAATGAGAAGTGAATGAAAGGTTATGCATTGGAGAAGTGGGAGTCAGCCTTGAACTTTGTGTTCAAGCCCATGGACACGATGTAGATCCTATCATAGAAGCTTCTTGTAAAAATAACAATTTCCTTGATATGATATCATCTGGTATCTATGTATTGATCCTCTGCAATCGTGGTCCCGACCACATTTTCTCCTTAATTCCATTTCTTAGACAAGTTAAAGAACTTGTCTTCTATTGATCGATACATCTCCGCAACCTCTATTTTGATCTTTCTCGAGTATTAACCTCTGGTATCTCGAGAACTGTGTTGCTTCCGCGAGTCTTCATCTAGTATTGCTTCTCACCAATCTCAGATATCCCCCAGGTTCTGGGTTGTCGTCAAACGAGAACACCGAATAGTGAATCGAGTCCGCACTGTGATTCGACAACTCTTAGTAATCTTCATTGCTTACGAGTTTGTACTTGATCATGTCGTTCCCAACTGATTGACCATCATCATCATCAGGCTGACTGCTTGACCATTCTACCTATGTCCTTCATCCCCGGGACACAATCCCGATAGTGCTCTAAGCTTACATCAAACTTTCCGCATCATATTGTTTGTCTTGAGAGACAACTCCGAGTTCTGAGATGGCATCTTATCTATGGTTATAGTAACCTTTTACTTCATCATTCCGGTGACTTGATGTCATCACCGATCAGTTACATCTTCTCGAAACCTCTCGACAAATGTGTCGGGATCAGCATCAACATTCTGAGGTCTTCCAAGATATCTATCAAATTCTTGATGAGAAATACCATCCTTGCCCCCGATGATTTGTGTTATCATCGGCCACTTTATTGCCTTCCCTCCAACACAAACTTGTTCGTATTTTGTGTTATACCTTGAGTTCCTTGCTATCCAGCATTTGTTCTTCTTTACCTTGGAATATTACCACCTTTTATGTCAAGAATGTCGTGGTAATTTTACCACCTCTTGAGAATTCTTAGTATAGTAATCTCTCTCGCCATTTGCGTTCATTTCTTGGTCTCCATGTTGTTTCTAACCGGAATACCGACAAATGTTCTGTGATGTGTAAATTCTAAACTTCTAGCAACCCTATTGCTTTGAAGTTATTGGTCTATAGTTTCATCCTAAGTCTATTGCTTATTGAATCATCATTCGAACATTGATCGTGCTACCTAGTCCAGATTCCTGGGTGCACCCTTCTATCATTGTTCAGTTGTGTATGTTTCCCTCGAGCATACATCATTATATCATTTGATCCGACAAATGATATTTCCTTGTTCACATAATTGTGGAAATCCATCTTTTGGAAATCTCGTTGAATTCTCGTTGAGTTCATCAGCCACCTCCTCATCCTCTCCTTGGTTTACTGATGAACTTTGGTTTCGGAACTTGCTTCCATAGTTCAATTCCCGAGAATCTTACAATGTCATCTTGACAATGTGTGTTACACCTTTCCTTCTCGGGCATCCTAAGTTGGAGGTATCCTGACACCGGTCGGATCCGAACCTCGGTCAGATATGATGGTTGGAACATACCTCCAAGAGTTATAGCATTGGTCTTTATATGACTCGATAATGTGATGTCATGCCTAACACACCTGCCCGGAGGGCCTATTGTTATAGTTTCCTTTTTAGCAATGTTAGCCATTCTTCCATGAGGAAATTGTAAGACTTATTCTATAAGTTGTTCCTGATGGATCCTTTGTGTATCCATAGCCTGATCTTTACCTGATGACCATGTCAAGACTATCTTGAAGCATGTCTGTGGTACTCCGATTTTCGACAAGAACATTTGAAGCCCAATGCTAAATGTTTCTTGTTCAATTATCCAAATGCCATTGTATTGGTAATATCATGAAATCCCTTCCCCTTACCTTAATGGTTTTCTACTTTCTATCCAGTCATGGACATCATGCTCCGCTTGTCCTTGGAAAGGATATACCCCTGAAATATGTGTTTTAACACATTTTCCTTTCCGTTGTTCTGTTTAGTATGACAATCATATTTTACTTTACATTGTTTGTTTGAACCTTTCTTGTGATCTATATGATCTAAGCAGCAATATTCTCGTACTTATGTAAACACCTTGGTGTACAACCGTGTCAGTAAGATCCTGTTGCTTTTGTTGATAGCCTTCCGGTAACCACAGACGGACGAGAACCTTGCCTATTGGTCTGCCTCGTTCAACGAGCAGGAAAATGGTTCTCTTCGTCCCTCACCCTTGGTACCGATGTTGTTACCGACATAACCGACAAACTATCCTCTGACATGCCTTGCCTTCATGATCGGGCAAGACGTCTCCGCCCTTCTTACTGTTAATCCACATGGTGGGCCCATAACCCACAGTTCCACAGGATCGAAACCTGACTCTCCTGTACACCCTTTTGTCCAAGTTATTCCTCGTGCTTGACTTCGTATGTAATTCACGGGCCACCTGCCTAGTGATCTATTCTGGTATCAGACGCAATACTTATTCTCGATTGCTTTGAGCCCCTTTCATGCCCTGTTTCAGGCATCGAACGGTTGCCTGCTCGCTCGAAACTTCCCATGAAACCTCATTACTTTGCTCTCGATATTTTCTTAAGTTTCAATTCGAGAGTTACGTTCTGCCACCTTCCCCGATGTTATCGACCAGATAGTCAACCTTGTAGAGGTTCGTTCTCCCGGAATACCCCCCCTTATTCTTTCGTAAGTACGATGGAACCCCCAAAGAAAGCATGTCGACTTCATCTTGATGACTTGAAGTAGAAAAATGAACACATCAATATAATGGATCGACCACTTTGAGAAGAGCAATCAAGACCGAGGAGATCCGTTAGATTTTTCGTAACCCAATCCCTTCCCCCCTTACTCCCCTCCTAAATCTTGGGACGAGATTTCTTGTAGTGGAGGAGAATTGTGATGCCCGGGTAATCAAGCTACAGTAACCTCTGCTAATGATGCCACATCACCTCGATTACTGTTGCTAATCTCGCGTTAGTTCGAAGACGATTCGAATTAAAATTCAAAATCAAGTCAAACGGTAAAAGTTTTGAAACATTAAAACTAAAATGTTCATCATGCGGCAAATAATCCCTAACTAGCTTTGGTGGTGGAACCAACCTTTTCCAAAGTGTTTAAATGCCCTAAACTAATTAAAAATTGTGGCTAAAATAATAATTTAATTGCTTTTGAGAATATAAAAATATTAAACTAAATTATTTTGGGTCCCAACTAGGTTTGGCAGTGGCCTATTTTGATGTTACTAATTTAGGTGCTAACTTGTATTTTAAAGAAACTAAACTAACAAAAACTAAAAAAACAAAAAAGAAGAAAAAGGGAGCCCCCCACTGGGCCAACCGGCCCAGCTAGTCAGCCAGTCGGCCAGCACACTGGCCCAGCCGCCCCCCAATCACTCCATAACTCACTCACCAGAAACCCTAGCGTCCACGATTCCCCATGACCTCTCCCTCCCTTTCTGGATCGCGCACCCACGCGCCCTGACCCCGCCGACTCGCCCCGGTGCCCCATCGCCATCACCGACCTTCCCGTCGCCGGAGCCCTTCGAGCCGATGCCTCGCCGTCCCAGCCGCGTTCACCACTGCTCCCCATTGTCCCGGCGAGCACACCCAAGCCCGACGACTATCGCCTCCGGCCCGCAGCTTCTTCGCCGCCCTCGCACCGCGCCTGCAGCACCGCCGGCCGCCGCCGTCGTCGTCGCCGGAACCTCCTCGACCTCCTCCTCGCGGGTCGCCGCCACGCCTCGCCGCCCTCGCTGCCCGTCAATGGCTGTGAGCGCCTCCCTCCTCTTCTTTATCCTCGCCGCGGTCACCGCCTGACCCTCGCGCGCCGCTCCGCGTACCACCTCGCCCGCACATGGCTTCGCCGCCCTCTGCTGCTGCTCGCCCGTCATGGCTCGCGGCTGGCCTCACCCAATCCCGCACCGGCCACGACGTGCTTTTCCCCGATGAGCTGGCCGTCGGCGCTCCTCTGTGAGCGACCGCGCGCGAGCCCAGCCGTGGCCGTCTTGTGCCTCTGCCGCTAGGGCCTGGCCGCTAACTATCTAGTTAGCCCCCCTAACCCCCAGTTCATTAGTTAGGTCCATTAATCTAATCATCTAAATAATTTAACTATTAGACACTGACTAGTGGACCCTCATCTAGGTAACTAAAGTAGTTAAAACTCTGTTAAAATGTGTATGTATGACACAGGGGTCCCACTGGCCCCATTGACCAGTCAAACTGTTGACTGGGATAACCCAGTCAATGACATGCGGGTCCCCTGGTCCCTTTGACTAGTCAACAGTCTCAGTTGACTGCTGACTGAGCAGTCAACTAGACCCCAACTGTCAGCCTCTAACAACTCTGCTAGGTACACTTCAGTGTGTACTCATAGCAAATTGCTATTTAATTTTTAATTAATAATAATTTCAAAAATGAATAAAACTTTAAAAATTAATATAAAATAAATCGTAGCTCAGATCGAAATACTTTCTACATGAAAGTTGCTCAGAACGACGAGACAAATCCGGATACGCATCCCGTTTGTCCACCGCACATCCCTAGCATAGCAAACACGCAACTTTCCTCCTCCGGTTCATCTGTCCGAAAACGCGAAACACCGGGGATACTTTCCCGGATGTTTCCCCCCTTCACCGGTATCACCTCATACCACGTTAGGGCACGCCTAGCATCATGCTTTGCTTTGTCATGCAACGTTATGCATCTGTTTGCATTGTATTTATTGTTTCTTCCCCCTCTTCTCTCGCTAGACACCGAGACCGACGCCGTTGCTACCCAGTACGACTACGGTGTTGACGAACCCTCTCTCTTGACAGAGCAACCGGGCAAGCCCCCCCTTTGATCACCAGATATCGCCTATTCTTCTTTATAATGCTTGCATTAGAGTAGTGTAGCATGTTACTGCTTTCAGTTAATCCTATACTGCTGCATAGCCTGTCCTTGCTACTACTGTTGTTACCTTTACCTGCTATCCTACTGCTTAGTATAGGATGCTAGTGTTACATCAGTGGCCCTACACTCTTGTCTGTCTGGCATGCTATACTACTGGGCCATGATCACTTCGGGAGGTGATCACGGGCATATGATACATACTTATACTATTACATTACTTATGATACTGTTCGGAGATGGGGGCTGAAGGGGCAGGTGGTTCCACCCAGGTAGTGGTGGGCCTGGGTTCCCGACGGCCCCAGAGAGGTGGCCTGGCCCTGGTCGGCGTTCGCGGATACTTAACACGCTTAACGAGATCTGGGTATTTGATCTGAGTCTGGCCATTTGGTCTATACGCACTAACCAACTACGTGGGAAAGATATGGGCACTCGGCGTCGTGGTATCAGCCGAAGCCTTCATGACGTCAGCGACTGAGCAGCGCGCGCCGGATTGGAACGTAAGCCTGCTCTTGTATTAAGGGGGCTAGTTTTGCTTCCGGCCGCCCACGCAACATGCAGGTGTGCTCAGGGCGATGGGCCCAGACCCCTGCGCGCTTAGGTTTAGACCGGCGTGCTGACCTCTCTGTTGTGCCTAGGTGGGGCTGCGACGTGTTGATCTTCCGAGGCCGGGCATGACCCAGGAAAGTGTGTCCGGCCAAATGGGATCAAGCGTGTTGGGTTATGTGGTGCACCCCTGCAGGGAAGTTAATCTATTCGAATAGCCGTGTCCCTCGGTAAAAGGACGACCCGGAGTTGTACCTTGACCTTATGACAACTAGAACCGGATACTTAATAAAACACACCCTTCCAAATGCCAGATACAACCCGGTGATCGCTCTCTAACAGGGCATCGAGGAGGGGATCGCCGGGTAGGATTATGCTATGCGATGCTACTTGGAGGACTTCAGTCTACTCTCTTCTACATGCTGCAAGACGGAGCTGCCAGAAGCGTAGTATTCTACAGGATTAGCTATCCCCCTCTTATTCTGGCATTCTGCAGTTCAGCCCACTGATATGGCCCTTTACACATATATCCATGCATATGTAGTGTAGCTACTTGCTTGCGAGTACTTTGGATGAGTACTCACGGTTGCCTTGTTTCCCCTTTTCCCCATCTCTCTACCCGATTGCTGCAACCAGACGATGGAGCCCAGGATCCAGACGCCACCGTCGACGACGACTCCTTCTACACTGGAGGTGCCTACTACTACGTGCAACCCGCTGACGACGACCAGGAGTAGTTAGGAGGATCCCAGGCAGGAGGCCTGCGCCTCTTTCGATTGTATCCCAGTTTGTGCTAGCCATCTTATGGCAACCTTGTTTAACTTATGTCTGTACTCAGATATTGTTGCTTCCGCTGGCTCGTCTATGATCGAGCACTTGTATTCGAGCCCTCGAGGCCCCTGGCTTGTATTATGATGCTTGTATGACTTATTTTATTTGTAGAGTTGTGTTGTGATATCTTCCCGTGAGTCCCTGATCTTGATCGTACACATTTGCGTGCATGATTAGTGTACGATTGAATCGGGGGCGTCACAACCCTGCACTAGGGGCTCCGCGCATATAAAATACGAGACAATCAAGCTCAATTTTACCCATTTCAATTTATACTTTGTTTATTTAGTATAACTTCTGTTTGGCACGGCCCATTTTCAACTAAGTTCCTCTCTTTTACAGATGAACACCATGCTGCGCCCGTCCAGGATACGGCACAACGGAGACACAGGCGCAGACGTGCAGCAGGGACCCGTTCCAAGGATTCTTTTAAGATTAAGACCCTGCGTAAACCTTTTTTACTGTCTCTTGTTGATACATATCCTCCGGTTTTTTGGTATAATCAAGGAGGAGGCTGGCGTCTTGGCATGTGGCCACGTCAGAATTTTGTGCGTACCTGGACACTAGGGGCTTATAACTAAGGGCGTTGTCCCGCCTGCACTCATAAAGACCGAATACCTTAGGGAGTGTTCGGCGTCGCGAGTTTGTCCTTATATGCATCAGCTCCGAATCATGTCTTTGGTCAAATGTTGGGTTGCCCGGCTCCTGTGTTTTGCTGCCTTACGTTCTGCTCTATCGGCTAAGGCAGCACCAGGAGAACTACTGTGATTGTGCCCCGGATCGGCCCGGCGAGCACCTCAGTAGAGAAAGCCGAAAACTGACTGTCATGATATAGCGTGAGACTGGTCAACCACTTGATGACTTACCGGAATCTATAGGATTCCTCCGCATTAACGAAGGGCCGTTTCCCGGCCAGGCACATACGCGCCCCGAATTCGGGCGAGCGCAGGTGCCACCAGGGGCTATCTAAGTAGCCTCACTGTTAAGCTCCTATGGCTAAGTGAAAGTGATAAAGCATTATAGTCCGATTGCCTAGCTCGTTGCGCTATCACCTCCTTTGTAGGACCAAGACGTTGGATCAAGTGTGAAAATGCGCCTTCTGCGAGCACCCCCGCATTATTTGCGTGGGGGCTGAAGCCGACGACTGCCATCTTTCAGATTACATATATCTTAAAACGGCCGCACAAGAGGTGTTACAAATACTTGAAGGCACAAGTATAAAAAGCTTCTACAATTTATCAAAATATTGTTTTACAATAACATATGCTACTCAAACATAGCATCCTTCGAGCACTGCGTCTCTATTACACGAGTGCCTTGAAGGACTTCCTGAAAATAGTGCTCGGCAGGTACCCGGCTTTCGTCCGAATCTCGGGATGCAACAATGGTGGTCTCCATCTCCGTCCAGTATGTCTTGACACGAGCAAGAGCCATCCGTGCACCCTCTATGCATGCTGACCTCTTCATTGCATTAATACGCGGCACCGCACCAAAGAACTGCTGCACCAAGCTGAAATAACTTTTCGGCTCCGATCTCTCCGGCCACAGATGACTCATGACGCACTTCATGGCGAGTCCGGACAACCTATTCAGCTCGGCCCATTCGGCCAGACGATCGGCCACTGACAGTGGACGCTCTGGATTGTGGAACTGCGACCAGAATAGTTTTTCCACTTTGCGATCTTCTTGATCTCGAAAGTGTTCGGTCGCATCAGCAACACTCGCTGCCAAATCCAGATAGGTGTCCGCCGTACTCCACAACCGGTCCAACGGAGCATGCTTAGGATCACAAAACTTCCTCCGCAGCATAAAGGGCTTTCCAGCCACGATCTCTCCGGCCTGACGCAACTCCTCCTTCGCAGCTCTCATCATACAACAAGCATCCTTGGCATCGGCAACGGCCTTCTCCAAGTCCGTCGGTTCCGCCCGGTCTTCTTTTTCAAGAAGCCTGCAACGGTCAGCGGCGCTCTTCAGCTTCACGGCCATCTCGGCCATCTCTTTCTTGCTTCGGCAGTGAACAGCCTGTTCGGCTCTCAGCTCTTCAAGGGCCTTCCCGGCAGCCGCATCACTTTTTCTGGCTTGCTCCTTGGCTCGGGCAAGTTCCGCCCGAAGACTCTCCATGGCAGCAGCACCGTCTGTATCAAGCACACACACTGTAAGATAATGGCATAAAAAGCTCCTCTTACCAGGTGCCACCGGAGGGATTACATACCTTGTGCCTCGTCAAGCCGCTTGTTAACAAGCACGATGTCTGCATCTGCCACGTCAAGTTGCCGCTTTAGCTCGGCAAATTCATCAGTCCGGCTAGATGCCGGACACTTCGCCACCTACACACAAAGGCGGCATTTTAGACCTCTGGTTATGATCGTCTGTGCGCCGTCACTTTTGACAACGCACAGAGTCTCAGGGGCTACTATCTACACAGGGCGCATTTTGTTTATGCGCAACCGTCAAAAAGGGTGCGTTATTCCGCGTACCTCAAAACCCGTCAATAAACTTCTGACGGCCTCGTGCAATCCGCTTTCCACGGACGAAATCCTTTCAATCACTGTGCCCATCAATGCACGGTGCTCCTCTGAGATAGATGCTCGCCCTAGCAGATCCTTCAGCTCCTCCGACCGCGCACCGAACGGTGCCGGACTCGTCCTATGGCCTTTTTTGAAGGACGGGCGCGGAGAGCCTTGGGGGGCCATATGGCTGCCTTCCAGCCCTGCCAGATTCGGAGAAACCCTCCGCGACGATACCTCAGGGTCGCCCGCCTCTCTAGGCGGTTTGACAGGGGGAGGCGTTCCGCTCTCCATCATCTCCGGAAGAAGATCCCCCGAAGACGAGCTCTGCTGTGAAGGGCTAAGGTCCGAACTACAAGGTAAATTTTCGGTTACTCTTCTCAGATATAAAACAAGGATTCCTCTCAAAGAAAAAACCTCTCTCTACTTACGGCTCGGTACAGGGCTGACCCCCTCGAGGGCATAATTCGGCCGAGGTATCCCCCGGCGCAGGACCCTCTGACGAGGATTCCTTCCCCTGTTTTGAGGCCATGGTCTCCGGGTCTTCAGAGGCGGTCCTCTTCTTCCCCCGAGGAGAGGAATCTTCGATTCCTTCCCTCCGAACAGCCTCCTTCGAGGAGGTCGTAGTTTCCTTGTCCCCTCCCTTGCTTTCCTCCAAAGGCACAATCTTCAGCATCCTGACCACCACGGGATCCGGCGTGATCTCGGGGAGGGGAGCCGGACACCTGATAAGCTTTGCTTTCGCTATCCACTCCTGTTTAAAGAACAGCTCTTTAGAGGCAAGTTTTATGACAAATACACGGATAGCGAGTCCGGGCACAAGGCTACCTACTTGAGTATCCGGGCGATTGCAGCTCAGACATGCGTCCTCGGTCAAGTCCGGACACGTTGCTTGTGATCCGAAGAACAATTTATACATCTCCGCGGGCGTTGCGCCCATGAAATGCTGGAGAGCTCGCGGTCCCTCCGGATTAAACTCCCACAGGCAAAGGGGGCGACGTTTGCCGGGCAGGGTTCGGCGGATCAGCATGACCTGCGTCACTTTGACCAGGCTGAGGTCTCTTTCTAAGAGATCCCTGATGCGGCCCTGCAGCAAGGGCACGTCCTTGGATGACCCCCAGTCTAATCCTTTATTGACCCATGATGCTAGCTGTAGTGGGGGACCTGGGCGAAAGGAAGGTGGCGCCACCCACTTGGTGCCCCTGGGAGCGGTGATATAGAACCACTCTCGTTGCCATAAGCCGAGCTCCTCTTGAAAAGAGCCCTCGGGCCATGGAGCATCGGCATTCTTGCTTATAACAGCGCCTCCGCACTCTGCGTGCCGCCCCTCGATCATCTTCGGCACTACTTTGAAGGTCTTGAGCCATAGTCCGAAGTGAGGAGTAACATGGAGGAAGGCTTCGCACACGACGATGAAAGAGGAAATGTGGAGGATGGACTCCGGAGCTAAGTCATGAAATTCCAGCCCATAATAAAACATGAGCCCCCTCACGAAGGGATCCATCGGGAAGCCTTGCCCCCGAAGGAAGTGAGACATGAACACCACGCTCTCACTAGGCTTGGGAGTGGGAATGACCTGCCCTTGAGCAGGCAGCCTATGCGTGATTTCCCCGGTCAAGATCCTGGCCTCTCTCAGCTTTAGCACGTCCACCTCCGTAATGGAAGAGGGCACCCATCGGCCTCGAAGGTCGGAACCGGACATTGTCGAAGATCCGAAGCGCCCGAAATCTGGAGCCTTGGGTGTTGGAACTCGAGGCGAAGGGCGAAATCGTTTGAGATTGAAAGAAAGGAGTAAGGCCTTGGTCTCTTTATAAGAGGTTGAATACCAAGGGCCCTCCCCGTAACCGTTTGGGACTCGCCTTTAATCGAGAAAACATGCCAATGAGCACGATTGGATTACCCACGTCCGTATTGATGAGAATCCCGTAAATAAGGGGACACGATCTCTGCTTTGACAAGACGTGCCAAGGAAACCGCCTCGTGAAACGCGCTGAGGTGGGGGAGTAAAAACGATTCGAATAAAGGCTTGGCCGTTGTGTGATGTCACGCTGCAGAATACGTCAGCAGATTAGATTTGTGCAGATGTTATTCTCTCTATGGCAATATGTGGAAACTTATTTTGCAGAGCCGGACACTATCCTTAGTGTTCAAAATCTTCTATGAAGTACTTGGAGGAGGAACCCGCCTTGCAATGCCGAAGACAATCTGCGCACCGGACTCGTCGTCATTGAAGCCTGGTTCAGGGGCTATTGAGGGAGTCCTGGATTAGGGGGTGTCCAGTAGCCGGACTATACCTTCAGCCGGACTCCAGGACTATGAAGATACAAGATTGAAGACTTCGTCCCGTGTCCGGAAGGGACTTTCCTTAGCGTGGAAGGCAAGCTTGGCGATACGGATATATAGATCTCCTACCATTGTAACCGACTCTGTGTAACCCTAGCCCTCTCCGCTGTCTATATAAACCGGAGGGTTTTAGTCCGTAGGACAACATAACAATCATACCATAGGCTAGCTTCTAGGGTTTAGCCTCCTTGATCTCGTGGTAGATCTACTCTTGTACTACCCATATCATCAATATTAATCGAGCAGGACGTAGGGTTTTACCTCCATCAAGAGGGCCCGAACCTGGGTAAAACATCGTGTCCCTTGTCTCCTGTTAGCATCCGCCTAGACGCACAGTTCGGGACCCCTTACCCGAGATCCGCCGGTTTTGACACCGACACTTCCCAAAGGTTCTTTGATTGCCTCCCAACAAGCGCTATCGTTTAATGCCCCTAGCTAGGCATGACGATTTCAATGATGCTCACATAAAAGATGAGAATTGGAACATAAAGAGAGCATCATGAAGAATATGACTAGCACATTTAAGTCTAACCCACTTCCTGTGCATAGGGATTTTGTGAGCAAACAATTTATGGGAACTATAATCAACTAGCATAGGAAGACAAAACAAGCGTAACTTTAAACTTTAAGCACATAGAAAGGAAACTTGATATTATTGCAATTCCTACAAGCATATATTCCTCCCTCATAATAATTTTGAGTAGCATCATGAATGAATTCAACAATATAACCAGCACCTAAAGCATTCTTTTCATGATCTACAAGCATAGAATTTTTACTACTCTCCACATTAGCAAATTTGTTCTCATGAATAGTAGTGGGAGCAAACTCAACAAAATAACTATCATGTGATTGAAAATTAAGATCAAGATGACAAGTTTCATGGTTATCATTATTCTTTATAACATAAGTGTCATCACAATAATCACCATAGATAGGAGGCATGCTTTCGTCATAATAAATTCGCTCATCAAAACTTGGGGGACAAAACATATCATCTTCATCAAACATAGCATCCCCAAGCTTGTGGTTTTGCATATCATTAGCATCATGGATATTCAAGGAATTCATACTAACAACATTGCAACCATGCTCATCATTCAAATATATAGTGCCAAACAATTTAATGCATTCTTCTTCTAACACTTTGGCACAATTTTCCTTTCCATCATACTCACGAAAGATATTAAAAAGATGAAGCGTATGTGGCAAGCTCAATTCCATTTTTTTACTTTTCTTTTATAAACTAACTAGTGCTAAAACAAGAAACAAAAATATTCGATTGCAAGATCTAAAGATAGGGGATCTATCGTAGTCCTTCCGATAAGTAAGAGTGTCGAACCCAACGAGGAGCAGAAGGAAATGACAAGCGGTTTTCAGCAAGGTATTCTCTACAAGTACTGAAATAAGTGGTAATAGATAGTTTTGTGATAGGATAAATTGTAACGAGCAACAAGTAACAAAAGTAAATAAAGTGCAGCAAGGTGGCCCAATCCTTTTTGTAGCAAAGGACAAGCCTGGACAAACTCTTATAATGAGGAAAGTGCTCCCGAGGACACATGGGAATATCGTCAAGCTAGTTTTCATCACGTTCATATGATTCGCATTCGGTACTTTGATAATTTGATATGTGGGTGGACCGGTGCTTGGGTGTTGTTCCTACTTGAACAAGCATCCCACTTATGATTAACCTCTATTGCAAGCATCCGCAACTACTACAAAAGTATTAAGGTAAACCTAACCATAGCATGAAACATATGGATCCAAATCAGCCCCTTACGAAGCAACGCATAAACTAGGGTTTAAGCTTCTGTCACTCTAGCAACCCATCATCTACTTATTACTTCCCAATGCCTTCCTCTAGGCCCAAATAATGGTGAAGTGTTATGTAGTCGACGTTCACATAACACCACTAGAGGCTAGACAACATACATCTCATCAAAATATCGAACGAATACCAAATTCACATGACTACTAATAGCAAGACTTCTCCCATGTCCTCAGGAACAAACGTAACTACTCACAAATCATATTCATGTTCATAATCAGAGGGGTAATAATATGCATAAAGGATCTGAACATATGATCTTCCACCAAATAAACCAACTAGCATCAACTACAAGGAGTAATTAACACTACTAGCAACCTACTAGTACCAATCCCGGACTTGGAGACAAGAATTGGATACAACAGATGAACTAGGGTTTTGAGATGAGATGGTGCTGATGAAGATATTGATGGAGATTGCCCTCTCCCGATGAGAGGAGCATTGGTGATGACGATGGCGATGATTTCCCCCTCCCGGAGGGAAGTGTCCCCGGCAAAACAGCTCTGCCGGAGTCCTAGATTGGTTCCGCCAAGGTTCCGCCTCGTGGCGGCGGAGTCTCGTCCCGAAAGGTTGCTTCTCAAATTTTCCTCGACGAAAGACCTCATATAGCAGAAGATGGGCATCGGAGGGCCAACAGGGGGCCCACGAGGTAGGGGCGCGCCCCCCACCCCCGTGGCCAGGTGGGGCCCCCTCTGGTGAACTTCTTTCGCTCAATATTTTTTAGGGCCATTTGCATTTCTGCCCCTAACTCAAACCACCTACTCAGATATGCCCCTAATTTCAAAGCATGCTCAAATTTGCCCCTCTGCCGTTAAGTCACTACTCAGAAATGCCCTTCCGTCCAGTCAAAGGCCTTTGACCGTCAAAGGCCCATGTGTACTGTAGCAGACGGAAAGTGCTACAGTATTGGACGGAAAGTGCTACAGTACTGTACGGAAGGGCATTTCTGAGTAGTGACTTAACGGCGGAGGGGCAAATTTGAGCATGCTTCAAAATTAGGGGCAAATATGAGTAGTGGGTTCGAGTTAGGGGCACAGATGTAAATGTCCCTATTTTTTATATATTCTGAAAATAACTTCCATGGAGTTTCAGCACTTTGGGAGTTGCGCAGAATAGGTCTCTGATATTTGCTCCTTTTCCAGCCCAGAATTCCAGCTGTCGGCATTCTCCTTCCTTATGTAAACCTTGTAAAATAAGAGAGAATAGGCATAATTATCGTGACATAATTTGTAATAACAGCCCATAATGCGATAAATATCGATATAAAAGCACGATGCAAAATGGACGTATCAACAAGCCAAGTTCTATAATGAAAATTTCCCACTAGTATATGAAAGTGGCAAAATAGGAGACTCTCTATCAGGAAGATCGTGGTGCTACTTTGAAGCACAAGTGTGGAAAAGGATAGTAGCATTGCCCCTTCTCTCTTTTCTCTCATTTTTTTTATTTTGGGCTCTTCGGCCTCTCTTTTTTTCTTTTTTTCTTTTCTCTCTCTTTTTTTTGTCCGGAGTCTCATCCCGACTTGTGGGGTGTTTGGGAAACTACACCTATGGGATCACGTGGATCCCTTCTACGGTTTGGCAGGGAAAGAAGTATGCGCAAAGAGCATATCCAATGATTAACACGAGGGATTTGTACCCAGGTTCGGGCCGCTGAGAAGCGTAAAACCCTAGTCCTGCTTTAGTGTATTGAGTGTTCTTGAGCTTTGGCTAGCTACTACGCATGCAAACTGGGCTAGAAAGTCCAAAAAAGTCCCTTTCTGCATCGCCTTGGGCTTCCTTTTATACTAAGGGGCTACCACAGTGGTGTATAGGCATACAAGAGGTGTAAACCTGCTACAGTGCTTATACTTATCCCTGTCGTCTTAGGACAAGTGCATTTAATGCACCGTTTACATGTCCCTAACTTTATTAGGGACGGAAACAGAGCCCGTCCCGTCCGTCGCCGCCTCACTCCATCTCGACATGTGTTCAGGATGACGAGGCTCGCGGGGCCAGGCTGGCAGGCTAGTCGCTGCGCTGGAGCGGTGGCAGGGTGGTGGGATCCTTGTCGGGCGCGAGTCTTGCTGTGACCTCGCAGACGTCCCCGGCAATAATCTTTTCAGGGTCGCGCAAATGTTCCCGGCCAAAATCTTTCTGGGAACTTCGCCTTTTAGTCTTCACGATGATCTGCATGCCACCACGCAGATGCCCCTGGATCTTGGTCTTGACATTCTCGATGGTGTCAGAGCTCTCAACCTCAAGGGTTGTGGTATTGCTGGGGCTTCGCAAACCATCTCGGCAAGAATCTTACTGGGGGCTCAGCTTGTCTTCTGTTCTCTGATTACTGGCTCGAATGCCTTCTTGGTCGTCCAGTATTTGCTTCCAGTTGTCCCCGTCAGGCCTCGCCGTGGGTACGGCTGCAACTGCCCATGCACAAGTAAGGGGTACTAAAGGGCCCAAAGTTTAGTACACCGACAGGAGCCTCCGGGCCTGGGCCACACACACGGGTGCGAGGTGTTGTTGGGCTAGGCCCAAACAGTGCGCGGGCACGCGTGGCAGGGGTTAACCGCTGTAACCATCCCGACAAGATGACCAAGATGGAGGAAAGGTGCCATTGGGCAAGACTAGAGTATAAATCATCTCTAACATACTCCCTTCGTTCTTAAATATTTGTCTTTCTAGAGATTTCTGTTGAGTATAAGGATTATTAGAAAGTATAGGGTAGACATTATTTGGCCCTGCCTTGTCTTGTACTCCAAGTTGGTCTTTGTACTCCTAGTTATATGCCCACGAGGCTCAAGCAATACAATGAACTATTCCACCAATCCTCTCTCTCCCTTCTAATATGGTATCAGTTTCCGGGTTCTAAACCCTAGCCGTCGCTGCTTCCGCACCCGCGCGCCACCCCCGGGCGATCGGCCTCCATGACCGCCGCCTGTACCTTGGGTTCGTCCGCCGGCCGTGTTGGCCGGCTGCCCTAGAGAGTCTTTTTCCTGAGCCCTTGCTCCGGATTTTTTCGCTCTCTCGCTGGTCGTTTTGATCGACGTTTTTCCTTTTTTGGTTTTCCGGTCTATTCTTGATCGGTTTGCGTTGCCCGCTGCCGCCATCGACCCCCGTGCGTCTCTTCTCCAACCCCGGGGCGACCAGCCAGCCTCTCCTTCGACCCGGCGACCACGCGTGCGAGGCGGCCCGTTAGGGCCAGCCGTCGTCCGTGCGTGTGTCCGCCCGTCACCCTGCGCCGGCCGTCACCGCCCTGCTCCGACCGGGACACCTACATCGCCCCGACCCGGCGGCCTCGCACCAAGCGACGGCCAATCATAGTCGTCGCTCATGCGCCGGCCCGCCCATCACCCGCCTCCGCCGCATCTGCACGGCGGCTCAGCGGTCTACCTCGCCAGCCTCATTCTAGGCTGCGTCGGGACGACTACGTCAGGCTCGTCGGCTGCCTCAACTCGGGCGTCACTGCTCCGTTGGTCGCTCGGGCCATGCTGCCCGGGCACTGGCGCTGCATTGGCAGCTCGGGTGCCGATGCTGACAAGCTCGTCCGCACGATGTTCCACGCCCTCCGTCATCGCCGGCTGATACGTCTCCAACGTATCTATAATTTTTGATTGCTCCATGCCATATTATCTACTGTTTTGGACAATATTGGGCTTTATTATCCATTTTATATTATTTTTGGGACTAACCGATTAACCGAACGCCCAGCCCAGAATTGCTGTTTTTTGCCTATTTCAAAGTTTCGAAGAAACGGAATATCAAACGGAGTCCAAACGAAATGAAACCTTCGGGAACGTGATTTTCTCACCGAATATGATCCAGGAGACTTGGACCCTACGTCAAGAAAAAAAGGAGCGAGGCACGAGGTAGGGGGCGCGCCCTCCACCCTCGTGGGCCCCACCTTGCTCCACTGACGTACTTCTTCCTCCTATATATACCTACGTACCCCCAAACGATCAGATACGGAGCCAAAAACCAAATTCCACCGCCGCAACCTTCTGTACCCACGAGATCCCATCTTGGGGCCTGTTCCGGAGCTCCGCCGGAGGGGGCATCCACCACGGAGGGCTTCTACATCATCATAGCCCCTCCGATGAAGTGTGAGTAGTTTACCTCAGACCTTCGGGTCCATAGTTAGTAGCTAGATGGCTTCTTCTCTCTTTTTGGATCTCAATACAATGTTCTCCCCCTCTCTCGTGGAGATCTATTCGATGTAATCTTCTTTTTATGGTGTGTTTGTTGAGACCGATGAATTGTGGGTTTATGATCAAGATTATCTATGAACAATATTTGAATCTTCTCTGAATTCTTTTATGTATGATTGGTTATCTTTGCAAGTCTCTTCGAATTATCAGTTTGGTTTGGCCTACTAGATTGATCTTTCTTGCAATGGGAGAAGTGCTTAGCTTTGGGTTCAATCTTGCGGTGTCCTTTCCCAGTGACAGTAGGGGCAGCAAGGCATGTACTGTATTGTTGCCATCGAGGATAACAAGATGGGGTTTTTATCATATTGCATGAATTTATCCCTCTACATCATGTCATCTTGCTTAAGGCGTTACTTTGTTTTCTTGAACTTAATACTCTAGATGCATGCTGGATAGCGGTCGATGAGTGGAGTAATAGTAGTAGATGCAGGCAGGAGTCGGTCTACTTGTCTCGGACGTGATGCCTATATACATGATCATACCTAGATATTCTCATAACTATGCTCAATTCTGTCAATTGCTCAACAGTAATTCGTTCACCCACCATAAAATACTTATGCTCTTGAGAGAAGCCACTAGTGAAATCTATGGCCCCCGGGTCTATCTTCATCATATTAATCTTCTATCACTTTATTATTGTCTTTGCCTTTATTTTACTTTGCATCTTTATCACAAAAATACCAAAAATATTATCTATCATATCTATCAGATCTCACTCTCGTAAGTGACCGTGAAGGGATTGACAACCCCTTATCGCGTTGGTTGCGAGGAGTTATTTGCTTTGTGCAGGTACGAGGGACTCGCGTGTAGCCTCCTACTGGATTGATACCTTGGTTTTCAAAAACTGAGGGAAATACTTACGCTACTTTGATGCATCATCCTTTCCTCTTCAAGGAAATCCAACGCAGTGCTCAAGAGGTAGCAAGAAGACTTTCTGGCACCGTTGCCGGGGAGTCTACGCAAAAGTCAACATACCAAGTACCCATCACAATCCCTTATCTCCTGCATTACATTATTTGCCATTTGCCTCTCATTTTCCTCTCCCCCACTTCACCCTTGCCGTTATATTCGTCCTCTCTTTTCTGTTCGCTTCTTTCTCGCTTTCTTGTCGTCATGGCTAGTCTTATATATTCTCCGTTGTCTCCCTAGAATGAAGTTCTAAATTTTAAGCAAAGGGAGGGAGAAAATCTAAAAGTTGCTTGGTATAGAATTTGCAATGCTCAAAATAGATCTACCAGGAAGCAATCTACTTCAGTTCTCCTTTGCAATTTTTATGTAGGTGCCAACCCTTGGTATAGATATATCCTTGATACCATTACCGGAGGGAATTTCTTGGGTAGCCATACTTTTGATTCTTATAATGCTATGATAAATGTATTTGGCTCACCACCTCTTTTGGTTAATGGGACTATGCTAACTTTGGAGCATGTAATGCAAAGACTTGAAATTATTGAAAATAAAGTTGCTACCGTTGAGTTAATTTAAAATCTAGATAAAAAGATCCACAATCAAATTACCCAATATGGATCTAAGGTAGGAGTAACTTTGAAAAATATTAAGGAGAAGGAACCCATAGTAAATGAGAGAATAAATCAAGATTCCGCTAGAATCGATAAACTTGAGGGTATCATTACCAACTTGGGAACCACTTTTTCTTCCGTAAAGAATAGTCAAAGTCCTCCTACTAAAATTGCCAAGCTTATGTATGTTCCTAAAAATAAGGGTGAATCCTCTAGTAAGGAAACTGCGGATCTTAAATCTATAAGTATTCATCCCAATCTTTTTGCTATCATTAAGGAACCATTTGCTACGAATGAATTTCTCGATTTTGTTCCTAAAAGTTTGATAATTACTAAAAAGAAAGAAATTTCTAAGGAAGATAGATGTCTCATTGAAGAATTGCCTACCAAAGATGGCAATACCTAGATCTATCCTTGCTATTAAGCCTAGCTAGGGGCGTTAAACAATAGCGCTTGTTGGGAGGCAACCAATTTTATTTTTAGTGTTTTTTGCTTTTGCTTCTGTTTAGGAATAAATCTTTGATCTAGCCTCTGGTTAGATGTGTTTTTATTAGTGTTTGTGCCAAGTTAAGCCTATAGGATCTTCTTGGATGATAGTTATTTGATCTTGCTGTAATTTCCAAAAACTTTCTGTTTATGAAAACAATTGTTAAAAATCACCAGAACGTGATAAAATACTGATTCCAATTGATGCTCATCAATAAAAAAATTGCCTATGTCTTCCTATTTTGGTAGATTTTTTGGTTCCAGAAGTTGTGTTAGTTACATATTACTACAGACTGTTCTGTTTTTGACAGGTTCTGTTTTTCGTGTGTTGTTAGCTTATTTTGATGAATCTATGGCTAGTAAAATAGTTTATAAACCATAGAGAAGTTGGAATACAGTAGGTTTAACACCAATATAAATAAAGAATGGGTTCATTACAGTACCTTGAAGTGGTCTTTTGTTTTCTTTCGCTAACGGAGCTCGCGAGATTTCTGTTGAGTTTTGTGTTGTGAAGTTTTCAAGTTTTGAGTGAAATCTTTTGATGGATTATGGAACAAGGAGTGGTAAGAGCCTAAGCTTTGGGATGCCCATGGAACCCCCAAGATAATCTAAGGGCACCAAAAAGTCAAAGCTTGGGGATGCCCCGGAAGGCATCCCCTCTTTCGTCTACTTCCATCGGTAACTTTACTTGGAGCTATATTTTTATTCACCACATGATATGTGTTTTGCTTGGAGCGTCTTGTATTATTTGAGTCTTTGTTTGTTACTTTGCCACAATCATCCTTGCTATACACACCTTTTGAGAGAGCCATAAATGATTTGGAATTTGTTAGAATACTCTATGTGCTTCACTTATATCTTTTGAGCTATATAGTTTTGCTCTAGTGCTTCACTTATATCTTTTAGAGCACGGTGGTGGATTTGTTTTATAGAAACTATTGATCTCTCATGCTTCATTTAGATTATTTTGAGAGTCTTAAATAGCATGGTAATTTGCTTAAAAATCTTAATATGCTTGGTATTCAAGATTTGTAAAACTTTCTTTTAAGTGCGTTGAATACTAAGAAAAGTTTGATGCTTGATAATTGTTTTGAGATATGAAGATGGTGATATTAGAGTCATGCTAGTTGAGTAGTTGTGAATTTAAGAAATACTTGTGTTAAAGTTTGTGATTCCCGTAGCATGCACATATGGTGAACCGTTATGTGATGAAGTCGGAGCATGATTTATTTATTGATTGTCTTCCTTATGAGTGGCGGTTGGGGACGAGCGATGGTCTTTTCCTACTAATCTATCCCCCTAGGAGCATGCGCGTAATACTTTGCTTTGATAACTTGTAGATTTTTGCAATAAGTATATGAGTTCTTCATGACTAATGTTGAGTCCATGGATTATACGCACTTTTCTTCCTTCCACCATTGCTAGCCTCTCTTATACCGCGCACTTCTCGCCGGTATCATACACCCACCATATACCTTCCTCAAAACAGCCACCATACCAATCTATCATGGCATTCCCATAGCCATTCTGAGATATATTGCCATGCAACTTTCCACCGTTCCGTTTATTATGACATGCTCCATCATTGTCATATTGCTAGCATGATCATGTAGTTGACATCGTATTTGTGGAAAAGCCACCGTTCATAATTCTTTCATACATGTCACTCTTGATTCATTGCATATCCCGGTACACCGCTGGAGGCATTCATATAGAATCATACTTTGTTCTAAGTATTGAGTTGTAATTGTTGAGTTGTAAGAAAATAAAAGTGTGATGATCATCATTTTTAGAGCATTGTCCCAAGTGAGGAAAAGGATGATGGAGACTATGATTCCCCCATAAGTCGGGATGAGACTCCGGACGAAAAAAAAAAGAGGCCATAAAAAAAGAGAGAACAGGCCCAAATAAAAAAATGAGAGAAAAAGAGAGAAGGGGCAATTTTACTATCCTTTTACCACACTTGTGCTTCAAAGTAGCACCATGATCTTCATGATAGAGAGTCTCTCATTTTGTCACTTTCATATACTAGTGGGAATTTTTCATTATAGAACTTGGCTTGTATATTCTAATGATGGGCTTCCTCAAAATGCCCTAGGTCTTCGTGAGCAAGCGAGTTGGATGCACACCCACTTAGTTTCTTTTGTTGAGCTTTCATATACTTATAGCTCTAGTGCATCCGTTGCATGGCAATCCCTACTCACTCACATTGATATCTATTGATGGGCATCTCCATAGCCCGTTGATACGCCTAGTTGATGTGAGACTATCTTCTCCCTTCTTGTCTTCTCCACAACCACCATTCTATTCCACATATAGTGCTATATCCATGGCTCACTCTCATGTATTGCGTGAAGATCAAAAAAGTTTTGAGAATGTCAAAAGTATGAAACAATTGCTTGGCTTGTCATCGGGGTTGTGCATGATTTAAATACTTTGTGTGGTGAAGATAGAGCATAGCCAGACTATATGATTTTGCAGGGATAACTTTCTTTGGCCATGTTATTTTGAGAAGACATGATTGCTTTATTAATATGCTTGAAGTATTATTATTTTTATGTCAATATTAAACTTTTGTCTTGAATCTTTCGGATCTAAATATTCATACCACAATTAAGAAGAACTACATTGACATTATGCCAAGTAGCACTCTGCATCAAAAAATCTGTTTTTATCATTTACCTACTCGAGGACGAGCAGGAATTAAGCTTGGGGATGCCTGATACGTCTCCAACGTATCTATAATTTTTTATTGCTCCATGATGTATTATCTACTGTTTTGGACAATATTGGGCTTTATTATCCACTTTTACATTATTTTTGGGACTAACCTATTAACCGGAGGCCCAGCCCAGAATTGATGTTTTTTGCCTATTTCAGAGTTTCGAAGAAACGGAATATCAAACGGAGTCCAAACGGAATGAAACCTTCGGGAACATGATTTTCTCACCGAATATGATTCAGGAGACTTGGACCCTACGTCAAGAAAAAAAGGAGCGAGGCACGAGGTAGGGGGGCACGCCCACCCCCCAGGGCGCGCCCTCCACCCTCGTGGGCCCCACCTTGCTCCACCGACGTACTTCTTCCTCCTATATATACCTACGTACCCCCAAACGACCAGATACGGAGCCAAAAACCCAATTCCACCGCCGCAACCTTCTGTACCCACGAGATCCCATCTTGGGGCCTGTTCCGAAGCTCCGCCTGAGGGGGCATCCACCATGGAGGGCTTCTACATCATCATAGCCCCTCCGATGAAGTGTGAGTAGTTTACCTTAGACCTTCGGGTCCATAGTTAGTAGCTAGATGGCTTCTTCTCTCTTTTTGGATCTCAATACAATGTTCTCCCCCTCTCTCGTGGAGATCTATTCGATGTAATCTTCTTTTTATGGTGTGTTTGTTGAGACCGATGAATTGTGGGTTTATGATCAAGATTATCTATGAACAATATTTGAATCTTCTCTGAATTCTTTTATGTATGATTGGTTATCTTTGCAAGTCTCTTCGAATTATCAGTTTGGTTTGGCCTACTAGATTGATCTTTCTTGCAATGGGAGAAGTGCTTAGCTTTGGGTTCAATCTTGCGGTGTCCTTTCCCAGTGACAGTAGGGGCAGCAAGGCATGTACTGTATTGTTGCCATCGAGGATAACAAGATGGGGTTTTTATCATATTGCATGAATTTATCCCTCTACATCATGTCATCTTGCTTAAGGCGTTACTTTGTTTTCTTGAACTTAATACTCTAGATGCATGCTGGATAGCGGTCGATGAGTGGAGTAATAGTAGTAGATGCAGGCAGGAGTCGGTCTACTTGTCTCGGACGTGATGCCTATATACATGATCATACCTAGATATTCTCATAACTATGCTCAATTCTGTCAATTGCTCAACAGTAATTCGTTCACCCACCGTAAAATACTTATGCTCTTGAGAGAAGCCACTAGTGAAATCTATGGCCCACGGGTCTATCTTCATCATATTAATCTTCTATCACTTTATTATTGTCTTTGCTTTTATTTTACTTTGCATCTTTATCACAAAAATACCAAAAATATTATCCTATCATATCTATCAGATCTCACTCTCGTAAGTGACCGTGAAGGGATTGACAACCCCTTATCACGTTGGTTGCGAGGAGTTATTTTCTTTGTGTAGGTACGAGGGACTCGCGCGTAGCCTCCTACTGGATTGATACCTTGGTTCTCAAAAACTGAGGGAAATACTTACGCTACTTTGCTGCATCATCCTTTCCTCTTCAAGGAAATCCAACGCAGTGCTCAAGAGGTAGCACCGGCCTCATCGCGGACTCCGCCACCACCCCGCCTCCACCCAGCGGCGTCCCCGACCTCGCGCGCGCTCGGCTTGATCACCCGCTCGCCGCCGCGATCCACCTCATCTACGCCACGCGACCGACCTGGCCTGTCGGTTACGCGCGCCTCCGCAGGTTCCGTGAAGATTGTCCCGAGTACCACGCGCCTCTCCGCTGATCGAGCATCGGGCTGCAGCTGCGTCGCCCCGCCGGGCCGCAGTGCCGCCGCCCCGCGGTTCTACTCGCGGCTGCATCGACTCGTGCGTCGCCCCTTCGGGCCGTAGTGCCGCGATATGCGGTCCCCGCCGCCGCCCCGAGGCCGTCCCCGCGGTTACACCGACTCACGAACCGCCATTGCGTCGCCCCTTCGGCCCGCAGCGTCGCGGCCCGCGGTCCCCTCCGCCTCCCCGAGGTCTGTTGGGGATCGTAGCAGAAATTAAAATTTTCTACGCATCACCAAGATCAATCTATGGAGTCATCCAGCAACGAGAGGGAGGGGAGTGCATCTACATACCCTTGTAGATCGCGAGCGGAAGCGTTCAAGTGAACGGGGTTGATGGAGTCGTACTCGTCGTGATCCAAATCACCGATGATCCTAGCGCCGAACGGACGGCACCTCCGCGTTCAACACATGTACGGAGCGGAGACGTCTCCTCCTTCTTGATCCAGCAAGGGGGAGGAGAAGTTGATGGAGATCCAGCAGCACGACGGCGTCGTGGTGGAAGCAGCGGGATTCCAGCAGGGCTTCGCCAAGCGCTACTGGACAAAGAGGTGTCACTGGAGGGAGAGGGAGGCGCCAGGGCTTAGGGTGCGGCTGCCCTCCCTCCCCTCCACTATATATAGGGGCTAGGGGGCGCATGCCCCCTTTAGAGATCCCATCTAGAGGGGGGCGGCCCCTCGGGGGGCAACGCCCCCTTAGGGTTTCCAACCAGGGGGCGCATGCCCCCTCGGGGGGCAACGGCCCCCCTAGGGTTTCAACCCTAGGTGCCTTGGGCCCTTGGGTGGGGGC
Organism: Aegilops umbellulata; assembly: GCA_032464435.1. Classification (NCBI taxonomy): domain Eukaryota; kingdom Viridiplantae; phylum Streptophyta; class Magnoliopsida; order Poales; family Poaceae; genus Aegilops; species Aegilops umbellulata. The sequence goes on along the minus strand of CP136059.1, from coordinate 160,465,487 downwards.
ACACCAGCCCACCAAGGGCTGGTTCCCATGCCACTTCAGCCCATGGGGCCCTCCGGGATAGGTGGCCCCACCCGGTGGACCCCCAGGACCCTTCCGGTGGTCCCGGTACAATACCGGTGACCCCCGAAACTCTCCTGGTGGCCGAAACTGGACTTTCTATATATAAATATTTACCTCCGGACCATTTCGGGATTCCTCGTGACATCCGGGATCTCATCCGGGACTCCGAACAACTTTCGGTTAACCGCATACTAATATCTCTACAACTCTAGCGTCACCGAACCTTAAGTGTGTAGACCCTACGGGTTCGGGAGACACGTAGACATGACCGAGACAACTGTCCTATCAATAACCAACAGCGGGATCTGGATACCCATGTTGGCCCCCACATGGTCCACGATAATCTCATCGGATGAACCATGATGTCGAGGATTCAATCAATCCGGTATACAATTCACTTTGACTATCGGTACGATACTTGCCCGAGATTCGGTCGTCGGTATACCGATACCTTGTTCAATCTTGTTACGGCAAGTCTCTTTACTCGTTCCCGTAACACATCATACCATGAACAACTCCTTGATCACATTGAGCTCATTATGATGATGTCCTACCGAGTGGGCCCAGAGATACCTCTCCGTCATACGGAGCGACAAATAATAGTCTCGATTCGTGCCAACCCAACAGATACTTTCAGGGATACCTGTAGTGCACCTTTATAGCCACCCAGTTACGTTGTGACGTTTGGTACACCCAAAGCACTCCTACGGTATCCGGGAGTTGCACAATCTCATGGTCTAAGGAAATGATACTTGACATTAGAAAAGCTCTAGCAGACGAACTACATGATCTTGTGTTGTGCTTAGGATTGGGTCTTGTCCATCACATCATTCTCCTAATGACGTGATCCCAATATCAATGACATCCAATGTCCATAGTCAGGAAACCATGACCATCTATTGATCAACGAGCTAGTCAACTAGAGGTTCACTAGGGACATGTTGTGGTCTATGTATTCACACATGTATTACGATTTCCGGATAACACAATTATAGCATGAACAATAGACAATTATCATCAACAAGGAAATATAATAATAACCTTTTTATTATTGCCTCTAGGGCATATTTCCAACAGTCTCCCACTTGCACTAGAGTCAATAACCTAGTTACATTGTGATGAACCGAACACCCATAGAGTGAAGGAAATATGCCCTAGAGGCAATAATAAAGTTATTATTTATTTCCTTACATGTCATGATAAATGTTTATTATTCATGCTAGAATTGTATTAACTGGAAACATAATACATGTGTGAATACATAGACAAACAGAGTGTCACTAGTATGCCTCTACTTGACTAGCTCATTAATCAAAGATGGTTATGTTTCCTAACCATGAACAAAGAGTTGTTATTTGATTAACGAGATCACATCATTAGTTGAATGATCTAATTGACATGACCCATTCCATTAGCATAGCACCCGATCGTTTAGTATGTTGCTATTGCTTTTATCCATGACTTATACATGTTCCTTTAACTATGAGAATATGCAACTCCCATTTACCGTAGGGACACTTTGTGTGCTACCAAACGTCACAACATAACTGGGTGATTATAAAAGTGCTCTACAAGTGTCTCCGAAGGTACATGTTGAGTTGGCATATTTCGAGATTAGGATTTGTCACTCCGATTGTCGGAGAGGTATCTCAGGGCCTTCTCGGTAATGCACATCACATAAGCCTTGCAAGCATTGCAACCAATGAGTTAGTTGCGAGATGATGTATTACGGAACGAGTAAAGAGACTTGCCGGTAACGAGATTGAACTAGGTATTGGATACCGACGATCGAATCTCGGGCAAGTAACATACCGATGACAAAGGGAACAACGTATGTTGTTATGCGGTCTGACCGATAAAGATCTTCGTAGAATATGTAGGAGCCAATATGGGCATCCAGGTCCCGCTATTGGTTATTGACCGGAGACGTGTCTCGGTCATGTCTACATTGTTCTCGAACCGTAGGGTCCGCACGCTTAAGGTTTCGATGACAGTTATATTATGAGTTTATGATTTTTGATGTACCGAAGGAGTTCGGAGTCCCGGATGAGATCGGGGACATGACGAGGAGTCTCGAAATGGTCGAGACGTAAAGATCGATATATTGGACGACTATATTCGGACATCGGAAAGGTTCTGAGTGATTCGGGTATTTTCGGGAGTATCGGGGAGTTACGGGATTACGGGAGAAGTAATGGGCCTTGATGGGCTTTAGTGGGAAGAGGAAAAGGCTGCTGCGCCCCCCCTCCCCTTTGGTCCGAATTGGACTAGGGAAAAGGGGGCCGGCCACCTTTCCTACTCCTCCTATTCCTTCTCCCTTCCTCCCCTTTTGGTGGACTCCTACTAGGACTTGGAGTCCTAGTAGGACTACACACCCTGGCCGCACCTTTTTGCCTTGGCCGGCCTCCTCCTCCTCCATCCTTTATATACAGGGGCAGGGGGCACCCCATAGACACACAAGTTGATCTACGGATCATTCCTTAGCCGTGTGCGGTGCCCCCTTCCACCAAATTCCACCTCGATTATATCGTTGCAGTGCTTAGGCGAAGCCCTGCGCCGGTAACACATCAAGATCGTCACCACGCCGTCGTGCTGACGGAACTCTTCCCCGACGCTTTGCTGGATCGGAGCCCGGGGATCGTCATCGAGCTGAACGTGTGCCAAGAACTCGGAGGTGCCGGAGTAACGGTGCTGTGATCGGTTGGATCGCGAGGAGAACGTACGACTACTTCCTCTACGTACGACTACTTCCTCTACGTTGTGTCAACGCTTCCGCTTCGGTCTACGAGGGTACGTAGACAAACACTCTCCCCTCTCGTTGCTATGCATCACCATGATCTTGCGTGTGCGTAGGAAATTTTTTGAATTTACTGCGTTCCCCTACAGTGGTATCAGAGCCTAGGTTTTATGGTTGATGTTATTTGCACGAGTAGAACACAAGTGAGTTGTGGACGATACAAGTCATACTGCCTACCAGCATGTCATACTTTGGTTCAGCGGTATTGTTGGATGAGACGATCCGGACCAACCTTACGCGTACGCTTACGCGAGACCGGTTCCCTCGACGTGCTTTGCACAGAGATGGCTTGCGGAAGACTGTCTCTCCAACTTTAGTTGAACCGAGTGTGGCTACGCCCGGTCCTTGAGAAGGTTAAAACGGAGTCTATTTGACAAACTATCGTTGTGGTTTTGATGCGTAGGTGAGATTGGTTCTTGCTTAAGCCCGTAGCAGCCACGTAAAACTTGCAACAACAAAGTAGAGGACGTCTAACTTGTTTTTGCAGGGCATGTTGTGATGTGATATGGTCAAGACATGATGCTATATTTTATTGTATGAGATGATCATGTTTTGTAACCGAGTTATCGGCAACTGGCAGGAGCCATATGGTTGTCGCTTTATTGTATGCAATGCAATCGCGATGTAATGCTTTACTTTATTACTAAGCGGTAGTGATAGTCGTGGAAGCATAAGATTGGCAAGACGACAACGATGCTACGATGGAGATCAAGGTGTCGCGCCGGTGACGATGGTGATCATGACGGTGCTTCGAAGATGGAGATCACAAGCACAAGATGATGATGGCCATATCATATCACTTATATTGATTGCATGTGATGTTTATCCTTTTATGCATCTTATCTTGCTTTGATTGACGGTAGCATTATAAGATGATCTCTCACTAAATTATCAAGAAGTGTTCTCCCTGAGTATGCACCGTTGCGAAAGTTCTTCGTGCTGAGACACCACGTGATGATCGGGTGTGATAGGCTCTACGTTCAAATACAACGGGTGCAAAACAGTTGCACACGCGGAATACTCAGGTTTAACTTGACGAGCCTAGCATATACAGATATGGCCTCGGAACACAGAGACCGAAAGGTCGAGCGTGAATCATATAGTAGATATGATCAACATAATGATGTTCACCATTGAAACTACTCCATCTCACGTGATGATCGGACATGGTTTAGTTGATTTGGATCACGTGATCACTTAGAGGATTAGAGGGATGTCTATCTAAGTGGGAGTTCTTAAGTAATATGATTAATTGAACTTAAATTTATCATGAACTTAGTCCTGGTAGTATTAGCATATCTATGTTGTAGATCAATAGCTCGCGTTGTTGCTTCCCTGTGTTTATTTTGATATGTTCCTAGAGAAAATTGTGTTGAAAATGTTAGTAGCAATGATGCGGATTGGATCCGTGATCTGAGGTTTATCCTCATTGCTGCACAGAAGAATTATGTCCTTGATGCACCGCTCGGTGACGGACCTATTGCAGGAGCAGATGCAGACGTTATGAACGTTTTGCTAGCTCAATATGATGACTACTTAATAGTTTAGTGCACCATGCTTAACGGCTTAGAATCGGGACTTCAAAGACGTTTTGAACGTCATGGAGCATATGAGATGTTCTAGGAGTTGAAGTTAATATTTCAAGCAAATACCCGAGTTGAGAGATATGAAGTCTCCAACAAGTTCTATAGCTAAAAGATGGAGGAGAATCGCTCAACTAGTGAGCATGTGCTCAGATTGTCTGGGTACTACAATCGCTTGAATCAAGTGGGAGTTAATCTTCCAGATAAGATAGTGATTGACAGAATTCTCTAGTCACCATCACCAAGTTAGTAGAACTTCGTGATGAACTATAATATGCAAGGGATAACGGAAAATATTCCCAAGCTCTTCGCGATGCTAAAATCGGCGAAGGTAGAAATCAAAGAAAAACATCAAGTGTTGATGGTTGACAAGATCACTAGTTTCAAGAAAAGGGCAAAAGGAAAGAAGGGGAACTTCAAGAAGAACGGCAAGCAAGTTGCTGCTCAAGTGAAAAAGCCCAAGTCTGGTCCTAAGCCTTAGACTAAGTGCTTCTACTGCAAAGGGACTGGTCACTGGAAGCGGAACTACCCCAAGTGATTGGCGGATAAGAAGGATGGCAAAGTGAACATAAGTATATTTGATATACATGTTATTGATGTGTACTTTACTAGTGTTCATAGCAACCCCTCAGTATTTGGTACTAGTTCAAGTTGCTAAGATTAGTAACTCGAAACGGGAGTTGCAGAATGAACAAAGACTAGTTAAAGGGCAAGGTGACGATGTGTGTTGGAAGTGGTTCCAAGATTGATATGATCATCATCACACACTCCCTATACTTTCGGGATTAGTGTTGAAACTAAATAAGTGTTATTTGGTGTTTGCGTTGAGCATGAATATGATTTGATCATGTTAATTGCAATGCGGTTATTCATTTAAGTTAGAGAACAATTGTTGTTCTGTTTACATGAATAAAACCTTCTATGGTCATACACACCAACGAAAATGGTTTGTTGGATCTCGATCGTAGTGATACACATATTCATAATATTGAAACCAAAAGGATGCGAAGTTAATAATGATAGTACAACCTATTTGTGGCACTGCCGTTTAGGTCATATTGGTGTAAAGCGCATGAAGAAACTCCATGCTGATGGGATTTTGGAATCACTTGATTATGAATCACTTGATGCTTGTGAACCATGCCTCTTGGGCAAGATGACTAAAACGCCGTTCTCCGGAACAATGGAGCAAGCAACAGATTTGTTGGAAATCATACATACTAATGTATGTGGTCCGATGAATATTAAGGCTCGCGACAAGTATCATTATTTTCAGAACTTCACAGATGATTTAAGCAGATATGGGTATATCGACTTAATGAAACATAAGTCTGAAACGTTTGAAAAGTTCAAAGAATTTCAGAGTGAAGTGGAAAATCATCGTGACAAGAAAATAAAGTTTCTACGATCTGATCGCAGAGACGAATATTTGAGTTACGAGTTTGGTCTTCAATTAAAACAATGTGGAATAGTTTCACAAACTCATGCCACCTGGAACACCGCAGCATAATGGTGCGTCCGAACGTCATAACCGTACTTTATTAGATATAGTACAATCTATGATGTATCTTACCGATCTACCACTATCGTTTTTGGGATTATGCATTAGAGACAGCTGCATTCACATTAAATAGGGCACCATCTAAATCCGTTGAGACGACACCGTATGAACTATGGTTTAGCAATAAACCTAAGCTGTCGTTTCTTAAAGTTTGGGGCTGCGATGCTTATGTGAAAAAGCTTCAACCTGATAAGCTCGAACCCAAATCGGAGAAATGTGTCTTCATAGGATATCCAAAGGAAACTGTTGGATACACCTTCTATCACAGTTCCGAAGGCAAGACTTTTGTTGCTAAGTTCGGAAACTTTCTAGAGAAAGAGTTTCTTTCGAAAGAAGTGAGTAGGAGGAAAGTAGAACTTGATAAGGTAATTGTACCTTCTCCCTTATTGGAAAGTAGTTCATCACAGAAAACTGTTCCTGTGACTACTACACCAATTAGTGAGGAAGCTAATGATGATGATCATATAACTTCAGATCAAGTTACTACCGAATCTCGTAAGTAAACCAGAGTGAGATCCGCACCAGAGTGGTACGGTAATCCTGTTCTGGAAGTCATGTTACTAGACCATGATGAACTTGCGAACTATGAGGAAGCGATGATGAGCCCAGATTCCGCGAAATGGTTAGAGGCCATGAAATCTGAGATATGATCCATGTATGAGAACAAAGTATGGACTTTGATGGATTTGCCCGATGATCGGCAAGCCAAAGAAAATAAATGGATCTTGAAGAGGAAGACGGACATTGATAGTAGTGTTACTATCTACAAAGCTAGAATTGTCGCAAAAAGGTTTTCGACAAGTTCAAGGTGTTGACTACGATGAGAGTTTCTCACTCGTATCTATGCTTAAGTCTGTCCGAATCATGTTAGCAAATTGCCGCATTTTATGAAATCCAGCAAATGGATAAACAAAACTACATTCCTTAATGGATTTATTAAAGAAGAGTTGTATATGATGCAACTAGAAGGTTTTGTCGATCCTGAAGGTGTTAACAAAATATACAAGCTCCAGCGATCCATCTATGGACTGGTGCAAGCATCTCGGAGTTGGAATATACGCTTTGATAAGTTGATCAAAGCATATAGTTTTATACAGACTTGCGGTGAAGCCTGTATTTACAAGAAAGTGAGTGGGAGCACTATAACATTTCTGATAAGTATATGTAAATGACATATTATTGATCGGAAATAATGTAGAATTATTCTGTAAAGCATAAAGGAGTATTTGAAAGGAGTTTTTCGAAGAAGGACCTCGGTGAAGCTGCTTACATATTGAGTATCAAGATCTATAGAGATAGATCAAGACGCTTGATAAGTTTTTCAATAAGTACATACCTTGAAAAGATTTTGAAGTAGTTCAAAATGGAACAGTCAAAGAAAGAGTTCTTGCCTGTATTACAAGGTGTGAAATTGAGTAAGACTCAAAGCCCGACCACGGCAGATGATAGAAAGAGAATGAAAGTCATTTCCTATGCCTCAGCCATAGATTCTATAAAGTATGCCATGCTATGTACCAGATCTATTGTATACCCTACACTGTGTTAAGCAAGGGAGTACAATAGTGATCTAGGAAGTAGATCACTGGACAAGCGATCAAAATTATCCTTAGTGGAATAAGGATATGTTTCTCGATTATGGATGTGACAAAAAGGTTCGTCGTAAAAGGTTACGTCGATGCAAGTTTTGACACTAATCTAGATGACTCTAAGTCTCAATCTAGATACATATTGAAAGTGGGAGCAATTAGCTAAAGTAGCTCCGTGCAGAGCATTGTAGACATAGAAAATTGCAAAATACATAACGGATCTGAATGTAGCAGACCCGTTGACTAAGATTCTCTCACAAGCAAAACATGATCACACCTTAGTACTCTTTGGGTGTTAATTACATAGCGATGTAAACTAGATTACTGAATCTAGTAAACCCTTTGGGTGTCGGTCACATAGCGATGTGAACTATGGGTGTTAATCACATGATGATGTGAACTATTGATGTTAATCACATAGTGATGTGATCTAGATTATTGACTCTAGTGCAAGTGGGAGACTGAAGGAAATATGCCCTAGAGGCAATAATAAAGTTATTATTTATTTCCTTACATGTCATGATAAATGTTTATTATTCATGCTAGAATTGTATTAACTGGAAACATAATACATGTGTGAATACATAGACAAACAGAGTGTCACTAGTATGCCTCTACTTGACTAGCTCATTAATCAAAGATGGTTATGTTTCCTAACCATGAACAAAGAGTTGTTATTTGATTAACGAGATCACATCATTAGTTGAATGATCTGATTGACATGACCCATTCCATTAGCATAGCACCCGATCGTTTAGTATGTTGCTATTGCTTTTATCCATGACTTATACATGTTCCTTTAACTATGAGAATATGCAACTCCCATTTACCGTAGGGACACTTTGTGTGCTACCAAACGTCACAACGTAACTGGGTGATTATAAAAGTGCTCTACAAGTGTCTCCGAAGGTACATGTTGAGTTGGCATATTTCGAGATTAGGATTTGTCACTCCGATTGTCGGAGAGGTATCTCAGGGCCTTCTCGGTAATGCACATCACATAAGCCTTGCAAGCATTGCAACCAATGAGTTAGTTGCGAGATGATGTATTACGGAACGAGTAAAGAGACTTGCCGGTAACGAGATTGAACTAGGTATTGGATACCGACGATCGAATCTCGGGCAAGTAACATACCGATGACAAAGGGAACAACGTATGTTGTTATGCGGTCTGACCGATAAAGATCTTCGTAGAATATGTAGGAGCCAATATGGGCATCCAGGTCCCGCTATTGGTTATTGACCGGAGACGTGTCTCGGTCATGTCTACATTGTTCTCGAACCGTAGGGTCCGCACGCTTAAGGTTTCGATGACAGTTATATTATGAGTTTATGAGTTTTGATGTACCGAAGGAGTTCGGAGTCCCGGATGAGATCGGGGACATGACGAGGAGTCTCGAAATGGTCGAGACGTAAAGATCGATATATTGGACGACTATATTCGGACATCGGAAAGGTTCTGAGTGATTCGGGTATTTTCGGGAGTATCGGGGAGTTACGGGATTACGGGAGAAGTAATGGGCCTTGATGGGCTTTAGTGGGAAGAGGAAAAGGCTGCTGCGCCCCCCCTCCCCTTTGGTCCGAATTGGACTAGGGAAAAGGGGGCCGGCCACCTTTCCTACTCCTCCTATTCCTTCTCCCTTCCTCCCCTTTTGGTGGACTCCTACTAGGACTTGGAGTCCTAGTAGGACTACACACCCTGGCCGCACCTTTTTGCCTTGGCCGGCCTCCTCCTCCTCCATCCTTTATATACAGGGGCAGGGGGCACCCCATAGACACACAAGTTGATCTACGGATCGTTCCTTAGCCGTGTGCGGTGCCCCCTTCCACCAAATTCCACCTCGATTATATCGTTGCAGTGCTTAGGCGAAGCCCTGCGCCGGTAACACATCAAGATCGTCACCACGCCGTCGTGCTGACGGAACTCTTCCCCGACGCTTTGCTGGATCGGAGCCCGGGGATCGTCATCGAGCTGAACGTGTGCCAAGAACTCGGAGGTGCCGGAGTAACGGTGCTGTGATCGGTTGGATCGCGAGGAGAACGTACGACTACTACCTCTACGTACGACTACTTCCTCTACGTTGTGTCAACGCTTCCGCTTCGGTCTACGAGGGTACGTAGACAAATACTCTCCCCTCTCGTTGCTATGCATCACCATGATCTTGCGTGTGCGTAGGAAAATTTTTGAATTTACTGCGTTCCCCTACATAGAGTTCTAGTGTTGATCATGCTTTGCACGTGGAAGAGGTTTAGTCAATGGATCTGCGACATTCAGGTCCGTATGCACTTTACAAATCTCTATGTCTCCATCTTGAACATTTTCACGAATGGAGTTAAAGCGACGCTTGATATGCCTGGTCTTCTTGTGAAACCTGGGCTCCTTGGCAAGGGCAATAGCTCCAGTGTTGTCACAGAAGAGAGTCATCGGGCCCGACGCATTGGGAATAACTCCTAGGTCGGTAATGAACTCCTTCATCCAGATTGCTTCATGTGCTGCCTCCGAGGTTGCCATGTACTCCGCTTCACATGTAGAACCCGCCACGACACTTTGCTTGCAACTGCACCAGCTTACTGCCCCACCATTCAAAATATACACGTATCCGGTTTGTGACTTGGAGTCATCCAGATCTGTGTCGAAGCTAGCATCGATGTAACCCTTTACGACGAGCTCTTCGTCACCTCCATAAACGAGAAACATATCCTTAGTCCTTTTCAGGTACTTCAGGATATTCTTGACCGTTGTCCAGTGTTCCATGTCAGGATTACTTTGGTACCTTCCTTCCAAACTTACGGCAAGGTTTACATCAGGTCTGGTACACAGCATGGCATACATAATAGACCCTATGGCTGAGGCATAGGGGATGACACTCATCTTTTCTCTATCTTCTGCCGTGGTCGGGCATTGAGCCGAGCTCAATTTCACACCTTGCAGTACAGGTAAGAACCCCTTCTTGGACTGATCCATATTGAACTTCTTCAATATCTTATCGAGGTATGTGCTTTGCGAAAGACCTATGAGGCGTCTCGATCTATCTCTGTAGATCTTGATGCCTAATATATAAGCTGCTTCTCCAAGGTCCTTCATTGAAAAAACATTTATTCAAGTAGGCCTTTATGCTCTCCAAGAGTTCTATATCATTTTCCATCAATAGTATGTCATCCACATATAATATGAGAAATGCTACAGAGCTCCCATTCACTTTCTTGTAAACGCAGGCTTCTCCATAAGTCTGCATAAACCCAAACGCTTTGATCATTTCATCAAAGCGAATGTCCGAACTCCGAGATGCTTGCACCAGCCCATAGATTGAGCAATAGAGCTTGCATACCTTGTTAGCATTCTTAGGATCGACAAAACCCTCCGGCTGCATCATATACAATTCTTCCTTAAGAAAGCCGTTAAGGAATGCCGTTTTGACGTCCATTTGCCATATTTCGTAATCGTAGAATGCGGCAATTGCTAACATGATTCGGACGGACTTCAGCTTCGCTACGGGTGAGAAGGTCTCATTGTAGTCAACCCCTTAAACTTGTCGATAACCTTTAGCAACAAGTCGAGCTTTATAGATGGTCACATTACCATCCGCGTCCGTCTTCTTCTTAAAGATCCATTTATTTTCTATCGCTCGCCGATCATCGGGCAAGTCTGTCAAAGTCCATACTTTGTTTTCATACATGGATCCTATCTCGGATTGCATAGCTTCAAGCCATTTGTTGGAATCTGAGCCCGCCATCGCTTCTTCATAGTTCGAAGGTTCACCGTTGTCTAACAACATGATTTCCAGGACAGGGTTGCCATACCATTCTGGTGTGGAACGTATCCTCGTGGACCTACGAACTTCAGTAGCAGCTTGATCTGAAGTACCTTGATCATCATCATTAACTTCCTCTCTAGTTGGTGCAGGCACCACAGGAACATCTTCCTGAGCTACGCTACTTTCCGCTTCAAGAGGCAGTACTTCACCAAGTTCTACTTTCCTCCCACTTACTTCTTTCAAGAGAAACTCTTTCACCAGAAAGGATCCGTTCTTGGCAACAAAGATCTTGCCTTCGGATAAAGGTATACCCAATGGTTTCCTTAGGGTATCCTATGAAGACGCATTTTTCCAACTTGGGTTCGAGCTTTTCAGGTTGAAGTTTCTTGACATAAGCATCACATCCCCAAACTTTTAGAAACAACAGCTTAGGTTTCTCCCCAAACCATAACTCATACGGTGTCGTCTCAACGGATTTCGACGGAGCCCTATTTAAAGTGAATGTGGCAGTCTCTAAAGCATAGCCCCAAAATGAGAGCGGTAGATCGGTAAGAGGCATCATAGATCGCACCATATCCAATAGAGTGGGATTACGACATTCGGACACACCATTTCGCTGAGGTGTTCCAGACGGCGTGAGTTGTGAAACGATTCCACATTTCCTTAAGTGCGTGCCAAATTCGTGACTCAAATATTCTCCCCCACGATCTGATCGTAAGAACTTGATTTTCCTATCACGTTGATTCTCAATCGCACTCTGAAATTCCTTAAAATTTTCAAAGGTCTCAGACTTGTGTTTCATTAAGTAGACGTACCCATATCTACTTAAGTCATTAGTGAGGGTGAGAACATAACGATAACCACCGCGAGCCTCAACGCTCATTGGACCACACACATCAGTATGTATGATTTCCAATAAGTTGGTTGCTCGCTTCATTGTTCCAGAGAACGGAGTCTTGGTCATTTTTCCCATGAGGCATGGTTCGCACATGTCAAATGATTCATAATCAAGAGACTCCAAAAGTCCATCTGCATGGAGTTTCTTCATGCGTTTGACACCAATGTGACCAAGGCGGCAGTGCCACAAGTACGTGGGACTATCATCATCAACCTTACATCTTTTGGCATTCACACTATGAATATGTGTAACATCATGTTCGAGATTCAATAAGAATAAACCATTGACCAACGGGGCATGACCATAAAACATGTCTCTCATATAAATAGAACAACCATTATTCTCAGATTTAAATGAGTAGCCATCTCGCATTAAACGAGATCCAGATACAATGTTCATGCTCAAAGCTGGTACTAAATAACAATTATTGAGGTTTAAAAACTAATCCCATGGGTAAATGTAGAGGTAGCGTGCCGACGGCGATCACATCGACCTTGGAACCATTCCCGACGCACATCGTCACCTCGTCCTTCGCCAGTCTCCGCTTATTCCGCAGCTCCTGTTTTGAGTTACAAATATGAGCAACCGCACCGGTATCAAATACCGAGGAGCTACTACCAGCGCTGGTTAGGTACACATCAATAACATGTATATCACATATACCTTTGGTATTGCCGGCCTTCTTATCCGCTAAGTACTTGGGACAGTTCCGCTTCTAGTGACCGTTTCCCTTGCAATAAAAGTACTCAGTCTCAGGATTGGGTCCATGCTTTGGCTTCTTCCTGGCAACTGGCTTACCGGGCGCGGCAACTCCCTTGCCGTCCTTCTTGAAGTTCTTCTTACCCTTGCCTTTCTTGAACTTAGTGGTTTTATTCACCATCAACACTTGATGTTCCTTTTTGATCTCCACCTCCGCTGATTTCAGCATTGAATATACCTCAGGAATGGTCTTTTCCATCCCCTGCATGTTGAATTTCATCACAAAGCTCTTGTAGCTAGGTGGGAGCGACTGAAGGATTCTATCAACGACCGCGTCATCCAGAAGATTAACTCCCAGCTGAGATAAGCGATTGTGCAACCCAGACATTTTGAGTATGTGCTCGCTGACATAACCATTCTCCTCCATCTTACAACTGTAGAACTTGTCGGAGACTTCATATCTCTCGACTCGGGCATGAGCTTGGAAAACCATTTTCAGCCCTTGGAACATCTCATATGCTCTGTGCTGCTCAAAACGCTTTTGGAGCCCCGGTTCTAAGCTGTAAAGTATGCCACACTGAACCAGGGAGTAATCATCACTACGCGACTGCCAGGCGTTCATAACATCTTGAGTTGCTGGGAAAACAGGTGCTTCACCTAGCGGTGCATCAAGGACATATGCTTTCTTGGCAGCTATGAGGATAATCCTCAGGTTACGGACCCAGTCTGTGTAGTTGCTGCCATCGTCTTTCAGCTTGGTTTTCTCTAGGAACGCGTTGAAGTTGAGGGCAACACTAGCGTGGGCCATTTGATCTACAAGACATATTGTAAAGATTTTAGACTAAGTTCATGATAATTAAGTTCGTCTAATCAAATTATTTAATGAACTCCCACTCAGACAGACATCCCTCTAGTCATCTAAGTGATACATGATCCGAGTCAACTAGGCCGTGTCCGATCATCACGTGAGACGAACTAGTCATCATCGGTGAACATCTTCATGTTGATTGTATCTTCTATACGACTCATGTTCGACCTTTCGGTCTTCCGTGTTCCGAGGCCATGTCTGTACATGCTAGGCTCGTCAAGTCAACCTAAGTGTGTTGCATGTGTAAATATGGCTTACACCCGTTGTATTCAAACGTTAGAATCTGTCACACCCGATCATCACGTGGTGCTTCGAAACAACGAACCTTCGCAATGGTGCTCAGTTAGGGGGAACACTTTCTTGAAATTATTTCAAGGGATCATCTTATTTAAGCTACCGTCGTTCTAAGCAAATAAGATGTAGAAACATGATAAACATCACATGCAATCAAATAGTGACATGATATGGCCAATATTATTTTCTCCTTTTGATCTCCATCTTCGGGGCGCCATGATCATCATCGTCACCGGCATGACACCATGATCTCCATCATCGTGTCTTCATGAAGTTGTCACGTCAACTGTTACTTCTACTACTATGGCTAACGTTTTAGCAATAAAGTAAAGTAATTACATGACGTTTATGTTGACACGCAGGTCATAAATAAATTAAGACAACTCCTATGGCTCCTGCCGGTTGTCATACTCATCGACATGCAAGTCGTGATTCCTATTATAAGAACATGATCAATCTCATACATCACATATACCATTCATCACATCCTTTTGGCCATATCACATCACACGGCATATGCTGCAAAAACAAGTTAGACGTCCTCTAATTGTTGTTGCAAAATTTTTACGTGGCTGCTATAGGTTTCTTAGCAAGAACGTTTCTTACCTACGCCAAAACCACAACGTGATATGCCAATTTCTATTTACCCTCCATAAGGAGCCTTTTCATCGAATCCGATCCGACTAAAGTGGGAGAGATAGATACCCGCTAGCCACCTTATGCAACTAGTGCATGTCAGTCGGTGGAACCTGTCTAACGTAAGTGTACGTGTAAGGTCGGCCCGGGCCGCTTCATCCCACGATGCCACCGGATCAAGATAAGACTAGTAACGGCAAGTAAATTGACAAAATCGACGCCCACAACAACTTGTGTTCTACTCGTGCATAGAAACTACGCATAGACCTAGCTCTGATACCACTGTTGGGGATCGTAGCAGAAATTAAAATTTTCTACGCATCACCAAGATCAATCTATGGAGTCATCTAGCAACGAGAGGGAGAGGAGTGCATCTACATACCCTTGTAGATCGCGAGCGAAAGCGTTCAAGTGAATGGGGTTGATGGAGTCGTACTCGTCGTGATCAAATCACCGATGATCCTAGCGCCGAACGGACGGCACCTCCGCGTTCAACACACGTACGGAGCGGAGACATCTCCTCCTTCTTGATCCAGCAAGGGGGGAGGAGAAGTTTATGGAGATCCAGCAGCACGACGGCATGGTGGTGGAAGCAACGGGATTCCAGCAGGGCTTCCCCAAGCGGTACTGGAGGAGGAAGAGGTGTCACTGGAGGGAGAGGGAGGCTCCAGGGCTTAGGGTGCGGCTGCCCTCCCTCCCCTCCACTATATATAGGGGCTAGGGGGAGCGCATGCCCCCTTTGGAGATCCCATCTAGAGGGGGGGCAGCGGCCCCTCGGGGGGGCAACGGCCCCCTTAGGGTTTCCAACCAGGGGGGCGCATGCCCCCTCGAGGGGCAACGACCCCCCTAGGGTTTCCAACCCTAGGTGCCTTGGGCCCTTGGGTGGGGCGCACCAGCCCACCAGGGGCTGGTTCCCACGCCACTTCAGCCCATGGGGCCCTCCGGGATAGGTGGCCCCACCCGGTGGACCCCCAGGACCCTTTCGGTGGTCCCGGTACAATACCGGTGACCCCCGAAACTCTCCTGGTGGCCGAAACTAGACTTTTTATATAAAAATCTTTACCTCCAGACCATTCCGGAACTCCTCGTGATGTTCGGGATCTCATCTGGGACTCCGAAGAACTTTCGGTTAACCGCATACTAATATCTCTACAACTCTAGCCTCATCGAACCTTAAGTGTGTAGACCCTACGGGTTCGGGAGACACGTAGACATGACCGAGACAACTCTCCGGTCAATAACCAACAGCGGGATCTGGATACCCATGTTGGCTCCCACATGCTCCACGATAATCTCATCGGATGAACCATGATGTCGAGGATTCAATCAATCCCGTATACAATTTCCTTTGTCTATCGGTACGATACTTGCCCGAGATTCGATCGTCGGTATACCGATACCTTGTTCAATCTCGTTACGGCAAGTATCTTTACTCGTTCTCGTAACACATCATCCCGTGAACAACTCCTTAATCACATTGAGCTCATTATGATGATGTCCTACCGAGTGGGCCCAGAGATACCTCTCCGTCATACGGAGTGACAAATCTCAGTCTCGATTCGTGCCAACTCAACAGATACTTTTGGGGATACCTGTAGTGCACCTTTATAGCCACCCAGTTACGTTGTGACGTTTGGTACACCCAAAGCACTCCTACGGTATCCGGGAGTTGCACAATCTCATGGTCTAAGGAAATGATACTTGACATTATAAAAGCTCTAGCAGACGAACTACACGATCTTGTGCTATGCTTAGGATTGGGTCTTGTCCATCACATCATTCTCCTAATGATGTGATCCCGTTATCAATGACATCCAATGTCCATAGTCAGGAAACCATGACCATCTATTGATCAACGAGCTAGTCAACTAGAGGCTCACTAGGGACATGTTGTGGTCTATGTATTCACACATGTATTACGATTTTCGGATAACACAATTATAGCATGAACAATAGACAATTATCATCAACAAGGAAATATAATAATAACCTTTTTATTATTTCCTCTAGGGCATATTTCCAACAAGGTATTCCCGCCGTCGCCCCGACCTGCCTGCCGCCGCTGCGTCGCCTCTTCAGGCCGTAGCGCCGCGGCTTGCGGTCCACTCCGCCGTCACCGCGTGTCGACCTCCCGTGGTATGCGCCGCGCCGTCTCACTTGGCGCGGAAACGCCACCGTCCGTGCCGGTCTTCGTCACGCTGTCAGGGTTCTTCGCCTACTTCGAGCACCGCCGCCGCACTCCTAACCTAGCCGCCACCACCGTCGTCAGGCTGCCACCGCCGCTCTTCTTTGGCCGTCGCCGCCGCTACCTCCGTAGCCACCACCGCCGCTCGTGCACCTCCTTCGTCTTCGTCCAGCACCAGCTCATCGCCAGCGTTGCCGTCATCTACCCCGACCACTTCATCTACTCCGACAACCGCGGGCGACATTGCCCCCGCGCCGTTTGGCGCCGCAACCGTCGTCGAGTCCTTCTCTGATGGCCTCTCCAACTTCTCCGACATGGCGTACAGCTCGTGCAGGTCCCTCGTCTAGCATGCCCGGTGCTGGCAACACCGATGCGTGCTTTCATCCATGACGTGTCCCCGGGCCTGGCAAGCCTGGTCGGCGCTTCGTCAACTTCGTCTTCGTCCGTCTACGCATGCCCGGTGCTGGCAACACCGGTGCGTGCCTTCGTCCACGATGTGTCCCCGGGCTTGGCAAACCTGCCGCGACGCGTAGTCAACAACATTTTCTTCTCGGCGTACCCTACTTCGACACCACTGCGCCCATGCTAACTCGGCGCCCCCTTGCGTCCGCGGCTCCATGGCGACTTCCTCGACACCGGCTACCCCGACTCGACAACGACCACGGCATTCTTCACACGGCTACCTCGACCACGGCTCCACCACCCACGCTCTCGGCTACATCGACAAACGGCACAAAGGGCTACCGCCTGCTTGAGCAACCTCGTTTGTTTCCACTCCAGCCACGACTCCGCGATGCGTCAACCGTTACGACTGTGTGTGTGTGGGGGGGGTGTCCGTCGGCTTGCCTTCAGATTCTTCCCCAGTCTTACCGTCTGCGTCGCTACCGTTGTGACTGCGGGGATGTTGAGTATAAGAATTATTAGGAAGTATAGGATAAACTAGTATTTGGTCATGCCTTGTCTTGTACTCCAAGTTGGTCTTTGTACTCCTATTTATATGTCCACAAGGCTCAAGCAATACAATGAACTATTCCACCAATCCTCTCTCTCCTTTCTAATAATTTCAACAAATGACTACATACAGAGTAAAATGAGTGAATCTATATTTTAAAATATGTTTATATACATCGTATGTGGTAGTCCATTTGAAGACAAATATTTAAGAACGGAGGGAGTACATTTTACAAAACATTTGTTGTTAGTTATACAAATGGTCAATGTGTGACCCAAAATACCAGAGGGGCCGATAAATAAACCGAGAGTGAGAAAGTAGGTATTTGTACAACCGCCAACGAACTCGGCCTTTTTTCTGCGGGTTGGGTGCCATTTCTAGTAATACTAAATCGCGATGCTGTAGCAAACACTCAAAGCTGTAGTCGTCAGATGCGGATGCATCCTCTGATAGGCGCCATAAATGATGGAATCAATGAATTACGAGAGAGTGAGCATGCAGAGGATGGTGGGAGGAGGCACGCAAGTAAATGATCCTGCAGCTGCAACTGCTCGTGTGTTTCGCAATTGAATGGCGATGAAGCGACGGGCCGGTATGACCTGACATACGTAGATGCATACGAGCAAAGTGGTTGGAGAGATGGAGGCGACGAATTGAATGGTCTGCCCACGTACGTGCAGTTATTTTCTTTCTTTCTTTCTTTCTCCGCGGCAACTGATCGAAAGCACGCATGGCCATCAGGTTAGAGAGGTGCATTACTAGCAGGAGTTATGCACGCACTGTAGTGGTCAGAGTCTTTATGGGACGGGATTATTAGGGAGGACACCAATCCGCAGTTTTTGGTTCAGGCATGGTGGGCCGTGAGTTTGGTACAACCCACCTACAAATCTCAGCACGCTGCTGCTCCTTTCCGTTCTTCCTTTAATTGGATCGTACTACTGTTACTCCACCGGCACTACTGGAACGGTGGTAGTGGTACTAGTGCTCCACTGCCACCACCAACACCACGAGTGAGGGCGGTGGCCAAAAGACAGGACTGTGAGAGGGACAGGGCGGGAGGCCTCGACGACCCCTCTCATTGTTTCTTCCCGGCCGCCCAGTGCGGGCAGCGACAAAACTAGGGCAGATCGAATCAACAGCCGCGCGCCGGCCGCCGGGCAAGATGATGGGTCGCCCGGTGTTCGTGCTCTTCGGCTCCTCCATCGTGCAGTACAGCTTCAGCAACGGCGGATGGGGAGCCACCCTCGCCGACGTCTACGCCCGCAAGGTACCACCGCCCCGCCCTCCCCTCCCCTCCCCTTAATTTTCTCTTTACCCTCCTGTCCTGTTGCCGTGTGATGTGATTCCGGCTCCGGGTGTCAAAGATTGCGGCTCACTCATTCACTACCGATCGACCTAACCTAGATGCATGATTATCGGATCGCTCGTCATATGCATCTGCAGCTACATCCTTCCGTCCAATTTAACTTTATTATTAATTACGCACTGCCAGTAAAAAAAAGAATTCCCTTAACTCTGACAACCAAAACTTTTAATTTTCGATTCACCATATTAGTGTAAAATTCTAGCAGAGTGCCCCCCCCCCCCCCCCACACACACACACACACCATTTACGCGGATATCTGTTGTTGTTGTTCATCTTTTTTTTCCCTCTGGATTAATGTGAGATTTACAGGATTTCTTGATTAATGTGTTCCTTGAATGTCACTTGTTATTCATGGATACGTAGGTCGATTATTCTGAGTATTTCACAATTTTGTACTAACAAACAATATAACTAGTGACACGCTATATTTTGACCTGCCTATGTGATATGTTTGCTTTGTCTCTTTTCAATAGAATATTTCCATCGTTCCTTTTTACACAACACACTGAGCTGGATACTTTTAAGGTAGGGTATGACATCTTTTGAAAAGTGCGCACCACTGGAATACAATATCCCTGCTATTTTTTTGTTGTTCTGACTTGCTGTAGGCCTACAATTTTAACCTACATTTTATTTTTTTTGTTCAGCAAACCCGTTAATCAGAACATTTAGAATGCATATGAAACTGACGCAAAATAAAAATGGGAAATGTATAGAGCGAATGACAGCGCAACATGCAGCTGGCCATCAGATCCGACAATAGGCTGAGTGCAGAAAGCTCGTGCTGAATCGGCGTCCAAGAAAAATAGACTGTTCCAATGTTTTACAAAACACTTTGGGCTATTTTTACAGATTGTGCCTAGTATTGCCAAATATTTAAAACACTTAAATTAGAGAAAATGCAAGAAATATATGATAATTAAATACTACTTGTACTCTTTTGACGGAAAATCAAATACTCGTGTCAATAAGGCATTTTTAAGAAACACTTCTGAAAACAGAGCAGAAGCAGGATCATAGACCAAATCAAAGTATATCAGCTCTTTAATTTGGACACTATCATGAACCAATGCTAACAACAATCCGGTTGACTGATGTGTGTGTGTGTATTCAACTCGTTCAGGCTGATATTGTTCTCAGAGGATATATTGCATGGAACTCAAGGCGAGCACTTCAAGTCATTACCAAAATTTTCCCCAAGGTCCGATGCTCTCTTCAGACCGGCTAGTTAATCCTACATTTTTTGTTTATATCATCTCTGCTGACTAGATATTCTAACTTGAGCAGTACTCTTTTTTCTGATATAACTGTTGACTGGCTGCAACTCTTGTTTGTTAATTAGGATTCAGCAGTACAGCCTAGCTTGGTTGTAGTTTACTTTGGTGGCAATGATTCGATTGCTCCGCACCCTTCCGGGCTTGGACCTCATGTGCCGCTTGAGGAGTACATGGACAACATGAGGAAGATAGGAGAGCACCTCAAGAGCCTGTCCGACAAGACTCGTGTGATCTTTCTGAGCTGCCCGCCGCTCAACGAGGAGCTGCTCAAAAAATCAACCAGCACTGCACTCAGCGAGATTGTGCGGACCAACGAAACCTGCCGTCTCTACTCTGAAGCATGTATATCTGTATCGAAAGAGATGGACATCAAGGTGGTCGATCTTTGGAACGCCATGCAGAAACGAGAGGACTGGGCCACAGCATGCTTTACGTGAGTTTGGAATCCATTTTTCTAGCTTGTTCATTCTCTCTTGTTTACAATTATCTGAAGAGAAGAATCAAGTAAGCAATGACTCTGAATTTGTAGGGACGGGTTGCATTTGTCGGAAGAGGGGAGCAATATAGTTGTGGAAGAGATCCTGAGGATCCTCAAGGAGGCGGAATGGGATCCATGCCTACACTGGAAGGCGATGCCGACCGAGTTCGGGGAGGACTCGCCCTACGACCTTGTCGCCTCCAGCGGCAAATCGACCATCAACCCATCCGAGTGGACTTTCCACAGGAAAAGATCATGGGAATGAACGGATCGCCAGGACATGTGTGAGATCGAGCAGCTGCACGTGATATTTTGCGCCGGTGTTCTTCGGTCGCTTTGTGTTATTCATCTGATGGAAGAACGTGATAAGATGTTTCTGAATTGCAAGGGTCCATCGGGTCGTAGAATTAATAATGAACATGTTTGAGTTGAACAAACGTTGAGCTGAGTTGGGGGTGGATGGATCGCTGATGTATACCGGCCTCAAAGATGTAGTGTTCTACGTTTCCTAGTATGAATTGAGCATGTATGATCATCTGGCGACATGTTTGGATCAATGCTGGAATTTCGTGGCAATGGATTCGATTGTATACTCATCAGTTGCCTAGCTGCATCAATCGATGCAAAGGCTGGAGTTATCCTCCTATTTACCAGTTTTGTCCTCTGATTTATTTATTTTATTTAGATAAAAGTATACTTTTCGTTCCTTAACTCTTGACGAAGTCTAGATATGGTCCCTAAACTTTAAAACCGGACAACTTGCACCTCCAATTACTTAAACCAGACAAGTTTCATCCCTGTCTCGGTTTTGACCGGTCCATGCCGACGTGGCAATAGTCTCTCTCCTATTCATCACCCCTCTTCTTCCTTCTCATCCAAACTCTGGGTGACATTTCATCGAACACCTGGCTCGCGCCTATCACATTTTCACAATGCCGGTGAGGAATGAGGACTGTGCGGCAACATCGTCGACGCGACCGGTGACAGCAGTGCAACAACGAGCGGTGAGGGACGCATACATGGCGAGCAACGGGAGAGTTCTAGGTTCAGGTAGTGGCAAAGCGCAGCGCGCTTCATGTCCTCCATCGTTGCGCTCGTACAACGAGCTTCTGCTCCGTCAACGCCCGCGCGTGCTCCGTGCTTGACCCCCGCGTCGGCTCCGGCTTGGTCCCTGCGAGCTCGGCCTCCTGCGCAGCATCACTTGCAGCACGTCCGCCTAGAGCAGCGACATGTAGCTTGAGGCGACGACGTCGACCGAGAAGGATACGACAAGCTCGCGCTCTCGTGACAGCGTCACGGTGACCAGCAGCAGCAGCCTCGCTGCCTTCCAGTCTCTCTTTCCACCACGGGACGCGACGCATTCGTCGTCCTCGAGCTCGCCACCATGAGCATGCAAAACTCCCGCTCACCTCGCTCGTGTTGCCGTAGCACCAGTTAGTCCTAGAGGGGCACTGCGCCCGCCAGCGCCTTCAGTGGCGGTATCATCTCCTCCCTTGACGTGCGCGCGTCCCTGCTGCTCTTGGGAAGACCGAGAGAGCACGTTCATGAGCAGCAAGGCGGCGGACTATAGACTGCTGAGCACGTTCATGGAGGCGCACGAGCGGTGCAGCGTAGGAACCGGTGACTCGAGAAGCTGTGGCGACGTGGACGAGCAGCCGTAGCACGTTGGGTAGGGAGGGAGCTCGAGTGCACGCATGGTGCTTGAGAAAATGAGACGATGGGCATCTGTAAATTTGGAGTCAAAACCACACCACATCATCAAGGATACCGCTTTGGGTGACTCGGAGGACCAAACTTGTCCGGTTTCAGCAGTTGAGGGTGCAAGTTGTCCGGTTTAGAAGTTGAGGGACCAAATCTAGACTCCGCTAAAAATTGAGGAACGAAAAGTATACCTTTCCTTTTTATTTATTTATTCACTTCCGCTTCGGTACACCCCCCTAAACACATTAATGGTTGTGATTACCCTATACCCCTTCATAGTGATGGGCAATAAGGTTGTCAGAATCGTGATTCTGTTATACGATTCTACGACTTTACGATCCAAACTAACCCCTATGATTTTATGATTTTAGTTCATAGAATCTACATTTCTACGATCCTGATAGTGAAGATTCTATGATTTAATATCTATCATTGGAGTTCTGATCCGATTCAAAATCACGATTCAGACAACCTTAATGGGCATGATGGTCTCCTTTTTAAAGTACGTGATATCCGACGTCCACGAGCCCCTGGACAACTGGGCCGGCCCACAAGGTGCTAGGCCACCACAAGGAGCCCCTGGACAACTAGGCCGGCCCACAAGGTGCTAGGCCACCACAAGGAATCGAACTAGTCACCTCATCCTCAAAACAACACAACTTTTTTTAGGGCTGCTTTTATTCAATATCCAAGTTCGACGGAATACAAATGATGTTCGGGGTTCTTGTGAGCCAAAGATGGCGATGTAACGCCCCGGACACACCCGCCGGTGGTCGTTACTCCTGGCGGGATCTAGACTGGCCCCACAGATCAATACTAGTCTTTTCTGCGCACTTTGTCCTCACTCGTGCGCACCCGGGAGCAACTTCCCGGTCGGTCACCCATCCTGACACTACTCCAAGCTGAGCAAGCTTAACTTTGGAGTTCTGTCCGAATGGGCTCCCGGAAAAGAAGGAATTCCTTATTGATATGAGTAGTCTATCATCCCTAATAAGACAGGCTATCACATACACCCCCACTCAGAGGAACCGACGTCCTCGTCGGGCCACAGGAACGTTCCCTCTTGGCACAAACGTCTGTGCTTCCAGTCCGGTACATGTGCCATGCCGGGTGCCACGACGGGTCACAAACTTCATGAACAACATGACCACGCACCTGTCCGCAACCATCCGTGTAACCGCGAGGGTCAGCTCTGATACCAACTTGTAACGCCCCAGACACACCCGCCGGTGGTCGTTACTCCTGGCGGGATCTAGACTGGCCCCACAGATCAATACTAGTCTTTTCTGCGCACTTTGTCCTCACTCGTGCGCACCCGGGAGCAACTTCCCGGTCGGTCACCCATCCTGACACTACTCCAAGCTGAGCACGCTTAACTTTGGAGTTCTGTCCGAATGGGCTCCCGGAAAAGAAGGAATTCCTTATTGATATGAGTAGTCTATCATCCCTAATAAGACAGGCTATCACATAAATACCCGCTCACGAAGAAATGTAAAAGGGGACGCCGGGAGACATAGGAGCGCCGGATTGCAAAACGGACAACGGGAAAGATGCTCGGATTTATGAGACGAACGCGTATGCGAATGCGATGCGCATGATGACATGATATTAAATGCATGACATGACCAAAATGCAAAACGGAGAGAACCCAACCACGGAGGGAATAACATAACACATAGCCGGAAATGGCAAGAGTTGGATTACAAATATGGCAAGTTACATCGGGGGCGTTACAGGCGACCACAGGCTAATGAAGTAGCAGCTTTAGCAAGCATGTGAGCTTCTAAATTACATTCACGTTTTTCATGAACAAGCACTGAGTAAGGAAAGAAATGCAGCATCTCCTTAATCTCGTCTACTATCACCTTGCTCGGTCCCCGAAACGCCTCGTTTGCATGCTTCACTGTTGCCAGACAATCTGTGCTGATTTGGACATGCTGCAAGTTCATGTCGAGGGCCAAGCATAGCCCCTCTTTGCAGGCCATAGCCTCAAGAGTCTTCGGATCCGTCATGTTCTCTCTCATGAGTGCTGAAGTGCCCAGATACAAGCCAGTGTAATCCCGGCAAACCACGGCAGCAGCTCCTTTGTTCCCGCATCTTGATATTGCAGCGTCAACATTCAACTTTGCCCACCCCGCTGGAGGAGGACTCCACTTCAACTGGCGACGAGACGAACTTTGGGGCGCTCCACCTCTCTGCTGCGTTACAGACACCTTTCGAGGAACTAGAGATAGATCAGCTAAATACTTGTTGATGAAACACAAGGTGGAATGAGGTGATTGGTATTGATCTTCATGTATTGCCTTCCTTCTCACCCACCATATGGACCAGAGAGTGAGTATTGCCTTCACAAACTGTTCTTCATTACAGGAAAGTTGCATCTCCTGCAGCCATAAGCGGGCGTCCTCCGATCTGATAGATATCATGTGCTCCACCAACTCTTCATCCAACATGGCCCATACACACTTTGCCATATGACAATCAATAAGGGCGTGCTTCCAGCTATCACAGCCCCCTCACAAATCTTGCACACATTCGATTCTGACATATGTCTATGGATCCTCACCCCTTCTATCGGGGTGGTATTTTGTGAAAGACGCCAAACAAAATTCTTCAACTTGGCTGGTATTCTAGCTCCCCACAACCTGCACCATTGTTTCTTGTTAGCTTCCGAATCTGAGTTCCCACCATTCCCCTCAAGCCAATCTTCTCTCCTTTTCTTCGTTTCTTTCAACATGCGATAGCAGGACCGGACCGTGAAGTAGCCGCTGCGCTCATAGTGCCAAGCCTAGCAGTCTTCAGTGTGCATCGTGGGGATTGGTATCTGCAGAATTGCCTGTGCATCAATGGGCTGCATGTGCTCTTCCACCATCGCCTTGTTCCAGCTCCCTTCTGTCTCGTTGATCATCTCAGCGACAAAGACAGGCGGGTTTTGTGTGCGAGGATGTACAACTCGGAGCATATGATCTTTAGGGATCCAGTTATGGTTTCACACATTCGTCGTTCTCCCATTACCAATCCTCCTTACCAATCCTTGCTTTAACACTTCCTTGCCTTGACAGATGGCCCTTCAAATCTAGGAAGGGTGATTCCCTAGCTCGGCATCCAGCACATCCACTGTAGGGTAGTACACTGCCTTGAGTAATCTTGCACTTAATGATTCCGTATCCTGAGTGAGGCGCCATGCTTGTTTAGCAACCATAGCCAGGTTAAATAAATATGTATCTCTGAACCCTAACCCGCCCATGTACTTGGGCATCGTTAGAACGTCCCAAGACACCCAGGCAGCTTTCCTCTCCTCGTTCTTGCTTCCCCAATAGAACTTGCGGATCATGGTGTCAATGCTTTGGCAATGCCCTTTTGGGAGCAGGAAACATGACATTGAGAACGTCGAAATAGCCTGCGCTACAGATTTAATTAGCACTTCTTTACCTGCAGCAGCAAAACTACACAGCTTTGCCGCTCCACTACGCTGTCCTTTTGTGAAAAAATAGCACAAATATTATAAGAACACTAGGCCGAAGCGCAAGACCAGTCCATCGGCCCATCAATCTAGATCTCCCAAAAAAAGTTGTTAGAGAAAGAGAAATAACCTTTATGACTTCAACTTTCTATGAGTATATAAAATTATCAACTGTAGGATTCCTGTCATTTGTGGAGATATTTTCTAAAATGCCAAATCGCATCCATTCACTTGAGGCATGTGAGGAAACACTTTTGCTTTTTCGAGGCATTTCGTCAAAATGCTTTAAAAAATCTATATTAAAGCAATTAAAAAGAACACCTCAAAATAGTTTTTATGCATGCAACCTGCCATAGACGGCAACTTGATCCAGTCGGACGTTTTTCTCTAACAAGATAGGGCCAACTTAGATTTTGACACAGGGACCTCGATTTTGATGGACTGGCCCAGGAACACACGAACACCCCCAGCTCCAAGGAGGAACAACGTTCGCGAAATTGAAAAAAGTTCATCGATTAGAATAAAAGTTCACGAATTTGACAAAATTGAACAAAGTTCATAGATTTTAAAACAAGTTCACAAATTTGAAAAAAAGTTCACAAATTAAATACTTTATTCATAGGAGGCCGCCTGACTGGGCCGATTCACTGTCGCCCATGAAAAAAGGGAAAATAAAATAATAGTTTTAAGTACCTATTTAAATTATAGTTCTAAATATATTTTTCCTCACATGACATGGATGTCTACCATGGGCATGCCCATCTGGCAGAAGTTGAGGTCATTTCATGAATGTCCAAAAGGACAACATGTTCAACAGAGGGTGTTCGGCCAGAAGGCACCGTCTGAGAGCATGTTGTTTTTCGACATTCTTGAAATGACCCCGTTTTTTCCATGGCCAGGCACTATGTCAAGTTGTTTTGGTTTTTGACAATTTTTGCTTTTTCTGAAGATTTCTTGGTCAAAAAAGATCGATAAATGGTCGGACGTGTCACAACTTGCATACGGTGTAAAAAAATCATTCAAACCTGACATGAATGCCTACCATGTGCATGCCCACCTGTTTGGAAAATTTGGTGTCATTTGAAGGATGTCCATAAATAGATCATGTTCAACAAAGGGTGTTCAGGTAGGCAAGAAGCCCAGAAGGCTCCGTTGAGAGCACGTTGTTTTTTGACATCCTTGAAATGAAAATATATTTTTCCATGGCCTTGTACGACCAATTCCAGGCTCAATGCCAAGTTGTTTTGGTTTTTTTGCATCTTTTTGTATTTTCTGGAGTTTTCTCGATCAAAAAGACCGAGAAATGGTCGAACATGTTGCAACTTGCATATAGTGTCAAAAATCATTCAAACCTGGCATGGATGTCTGCCATGGACATGCCCACCTGCTTGCAAAAGTTGGGTTGATTTAAATGATGTCTAAACGTAGACCATGATCAACAGGGGGTGTTCGGGTAGGCGAGAGTGCTCTGTGTGAGAGAACACTATTTCCTGACATTCTTGAAATGACCCCAATTTTTTCCATAGCATTGTATGACCAATTCAAAGCAACATGCCAAGTTGTTTTGGATTTTGACAAATTTTGCATTTTCATAGTTTTCTCGGTCAAAAATGGCCGATAAATGGGCGGACATGTGGCAACTTGCATACAGTGTTAGAAATCGTTCAAACCTGGTATGGATAACTACCATGATCATGCCCATCTACTTAAAAAAGTTGGGGTCATTTCAAGAATATTCAAAACTAGACCATGTTTAATGGAAGGTGTTCGTGTTGGCCACAAGGCTCCGCCTAAGGATACGTTGTTTCTCGTCATCCATAAAATGGCCTCAAATTTTCTTCCAGCGGCTTCTATGATCAAATCAAGGCACCATGCCAGGTTGTTTGAGTTTTCGATGGTGCTTGCATTTTCTGGAGTTTTCTCGATAAAAACTGGCTGATAAATCACTGGATGTGACACTACGTGCATACGGTGTTAGAAATTCGGTCAAACCTGGTATGGATGTCTACCATGGGCATCCCCATCTACTAGAAAAGGTTGGGGTCATTTCATGCATGCCAAAATAGATCATGTTCATGTGACACGTCTGGCCATTTATCATCCTTTTTGACTGAGAAACTCGAGAAGATGCAAAAAATGTAGAAAACCAAAACTACTTGCATGGTGCCTGGAGATGGTCATAAAAGTAAATAAAAAATTGGGGTCATTTGACAGTTGTCGAGAAGCAACGTGCTCTTAAATGGAGTCTTCGAGGCTAACTCGACTTGAACATGGTGTTATTTTTAACATTCTTAAAATGGTCCCAACTTTTGCAAGCTGGTAGGCATGCCCATGGTTGACAACCATTCCAGGTTCAAAGGAAAGTACATTTAAAATCATAGTTTGAACATGTACTTAAAATTGTTATTTTGAGCTTTTAACATCAAGAGATAAGAGAAGGATGTTCCTACAAGGCTTCACAGAGTTCAGTGATTCTCGGTCGTCGGATCGCGATGCTTGATGGGTCTTGGGTCGTCCGATCGAGCAGATGGAAGATATGGGCCGTCGGATCCGGAAGAATCACTGCTCAAATGAATAGTAATGGCAACAGAATGTAAATACCATGCCCCCACCAGGGCATTTCAGTCATTTCGCGTGGTGGGGGTATAAAAGGGCCGGCCGCTCCTGTGACGGAGACCTAGCCGCTGCCTCCCTCGCTCGCTCCCGCAGCCGCCTCCCTCCTCCCTCGCTCGCGCCTCCGCCCCGCGCCTCCCCCGCGCCCAGCTCCTCCCGCCTCGCCGCCTCCTCCTCTCCCCTCCCGCGCGCCTCCTCTCCTCCCACCCACATCGCCGCCGCCGCCACCCACCGCCTCGAACGGCGTCGTTGGCGGCCAGATCCGCCGCAGCAGAGCGCCCCCCCCCCCAACGACGAGCAACAGAGGAGGGAGGACGAGGAGCATGACGGCGGCGGCGGCGGGGAGCAGCAGCAGCGAGCCCCGACATCTCCGCCACCGCGCAGCACAGCGCCGAGCTCGCCTCGCTCCACTGCGTCCTCTCCTCCCGCCGGATTCGCCGCTCACGGCCACCATCGCTCACCCGCGACCTTGCCCATGGTTAGGGTTTCGGGTGTTCGTCACCGGTGGCCATGGGGCTGCGCATCCTCTCTGCATCTTGTCAGTTCATCCCTTGCCCCTCCTTCCTCCTCCTCCTCCTCCTCTCTATCTCTTTCATAAGGGACACATTCTCGCTCCTTAATCACTGGTTCAACTAATGCTACAAATCTGAGCGGTGCTGTTTTGTTTTGATTAGTCCTTGCTTATTTATTTATCGTAGGGATTGGATAGCCCACATGGTTGGTTAGGAAGATAATTGAGGTTCTATGCCTAATGTGTTTATGGTTCCGTTAATCAAAATGATCTTATGTTGGTTTATCTGGTGTGATGGTATTGTTTTGTCTAGGGAATTAATTCTATACGCTTTGTGAGAAAATGTTCAATCCACCTTACCTTTTTGTATCTTTTTTTACAGTTCTCAGTTACATGGAAGTGGTTATTTCCAGTCCTTTGTGGTTATCATTGGTGTTTCCTGATTCAGAGCACCTCCATGACGGCACCCAACAGTCTCGGAGCCAAGGTGAGATCCCCCTTCTCCTCCTGCCCCTGAGATCCCTCCTATGTTTCATGGATTGTATAATGTGATTTTTGTAACTAATGGTATTTGTTTTATATAGGTGATAAGAGCAGGGATGGACTCATTAGCATCAGCCATGTGAAGATGATTGGGAAGTCTACTGGAGTAATCCTTCTTCATGGTATACGGTACTAATATTTAGCCTAAAAGCTTTGGATATATTTAAGAAAAAATATATGGTGTTTTATTATGCATAAAGCCATTAATGTTGTGATTTTTGAATATGTGGGTTGTAAATAGATATTCTGGTATCTTGTTTCAGTGCACTCTGTTGATACTCTATGATAGGTGATTAGTAGACATGCTTGCTGATATAGGCATGTTGCATTACTACACAGACAATGTAAATTTCATGCCATCTATGCTGGACGATTGTGCTTGGTGTCAGCCTGCTGTCCTTTGCAAAGGTATCTCGGCTTCTTCCATGACATTCATATGCAGCTCATGTTCTTTTGCATTTGTAGAGTCATGTGTATCTTTGATGCGTCAAGCGTAATTATAGAAGGCACTATCATTTGAGCATTGTATTATTTCATTTTGAATTTAATGTACGTAAAAAATCTGTTTGGAGGATAATTCTGCGTCAAGCGTAACTCAGTCGATGCACTTGGAGCACAGATACATGTTATTTTGTGAAAAAATAAGCTCATATGATTTGCTCTTGTGGTTTGAAGTTTAGCAAATTGTTTATCTGTGCTTCTTGACGTACCAAGAGCTGTTATTAGTTCCGCGGGAATGATTTTTAAGCTGTGTTATTGTGTTCTGCAAATAGTAGATAAGCAATTAGCATTCTCTGTTTTGCTGATGAGTGCATACAAAATATACATGATTATTTCTGTTCTGGGGTACATGGGACGTACTTAAAGCTCATTTTCTTTGTCTCCCATATGATTTTAAATTACATATGCCCTTTATTAACATTGTGGTGCTCTACATAATGCTCCAATAGATGATAAACCTATAGAGTATGGTTTTGATTATGTTAGTTGGAGGCTTTACTTAGAACACATTTGTCAAAAAACATGTTGTGTTTCAGTTTTAATAATAACTAAAATTAGTACCTCATAAATTCAGTTCATGTGTTGATTACCAAATACCAGTTAAAGTTTCTCTTCTTGATATGGGGTTACTAATTTCTATAAGTAGTTGAAGAAAAGAGCATATGTTTATTTTCTGGACTAATATTCATGTGTCTTAGGGGTTGGATAGCTGATATGGTTGGTTAGGAAGAACTATGATGATGATGTCAGTGCTGGATTGTTCTGATTGGTCCTTGCTTGTGGGTCGCGTGTGCTTCCTCTCTCCCGGGAGTTTGTCGCAGCCGTGGAGAGCCACCAGAGGAGCAAGGACGGCCAGCCCCTGCCCCCTCTCCAGCACGTGTCAGGGATTACGAGCGGCGTACGTGGTGAGCCGCCCGCCTGCCCCACTCTACCCCCAAATCTACATGTACATCCACTAATTGGTTGAAACTGGTTTGGATGTTTGGTTTCCTCTGAATGATTCATTAAATCACCTTTTGATTCAAGCAAACACAAGTTACTGTACATGAAGCAGTGAGTGATAAATTTCCAACTGAAAATACTACTTATATACTTACTACGTAGTTGAAGAGACCATGTTACATGTCACTACGTAGTTGAAAATACTACGGAGCTTTTTACTGAGTCGGCAATTTTGTTTCTATGCGGATGCAAACAACCCCGACCGCAGAACCTAGCTGTACTTTCTAGCTACATTGGCATGTTGTGAAAACAGACTAAACTTGCGACTCACTTTTGGACATGGATATGAGCTTGTACTTCCTGCTTTCTCTCATGGCGATGTTTTGTCTTCTCACTATGTGTGTGCATGCATTGGTATCAATAGCTAACGCAAAACTAAATTCTCAGAGTTGTACTGAATTAGCTTTCTATAAAATTCAATAGCCATGTCCAAGAATGTGCTACAATGAAAAATTAACATCTAGGTATATATCATCCCATGTTTAGACCTCCTTAGGGTTTGTGTATATTACCATGCTTTGTTTCTAATGGACGATTTCAGTGCCAACTGTTCTATTTACTTTATTTATTTATAGCACACATATGAAACCGATCAACAGGGAGCAAGATTAATCATGCACAGGTTGTCTCATTGCTTTCCTTGCAGGTGATTCTTTCCTCTTGCCTGGCCTTCTTGCCGCGGTTTGGAAGCAGCGTCGCTAGGGTCTGCCTCGGCCATGGCAAGGCAACTACGGTCCACGGGTCATCAGCACGGCGTGTCGAGGTACTCCCTCGCGACGCAACGCACACTGGGTCACACCAAGCTCAGGCCACGCCTACGTCAAGCTCCTTCGACATAGGTCTACCTTTCTCTTTCCTTAATATTCATCTTCTAGACAAATTTTATCCTTTGCAATACATTAAGTTGGCACGAACAATTCTATTTAAAGATATATTATCCGAGGCGTGAAAAAGAAGTTGGCGTAGGTTGATGGTCTAGCTGTTTTATAATCCCTTTTATTGAGATCAGATGAAGTTTAGTCTGGTCTTGCTCTTAATTTCTCTGCATTGTTTTCGAAGTCTATAGCATAGTCCTCACCATGTTGAGTTAATGACAGGAATGTTCAGCTGGCATTAGTTTAGTTGTTGGCTTAAATCTTCAGTAAGATGATTCAATGATCATACAGTTTAGACCGTCAATTTTATGGCCGGCCTCGCTTTCTTCCTGTTCAGGCACTATGCTCTGCAGGGGTGCCTCATGGTTTATGGATCTGTTTTTTGTTGTTGTTGAAGATTTCAACAAAATGACCGGTAATCAGTTGTGAATAATCCTCCTTGCGATGGTTGAGCTAAAATAGGGCATTCACATGCAATTTATTTTGGTAGAGAGGAATTTTTATTATCTAATTAGACATATAGGTAGTGAAAAACACCGTTATAATTACATAAATAGGGCTATAAAATATTATTCTAGCGGTGTGATATGCTTTTCAAAAGCTAGGTGTACAGTTGTATGGTGATGTGTTTTTTGGCCTCACCATGTTCTTGTTGTGCTTGTTGGTGTGCAGGCTGGCCAATGAGGGCTTTTTGTTTCTCATCTTATTTCTAGCAAAGGCCACAAGTATCATTCTCTTTGCCCCAGTCATCTCCACCCCTGTTGGTGCTCTTGGATGTGCTATACATCACCTCCCCGCCTCCTTGGCCTTCAGTGCCCGTGGAGTTCATGCTCGTCGGCGGGACGGTGCAAGGCGCAATTCCGATGCAGCGGCGTGGATGTGTGGCGTAGGAGGCAGTTCCTCGCTGGTTGGATGGCGTTCAAGTGCAACCCCGGCGCCCACTGAGTACTGCCTCGGCTACAACCTCCCTTGGTGAGCTCCGGCTTACCCCCGTCCTCACGCTGCCGCCTCCGTCCCTGTCGCCCCTTCTCTAGAGGCGGCGGCTGGCGCTGGCGTCCACGACCTCACCAAAGCAAGGAAGGAAGGAGGAGCAGGCTCCAGCGCCGGGTGCCTAAGATCGGCACACCTCCTCCCGATGTGAGTTTCAGTTGGAATAATTTTTTGCTACTGACTGTATGCGTTTGCCGGAATACATCTCTACTTTGTGCGTGCTGTGACAGTGTTAAGCGTAAAATACCATTTATTCACAAGAGATGGATTAATAGGCGAATATATACTTGCAGGCACAGCAGATCTTGGAATACTACTGCTAATGAATGTTTAATCTCATCTCCACAAAGTTGCTTAGTAGATCTTACTTTTTTGAAAATCTTTGGTCTGATGTATACTTGCAGGTTTATCTGGATGAAAAGGGTCTTTAAATATTAGGCTGATGCTTCAACTAAGCACGTCTCCTTTTTAGTCTATAGCGGATATCGTCTAACACTGCTTTCGTACTAACATGTATTTTCATATGACCGAACAAATCAACTGCTAGAGACTTCAGAAACTGTTCAACTATGCATTTTTTGATTACATCTTTTTTGATCACTTTTTGGACTTTAACTCCCTGTTGTATGTATGTATATTAATTTTCAGTGGATAAATTTCAAGGGATTTAACCTTTTCCTTTACACTTCCTAGCGACCCAGACCAGCGCCATGGCAACAAGCTTGCCCCCTACCCCGACCTTGAACTTGAGCGGCCGATACCACCATGACTTGGCGGCGCAGCTGGTGGAACCGGCGTCCATAAGCGAGCCATCGTCCAGATGGCCGTCGCGCTTCCGCTCAGTAGGTACTACTCCCTTTATCTCATCTTCTCATCAGCTAAATGAACACATGTGGTTCGTCCGCCTTTTGTTCTCCTGGATCCAAGAACCCTTCCTTCGTCCCAAATCCAGAATGATATTCCTTTTTTATCTGGATTGGGATTTTAATTAGGAAGATTTTTTCTAGGTAGAGGAGTAGAGCCATTGTTTCCAAGATTAGTAGTGAGGTGTTGCATATTAGAGCACCATCTGCAGTTTTTTAGCACCATGGCAAGGCAGAGGTGTTCCGTGTGCCCGGCATCTTCAAAAGAATCATCTCATGGAGTATTCCAAAAATGTGGCATTATGTAAAAGTTTGGTTATGAAAATCATATGAGCAGATATAACACACTAATCAACTTTCTGCATTAGATTACTTAGTTGTGAGCTAGAACCTGAAGAAAAGTGAAGCAAGCTAGATACATAAAAATTAGGCACTCCCTGCAACTCCAATACCAAATAGGCAGACCGACATCTTGGCATTCGACAGTAGGAGACGATGAGCTTGAGAAGTGAGATGGTTCTGTTAAAGTAACGGTGCGTTTGGGCGGTCTGGCCATTGACCATTGCGTCCATATGTGGGGTTGGCTGGTCCTGCACCTCTTCAGGCGCTAGCGATTGGGCGACAGCTGAAGATCCTTCTCAAATTTGAACTCCATTTTTTCAGTAGCTGCAGTTCTATTGTTGTGAAAGCCTCATGGTCCATTAGAACACCCATTTTAGATAGAATACTCCAGATCTATTGACTGTGATTTAGTTGTGGCATTGATTTTTATTTGGTCGAATACTCACCTAATGAATCTATTAAACGATCTAAATACCACCGATTCACATATTAGCGTGTGCCGCCGTTGATCTTCACTTATCGAGTTATTCTTATTTTTCAGCTTGCAGGCCTGGCACATTCTATTACCAGATATATTATACATATCTAATCGTTTGTCGTCTCAGGCACATAGCATGAGGTGTTTGCACCAATTGCTTTCTTCACACCACGGACATGGCTTTGATCGTCGATGGACGTCACCAATCACCTATTCTAACTCTGGCAAGTACCCGATGATATATGATGCCACCAGCTCTTGTGATGTACCATGTAAACAACCGGCAAGTACCCGATGATATATGATGCCACCAGCTCTTGTGATGTACCATGTAAACAACCGTGTGATCTCCCTCTTCTTTTGTGAACACGGCCTAGCGCGTCTATCCATCCTTTTGTACTCAATATCTACCTTGTACGAACATTGCATGGATGGACATTGCATCCTTCAATTTACCATGTATGAACATTTGCATCCTTTAAATGTGTTTACTATCGTTCTGGTCGCTATGGAGATGTGTTGTACTATATATCATTCTGGTATCCATCGATGATGTCTTGCCCTCCCTTCGTTCCAAAATAGATGACCCAAATTTATACCAACTTTAGTATAAAATTGGGTCATCTATTTTGGAATGGATGAAGTACATGTGAATGTTTGTTTGTTATCCTATTTGAATACGTGCGCTAAGCCTAACTTCCTACTAACTTGAGCATTACTTGTTTGGCCAGATTGTTGGGACCGACACCCTCGCGCCAAGGCGCGCTGCCGATCTAGTAAGTAATAAATACACAGAGATAGAACTGAAAACCGTAAATGTTTTTAAAAGCATTTATTAAATATTTAAAGAATAAATTATATAAAATTATTATTTAAGAAAGTTACTTAAAATTGTATGTTGGTATTAAAACTATAAAAACGAATTAATGAAAATATAAAAAATGAAAGTAGAAAATAAAATAAAACGCTTAGGCCTTGGCACAACTAGGCGACGACATCGCTCCTGTCAGGCGTGTGTTGGGCCGGCCCAAGAGCTCGCGGATTTTATTTTATTTTTATCGAATTTAAAAAAAATCATGAATTTCAATTTTTATTTGCAAAATTTAAAACAAATCACCAAGAAAATGTTGCAAACAAGCGTTCCCAGTTTTGGGAACATCGGCTTCCCATCCATTTTTTCCGGTTTTGTGAACCTTCTCGGAGGTCGTGAACCGCATTTTTTCTTTTTATCTTCTCTCCTGTTTGATTTTTTCTGTTTCTTTTTTATTTCATTTTTCGTATTCTTTGACTTTTTCTTTTTCTTTTTTTTTCTATTTATCATATATTCAAAATTTTCAGAATTCAAATTATGTTCATATTTTTATGATTTTTTGTGGAATTCAATTTTTTTACTGTTTTTCAAAAAATGTTTGCGTTCAAAATTTTGTTCGGTCTTTTTGGAAAATGTTCGTGTTTTGACATTTGAGCAAGTTTTAAAGAGATGATTTTTTTAATTTTTGTACAATTTCTAAAAAGAATAATATTTGTATTTTATGAACAAAAAAGGAAATATAAAACCCCGAGCAAAAACTGTGCATAAATAAACGAAAGTAAAAACAAAGAGTGTAGATGTTGTGTTTTTTTTCTTAGCGTTTTTTTTTAGCATCAGTACAGACACAAGCGCTCATATACACGCGCATACACTCACCTCTATGAACGCACACACGCACACCCTACCCCTATGAGCACCTCCGAGAGACTGAGTCGGCATATCATCTTGAGATTTACGAAGTCACCGTAGGCGGCTCGTCGTCGACGGGAACGTCTCCTCCCACTGAAAACGCATCGCCGGAAATCCTGAAATAAATTCAGAAATAATGCGAGCACCAGGATTTGAACCCTGGTGGGCTGGGATACCACTGTCCACCTAACCAACTCAACCACAGGTTGATTCGCTTTTCTTAGGGTTATTTACATGGCACAAGGAGAGAAAAAGGTTAAAAAGCACACCAGATTAACTATCCCAGACGGTTGTGCACTTACTGATAGTACATGAGGACTGTAGTTCGAATCCTGGTTCAGCCACATCAGAGGGCACATCAGTGAGCCAAACAGCCACAGCACCAGTTACTTTTACATGCTAATAAATGTGCAGGCACATTACATTCACGGGGATTGAACTCAAACCTTGATGCAGCTTGGAGCTCGCCCGGCGGCGTGGGTTGGGCAGTGACCCGGCGGGCTGCTGCTCCGGCCGTGGGTGTCTCCACGGCAACTTGGCAGGCCGGCTGTCGCGGCAGCTAGCATGTTTCGGCGTCGGCTTGTCCGCAGGCGGCTTGTGTCGGCCTTCAATCCCTCTCTTTGTCGTGCGGGCGCTATTTTCGTAGAAGGGTTGGCCCTCTTCCAGTTGTGGTTCATCGCTCGTTCGCGCCCGGTGTTGCAGGACCGAGTTCGTCTCGCG
This sequence comes from Aegilops umbellulata, assembly GCA_032464435.1. Lineage (NCBI taxonomy): Eukaryota > Viridiplantae > Streptophyta > Magnoliopsida > Poales > Poaceae > Aegilops > Aegilops umbellulata. Next base: position 160,428,170 of record CP136059.1, on the reverse strand, counting down.
CCCGGCAGTAGAAATGATCGATGCCGACCTTTTGGGTCCCCGCGCTTGGGGCCCCAGGGGTGCAACAGGCAGGGCCTTTCCGCTTGTCTCTTTGATTGGGGTAGCGGCGGGTCTCGGGTGAGGTGGTGTCAAAGTATTGGATACCGGGGCGGCGGCCCTGGTGGTGGTAGCGCGGTGCTCATGGGCAGAGCCCGTGGCTCGGTGCTGCCTGGTGGCCATGGCCGTGTGAGCGGCATGATAGGGGTGTGTGGCGTTCGGTGACGGTGAGTGTTGCCCGGGGTGAAAACTTGTTCTATCTTCGGACGGACCCGCGGCAGCGAAGCTCGTTCCCTTCGTCAAGGCGTCGTCGCGGCTCTCATTTTCCGTCGTGTTGCTCCAGGGGAAACTCTGATCCTCGGATCGGGCGGTGGCGGCGCCCCGATGTCGTAACCTTCCTTTGGAGCCCACAATTCATCGTATGCGATTTCATCTCTTCGCGGTGGCGTGTTCACGGCTGAAGCTCCTGGTTGCTCTTGTAGTGCTAGGGGTGGTGTTGTTGCGTTCAGCGCATACGTTTCCTACCTTGGGTTTGCGTGTGTTGTGATAAGGCGTGTTTATGTCGGTTTGTTGTTGATCTTGCTTTATAGATTTTTATATAAAGCGGAGCGAAAGCATTTTTCGATAATGCTTCAGAGATGCCTGAAAAATTACCCGCTGCTCCAAATATGACTTCACCATCTGTATCCCGGCCAATACATCCCCATCCTCCTGTCCTGGATTTGCTGATGAAATTTGTATCGTTGTTCATCATCATCGCGTCCGCAAGGGATTTTGCTTTCTAGGGCATATGCAACGACAACCCGTAAAAAACCTCTGTCATTCGTCCGCGGATAAAAAGGGGCCAGTCCGCAAACATGGATGCAGGAGGTGGACATCCAACGCTAGCCGCAAACATTTGAAACTATTTTTCAACAAACCGGATGAAAATCATGCAAACACAGCCGGATTTCGTACAAACATGATGAATTTCATACAAACACGGCGAATTTAACTACATTTCAAACATTTAGAACAAAAAAAGAGCCACCCTAAACCTATCCTACAGTGGCGGCGCCTGGCGTTCAAGCCCGTGTTGTCCTCCTTCCGTCGTCTCCATGAGCACCGACGATAAGACCGATGAAGTGAAGGTACGGTCTCCGACGAGGAAGAGTAGAACACGGGAGATGGACTAACCCACATGGGACACCAAGCCCCGCCGCCTCCCGTGGCCTACTCATTCTCGGAGGAGTCCGCGCCTTGTCGGCCGCCGGTGAACATGAAGTCCACAAGGGAAATGGTGGCGCCTTGGCTGTCGTCGTCCCACCGGGCCGGCCGATGGTTCATCAGCGGCACGTAGGAGGCGCAACTGGCTATGTTCTCCTCTACGATCGCTTGTGGCTGCCGCTTTTTGCCGAGCGGCGGCTTGAGCGCGGATGGCATCGTAGATAGCACGCTGCTCCGCAATGAAGTTTGAGTGTGTTGTGATGAGGCGTGTTTATGTCGTTTTTTGTTGATCGTTGCTTTATAGATTTATATATAAAGCGGAGCGAAAGCATTTTTCGATAATGCTTCAGAGATGCCTGGAAAATTACCCGCTGCTCCAAATATGACTTCACCATCTGTATCCCGGCCAATACATCCCCATCCTCCTGTCCTGGATTTGCTGATGAAATTTGTATCGTTGTTCATCATCATCGCGTCCGCAAGGGATTTTGCTTTCTAGGGCATATGCAACGACAACCCGTAAAAAACCTCTGTCATTCGTCCGCGGATAAAAAGGGGCCAGTCCGCAAACATGGATGCAGGAGGTGGACATCCAACGCTAGCCGCAAACATTTGAAACTATTTTTCAACAAACTGGATGAAATTCATGCAAACACAGCCGGATTTCGTACAAACACGACGAATTTCATACAAACACGATTGATTTAACTACATTTCGAACATTTAGAACAAAAAAAGAGCAGCCCTAAACCTATCCTACGGTGGCGGCGCCTGGCGTTCAAGCCCGTGTTGTCCTCCTTCCGTCGTCTCCATGAGCACCGACGATAAGACCGATGAAGTGTAGGTGCGGTCTCCGGCGAGGAAGAGTAGAACACGGGAGATGGACTGACCCACATGGGACACCAGGCCCCGCCGCCTCCCATGGCCTACTCATTCTCAGAGGAGTCCGCGCCTTGTCGATCGCCGGTGAACATGAAGTCCACAAGGGAAATGGTGGCGCCTTGGCTGTCATCGTCCCACCGGGCCGGCTGATGGTTCATCAGCGGCACGTAGGAGGCGCAACTGGCTATGTTCTCCTCTGCGATCGCCTGCGGCTGCCGCTTTTTGCCGAGCGGCGGCTTGAGCGTGGATGGCATCGTAGATGGCACGCTACTCCGCAACGAAATTTGGGTTCTCCACGGCCTTCTCGCTCGACGTAGATCTGGCTCTCTACCGGCCGGTGGTGCACCAGGAGGAACAGATTGTACCGTTGTTCCTCTGCCTGCTGGAACACCGACAAAGGCACCGGCGCAGGCTGCACATCCGCCATGGCAGTGTTGAACTGCGCTTGCACCTGCTCCATGGTGAAGCCGGCGTTCACAGGAGGCGCGGGAGCCGGGATGGAGTCGTCGGAGCCCGTCTCCATCGTGGTGTCGTCCTCGTTGTTGGAGAACTCGGGCGAGCTGGCTGCCAAGCCGGCCTCGATCCGCCTGGCATGGCGGCTATGCCAGGCGGTGGCAAGCACGGCAGTCGTGTGCTTCATCTCCGGCGGTCATGGCAGATGCAGTGCTTTCTCGCTGGCGGTCATGGCAGATGCAGTGCAAGGGAGGAGAATGTGGAGCGGCTGATGTTGTGGGGTGGAGTTAACCGGGTGTGGCCGTCTTTATATAACAGATTCCGGTGAGACCAGGCATCCGGGTGCGTCAATGCACGGCGTTGGAGTAGGTTTCTCGGTCGCGAGCCTGCTTAATGGCGACAGACGGACATACAGCGGTATTGAAGGCGTGGTAGATATTCGTCCCGTTCTGTCCAATCACGCATCTCCGGGATTGAACAAGTGCGGAATACGGAGACGCGTCGCGGGCGGCGCCCTCGCCGACGCGCGGCTTCAATGACGGAGGCCGCGAGAGGTCGCGCCTGCCCTGAGTCGTCTTCAATATTGAGTGACGCACTCTACAGCGGCATGAATGCGGGCAGCTGGCGCCGGGTGGGAGCGCGCGGGATGCGGGCAGCTGGCGCCGGGTCAGGGTGGTCAGAAAACGGGCTCGGTTCGGACTCCCGCAAACCTTCCCGGTTTGCGAGAGAAATCGCGTCCGGACCGCTTCGCGGACCGATACAGGTCAGCGTTGGATGGCTTCCGCGATTTAAATAACTCGGTCCGAATGATTGCGGGAGGTTTACGGATCCGTCTTGAAAATGCCCTGAACAAGGGTAACGTATTTTTCATTTTGATCGGGTTTTGTTTTCTGAGAGAGAAACGTAATAGTACTTGTGTATTGTCGACTTGAAAATTGAGTTGTTGATTGTTTATTCGAAATCACTAGCCTTTGCAAAGGTCGTTCCCAATTACTTCGGCAACGATAAGTGACACAGCACATGTATTCCATTTGTCGCCATCAGATAATTTTGATCAGGACGTGCGGGTCAAGCACTGGCGGTTTTGGGCAGGTTCTTCAATACGAGGCCGCGAACCAACGTGTGGTTGGATGGTTAAGACGACAGCGGTAATCCCTTCCAACCAGAGTTCAAGTTCTAAACTTAATATTGATGCTCACACTTTTGTGGATTTATTCCAATCCTTTCGATGATGTGAGTTCCGTGGGAGAAAATATTTCCGTCAACTACGAAGGCGTCTGTCGTGACTTTGTCAATCTCAAGATAATGTATCGATTCAGTCTCTCGGAGATGCTCATAGGATAAGGTGTGCATGCGTGCATTTTTAGGAAAGTATATGTGCGTATATGTTTGTAGTGTGTTAAAAAGGAAAGATAAAAAAAAGACGCCAGGGCCGGCGCACGTGTTAGTGGTTGCGCAGCTCGGGTGGCTTTGGCCGTTGATCGATCATAAGACAGACAAACTATAGGGGGGAGCTCCTAGTCAGCGCCTTCACGTCAACTAGGGGTTCCGGCGCCCACGCAGCCGCGTTCTTGGGCCCGGCCCAAATGGGAGCGCGTTCGCTGGCTGGCTGGTCGCGTCGTTTGATCTTTCACTTGCTGCTGACTGGTCGCGGTTGACCAGTCAACCATTGACTTATGAAAAAAGTTTTTTTAAAAAAGTCAATTTGAAAATGTGCATGAAATTTTTAAATAAGTTCAAAATTTTGAAATAAAGTTCATCGGATTTTAAAGAAGCTCATCGAATTTACAAAAATTTCATCGATTTTAGAAAAAAAGTTCATCACATTTGAAAAAAGTTCATCAAACTTGAAAACAGTACACCGAATTTGAAAAAGTTCATCAACTTTGTCGACGAATTTAGAAAAAGTTCATCGCATTTGAAAAATATTCAAAAATTTGAAAACAATTCATCATTTATAAAGAGAAAAGGAAAAAATTGGATGAAAAAAGAACATGCATTTAAGAAAAGAACAAAGAAATAAAGAAATAAGAAAACCTGAATAAAACCGTCCCAGAAAGGACCAGCGAACCAGGAAAAAGCCAAAGGATTCCCGCGATTGATGAAGATACAAATAAAAATAAGAAAAGCAGGTTACGAAGCACTACTTGTTCGATGGCCTAGTGGTTACTGTCGGTGGCGCCGGCAGATCTTATTTGACGCCCGCCGGCGTCCAAAGGAGGAGCCTTCGCTGAAGCAAGTCGCCACTTGGGCCGGCCCACGTACGGATTTCGTTCGCTGCTGTTTTCCTTGTTTGTTGCGGTTTTTTCTCGTTTTTCTTCTATGGTTTTTTTGCTTCCAGTTTTTTCACTGTTTTGGCCGGTTTTCAGTTGTTTTGTTCCGGTTTTTTATTTTTCTGTTTCATTCTCTTTTTTCCTTTCATTTTCTTTCTTTTACGTCTCTTTTTTTATTTTCTGTTTCTGTTCTTCTTCTCATTATTGTGTATTGTATAAAAAGTTCACCGTGTATTACAAAAATCTTCAATGTGTTAAGAAAATGCTCATCGTATATTATGATATAGTTCACCATGCACTGTAAAATTGTTCATTGTGTATTACAAAAATCTTCATTGTATATTATCGTTGTATATTATTAAATTGTTCAACATATATTAGAAAATGTTCATTATGTAATACAAAATTATTCATTGTATATTATTAAAATTTTCAACGTATATTAGAAAAATTTCATTGTGTACTACAAAAATGTTCGTTGTATATTATGAAATAGTTCAACATATATTTAGAAAATGTTCATTGTGTATTTAAGTTTGTTCATCATATATAATTTTTTTAACATATACCCATAAAATGTGCATTTTAGTATTTGAAATTTGTTCAGTATTTTTTTTCAAAAACTTCCACTGTGTTTTAAAATATTTTCAACGTATATTATAAAATGTTGAACGTTTTTTTAAGGATTTGCCCCTGTACGTTCTACTTTAAGATTAGCGCTGGCATTTAAAACATTTGAGGTAGCTAGCTCGGCTGGTTAGCCTCACTGGATTTGAGCATGAGGTCATCGGTTCCATCCCACGCACGCGCTTCCTCTTTTTTTGTTTTTTCGCGCAGCGAGTTGATTGGGCCGGCCCGCGTGCGCGTCGCTCCAGCGAAATCGCAATGATCAGACGCACACGGGCGGCGTATAGGAGCTCCCCTGGCGCCGATGCACCTGATCGCATGTTTGAACTGCCGTGGGCGTACCTTTTCTGAATTCTAAAAATGAAAAAAAATATACATTGGCCGGCCCAGCTCGCAGCAGATTCAGGCGTCCATTTATGAAATGACCTATAACAGGCGTCTGAAGCGCGTAATAGGAAACGGGGCGCCTGAAGCGCTAAATAGGACGGCCTAACTATAGGACTCGCGAAATCACTAATTAAGTCGCACTTTTTAGACAGGTCACTCATACTTCCCCAGGTTGCGACAAGTGGCGTACATATTTTTCATAGATCCGTATATTCAAAATGTTTATCTCTTGAACCATTCGTCCAAATCTCGAACCGTTTTCACTATTGGATTCCTCACATCGAGAGATCTCATGTTGATAGGTTTTAACGATTTTTTGTCACGAAAAAAGGGACGAAAAAACCACACCGTGAGCATGTCTTTTTTCCTTTCCGAGAGGCACGGATAAACGCATTTTTTTTTGTCACGCCCATGCCTCTCATGGAAGCAAATCCGTACCTCTCGCCGAAGCAAAACCATGCATGCCGTAAAAAAACGCGTTTTTTTCGTTTCCGAGAGGCACAGTTGTGCCTCCCATGGAAGCGAAAAAAATTGTGTTTTTTCGCACAATTGTTTTTTATTTTTTTGTTGAAAAGCTAAGAAAGACCGGTGAAAAACCAAAAAACCAAAAAAAAACCCGTTTAAAAAGCGGAAAACGTGTGCGAAAAAATTGAACAAAAATTCAGAGGGAGCGCCCAGAGCTTGACACGTGGCGTTGACACGCTCTCAGCCCATCCCAAGTGACCCTCCGGGAGGCTCCCAAAGGAACGCTCTTCAATTAGTTGCTCTCTAGGACTTGCCCCTCTCGCGCGTACTGGTTTAGGTATGGAAACGGGCCATGGACCGATTTTCTGGCTGGACTTGCTGGGCTGCACTGCCTCGCTGGCCATGACACTGTTTAAATTATTTTTCTTTTTTCTGGGGCGTGCTACGCGTCTGGGCCGTTAAATATTGCGGATCAACACCCTCTATCACTGCAACATATGTCTTATTGAAGAAAATTTCTGCAACGATGATCTTGTTGCAGATTTTTTTTTTGTAACTGAGGTTTTGTTGTAGATTTTTTTGCATCAAAGGCTTTGTCGTAGATTTCTTGCAAACATAGGCTTTGTTGCATGATTATTTTTCGTCTTCACTTTTCTGTAAAATAGCTGATGTTGCGGGAGAAACTTCTGCAACATTGATGATGTTAATGTTGTGGAAGTTGCAAAATAAATCGTCAGCAGCCAGGGGCACGTCGCGTGGGACAAGTGTTGTGCAAGCAAGGCGGTGGAAGGAGCCAAGAAATTAGCCGGTCGAGGGGAATCATTTCCCTTTTCTTTTTTCTGACAGATTTGAACTGGGTTTAAATATTCCAATTCAAATTCTAAAAATCTAGAAACTTGCACAAAAATATTAGGGTCATTATACACAAGAAAATACGTCTAGTACTAATGAATGTTTGTAAAATCATTTTATGCAAATGGTTTTAATATGGGCTATTAATTAAATACCCAAGGTGGATTAGGGTTTCTAAATAGCCAAATTAATTTTATAAATTCTAAAATGCACTAAAATGTTATGCGTGTGGATGATATGTTCACAACCGGCTTTGAAATATTTGGGATGCGACACCTATAGTAGCAGACTTTACATGCAAGGCATGTAGCACTCAGGTTTGTTTTTTAGGTAACTTTATGAAAATTGTATGGTTGTAATTTGTTTATGTAAAAATCCGATGGCTGTGATTTTTTTGGGTGTGATTATGAAGATCTAATGACTGCCATATCTACCGATAAAAAGATACACCAGATGAATGGACATTTTTTTAATAGAATTTTCAGATATCTAGAATATCTGTTTGTTTTCCCTCCGTATTATGTTTCCTAATATAATAGATAGAATGGATGTATACAATATATTTTATCTTACAATATGTTTAGTCCAGTTATAAAAACCTAACAAACGCAATACGTTTGGTTATTGTTATGTAAATCCAACAGGTAGAATCGGTTTAGGAACGTATATGTAGAACTAACATGTCATATATTACATAACAAATCTAGCGGCTTACAATAATCTTGTCGATGTGAATCAATGTGGGTTCTCAATGAAAAACTAGTATTGTGCTCATGTGAATCGATGTGGTGTCTTAAAAGAGAAACATAGTTCCACTCTTTTTCCGTTGTGACCGGATACTTTATATTTTTTGAGAGAGAAATATGCTAGTAGTGTGGTGGCCTGTGCTTTGATGCTTTCAGAATGTTCAACCAGGACCTACTTGCCCTTCAGGCGTGGCGCCTCCTATCTAAACCTGGTAGTCTTTCTGCGCAGTTACTCAAAACTCGCTACTATCTAGACAACCGACTCGAGGACATTGTGTTCTCGGGCAATGCTTGGTAACTTGGAAAGGGATCATAAATGACTCCTGAAAAGGGGTTAATTTGATATGTTGGGAATGGTTGCCAAATCTGCATATGGCATGATAGGTGGCTGTCATGGGAGCAATCGGGTGAGCTCATCACACCTTAGAGCACTTGCAGGCTCAGGAGAGTGTCGGACCTACTGGATAAGCATGGCGCCTGGCGCCTTGACCTCCCCAAGCATTACTTCCTCCCCATTAACGTCGACATCATCACGACTCCCACACACGCGTCTGAGGATGTTCTCGCCTGGGCACCGGAGAAAACCGGCATCTTCTCCGTTCGTTCGGCTTACCACTTCCCCATGGACGAGTGCGAGCGTCCATTGGTGAGCGCATCGAGCAGGGCACCGGATGGTCGTCGCGCCATCTAGAAGACCGTATGGGGGTGCCCCGCTCCCCCAAAGGTACGAGTGTTTTGCTTGGACATGGGCTAATAAACATTTACAACACTTGAAGACTAACGAATGTGCTCTCTCTGTGCTATGGAATGTGAAGATGGTTTTCACACCATGTGCACATGCCCTTGAGCGGTGAGTCTCTGGCATGCGATGGCGAAGGGTTGGATGATTTCGGACATTGTTGTGGTCCAAAGCACTGGGCCGGAGTGGCTACCAGCTATGAGCTTGTCGAGAGGGAGTGACGCTCACCTTGGAGTGCGTCTCATTACTGTTCATTCTTGAAACTGATAGTTCTGAAGCAGCTTAACTAGATGAGTATTGATAGGTCTCGTGATGCATGTCTTATGCATGAGATACCCGTTTCGAGCGTAGAGAGAGGTGGAGGTGAGGCATACTAGGTGCACTAGAAATAATGTTAGCCACGAGTTAGCCATGATAGGGCGAATGGATATTAAAACTGCAGTGTGGATGTGGTCCGGTCAGGACGGGGTTGTAAAACTATGTGAGTTAGAAAACCGCAGTGTGGTTGCGGTCTGGACCGGATGGGGTTGTAAAACTATGTGAGTTGGATAATGAGAACCTTCTTTTACCTGCAAAAATATATAAGTATGCTCGTGCAGATAAAAATAAATGAATAAATGTGTGAGTCTAGTTGTTTTAATAACCTTTTCTTTGAGGGAAACAACTTGAGAATTCAAATTGAGATATTGATTTAATTTTTAGGCAACCGAGAATTTTTTATTTACTTTAAACACAGTACGGACGCAAGTGCTTATATAAACGAGCCAACATATCATCTTGAAACATTACGAAATCACCGTAAAGCCATCCACGATAAATACGAGCATCAGAATTTAAAACCTTAATGGGCTGAGAATATCATTGTCCTTCTGATCATAACAGCACAGGTTGGTTCGCTTTAGGAAACCGAGATGATTGTTGATTTGAGCATGAGGTCGTCGGGTCCATCCCACGCATGTGCTTCCTCTTTTTTCGTTTTTTCGCGCAGCGAGATGACTGGGCCGGCCCGCGTGCGCATCGCTCCAGCGAAGTCGCAATGATCGAACGCACACGGGCGGCGTATAGGAGCTCCCCTGGCGCCGATGCACCTGATCGCATGTTTGAACTCCCGTGGGCGTACCTTTTATGAATTCTAAAAATAAAAAAAAAAATATATACATGGGCCAGCCCAGCTCGCAGCAGATTCAGGCGCCCATTTATAAAATGACCTATAACAGGTGTCTGAAGCGCTAAATAGGAAACGGGGCGCCTGAAGCGCTAAATAGGACGTCCCAACTATAAGACTCGCGAAATCATTAATTAAGTCACACTTTTTAGAAAGGTCACTCATACTTCCCCAGGTTATGACAAGTGGCGTACATATTTTTCATAGATCCGTATATTCAAAATGTTTATCTCTTGAACCGTTCGTCCAAATCTCGAACCGTTTTTACTATTGGATTCCTCACATCGAGAGGTCTCATGTTGATAGGTTTTAACGATTTTTTGTCACGAAAAAAGGGACGAAAAAACCTAACCGTGAGCATGTCTTTTTTCCTTTCCGAGAAGCACGGACAAACGCGTTTTTTTTGTCACGCCCGTGCCTCTCGTGGAAGCAAATCCGTACCTCTCGCCAAAGCAAAACCATGCATGTCGTGAAGAAAACGCGTTTTTTTCGTTTCCGAGAGGCACGGTTGTGCCTCCCATGGAAGCCAAAAAAATTGTGTTTTTTCGCGCAATTGTGTTTGATTTTTTTGTTGAAAAGCTAAGAAAGACCGTGAAAACCAAAAAGCCAAAAAATCCCGTTTAAAAAGCGAAAAACGTGTGCGAAAAAATTGAACAAAAATTCAGAGGGAGTGCCCAGAGCTTGACACGTGGCGGTGACACGCTCTCAACCCACCCCAAGTGACCCTTCAGGAGGCTCCCAAAGGAACGCTCTTCAATTAGTTGCTCTCTAGGACTTGCCCCCCTCGCGCGTACTGGTTTAGGTATGGAAACGGGCCATGGACCGATTTTCTGGCTGGACTTGCTAGGCTGCACTGCCTCGCTGGCCATGACACTGTTTAAATTATTTTTCTTTTTTGGGGGCGTGCTACGCGTCTGCCGGCTCGCGGGCCATTAAATATTGAGGATCAACACCCTCTATCACTGCAACATATGTCTGAAGAAAAATTCTGCAATGATGAACTTGTTGCAGATTTTTTTTTTGTAACTGAGGTTTTGTTGTAGATTTTTTTGCAAAAAAGGCTTTGTTGTAGATTTTTTGCAAACATAGGCTTTGTTGCATGATTATTTTTCGTCTTCACTTTTCTGTAAAATAGCTGATGTTGCGGGAGAAACTTTTGCAATATTGATGATGTTAATATTGTGGAAGTTGCAAAATAAATCGTCAGCAGCCAGGGGCACGTCACGTGGGACACGTGTTGTGCAAGCAAGGCGGTGGAAGGAGCCAAGAAATTAGCCGGTCGAGGGGAATCGTTTCCCTTTTCTTTTTTCTGACAGATTTGAACTGGGTTTAAATATTCCAATTCAAAGTCTAAAAATCTAGAAACATGCACAAAAATATTAGGGTCATTATACACAAGAAGATATGTCTAGTACTGATGAATGTTTGTAAAATCATTTTATGCAAATGGTTTTAATATGGGCTATTAATTAAATCCCCAAGATGGATTAGGGTTTCTACAATAGCCAAATTAATTTCATAAATTCTAAAATGCACTAAAATGTTATGCGTGTGGATGATATGTTCACAACCGGCTTTGAAATATTTGGGATGCGACACCTATAGTAGCAGACTTTACATGCAAGGCATGTAGCACTCGGGTTTGTTTTTTAGGTAACTTTATGAAAATTGTATGGTTGTAATTTGTTTATGTAAAAATCTGATGGCTGTGATTTTTTTGGGTGTGATTATGAAGATCTAATGACTGCCATATCTACCGATAGAAAAGATACACCAGATGAATGGACATTTTTTAATAGAATTTTCAGATATCTAGAATATCTGTTTGTTTTCCCTCCGAATTATGTTTCCTAATATAATAGATAAAATGGATGTATACAATATATTTTATCTTACAATATGTTTAGTCCAGTTATAAAAATCTAACAAACGCAATATGTTAGGTTATTATTATGTAAATCCAACAGGTAGAATCGGTTTAGGAACGTATATGTAGAACTAACATGTCATATATTACATAACAAATCTAGCGGCTTACAAAAATCTTGTCGGTGTGAATCAATGTGGGTTCTAAAAAAAAACTAGTATTGTGCTCATGTGAATCGATGTGGTGTCTTAAAAGAGAAACATAGTTCCACTCTTTTTCCGTTGTGACCGGATACTTTATGTTTTTCGAAAGAGAAATATGCTAGTAGTGCGGTGGCCTGTGCTTTGATGCTTTCAGGACCTACTTGCCCTTCAGGCTTGGCGCCTCCTATCTAAACCTGGTAGTCTTTCTGCGTAGTTACTCAAAGCTCGCTACTATCTAGACAACTGACTCGAGGACATTGTGTACTCGGGCAACACTTGGTAACTTGGAAAGGGATCACACATGACTCCTGAAAAGGGGTTAATTTGGTGTGTTGGGAATGGTTGCCAAATCTGCATATGGCGTGATAGATGGCTACCATGGGAGCAAATCGGGTGAGCTCATCACACCTTAGAGCACTTGCAGGCTCAGGAGAGTGTCGGACCTACTGGATAAGCATGGCGCCTAGCGCCTTGACCTCCCCAAGCATTACTTCCTCCCCATTAACGTCGACATCATCACGACTCCCACACACGCGTCTGGGGATGTTCTCGTCTGGGCACCGGAGAAAACCGGCATCTTCTCCGTTCGTTCGGCTTACCACTTCCACATGGACGAGCGTGAGCGTCCATTGGTGAGCGCATCGAGCAGGGCACCGGATGGTCGTCGCGCCATCTAGAAGACCATATGGGGGTGCCCCGCTCCCCCAAAGGTACGAGTGTTTTGCTTGGACATGGGCTAATAAACATTTACAACACTTGAAGACTAACGAATGTGCTCTCTCTCTGCTATGGAATGTGAAGATGGTTTCCACACCATGTGCAGATGCCCTTGAGCGGTGAGTCTCTGGCATGCGATGGCGAAGGGTTGGATGATTTCGGACATTGTTGTGGTCCGGAACACTGGGCCGGAGTGGCTACCAGCTACGAGCTTGTCGAGAGGGAGTGACCCTCACCTTGGAGTGCGTCTCATTACTGTTCATTCTTGAAACTGATAGTTCTGAAGCAGCTTAACTAGATGAGTATTGATAGGTCTCGTGATGCATGTCTTATGCATGAGATACCCGTTTCGAGCGTAGAGAGAGGTGGAGGTGAGGCATACTAGGTGCACTAGAAATAATGTTAGCCATGAGTTAGCCATGATAGGGCGAATGGATATTAAAACTGCAGTGTGGATGTGGTCCGGTCAGGATAGGGATGTAAAACTATGTGAGTTAGAAAACCGCAGTGTGGTTGCGGTCTGGTCCGGATGGGGTTGTAAAACTATGTGAGTTGGATAATGAGAACCTTCTTTTACCTGCAAAAATATATAAATATGCTCGTGCAGATAAAAATAAATAATTAAATATGTGAGTCTAGTTGTTTTAATAACCTTTTCTTTGAGGGAAACAACTTGAGAATTCAAATTGAGATATTGATTTAATTTTTAGGCAACCGAGAATTTTTTATTTATTTTAAACACAATACGGATGCAAGTGCTTATATAAACGAGCCAACATATCATCTTGAAACATTACGAAATCACTGTAAAGCCACGATAACTACGAGCATCAGAATTTAAAACTTTAATGGGCTGAAAATATCACTGTCCTTCTGATCATAACAGCACAGGGTTGGTGCGCTTTAGGCAACCGAGATGATTGTTGGGATAAAATGAAATTGGATTGTTGGACCGGAAGGAATGGCCCATTAGCCCGGCTGTCTCCGCGTGTCCAGTTGCAAGTCAAGTCCAGCTCCCCTTCTCCTCGACCACTCCACTAGAGCAGAACCACATCTCATCCATCCCCAACCCCAGCCCCAACCCCCCCCCCCCCCCCCCCAAAGAGGAAGAGAAGATTGTTGCGGCGGCGGATCGGAGGGAGAAGAATCAATGGCTTCCGACGGCGTGGTGGCCCTGTACGGCAACAACAAGGCGGTGGTAGAGCCCTCCGCCAAGCCTGCCGCCGCCACCTTCTCCGTCAAGGTGGGCCTCGCCCAGATGCTGCGTGGCGGCGTCATCATGGACGTGGTCACCGCCGAGCAGGCGCGCCTCGCCGAGGAGGCCGGCGCCTGCGCCGTCATGGCGCTGGAGCGCGTGCCTGCCGACATCCGCGCCCAGGGCGGCGTGGCCCGCATGTCCGACCCGGCCCTCATCCGCGACATCAAGCGCGCCGTCACCATCCCGGTGATGGCCAAGGCCCGCATCGGGCACTTCGTGGAGGCTCAGATCCTGGAGGCCATCGGCGTGGACTACGTGGACGAGAGCGAGGTCCTGACCCTCGCCGACGACGCCCACCACATCAACAAGCACAACTTCCGCGTCCCCTTCGTGTGCGGCTGCCGCGACCTGGGCGAGGCGCTCCGCCGCATCCGCGAGGGCGCCGCCATGATCCGCACCAAGGGGGAGGCCGGCACCGGCAACGTGGTGGAGGCCGTCCGCCACGTCCGCTCCGTGATGGGCGCCGTCCGCGCCCTGCGCAACATGGACGAGGACGAGGTCTTCAGCTACGCGAAGCAGATCGCCGCGCCGTACGACCTGGTGATGCAGACCAAGCAGCTGGGCCGCCTACCGGTCGTGCAGTTCGCCGCCGGCGGCGTGGCCACCCCCGCGGACGCCGCCCTGATGATGCAGCTCGGGTGCGACGGGGTCTTCGTCGGCTCCGGCATCTTCAAGAGCGGCGACCCGGCGCGTCGCGCCCGCGCCATCGTGCAGGCCGTGACGCACTACAGCGACCCGGAGATCCTGGCCAACGTCAGCGCCGGGCTCGGGGAGGCCATGGTGGGGATCAACCTGTCCGACCCCAACGTGGAGCGCTTCGCCGCCCGATCCCAGTAGCTTCATACCTTGTTGCCAAGTTGGTGCCATGGATCGTCGTCGTAATAACTCGAATCTGGCTTGCATCATGTGTCGTTTTGCTCCTCTACTCTAGGTGCATCGTGTATTATCCAGCAGTACTATCTTGGGTGTTGGTTGCCAGTCGAGATCAGGTGAGGGATTTTGCTCTTCAAGTGCTATGCTCGCGTTTGATGTTGGTTGCCCGTGTTTGTCCCAAACTGGAGTGTGGAGATTGATTGTTTTGTTGGAGATGGCGAAAATGATTGGTCTTGGCGATGGTTTCCCTAACCTTACCAGACAACAAAATCCCCGTTTCCTCATCTTACACCTATGTACTATCCCACGTCTAGATATACTCCGTATCTGTTTGGGCGGCAAGTAATTTTGCACGGAGGAAGTACTTGATTACAATCGATGCAAAAAAAAAGTACTCGATTACAGCTTAACCAGATTCCTACACGCTACTTGTACTGTAGCAATGCTCGGCAGTACTAGCAAACTCTAGCGGTTTCCCGTGCTGTTGGGTTGCCGCTGGATGCGCCTACCGGCAAGGCCAAGGCGGTCCCGTCAGAAAGCAGGATCACTCGTGGTGCAGGCCCTCTCTTTCAATGGCCCATGATTTCTTTCCTTTTTTGTGGGCAAATGGTCCATGCTTTCCATCCATTAGCATGGACAAACCAATTCATTAATTGGACGCACCAACCATAAATACTGTGGTTGATCAAAGTTTTGATGATTAGCATATTGCCGTTGATTTGGCTGTGTGCATATAGAGGTCGGGTGTGGGGGGTAAACTGGGGGAGACTTGTATAGGATCTGTTTTTAGGTGAGACCAATGAGATCAATCATTTTGAAGATACAAAACATGTTAAAAAATTCTGAAAAAAATTGGAGACATACATCCATGTTTGATGTACGAGCTCAAAAGGTTTTAGCTCCCAAATCGAACTACACATAGAGAAACAAAAAAGACAAAATCAGATGTGAATAGTGTCAAGTACTATTCACCCCCAAGCTGATACTATTCATAATTGAATTTGTCTTTTTCGAATCGCTAACTGTAGATTTAGTTTTGAGCTGATTTTTTTGTAGTTGTAGACATACCCCGCAGGTATGTTGTACATTTTTTTTCAGATTTTTTTGATTGTCTAAATATGAAATATTTGAGTTGATCCTATGATCTCACCTAAAAGGCTGATCCTATACAAGTCTTTCTCGGGGTAAACTTGTTGTTCGTCAATAAAAACGCACAAAGACATACTCCAACAGTTGATCAGCTGCTCACGATTATAAGTAACAACTAAGAAGCTCAGCTGAGCACATTGGTGGATAAGCTGGCAGGACATTTGCCCACCCAAGAGCGGCCGTTTGATCTTGGTGCTGTCTGTGTTGTGTGCAATACTGATTCATGCGATGATAGCTCTTGAGCTGCCGCAGAAGACGATTACGGCGATGAACAAAATTCGTCGAGGGTTCCTTTGGTGCGCCAAAGCGCAGGACAACGGCAGGCAATGTGTGGTGGCATGGGAGCATGTGTGCTCACCCAAGTGGCAGGTGGACTCGGCAACCCAAACCTAAGACGGCTTAATATTGTGATGCAATCTCGATGGCCGTGGTTGCTGTTAGAGTTGTGTTGAATATTATTGTACAATATAGGTTATAGTTGAATTTAATTTTGGACTGTGAGTAGACAGGGTAGGAGTTGTGCCCTAATAGGATACTTGTATCCTAGGCCTCTCATATATATCGGGGGTAGACACACGATGTAACCTATACCAACATAATATCACAGGCATGCGGAGGAGCCGGCGGTGTGTGCCGGCGCCCGGGCGACCGAGAGTTGTGTCGAATATTATTGTACAAGATAGGTTACTGTTTGTAACATCCCAAATTTTCAATTTAGAATGTTATACATAGGTCATTCATGCATATCATATTTTAATGCATTTTCGTTCCGCAATCCTCGAAATCCTAAGCAACTCAAGGACCATCGGAGAGAGTTGGGGATTTCTCGGTTTTCATATTTGATTTTTATCAAATAATGAAACGAGGATTTTTTATTTTAATTATTTTTCTCTCTGAAAAATATTTCATATTAAAATATATGAGAGGAGATAATATGACTTCTTCAAAATAATTGAAATATTGGAGGAAAAATATTAAAATCATTTATTTGATTTTATTTGCATTAGAAAAATTGCAGGTTTTCAAAAATTGCATTTTAGGGCCAAGAAAATGTTCATCTCGTTCTAAATATTTTATTTAGACGGTGAAATTTATTTTAGCATTTTTAGATTTTTTTTTATTTATAGGATTTATTTTCTGTTCGGCGGAATTATTTAAAAAAAACTTCCAGCGCCCGACTGGGCCAAAGCCCAGCCGAGCCAGGCCGGCCCAACAACGTGCCGCCGCCTCCCCTCGCGCGCGCCGCCGTGCGCAACACGGACGCCGAGGAGAGTTCGAGCCGGACTCCTCCCCGGGCGCCCCCTCGCCCAAGCCGCCGCCGCCTCGCCCCCCTTTAAAACCCACCCTGGGCCCCCCAGAGCCCCAAGTCGCCGCCGCCGCAGGCGTCGCCAGTCCCGCCGCCGCAGCCCGCGCCGCCGAGCCACCCCGCCGCCCCGCAAGCCCGCCGCAAGCCCCGCCTCGCCGGAGTTGCCTCGCCGGAGAGGCAACGCGCCGATCCGCCGCCGCTGGTTTTTTTAAAACCGTTCGGTTTTTTTGAAACCCTAGTTCGTTTTTTATCGGTTCGCCGGTTTTTCCTGGTTCTTCTATTTAGCGGACTTTCGTCCGTACGTTCATTTAAACGAACGGTTTTTGCCCGTTAGTTATAGCTAACTAATGCTCGTTCTTAGTCTGTTTGTGAGGTTTCTTTTTATCAGATTTTTCCGCGATTATTCTCGATCGCGATTTCTGATCCGGTTTTCGTTTTTGTTTATCTTTTTGCTCGTTTATCGGAATCAGGTGATTCAAGCGCCTCGATCTTCGTCTCGAGACCCTCTTTCTGTTTAACCAACTTAAACATGATTTTGGTACTGTAAAAGTTGACTTTAGTTCAGATTAGTAAACGGATCTTGTTTCTTTCGCCGTTTGAGTTTCGTTGCTCCGTTCGATTTGATTCTTTTTGCAAACCGAAGTTCTTAAGTTGAACTTTCTGGTCAATCTCTCTTATTTGAGTTTTGCACGTGCATCTTTGCTTGTTGCTTATGTATATTATTGTTTGTTTGCGATAGAATCCCCGGAGTGCGAAGCGTGCTACTACGAGTCCCTAGGTTTCGCGGATCGTCAGCAAGGCAAGTAGCACATTGATCATACTCTTTCCATACCCAGTTTTTATGCATTAGTTTCAATCCTCAAACATTGCATGATTAGGATGTCATTAACTTGTGGGTTGGGAAGTAGTTGATGAGGTAGAACCTATTGCCCTGTTATATTCGAACCCTTGGGAGTTACTTCTACGCGTTGCTTATATTGCTATGCTATGCTCATAGACGTGGATTGGGTTTGAGTGAAATCCATGACAGATGTGAGATTGTTAATTAATGGTTCAACTTAAGGTGGCAACTTAAATAAACATCTGGGTGGATTGAGGCACCTGGGGTACCCATTGTTGCCTATATTTTTGGAAATCCCGGGGTTCCATGTGATTTTCCTATGGATCGCCACCCAGGCTCAAAGGGAACTGACATGATTCATGCTAGAAACTTCCGTGTGCAGCCAGAAGATATTATGGGCTCTAGCATAGTTGAGTAAGTTACGTGAAGTTCTTGAAGAGGTAGATCAGCAGGTAGTGGGTTTGTAGGTTTGGTATGGTCTACCCGGAGTAGAGAGCTAATGTTTCTGAAAGACTATGTCTCGGTCATCCGTCTCTCAAACACCATGTAGTGCGAGAAATCCAACGGAGGCGATCGAGTCTTGTGGGGAAAAGTGCGCAAACCTCTGCAGAGTGTACAATCTTATCATGGTTAGCCGTGTCCCCGGTTATGGACAATCTTGAGTATCTAATACTTGGAGTATCTTAAGTATCTCATCACTCTTAATTAATATTGTTGGGTTGTAAATCACTTTAATTGGGATTGAGTTGGAGGAACCTTCTCAATGATGTTTCAACCACCATGATAGTTAAATTAAAAATCTATTCCTTTGTTGTAGGAAAAAATTGGCTTTTCGCAAAAACTATAACCATAGAGCTTTCCACCAGCCAAATATGCATGTAGTGATAGCATTATTCTGTTTTTGCTCTACTGTGTTATATTGCCAACATATTCCATGTGTTGACCCGTTTTCGGGCTGCAACGTATTATATTGCAAACTTTTCAGATGAGGAGTAAGGTTCGTTAGGTCGTTGCCGTGCAACTCAGCTATGCCGTTGGAGTTGATGGAATCACTTTATCTTCCAAGCCTTCCGTTGTTATCGTATTAGATGGCCTTAAGCCATATTATTGCAATAAGTTCTCTTTTGAGACATTTGATGTAATAAGTGTGTGATTGCTACTCTGTTATAAATCCTTTGAGTACTGTGTGTGTCAACATTACCGATCCAGGGATGACACTGAAGCACAGAGACTTGACCGTTTGAGGTCGGGTCGCTACAAGATGGTATCAGAGCACACGTTGAGTGTAGGACACGTCCACTAAGATAAAACCATAGGTCACTCTTCTCTACTCATTTCTGACTCCTCTCCATTTTCCACTCTTTAGGATGGCGGAGATGAAGAACAAGTTTGCACAACCGGATGAAGACACCCCTTTTGGACGCCACTTGAAGGAAGTCACTAGGTACTTGAACATTGGAATACCAAGCTTCACCGGGACGTACAACGCCACCCTACCAGAAGAGGAGCGCTGGATGATTCAAGTACAAGTTCCAGGAAGGACGTTCTCGCCAACCTCTAAACCCATAGAGTTTTCTTTTGAAGCACCCACCTGGAGTTTAGGCAAGAGCATGGCAGGCCACATTACCATGGGACGCATTGGAGAAGTATACCACAAGGATCTTAAGGACACTATCTACCAGATATGTGGGCGCCGAGACGAGCAATGGGAAGTGATCAACACCAAGAAGGATAGATCCATTGCAGCTTTCATCCAGGAGTTAAACCAGCACATCCGACGTCAGGAGAACCAGATGTGCGCAGACATGATGGACTTGAAGAAGCCGAAGACTAGGATCATCGAACTGGAGAGAAGAACTCAAGTTTACACGCGATGGATATGAGGAGGAAATCAAGACACTACTGGAGAAGAATGATGACCTGGTAAAGAAGATCGGAGTATTCATGGGAGATCCAGCACCGGGAGGTGAAGACGACGATTCCACTTGCCCGGACAACTACATCATCATCGACGACACCGATTCCGATTCTAGTGATGATGACTTTGAAGACGAAGCTGGAGCAGATATCATGGAGTCTTCCACCGATCAAAATTTCTAGATGACCACCACATATTAGTAGTACTCCCCCATGTATTTAGTAGTAGTTGAGCACTTTTGCGATAGTTCTAGACCGCTTGTATGCCCTTGCTTGATTGATTGAGTGAAATGATTGTGTTTGTCTCATGTGCATATGGGTAGTGCTTTCTCATTAGACCCCTTTTCTATTCTGATCTCTTCCATCTAAACCCATCAGATGCCTCCAAGACGTGACCCCGGATTTGCCTTCCCGTCGGAGCTCACTCAGTTGATCCAGCAGCAGAACACCTTGATGCAATTGCTAGTTCAGAACCAGGGCAACAACCACAACAACAAAAACAACAACAACAACAACAACAACAACAACAACAACAACAACAACAACAACAACCCGCCGCCAGTGGACAACCTAGCCCGTTTTCTAAGGTTACATCCGCAGGTGTTTTCCAGTAGCACCGAGCCTATAGTTGCTGATGATTGGCTACGCCGTATTGGTAGGGAGTTGACCACCGCAGGTTGCACAGATACTGAGAAGGTGCGCTTTGCCGCACACCAATTGGATGGACCAGCAGCCTCATGGTGGGAGAATTACACGGCCACTTTCCCCATAGCCAATGTCACTTGGGATCAGTTTCAGCAAGCGTTCCTTACAACCCATGTTTCAACTGGATCCATGAATATGAAGAAGCGTGAGGTTCGCAACTTACGCCAGGGGAATCGTACTGTGGCTCAGTACGTGGATGAGTTTAGCAAGTTATCTCGCTATGCCCCTGACGATGTGGCCACAGATGCCGCGAAGCAGGAGAAGTTTATGGAAGAGCTGAATGATGAGATGAGTATGCAGTTGATGGTAGCAACCTTCAACAACTACCAGGAGTTGGTAGATAAGTCTCTTATGATTGAAGGGAAGCAGCAACAGATTGAGAGCCATAAGAGGAAGTATGGACAAGGGAGGTATAACTCAGGAGCTCAGCAGAAGCCTCGCCTAACCCCAAACTTGGGAGGACTTGTTCATAACCATGGAGGTCATAACCACACCGGAGGAGGATCACATAACCACAATGGTTCTAAGAATGGGAATGGGAACGGAGCTAACAACAATCAGAACCGCCCTAACCAGCCACACCCGCCAAAAGAGACCTAAGTCACGTTACTTGCTTTAAGTGCGGGAAGACAGGACACTATGCTACGGAGTGTCCTGAAGGAAAGAATGGAAACGGAAATGGGAGCTCTGGGAAGAAGCCCAATCCATTCAACGAAGGACAAGTGAACCACGTTAACGTGGAGGAGGTTGAAGAGCAGCAAGACGCGGTAATAGGTAAGTTTTTGGTTAAGTCATTTATCGCTCTTGTTCTTTTTGATACTGGTGCATCGCATTCATACATATCAAGGGGATTCGTGGATAAGTTTAAAATACCAACCCAAACCCTTAGGACCCCTCTCTTAGTGAGTTCACCTGGAGCAGAGTATATGGCTAGTCGGTGGTGCGACCAGATACCCCTAACCATTGGCACCCATGTTTTTCCGTCCGACCTAATTATCTTGGAGTCACAAGGATTGGATGTGATATTAGGCATGGACTGGATGTCAAAGTATGGAGGAAGTATTGACTGTGCTAGTAAGTCGATTTATCTCACCACCCCGAAGGGAAAAAGGATTAAGTATGTATCCAGGCATGTGCCTAGAAGGAGCCAAGTGAATACCCTCACGGGAGTTGTTCAGGAGGAAGTGCCTATAGTGAAGGATTGCCCGGATGTTTTCCCAGAAGAGTTACCAGGCATGCCACCGGATCGAGGCATCGAGTTTTTGATAGAGCTATTGCCAGGAACAGGGCCAATATCCAAGAGACCCTATCGAATGCCCACGAATGATCTGGAGGAGATTAAGAAACATATCAAGGAGTTATTGGAGAAAGGTTACATTCGAAGGAGTTCATCACCTTGGGGAGCCCCAGTGTTGTTGGTTGAGAAGAAGGATAAATCCCTAAGAATGGTTGTTGATTATCGTGCCTTGAATGAAGTGACAATTAAGAACAAGTACCCAGTACCGATGACGAATGATCTGTTTGATTAGCTGCAAGGAGCTAAGGTGTTTTCGAAGATCGATCTGTGATCGGGATGCCGTCAGCTGAAGATTCGAGAGAAGGATATACCAAAGACAGCGTTCACCATGCGGTACGGATTATATGAGTATATGGTCATGTCGTTTGGACTGACTAACGCCCCTTCCTATTTCATGAGCATGATGAACAAGGTGTTCATGGAATATTTGGACAAGTTTGTTGTGGTTTTTATTGATGATATCATGGTATACTCGAAGAATGAAGAGGAGCACAAGGAGCATTTGCGTTTAGTTCTCGAGAAACTCAGGGAACATCAGTTGTATGCCAAGTTCAGCAAATGCGAGTTTTGGTTGAAGGAAGTCGGATTCCTTGGACATGTTATATCAGGAGAAGGTACAGCAGTAGACCCAAGCAAGGTTCAGTCAGTCACTGAATGGTTGGCACCCACTTCATTTAGCGAGATCCGCAGTTTCCTTGGACTCGCAGGATACTATCGGAGATTCATTGAGAATTTTTCCAAGATTGCGAAGCCAATGACTGAACTATTGAAGAAGGATACAAAATTTAAATGGACAGAAGATTGCGAGGCAAGTTTCCAGGAGTTGAAGAAACATTTGACTACAGCCCCAGTGCTGACACTGCCAGATATACATAAGGATTTCCAAGTGTATTGCGACGCCTCTCGCTTGGGACTTGGATGTGTGCTTATGCAGGACGGAAGAGTTGTTTCGTACGCCTCTGAAAGTGCAACTATCCCTAGGTGTCGGATCGGGGGTTCCGGCAGACCTTTAAGGTTCGAACTCTGGGGTGCGCACGGAGATTCTGCCCTCTACCTCTTCGTCTCGCAAGGATCTAAACTACAGAAATAACAGCACAAAGAACACAGAGTTTATACTAGTTCGGGCCACCGTTGTGGTGTAATACCCTACTCTAGTCTTGTGGGTGGATGGATTGCCTCTTGGGCTGATGATGATGATGATGATCAGTACAAAGGAGAATGGCCTCACGAGAGCCTGTTCTTGGTTACAACGATGAACTGCTAGAGAAGTTCAGCCGCCCTCCCCTCTCTCTCTCTCTCTCTCTACTTGCTTCTACAACTGCTCTGGATGCTCTCTTCCTGAATGCTCCCCCTCTCTCCTGGGGGTGACTGGTCCTATTTATAGGCAAAGGCCCTGGGCCTCTTCCCAAATATTGAGCGGGAAGGGCGCCAACAATTGGCCAATTTGAAGGGGAACATCTGGTACACTTATCCTGACCAAAGTTGGTCCTCGCCTGCCAAAGGCCCTGTGGTGACGCCGTTCTGGGCTCCACGATGCGCTCATTCCCACCGTTGGACTGGTCTTGGTCTCGTTGCACCGAAATGGATGCCTTTGCTTGATCCTCCCGCCTGCGCTTGCCCCCTTTGCACCAAAGAGGAAAGGGAGGACACTGTGCGGTCTGGCGCCCGCCTGGCACCCTTGGTCGTCATGGCTTGCGTCATGGGCACCTCGCGAGGTACCCTGCCTTGATCTCTCCGCCTAGCCAGCGTGAGGAGGCCGCGCCTGAGGAAGCGCTGTGTCGTCCGCCCCGCGAGGCTTGGCCCCTCGCGAGGGTCTTGAGTCTTGTGTTGATGAAGATGGGCTGCGCTGGGCCTCCATTCGAGCCACGCCGCAGGCCGTAGGCAGGCAAGTCTGGGGACCCCCGTTCCCAGAACACCGACAGTAGCCCCCGGGCCCAAGGCGCGCATGGGCTTGGCCGGGCCAAGAGGCGAAAGGGCAAGGGCGAAGCGCCGCGGGCCCTAACAGCCTGCGGCCTCGGGCGCCATGTGGCGGTTGATTGGACGTGGGCGGTACTGTTTTCCCATTCTCCCTTATTCTGCGCCGCGCTAGGTTGCCCCACAGTTGTACACAGCCTCCCCTCTTCCTGTTGCTTGACTATCCCTTGTTCTTCCTTCCCTCGAACTCTGACTCCTGCCTCTCATCCCATCTCACATCTCCTCTCTCCCGTCCTCAGCCATGGCTCCGACGAAGAAAGAGAAAGGGAAGAAGCCTGTGCTCCCATCTCATCCGCCGCCGTCGGCGGCCCCCGCCGTTGGCCAGTCGATCGTACTCAATCTGGAGTGCCTGGATAAACTCAGCCCGACCTTGGCCACTGTCTTCAACGAGTGTGGGAGGACGACGGCCTGGCCTACGTCTCACCTCCCCTCCGACAGGATAATCACCGAGGTTCATTACTTTGCTGATGCCTTGTGGGCGGGTCTAGTTCCCCCCTTCTCTGATTTCTTCAACGCCGTCCTCACCCATTACCAGATCCACATGATGCATCTGGGCCCTGAATCCATCGCCCTCCTTTCAGTCTTTGCTTTTGTCTGCGAGGCACTGATGGGCATCCCTCCTTCCGTTGCCCTGCTGCGCCACTTCTTCTCCCTGCGTCTTGCTGACCCCGCTCAATGCTCGGCATGCGTGAGCTTCATCGCTGCACCTGGGACTACAGCTTCTGGTATTGACTTCAAGCTCCCCCCACCTTCAGCTGGGTTCCGTGAGCGGCGGTTGTACGCCGATGTCGGGGTGCCCAGCCCCCTGCTGGTGAAGCCAACTTCGCCTGCTGTACCCAACTCTGGCTGGGGCCAGGAGACGCTCGAGAGCCCCCGGCTCGCCTTCGTCTGGCGCCGCTTTACGTTCTTGAAAATGCTTGGCGTGACGGCGCCCAAGGTGGTGAAGGAATTTCTGTTGCGCCGCATTGCCCCTCTCCAGCGCCATTCTCGCCGGATGTGGGCCTTCAGCGGACATGGTGATCACATGAGGCTTCAGGAGGAAGACCTGACGCCCGGAGTGCTAAGGACAGTGCTCTTGGTCCTGACCGGCGACCCCAACCCGGGCAGCATCCAGCGGGGAGGGGCTCTACTGTACCTCTGTCAGAACAGGGATGATTTCGTGAGGCAGATGCCCCCTTTCGACGAGTGGGGGCTATGCCCTGCCGGCTTCCAAGGGCCACGCGAGAACCCTGTGGTGGTGACCGCCCTTCCAGTCGGCTTAGGCGAATCCTCCTCAAGTGGTGGAGCAGGGAGGCAGGAGACAGTGGGGGCCGAGAAAGCTCCTGATAAGGTGACTGCAACTGGCGGTGCTCTCGAGGGGGCAGCTCCTGAGGCCCGTGCTGCCGAGGCCATTGGTGTGGCGCAGCCGCCTCCGATGCCTAGGGTCGTGGCTCCCGAGGCCCCGGCTGCGTCTTCTGCCGAGGTGTCCGGCAGCACGCGCCAGGCCGGCGCCCCCGACGCGGATAGCGCTACTGCTTTGCCTTCGTCGTGGGTTGATCCTTGCGCCCTTTTTCTGGGCCGCTTTCGTGTGGACTTTGAGGCCCTTCGGAGGAAAAGGGAGGCCCTAGGTGACGACTCCCCTTGTCGCTTGCTGAAACGCCGGAAGTACTTCGCCACCGACGAGTAAGCCTTCTCCTTTCCTGGCTCCTGATCCCCTTGTTGCATCTTCTGATTCTTGCTCTGCAGGCCCCTTCCTGACGAGGTTGTGGAGGCCGCCAAGGTGCCGCCTCCCTTTGCTCCACCTCCCCCGTCGCTCCAAGACGTCCCGAGCAGCACGGCTCTTGTGATGAGGACGAACGAAGAGGTGGACCGTCCTGTGGTGCCCCGTAGCCCTTCTCTTCTTGCGATCTTCCTTCATGGGCCCTCTCTCGGCGTGGCCAGCCTACCGTGGGCTTCTCATATGGTCGCGGGCTGTGACTGGCTGAGGCGCCCCCCGCGTCCTTCGTCTGGAGATGTGCCGCCCCCAGGCCGAGCTTCTGGCGCGGCGCGGCCGGCCGTCGTGGGGGCACCAGCCCCCAGCCCCCCGCCCAGAGGGGGAGAGATGATTCGTGCCTCCAGGCGCTTGCCTGGGGCAGACGATGATGTGGGAGACGTGCTCGAGCGTGCTCGGGAGCGTCGCGCTCGCCACCGTGAATTCCTTCGAAGGGTGAGCGGCGCGGTGGACCTGCTTGGGGAGGAGCTCGCTGATGAAGACGCGCACCTGGAGGTCGAGGGCCTGTGCCTGGCCGCGGAGAGGCGCGAGCTGGAGGCCTCCGTCGCCCTCGCGCTCCGCCAGCGCGACCTTGAAGACGAAGAAGCGAAGGCGTCACTAGAGGCCTCCCGGGTGGCCCGATCCCAGGCCGTTGAAGAGGCCCTGGGGGCCGACCGACAGCGAGAGGCGGCGGAGGAGCGGGCTCGGGAGCTACTGGCCCGATGCCACTTGCTGGAGGAGCAAGTGGAACTACGCGAGGCGGCCCTTGCGTCGATGAGGGTGGCCTCTGGCGACCCAGCCGGGCTCCAGAGGCGTGAAGAGGCGCTGACGCTGGAGGCCGCCGAACGTACCCGTGAGTACGAGCGGCTGGAGACGAGGGAGCGCCTGGTGACGCAGGCGGAAGATGAAGTTGCTGCTCGGGAGGCGCATGTCCTGGAGGAGGTCGGTCGCCAGGTGGCGACAGCGCGCCAAGGCCTCGAGCGTGAGTTCGAGAGGAAGCTGGAGTTGATCCGGGTTGAAGCTGAGGGGAGAACCGCAGGCCTGAGGGCCCAACGGGATGAAGCGACGCGACGAGCCGCGCTTCCCGGGCTGCCCTTGAGGCAGCGCAAAAGGAGTCGGTTGCTCTCCAGGCCGAGGTGCTCCGTCTTCGTCAACAGGTGAAAGAGGCCGAGGCTGTCAAGCGTTAGAACGCCGATGAGATACGCCAACGGCAGGTCCTGGAGCACGCGCACGGCCCCATGCTGGCCACGCTCAGG
This sequence comes from Aegilops umbellulata, assembly GCA_032464435.1. Classification (NCBI taxonomy): domain Eukaryota; kingdom Viridiplantae; phylum Streptophyta; class Magnoliopsida; order Poales; family Poaceae; genus Aegilops; species Aegilops umbellulata. The sequence goes on along the minus strand of CP136059.1, from coordinate 160,401,247 downwards.
GAGAGGGCCAACGCAGCCTTGGGCAACGTCTGCGAGGAGGCTGTCGGCGAGCCGCACACGATCAACTATGCTGGCAACCTGCAGTTCTTCACTGCCGTGGTGACGCAGCTGGAGGCACGGTCGACCATGGCCGACAGGTTGGTGGAGGAGAGGAGCCGTGCCCTGCTTGGGCGCGCCTTTTCCCGTGTCTTCAGCCATCTTCAGGACATGGATCCCCACTTTGACTTCGATGCCGTCATCGCCCCAGTCCCCCAGGCCGCCCGAGGCGACCTGGCGAGCTGGGTGGAAAACAACGTGGACGCTCTTGTGCATGCCTTTGCTTCGGATAACGACGGCGTGATCGTGGCTGCCGAGGAAGGCGGTGTGGTGGACGGTCCCGGCGCCGCTGGCGATGATGCAGGCAGCGGTGGCGAGTCCAGCGACACCAGCGGCGGCTCGGGAGGTGCTCCTGAGGACGCCTTGGGGGATTTGTCTGACTGACTGCGTGTTGCTCCTGTCTTTTTGTCCTGCATGGATAGAACTCAGGTGTTTGGCCTGATGGTCGTGAGAGCATTTTGGGAGGGGAAGCCCCTCATGTAAAACTTGTGCAGATTGTACTAGCAGCTATTATATCGTGCGAGCATCCGCGCCTGGCAGCTGGTCGGTTTACCTTTGCTTTGCGCAGGCCTCGAGGCAGCTCGTGGCGTCCTGAGCGTTCTTTAGCTGAAATCATAGGACGTGCAAGTGCTGTCAGCGAGGGGCTTCACAGGCGCTGGCCCTCTTCACAGGCTCCGGGCCTTTTTATAAACGCGGTAGCTTCACAGGCATTCGCCTTCTTCACAGGCTCCGGGCCTTTTTATAAACGCGGTAGCTTCACAGGCATTCGCCTTCTTCACAGGCTCCGGGCCTTTTCGTGAACGCGATGGCTTCACAGGCATTCGCCTTCTTTACAGGCTCTGGGCCTTCTCCAGAGCGCGACAGCTTCACAGGCGTCCGCCTTCTTTACAGGCTCTGGGCCTTCTCCAGAGCGCGACAGCTTCACAGGTGTTCGCCTTCTTTACAGGCTCTGGGCCTTCTCCAGAGCGCGACAGCTTCACAGGCGTTCGCCTTCTTTACAGGCTCTGGGCCTTTTCCAGAGCGTCACAGCTTCACAGGTGTTCGCCTTCTTCACAGGCTCCGGGCCTTTTCCTGAGCGCAACTGCTTCAGAGGCGTTCGCCTTCTTCACAGGCTCCGGGCCTTTTCCTGAGCGCAACTGCTTCACAGGCGTTCGCCTTCTTCACAGGCTCCGGGCCTTTTTAGGAAAAGACAACCTCCGCAGTCACCAAAAGGTAATCTCGTGAGGAAGCAACAGTGGCAGTCTGGACTGCGCTCGAGCTAGGCCTGGCCCGTCTCGCGAGGGGCTCGCGAGGGGAGGCAGCTGCGGCGGGGCAGTGACCAGAACGCGAGAAATGGTTCGAACGAGATTAAGCACCCCTTCCCCGAACACACGCAAAGCTCAAATTCGAATTCAACTTAAATTCAGCAGGGAAAAGTTACAACCAAAATAAAAGGGCAATAAAAGCAGACAAAAAGCCGCGTCCGGCACCTAATCTAGTCTTGGACGTCTTCTCACCAGCGCGGAGCTAAGTGGTGTCCACTGGGCGTGGGAGGGAGCCCCAGGGCCTGAGGCCGGCACCCCTGAGACTCCGGGGCGTGTACAGCCCCACTCATTATTACCTGAGAGTGTCACGGGGCGGCGAGCTTCACATGCACTGGGCCTTCTTCACAGGTACCGGCCTTGCTTCATATGGCCAGACGAGGGCCCCGCCTTGCGCCACACTCTAGTGCCACCAACGACGACCAGAAACCAGGACGCCGCCAGTGGGGTAGAGCGGTTGCCAGCGGTTCCCCCGACGACCACGGGTCCTCCGCCAGGGGCAGGCCCTCAGGCGCCTCCCCAGCGGAGGGCCTACCTCTTGAGAACGCCTTGCTCCGAACGCCGCGGCGGTGATGTGGGGTCCCTGCCCCTCTCCTGCAGCCCCCTGCGCCCTCCTCCCGAGGGGTAGGAGACCGTGGGAGCGGGGCAGACACTTGCTGCGGCGACCTGCACCTCTTGCGATCCATGATTAGCGTAAGCCTGCTCCTGAGGGATTAGTGGTACCCGATAAGTGTCGCCTCCAGCGTGGCCGGCGGAGCCGCCCCGGGGTTCCTGGAAGAGCTCGGCTTCTGGTGCCTCATCTCCCCAGCTTGGGGTGAGAAGCAAGCCTTGTTCCCCCTCGTGAGCGTGCCCTTGGTCCATCATGCGTGGCACATATTCTTCTGGCGCCGCTACCCCGAAGGCTGCGCTGTAGTGCTCCATGCGCCATGCGGCGCTGCTTGACGTGCTCACTGCGGCGTGGTAGCGCGGCTGCCCGTCGGCGCCGTGGGCCGGACCGAGTCCTTCTCCCTCACGCGCCGGGGGCGGGGGTAACGCCACTGTCAATCCGGCGCCGACGGATTCCCCGGTGTCGGGGTAGCCCAGAGGTCCGTGGGAGTGCGCGGGGTCCTCGCGCGTGCCACCGTGGGCTTGAGACGGAAGCTGGACGCAGAAGGGGTGAGCCCCCGAAGCGGCGAAGCCCAGGAGCTCGGCGACCCGCTCCAGCAGCACGTCGCGGCCGCCTTCCAGTAGCCTACACTGCAGCAGCTCTCGGGCTACCGTGAGCGCGGCCCTCGAGTTCGCTTGTTCCCGGCGGGTGTACGGTGTCGTGGCCGCGGCATGATTGGAGGCCCTTGCCGCCGACCGTGCTTGCCGCGGCATAAGGGTTGCTGAAGCCTGTCCGCGCCGCCCGCGGCCCGCAGCACCCTGCGGGCCACGAGCTGCCTGGGGCGCGGGGTCACCCAGGGCGGGCGACCCCGCGCAGGCGGGCCACGCCGCCCATGGATCTTGGTTGCCGGCCTGGTCGCCGGACATGGTGACGACGATGTGACGAGAGGCGGAGCGGTAGGAAGGCAGATTCCGGCGCACCCCTACCTGGCGCGCCAAATGTCGGATCGGGGGTTCCGGCAGACCTTTAAGGTTCGAACTCTGGGGGGCGCGCGGAGATTCTGCCCTCTACCTCTTCGTCTTGCAAGGATCTAAACTACAGAAAGAACAGCACAAAGAACACCGAGTTTATACTAGTTCGGGCCACCGTTGTGGTGTAATACCCTACTCTAGTTTTGTGGGTGGATGGATTGCCTCTTGGGCTGATGATGATGATGATCAGTACAAAGGAGAACGACCTCACGAGGGCCTGTTCTTGGTTAGGACGATGAGCTGCTAGGGAAGTTCAGCCGCCCTCCCCCCCTCTCTCTACTTGCTTCTACAACTACTCTGGATGCTCTCTTCCTGAATGCTCCCCCTCTCTCCTGGGGGTGACTGGTCCTATTTATAGGCAAAGGCCCTGGGCCTCTTCCCAAATATTGAGCGGGAAGGGCGCCAACAATTGGCCAATTTGAAGGGGAACATCTGGTACACTTATCCTGACCAAAGTTGGTCCTCGCCTGCCAAAGGCCCTGTGGTGACGCCGTTCTGGGCTCCACGATGAGCTCATTCCCACTGTTGGACTGGTCTTGGTCTCGTTGCACCGAAATGGATGCCTTTGCTTGATCCTCCCGCCTGCGCTTGCCCCCTTTGCACCAAAGAGGAAAGGGAGGACACTGTGCGGTCTGGCGCCCGCCTGGCACCCTTGGTCGTCATGGCTTGCATCATGGGCACCTCTCGAGGTACCCTGCCTTGATCTCTCCGCCTCCTCATGAGCCAGCCTGAGGAGGCCGCGCCTGAGGAAGCGCCGTGTCGTCCGCCCCGCGAGGCTTGGCCCCTTGCGAGGGTCTTGAGTCTTGTGTTGATGAACATGGGCCGCGCTGGGCCTCCATTCGAGCCACGCCGCAGGCCGCAGGCAGGCAAGTCTAGGGATCCCCGTTCCCAGAACGCCAACACTAGGTGGTTTTGGTAATTCATAACAACATATAGCTCATTGAGCTAATGCTATTCCAAGACAATTATTTCAGGAAAGCTCAATGATTGGCATGGCATGGATGGTGAAAGTGGAACCCTCAAAATGCTAAGGACAAAGGATTGGCTCAAGCTCAAAAGCTCAAGATTCTTCATTTTACATTTTAGTGATCCAAGATCACATTGAGTCCATAGGAAAAGCCAATACTATCAAGGAGGGATGAGGTGTTGCTTAATGAGCTTTTTGCTTCATGTGCTTAATGATATGCTCCAAAATCCTCAGCTACTTTCCCGTATCCACATATGACCTAAATCCAAAGTCAAACTCGGACCTACCGATTCTTTCTATCCGGCGCCACCGAGTTTCACTTGTCATAACCACTGCCAAAACCCTAGCAAATCGGTTCTACCGAGAGGGATCTCGGTCTCACCGAGATGGGATTGCAATTTCTCTATTTCCTTTTCGTAACTTTTCGGTCTCACCGAAAGAGCGGATCGGTCCCACCAAGATTGCAATGTAAACTCTCTGTTTCCCTTTTGTAACTTTTTGGTCTCACCGAAAGAGCAAATGGGTCCCACCGAGTTTACCTGACCAACTCTCTGGTTAGCTTATTACCAAATCGGTCTCACCGAATTTGTGTAATCTGTCTCACCGAGATTACGTTATGCCCTAACCCTAACCGTATCGGTCATACCGAGTTGCATGTTAGTCCCACCGAAAATCTCTAACGGTCACTAGGTTTACTATTTCGGTCCGACCGAGTTTGTTGATTCTGTCCCACCGAGATTGGTAAATTGTGTGTAACGGTTGGATTTTGTGTGGAGGCTATATATACCCCTCCACCTCCTCGGAGGAGAACTGCTGTTGACTACAGGTTCCACACTAAGGAACAACAAGACTTCTATGAGACAGTCTTATTGGATAAGAAGCCCATTGTTTGTGACATGAGATGGGTCGACTGGGAATACATCAAGGACAATGAAGAGCACTATCCTGCAGTGCAAGACAGCTTCAAGACTTGTGGAGTAGCTGACTTTGTTGGGCAGAAGCTCACAAAGTGGAATGAAGAGCTGATCAGGCAGTTCTACTCCACAGCACACTTTTATCCAGATGGCAGAATTGTATGGATGTCTGAAGGTATGAGGTACCAATAAAACAATTGCTGAGTGGGCACAGCTCATCAATGCCCCAGAGGAGCATGAGGATGACCTAGATATTTATGCCAAGAAGAAGATGGACCACAACTCTATGTCCAACATGTACAAGGAGATCCCAAACAAGGCACTTGACACTTTCAAGTTTGGATCAGTACATTATCTTCTGTCAGGATTGCCAACCATCAATTGGATGCTGAGGCACACCTTGTTGCCCTAGTCAGGTGATCACAAGATGATCAGAGGCCATGCAATCAACTTACTTCATTTCTTTGATGTACCACATAAATTCAAAGTCATGCGCCTCATGGTAGAAACAATCAAGAGGACTGCAGCAGACCAGAAGAGGAGCTGTGGATATGCCCCTCAGATCCAGGAGCTGATTAACTCCAAGATGGGCACATGCATATACCTCTTGGACAAGGAACATTTGCCTATTCATCCAGATTTTGAAGATAATGAAGTTGTGATGAACAAGGATGAACCATCTTCAGCCCATGCACAAGCACAAAAGGAGAAGGCAAGGAAGGAGAAAGCTGCAAACATGCCAACTCAAGAGGAGGCATCTGAATATTTCTTGAAAACCAAGCAAGAGCAGCTTAGTTACTTGATTGTATCCACCCTGAGGATAGAGAAAGGACTGGCCACCCTCACTCAGAATCAGGAGAGCTTAGAGAGGATCGTAGAACAAAAGTTCTATGACTTGGATGTCAAAGTGACAGAGATCCAGTCTGCAGTGGAGCAACTTCAAGATGACATGCAGGAGAGGAAAGGGAAGACTACCACTGATGCATTTGCCAGAGTGCCACAAGCCCAGAGGTCTTCTGCAGTGCCAGTTCCTGACACAAGAGCCACCACCTCAGCTCCTGCCACAGCACCAGCCCAACCAGCTCCAGCATCTACTTCAGCTCCAGCTCCAACCACGTCTACAGAAGCCTTCATCCTTGGAGTGATACAGACTCCACCACCACCAGAAGATCAAGCCTGAGTGTCGATTTAGCACTATGCATTTTCTAGGAACTTTTTGGTAACTTGTTGCCAAAGGGGGAGAAAAATGTATAGATCATAGGCTTCAAGAGAGTGTGTGTTGCTTTTATTCTCTCTTGCTTTATTTGGTGGTTTTTCAAACTTTGTTTGCTTTTGGTTACTTTGATATGCTTGTGCGGCATTGATGATCATGTGTTTGATCATAAGCTACACTTATGCATGCTTGATACATCTTATCTATCTTATGTGATCATTCACTTTTCTTGGTGATGAGTGCATGTTTTTCATTCTTATCATTTTGAGCGCTCCACCAAGATGTATGTGACATGGAAGAGTAACCCATGATTCTAACTCTTTGTGCATTTGTAGTCCAAAGCAAATTTTAAATATGCACAAATTTAGGGGGAGCTCTTACTTATCACATACTTCTCAAAGCGACGATATAATTCATTCTTATTATCATTTGTCGAAGCTTTGATCTATATGTTGTCATCAATTACCAAAAAGGGGGAGATTGAAAGTGCAACTATCCCTAGGTGGTTTTGGTAATTCATAACAACATATAGCTCGTTGAGCTAATGCTATTCCAAGACAATTATTTCACGAAAGCTCAATGATTGGCATGGCATGGATGGTGAAAGTGGAACCCTCAAAATGCTAAGGACAAAGGATTGGCTCAAGCTCAAAAGCTCAAGACTCTTCATTTTACATTTTAGTGATCCAAGATCACATTGAGTCCATAGGAAAAGCCAATACTATCAAGGAGGGATGAGGTGTTGCTTAATGAGCTTTTTGCTTCATGTGCTTAATGATATGCTCCAAAATCCTCAGCTACTTTCCCATATCCACATATGACCTAAACCCAAAGTCAAACTCGGACCTACCGATTCTTTCTATCCGGCGCCACCGAGTTTAACTTGTCATAGCCACTGCCAAAACCCTAGCAAATCGGTTCTACCGATAGGGATCTCGGTCTCACCGAGATGGGATTGCAATTTCTCTATTTCCTTTTCGTAACTTTTCGGTCTCACCGAAAGAGCGGATCGGTCCCACCGAGATTGCAATGTAAACTCTCTGTTTCCCTTTTGTAACTTTTTGGTCTCACCGAAAGAGCAAATCGGTCCCACCGAGTTTACCTGACCAACTCTCTGGTTAGCTTATTACCAAATCGGTCTCACCGAGTTTGTGTAATCGGTCTCAGCGAGATTACGTTATGCCCTAACCCTAACCGTATCGGTCCTACCGAGTTGCATGTCAGTCCCACCGAAAATCTCTAACGGTCACTAGGTTTACTATTTCGGTCCGACCGAGTTTGTTGATTCGGTCCCACCGAGATTGGTAAATTGTGTGTAACGGTTGGATTTTGTGTGGAGGCTATATATACCCCTCCACCTCCTCTTCACTCGTGGAGAGAGACATCAGAACACATCTACACTTCCAACTCATATGTTCTGAGAGAGAACCACCTACTCATGTGTTGAGACCAAGATATTCCATTCCTACCATATGAATCTTGATCTCTAGCCTTCCCCAAGTTGCTTTCCACTCAAATCTTCTTTCTACCAAATCCAAATCATGTGAGAGAGAGTTGAGTGTTGGGGAGACTATCACTTGAAGCACAAGAGCAAGGAGTTCATCATCAACACACCATTTGTTACTTCTTGGAGAGTGGTGTCTCCTAGATTGGCTAGGTGTCACTTGGGAGCCTCCGACAAGATTGTGGAGTTGAACCAAGGAGTTTGTAAGGGCAAGGAGATCGCCTACTTCGTGAAGATCTACCACTAGTGAGGCAAGTCCTTCGTGGGCGATGGCCATGGTGGGATAGACAAGGTTGCTTCTTCGTGGACCCTTCGTGGGTGGAGCCCTCCATGGACTCGCGCAACCATTACCCTTCGTGGGTTGAAGTCTCCATCAACGTGGATGTAGGATAGCACCACCTATCTGAACCATGGGAAAAACATCCGTGTCTCCAATTGCGTTTGAATTCTCCAAACCCTTCCCTTTACATTCTTGCAAGTTGCATGCTTTACTTTCCGCTGCCTATATACTCTTTGCATGTTTGCTTGAATTGTGTGATGATTGCTTGACTTGTCCTAAAGTTGCTAAAATCTGCCAAGAACTAAACTTGGGAAAAGGTTAAGTTTTTATTTGGTCAAGTAGTCTAATCACCCCCTCTAGACATACTTCCGATCCTACAAGTGGTATCAGAGCTTTGGTCTCCATTTGCTTTTATTTCCATAGCTTTTGGTGGTCATAGCCTTGGTTTCACAACCTAGGAGAGTATGGCGTCTAGCGAGGGAAATTATCACCGTAGAGGTCCTTACTTTGATGGTACTAATTTTGCTAGTTGGAAGCATAAAATGAAAATGCATATTCTCAGACATAACCCCGCCGTTTGGGCTATTGTGTGTGTTGGTTTGCAAGGTGACTTCTTCGATGGGAAAGAACCAAACCGTGAAGCTACCGCGGATGAGTTGAAGATGCTGCAATACAATGCTCAAGCTTGTGATATTCTCTTCAACGGATTGTGCCCCGAAGAATTCAACAAAATCAACCGTCTTGAGAACGCAAAGGAAATTTGGGATACCTTGATTGATATGCACGAAGGTACCGACTCCGTCAAGGAATCCAAATTGGATGTTCTTCAAAGTCAACTTGACAAGTTCAAAATGAAGGATGGTGAAGGTGTCGCTGAAATGTACTCTAGGCTTGCTCTCATCACAAATGAGATTGCCGTCTTAGGGAGTGAAGAGATGACCGATAGATTCATCATCAAGAAGATCCTAAGAGCCTTGGATGGAAAATATGATACCGTGTGCACATTGATCCAAATGATGCCCAATTACAAAGATCTCAAGCCAACGGAGGTCATTGGAAGAATTGTTGCTCATGAGATGTCACTCAAGGATAAAGAGGGACTTCACAACAAATCAAGTGGTGCTTACAAAGCCTCATGTGAAGCCCCCACATCATCAAGTGAGAAACAAAACTTCAACGAAGAATTGAGCTTAATGGTGAAGAACTTCAACAAGTTCTACAAGAGTAGAAGCAAAGATAGAAGCTCCAAGTCAAGGTCCTACAATGACAAAAGATCTTCTAGTCGAGAGCGAAACTGCTACAATTGTGGAAGACCCGGACACTATTCCAATGAGTGTACGGCTCCCTACAAAAGAAGAGAAGATTCTCCAAAAAGAAGAAGCAAAAGAGAAGAATCACCATCAAGAGAGAGAAGGAGTAGAGATGATCGTTATGAACAAAGATACTCACGGACAAACAAGGATTCGGAAAGAAAAGAAAAGTCATCAAGGAGCTACACAAAACGAAGACATCAAGCTCATGTTGGTGAATGGGTATCCGGCTCCGACTCCGACAACCACTCCGAGAGAAGTTATCACTCCGACTCCGAATATACTCAAGATGAAGGTGTTGCCGGTCTAGCACTTGTGTCAACCAACTCCTACGACATATTTGACTCACCAAATGAAGGAATTGGAAGATGCTTCATGGCCAAAGGTCCTAAGGTAACACATCCCGAGTATGTTGATTTTAATAGTGATGAAGATGACTTGTTAGGTGATGATGATTTACTTGTTGACAACTCTAGTGATGAATTCTATGATGGAACGTCAATTAATCATGCTAATCAAGATAAAACGAATGACAATGATAAGGAGAAAATTGAGGCTCTAACTAAAGAACTAAACACTCTTAAGTTAGCTTATGAAACTATCTTCGAAGATCATCGAGAACTTTTAAGAGCTAATGAGAAGTTACGCTTTGAAAAGCTCAATCTTGAGCAAGAGCATGAGTTTTTAAAGGCAATCAATGATGATCTCCGCAAGAAAAGTTCTTCTTACATTGCCAAGCGTTTACTCTTATCCACTTACATGCCTCAAGTCAAGTCTAGTAACAAGAACAAGAAAGATTCTTCCTCTAGTAGTAAAAATGATCATGTCAAATCCAATGTTGTTGCTTCTAGTAGTTCTCTTGATTCCACTAATGATTCTCTTAGCCAAGTTACACTTGAGCAAGAAAACAGCTTATTGAAGGGAATCATAGAGAAAGGAGTGTACAAAAGCCTTGCCGGGAGTAAGCAATTCGAGGAAATTGTACGCAAGCAAGGAAGGCACCGGAAGAATCAAGGTGTTGGTTTTGAACGAAAGTTCAATGCCAATGGAGTTGAGTGGGAAGAAGATCAATACCCCAAGACAAAGTTTGTTCCACAACAAGAGAAGTATGATCCTACTTCTTTCAAGGGGACACAAGCTCACGATGATCTTCCACCACAAGACTACAAGCAAAAAGGCAAGGACAAGCTTCAAGAGGAAATTGATACATTTGAAGAAGCTCCTAAGACCTTAGTTAAGTGGATTCCCAAGACTACTTCAAGTTCCACTTCATCAAGTACGACTACAACTCCAAGGATTCCCATCAAGATGGTGTGGATCCAAAAGAAGAAGAACTAGAGAGTTCTTGAGGGTGACTCCGCCAACATACTTCACTCCTATCATTTTGGAAAGAACAAGTGCAATCAACTTCCACATCTTGCACTAGTTCAAGGAGTCACAAACCCTCTTGTTGGTAAGTCAAGGGACAAGGTAACCTAAAAGTTTTCATGGACATCATCTTGTGTGTGCATCACTCTATGCCTATGGATATCCTTGTTTGTTCCTTGTGGGACTAACCCATGTAGGTATTGAAAGTGCAATTCACTCAAAAGGATAGCTTCAAGTGATCTACATCAACATTGAGCATCCACATCTTCAACATCTACATGAAGTCATCATCGACAAAACCCAAGGTTAGTTCATCCCTCTTAGGGGGGATATCACATCCAGGGGGAGCTTTACTCTAAGACTTGAGCTAAAGCAACTCTAATGATGTGAACACAACAATGCTTTATGTAAAAGTGGTAACCCCACTTGAGCTTAAACGATGAGTATGACCTATGATCAAGTGTTCTCATTTGACTCCTAAGTCAATATACTCATATATAGATGACCTAGTCATCGCCAATTGCTTGATAGATGCTAGAATTGGTTGTGCATGCTTTGTCACATATTTCAATTGCCATTTTATTGTGTGAGCATGTTAGTTGCATATTTTACTCATTCGAGGACATCCACTTGTTTTTTTGATTGTTTGGCTTTATTTTTCTTTTGCCAAGTGGATGGACAAGAATGCCTAAGAACCTCCTCTAGCTATCTATGCTTTTCTCGTCTCAAACTCTATTCATGCTACATCACAAAATTGATCAAGTAAGATTCAAACCACTCTGTGTGAGGAGCACTCGGAGTCCCCGATTCGTCATAGACTTAAACTTCCAAAACCTGTTTGTGATTCTCGGTCTGATCGATACCCCACTTTCGGTCTTACCGAGATTATTAAGTTGATCTATGTTTTCGATCTCGGTGCAACCGATTTGAACCATTCGGTCACACCGAGTTGTTCCACTCGGTCACACCGACAGGGTCGGGCTATATATAGACACGGGCAAAAATTTGGAAATTTCTCCGAACCCCTTCGCCCGCGCGATAGCTCGCTCTGCCAACGTGGTCTCCGGATCGTCTCCTTGCCGCCAGCCGCCTCCAGTCGCTGGTCTCCGTCGCCGTCAACGGAATTCAACCCCGCCGTTGCCGCCGTAGCGAGTCTCCGCCGAACTAGGGTATGGACTCGATCTTTGTGCTATTCCCCAATCCGATTGCTAGCACATTGTGATCATATTGTTTCTAGCCACGTTTGAAACACTCCAATCCAGTCAATGCGATTCGTAGAATAGGTTTGATTCGAAATTTTAGGGTTAGGTTTCCACCGAAACCATCTCGGACCCACCGAGTTGAAAAACTCGGTCCCATCGATTTGGCACATGCCATTGCACAAGTGAGACTCGGTCTGACCGAGTATTGCTAATCGGTGTGACCGATTTTGGAACTTTGTGAAACCCTAGCAGTCTCGGTGCCACCGAACTGTCACTCGGTTTGACCGAGTTCACTAGTTTAGGTTCCAAAACTGCTTCGGTATCACCGAGTTTAAAAATCGGTAGATCCGAAATGATTTCTGTGGGAAACTAAAACTAAGATTTTGAATCATTCTTTTGCAAAAATCTCTGCATTTTGTGATGCTTATCGACTCTACCTCATCTATAAACTATTCACAGGGTCAGCAGTCATCTTGTTCATCATGTCAGATCAGAGTGATAGCCAGAACATGTCAGAACAACCAGTGCACATGAGTGAGGGCACTAGTCCCTCCAGCTCTTCAGATGAAGGCAGCAGGAGCACTCCCAGTAACCTGCCAAAAGCTGCCACCAGACAAAGGAAGAAAAGAACCTCAGAATCAGAGGATGAGGACTATGTGGCAGAAGAAGAAGCTACTTCCAAGAAAGTTGTGCTTAAGAAGGAGTATGGCTCAGCTGCAGCCATCAAGCCAGGGATGAAAATCAAAAGGTCAGCAGGCAGGCAACCTATGCCAAAGGCCATAGCCTCAACAAAGATTCCTGAGAGGCCTGCACCCAAAGAGCCAGTTGCTGCTGAATGGAAGAAGGAAAGGAAAAGAGGCAGATGGTGCAAGAAAGTTGATCCCATGGCTGAATTTGAACAGCATTCTTCTGATGAGGAGGAAGAAGAAGAGGTTGCTGCACGAGCACCTAAGGCACCCAAGCTAATGGGTGATGCAATCAAATCAGGGGCTACGACATCCAAGCCCAAGGAAGCACCCAAGACTGCATCAAAGGCCAAGAAAACTCCAAAGAGGAATACAAGGAGCATCCCAGCTGCTGAGAAGAACAAGGCCCCAGTGCCTGACACTGCAGAAGAAGAGGAAGGCCAAGTTCTCAGAAAGTTGAAGCCCAAGATCCCAGACCACAATGATGCTCATCCTATGGCCGAGGATATGAAGATCAGAAGAGACTCAGGGCTGAGAAAGTGGAGAGTAGAAGATCCATATGCTACCAGGAGGAGAACTGCTGTTGACTACAGGTTCCACACTAAGGAACAACAAGACTTCTATGAGACAGTCTTATTGGATAAGAAGCCCATTGTTTGTGACATGAGATGGGTCGACTGGGAATACATCAAGGACAATGAAGAGCACTATCCTGCAGTGCAAGACAGCTTCAAGGCTTGTGGAGTAGCTGACTTTGTTGGGCAGAAGCTCACAAAGTGGAATGAAGAGCTGATCATGCAGTTCTACTCCACAACACACTTTTATCCAGATGGCAGAATTGTATGGATGTCTGAAGGTACGAGGTACCAATCAACAATTGCTGAGTGGGCACAGCTCATCAATGCCCCAGAGGAGCATGAGGATGACCTAGATATTTATGCCAAGAAGAAGATGGACCACAACTCTATGTCCAACATGTACAAGGATATCCCAAACAAGGCACTTGACACTTTCAAGTTTGGATCAGTACATTATCTTCTGTCAGGATTGCCAACCATCAATTGGATACTGAGGCACACCTTGTTGCCCAAGTCAGGTGATCACAAGATGATCAGAGGCCATGCAATCAACTTACTTCATATCTTTGATGTACCACAGAAATTCAAAGTCATGAGCCTCATGGTAGAAACAATCAAGAGGACTGCAGCAGACCAGAAGAGGACCTGTGGATATGCCCCTCAGATCCAGGAGCTGATTAACTCCAAGATGGGCACATGCATATACCTCTTGGACAAGGAACATTTGCCTATTCATCCAGATTTTGAAGATAATGAAGTTGTGATGAACAAGGATGAACCATCTTCAGCCCATGCACAAGCACAAAAGGAGAAGGCAAGGAAGGAGAAAGCTGCAAACATGCCAACTCAAGAGGAGGCATCTGAATATTTCTTGAAAACCAAGCAAGAGCAGCTCAGTTACTTGATTGCATCCACCCTGAGGATAGAGAAAGGACTGGCCACCCTCAATCAGAATCAGGAGAGCTTAGAGAGGATCGTAGAACAAAAGTTCTATGACTTGGATGTCAAAGTGACAGAGATCCAGTCTGCAGTGGAGCAACTTCAAGATGACATGCAGGAGAGGAAAGGGAAGACTACCACTGATGCATTTGCCAGAGTGCCACAAGCCCAGAGGTCGTCTGTAGTGCCAGTTCCTGACACAAGAGCCACCACCTCAGCTCCTGCCACAACACCAACCCAACCAGCTCCAGCATCTACTTCAGCTCCAGCTCCAACCACGTCTACAGAAGCCTTCGTCCTTGGAGTGATCCAGACTCCACCACCACCAGAAGATCAAGCCTAAGTGTCGATTTAGCACTATGCATTTTCTAGGAACTTTTTGGTAACTTGTTGCCAAAGGGGGAGAAAAATGTATAGATCATAGGCTTCGAGAGAGAGTGTGTTGCTTTTATTATCTCTTGCTTTATTTGGTGGTTTTCAAACTTTGTTTGCTTTTGGTCGAGATACTTTGATATGCTTGTGTGACATTGATGATCATGTGTTTGATCATAAGCTACACTTATGCATGCTTGATATATCTTATCTATCTTATGTGATCATTCACTTTTCTTGGTGATGAGTGCATGTATTTCATTCTTGACATTTTGAGTGCTCCACCAAGATGTATGTGACATGGAAGAGTAACCCATGATTCTAACTCTTTGTGCATTTGTAGTCCAAAGCAAATTTTAAATATGCACAAATTTAGGGGGAGCTCTTACTTATCACATACTTCTCAAAGCGACGATATAATTCATTCTTATTATCATTTGTCGAAGCTTTGATCTATATGTTGTCATCAATTACCAAAAAGGGGGAGATTGAAAGTGCAACTATCCCTAGGTGGTTTTGGTAATTCATAACAACATATAGCTCATTGAGCTAATGCTATTCCAAGACACTTATTTCACGAAAGCTCAATGATTGGCATGGCATGGATGGTGAAAGTGGAACCCTCAAAATGCTAAGGACAAAGGATTGGCTCAAGCTCAAAAGCTCAAGACTCTTCATTTTACATTTTAGTGATCCAAGATCACATTGAGTCCATAGGAAAAGCCAATACTATCAAGGAGGGATGAGGTGTTGCTTAATGAGCTTTTTGCTTCATGTGCTTAATGATATGCTCCAAAATCCTCAGCTACTTTCCCATATCCACATATGACCTAAACCCAAAGTCAAACTCGGACCTACCGATTCTTTCTATCCGGCGCCACCGAGTTTCACTTGTCATAGCCACTGCCAAAACCCTAGCAAATTGGTTCTACCGATAGGGATCTCGGTCTCACCGAGATGGGATTGCAATTTCTCTGTTTCCTTTTCGTAACTTTTCGGTCTCACCGAAAGAGCGGATCGGTCCCACTAAGATTGCAATGTAAACTCTCCGTTTCCCTTTTGTAACTTTTCGGTCTCACCGAAAGAGCAAATCAGTCCCACCGAGTTTACCTGACCAACTCTCTGGTTAGCTTATTACCAAATCTGTCTCACCGAGTTTGTGTAATCGGTCTCACGAGATTACGTTATGCCCTAACCCTAACCGTATTGGTCCTACCGAGTTGCATGTCAGTCCCACCGAAAATCTCTAACGGTCACTAGGTTTACTATTTCGGTCCGACCGAGTTTGTTGATTCGGTCCCACCGAGATTGGTAAATTGTGTGTAACGGTTGGATTTTGTGTGGAGGCTATATATACCCCTCCACCTCCTCTTCACTCGTGGAGAGAGCCATCAGAACACATCTACACTTCCAACTCATATGTTCTGAGAGAGAACCACCTACTCATGTGTTGAGACCAAGATATTCCATTCCTACCATATGAATCTTGATCTCTAGCCTTGCCCAAGTTGCTTTCCACTCAAATCTTCTTTCTACCAAATCCAAATCCTGTGAGAGAGAGTTGAGTGTTGGGGAGACTATCACTTGAAGCACAAGAGCAAGGAGTTCATCATCAACACACCATTTGTTACTTCTTGGAGAGTGGTGTCTCCTAGATTGGCTAGGTGTCACTTGGGAGCCTCCGACAAGATTGTGGAGTTGAACCAAGGAGTTTGTAAGGGCAAGGAGATCGCCTACTTCGTGAAGATCTACCGCTAGTGAGGCAAGTCCTTCGTGGGCGATGGCCATGGTGGGATAGACAAGGTTGCTTCTTCGTGGACCCTTCGTGGGTGGAGCCCTCCGTGGACTCGCGCAACCGTTACCCTTCGTGGGTTGAAGTGTCCATCAACGTGGATGTAGGATAGCACCACCTATCTGAACCACGGGAAAAACATCCGTGTCTCCAATTGCGTTTGAATTCTCCAAACCCTTCCCTTTACATTCTTGCAAGTTGCATGCTTTACTTTCCGCTGCCTATATACTCTTTGCATGCTTGCTTGAATTGTGTGATGATTGCTTGACTTGTCCTAAAGTTGCTAAAATCTGCCAAGAACTAAACTTGGGAAAAGGTTAAGTTTTTATTTGGTCAAGTAGTCTAATCACCCCCCTCTAGACATACTTCCGATCCTACAGCCTCGCGACAACTAAAACCTCACGAGTTGAATTATGCCACACATGATTTGGAGCTAGCAGCCGTAATGCTGCGTTGAAGACTTGGATACATTACCTCATTGTAAATCGTTGTGATGTGTACACGGATCATAAGAGTTTGAAGTACATATTCACACAAAAGGAGCTGAACCTTAGGCAGAGGAGATGGTTGGAGCTTATAAAGGATTATGACATGAAGCTGCACTATCATCCAGGAAAGGCCAATGTCGTATCAGACGCCTTGAGCTGAAAGAGTTATGCTAATATCCTAGAGAGTAAGGGATTGCCAAAGGAGTTAGTAGAGGATATCATGGAACTTCGATTAGAGATTGTTCTTAGAAGTTTTGTTGCAACAATGGAGGTTCGGTGTACATTGTTGGGCAAGATTCGAGAAGCTCAGAAGGATGACAAAGAGATTGCCGAGATAAAGGAGAAGATGAGCAAAGGAAAGGCCAAGGATTTTCGTGAGGATGAGAACAATACCTTATGGTTTGAGGACCGAATATACGTGCCCAATGACCCAGAGATCAGGAAGTTAATACTGCAGGAGGCTCATGACTCACCCTACTTGATACACCCCGGAAACACCAAGATTTACTTGGATTTGAAGGAATGTTTCTGGTGGACGGGTACGAAGAAGGATATTGCCGAGTATGTAGCCGTATGTGATGTATGTCAGAGAGTGAAGGCAGAGCATCAAAAGCCAGCAGGATTGTTACAGCCTATGCCGATACCCAAATGGAAGTGGGATAAACTTGGCATGGACTTTATCATCGGATTGCCCATGACCAAATTAGGATATGATGCTATATGGGTAGTAGTTGACCGCTTGACCAAAGTGGCTCACTTTATCCCAGTGAAAACCACTTATACAAGTGCGAAGTTGGCCCACATATATATGTCCAGGATCGTATGCCTGCATGGAGTTCCGAGGACCATCGTATCAGATAGAGGAACACAGTTTACCTCGAAGTTTTGGCACCAGCTACACCAGACTTTGGGAACGAGATTGGAGTTCAGTACAACGTTTCACCCGCAGACAGATGGACAGACAGAAAGAGTCAATCAGATTCTGGAGGACATGTTGAGAGCCTGTGCGCTAGATTATGGATCTAGCTGGGATGACAATTTGCCGTACGCAGAGTTCTCATACAACAATAGCTATCAAGCCAGTTTGAAGATGGCACCGTTCGAAGCCCTGTACGGACGAAGGTGCAGAATGCCATTGATGTGGGATGAAGTAGGAGACCGACACCTGTTTGGACCAGACTTGATCAAGGAGTCTGAAGATAAGGTTAAACTGATTCGTGATAGACTGAAGATTGCTCAGTCTAGGCAGAAGAGTTATGCAGACTCGAAACGCAAGGAGGCAACTTATGAAATTGGAGATAGAGCATATCTGCGAGTATCACCCTTGCGAGGAGTGAAACGATTTGGAGTCAAGGGAAAGTTAGCCCGAGATTTGTAGGACCGTATCGTATTTTGGAACGGATGGGAGAAGTTGCCTACAAGTTGGAGTTACCAAAAGGACTGTCAGGAGTTCATGATGTGTTCCACGTCTCACAGTTGAAGAAGTGTCATGCTGAGATGGCCGATATACCGTTAACAGATACAGTACCCTTGGAGGCGATTCAGTTGGACAGTGATTTGACTTATGAGGAAAAGCCAGTTAAGATTCTTGAGTTTGCCAGCCGAGTCACCCGCAACAAGGTTATCAAGTTTTGCAAAGTTCAGTGGAGCCACCATACTGAGGATGAAGCCACCTGGGAATGAGAGGATGATCTACGCAAAGACCACCTGACGGTGTCCTGGACTAAGGGGTACTCACCACGTCATCTCCCGATCTGTTAGATTGGGACGAGGACCTCCATGGTTGTATACTCATGGGCCAGTCCGGACAGCTGCCACATACAAGGAAGATTCCACAAGACTTGGCGATCAAGACAAGGACTCCTCATCACCGGCGTATTCGGCTAGGACTCTTGTTATCCTAGGCCTCTGGTGCATTATATAAACCGAGGCCAGACTAGTCAATAGACAATCTCATACACAATCATAATCATAGGCTAGCTTCTAGGGTTTAGCCTCTACGATCTTGTGGTAGATCAACTCTTGTAATACTCATATCATCAAGGTCAATCAAGCAGGAAGTAGGGTATTACCTCCATAGAGAGGGCCCGAACCTGGGTAAACATCATGTCCCCTGTCTCCTGTTACCCATCGATCCTAGACGCACAGTTCGGGACCCCCTACCCGAGATTCGCCGGTTTTGACACCAACATTGGTGCTTTCATTGAGAGTTCCGTTGTGTGACCAGCAAAAGGATCAGTGGCTCGCCCGCAGGTCAACTGCAACGCCGGCATCTTCGTCGCCGGCTCGACTGGTCACCTTGGCTCGACCGAGGACCGCGCTCCATCTCCGATCGTCATGTTCAGACAGGGGCCTTCATCAACATCAACTCCGATCTCTATCACGATCATAGAGGAATCATCCATGGAGCTCGAGGGGTCAACATCAACATTGCCCTTAGGCGGCCGTGCTGTTTTCCTAGACAGCGAACTTGTGTCCGCCGTCACTGCCTCCTCGAGCATTGGTTTGACGATTGCTTCGGTGGAATAGTGCGGAATTACGTTTACAACATCCATGCAAAGTTTCGTCGAGTTCCGATAGAGGAATCTCCGACAATCTACGATATACCGGAGCCCTGTCCAATCTGGACGGGAATTTGGACAAGTTTAGGGCCTGGTCTCCAGAGCCCAGCTTGGAGGTCCTTTGGAAGATCCAACCGTTCATCTACTGCGGAATTCCCATATTTACCACCCCTCCAAATTTCAGCTCGATCCCACCGTCCAAACTCCGGGAACCTTCCGATTAGTGCATCACTTTTCGGATCTGTTTTCTGCGCGAGAACGAATCCGACCCGAATTCATCTTTTTTATGAACGGGATTTCAGACATCCTTTTTGAAGGAAGTTTTGTATGGGGTATGTGTTTTGTTCCCGAACACATCCCACTAACTTTAAAATCTTTTGAACATGATCTTCAACATCATGCTGGTGTCAAACCAGTTCGGCAATATTGCTCCACGGCTGCCGACCTGCGCTGGACACGTCGTCACTTTGTTGAGCCGAGCTCAACTTCTTCGGATCATCACCTCGGCAAGCCGAACAAGAGTTCGGCATCGCAAAGGATAAATTGTCACCAACATCGCCGCCCCACGGATTACACGGAGCGGGCACACCGGCATCGCCGCATGATCACTTCATCAAGCCTGCATTGACCACGTCATGACCTGCATCGGCAGGGCCGCACTGTTGCTCCTGCAAGCCGGTGTCCATCACGCCGACCTACTTCGACTCATCGGCTGACATCGAGTCTTCGACATCTCGGCTGGACCGGGGGCTTCATCATCTCTTCATCAACCTACTCCGGTGACTTTGGCGTCACCAGCCGACCAGCTTCGTCACGATTAGCTGGACAGAGGGCTTTGCCTCGACAAGCCAACCTTTGCCAGCATTGCCATGCCATCGCTTTATCGCCCATCAGGCAATGGGTGTGCGGACCGAGTCCCAATTTTGGGAATCACATTTCT
This sequence comes from Aegilops umbellulata, assembly GCA_032464435.1. Lineage (NCBI taxonomy): Eukaryota > Viridiplantae > Streptophyta > Magnoliopsida > Poales > Poaceae > Aegilops > Aegilops umbellulata. The sequence continues at coordinate 160,381,119 of CP136059.1, read as the reverse complement.
TCGGATTGCTACAACAAATAAACCAGGTCCTATTAATTCTGGTATTTTTTGCTTGTTTGGGTTCATTTTTCCCAAGGAATTATTACTCTGGTTTGTCCATCATATGTACACAGGTCTATCAAATGGTGGCCGCATTAACGGTCGCATGGTGGTTCGGTCAGTTTCCGTACATAGTCCGGCGAATGCCGCATCTGGAACTCGGACCGACCTGTGAATTCAGGCTTTGTCATGCCTTTACTGCATCACGCTGACGCCCTGCATCGACATTGACTTTGGCGCCAGACCATATTTCTTTTATTACTCACTTTGCATAAATTATTTATTATGCAACGATTTTTTTAAATTATTATTATTACTATTATCTCTGGTTTGCACTATTTTTTGTGCACAGGAAAATGATCCGGGTTGGGAAGTATTGTCAACTCGATGTACTGACATACCACGTCACCTTGGCTAGACAGGGGGCTTCGTCAACACTTCATTACCCCATGCCGGGGACTTTGGCATCACTCTGCCAGCCTGCATTGACCGTGTTATTTCACCACTTCGGAGTGCCGAGCTCCTTGCTCCGCGCGTCAAGCTCGGACCGCGTCATCAATACCGAACACATTAACCAGCTAAGTTGCCTTCATGCTCAAAGTTTTAAATTTTTAACTTGCGTTCGACTCGATCAAGCATTATACTTTTTTGGAAAAAGTTGCTTGTAAAAAAATTCCTTGTCCAAACTTTGTTTGTGACACACAAATTCAAATACCCCGTTTACTTGGGGGCTTCCTTTATGAAGCTTTTCCTCTTGCATATGATTATACTTGTACGGCTTCGTTCCTTGTTCGTGTATTATGCCACAATATGCACCATATTGACTTAAGCGATTTTGCAAGCTAGGTTGTCTGGCTCCTGTGCTTACCCCTACGTTCCCGATTGTTTGGCTAGGGATTAAAGGGAACACCTCTGCGATTGTCACGACCGGGTCATTCGAGCTCTGACCTCAGCTGGGTGAAGCCGAAAGCTTGCTCTCTTATTGTTTTCAATCATGGTCGGCACACAACGGAACTCATGAGTACAAAAAATCTATTGCACAAGTCTCATAGTAATAGTGAGCACCGAAGAAAGGTATCAGTGAGGGTACTATTTTCTTCGAAGATGCTTCTTACACTTTGTCAGTAATATAGCATAAGTTCCCTGAGTGCGCTTTTTCTGTTACAGCCTTATGGCCTGATTGCCTGGTTATTGGAAGCACTGTCGATATTCTCGATAGGTGGAGTACATAACACTTTTTGGTCCTTGACCGAAGAGGGAGAAGCCGACGGTCGGTTAAGACGCGTTTAAAGTTCGGGTGAACATAGATATGATATAAGTACTTCAGTACATACAATCATTCTTTTACCAAGTCACTTGGGGGCTCTTAAGTTTATTTGAGCCGTTTTATAATAAGTGTTTTTCTTCTTAGTCGTCGCAAAGTTTTTATTATTATTTATCACTCCTTTTTTCGACACGAGTGTGTGGTCACTAGCCGGGAAGCCTAATTTCTCTCTCAAAACCCCTAGAGTTTAGTTTGCTAAACTGGCCTAATGAGAAGTACTCCGCCTTCGGGATAGGAGGTTGAAGCCGTAGGCTGACCCGCTTGAAGTCTTGAGATAGGATGTGTCATGTTAAAGCACGGCAGGAGCATTTTTTCTAAAAGTCCAATTTTCGGATTGGCACCGAACACTTGATCTAGTTCGAACATTAAACTTTTGAATAAGTTTTTTGGCTTTTCGAGCCTATGGCACTTTTAAACTATTTATGTGTTTCCAGCATTAGTCTCGCAGTGCAACGCCGGACACCTTTAGGGATTCGGCAAAAACATTCTCGGATATTGCTATATATGCATCAGTTTCAAATTATGTCTTCGGTCAATAGTTGGGTTGCCCGGCTCCTGTGGTTGCCTCCTACGTTCCACTTTGTTCGGCTAGGTGTGCAAAGGGAGAACCACTGCGATTGTGCTTCCAGCTCGCATGGCCAAGCACCTCAGTGGAGAAAGCCAAAAACTGACTGTCACAATAGGCGTAAACTGGTCAGCGATTCGATGATCATGTTAATTGACGGGCCGTTCATAACATTGGCCGAAGTGTTTACGGCTTGACCTCGGCTATCGCCGAACACTAACCGGGGGCTCATAGCTAGCTTCCCCAGTATAAAGCTCCTATGACTAAGCGAAAGTTTTAAAGCCTGCATATCTGATTGCCTCGTTTCCGCTAACACAACCGCCTTCGGGCACCGAGACGTCGGCTAAGGGTTGCTTTGTTATTGCGGAAACACCCTACATAGTATCTACCAAGGGGTAGAAGCCGACGATGGGCCACTTTCAACTGATAAACGGTCACAATGGAGTCAAAATAATGATGTAAAGTACTTGGATACATAGAATCATTACACATAATCTATGATTTTACTCTGGATATCGATCCTTAATTCGGCCACCCGTGCCCACATTAAGGCTCGGGGGCTACTGGGCTTTGCGCTCATTATTTCCAAATATTAAAGGGGCACATCGATCCCCTAATCTGGTGTTGCCACCCGACCAGTGTCTCGGGGGCTACTGCATTGCCTATTCAATGCAGTAAATTCAAAGGGCTCAGTGTTCGGCTTGATCGAACTATGGGAAAGCACGTCTTCGGACAACAATATGTACCATCTGGACCTATCTGGCATCAAGCTAATATATCACAGCGACTTCTCACGACCCTCTCTCAGGGGCCCGTTCGCCGATCACTATTATCTCTAATATATTACACTGCATTTTTATTCCTATCTATGGTGCCGAGCTAGGAGTTGATCCTCATGCCGATTTCGCGCATCGACCTGAGTCTCAAGGGCTACTGGGAACAATGATTTTATGCTTGCCTTTAGGTGCATCTCGGGTTTTAGACTGATACACACTTGAGGGCTACTGGATATACATCGGCAGAGAATAAACTGCACCAGTTAAAAATATTCACAAAAAATTAGCCCGCGGTCGGGGTGGTGCACCACCTTGGAAGCAGTCCGGCATAAAGCTCGGGCGCTAGCGGCTAGCTCCATAGAGGGCATTTTCGGCATTGAGCTCGGCTAAACTCCTTCAACTTTTTTGAACCAAGGTGATCTATGACACCTCGGATATAGTCCGGCATGGGAGCTTGGACATAGTCCGGCGTTGAAACTCAGATACGGTCCGGCGCTAGAGCTCGGATGCAGTTTGGCGTTGGAGCTCGGCTGCAACAATACTCCTCGAATACAGTCCGGCGTTGGAGCTCGGACGCAAGAGGACGCTGCCACTCGGGAACAACTTCAAACCCGATGTGTGGCATAAAAATAACAAGGCATTGATAAAGGCCGGAAACTTAAAGGGGCTCCTCGGATACCCGACGTGTAAACTCTTCGGATGCACTTCGGCGATTCTCAAGGTCGAAGATGAGAAGATTTGTTGAACCAGTTTTCAAGACCGACGACAGAAGATGAAGAACAGTTCGAAAGAATTGAGGAGCATCCCTAACTTGAAGACCGGTTCAGGGGGCTACTGACGTTTTCCTGGACTAGGGGGTACTCACCACGTCATCTCCCGATCTGTTAGATTGGGCCGGGGACCCCCATGGCCGTATACTCATGGGCCAGTTCGGACAGCTGCCGCATACAAGGAAGATTCCACAAGACTTGGCGATCAAGACAAGGACTCCTCCCCACCGGCGTATTCGGCTAGGACTCTTGTTATCCTAGGCCTCTGGTGCATTATATAAACCGAGGCCAGGCTAGTCAATAGACAATCTCATACACAATCATAATCATAGGCTAGCTTCTAGGGTTTAGCCTCTATGATCTCGTGGTAGATCAACTCTTGTAATACTCATATAATCAAGATCAATCAAGCAGGAAGTAGGGTATTACCTCCATAGAGAGGGCCCAAACCTGGGTAAACATCGTGTCCCCTGTCTCCTGTTACCCATCGATCCTAAACGCACAGTTCGGGAATCCCTACCCGAGATCCGCCGGTTTTGACACCGACACCACCCACACCTATTTTCTAGCCAACCCGAATCTCGAGGGCGAGATTCATTTTAAGGGGGGTAGGTTTGTAACATCCCAAATTTTCAATTTGGAATGTTATACATAGGTCATTCATGCATATCATATTTTATTGAATTTTCGTTCCGCAATCCTCGAAATCCTAAGCAACTCAAGGACCCTCGGAGAGAGTTGGGGATTTCTCGGTTTTCATATTTGATTTTTATCAAATAATGAAACAAGGATTTTTTATTTTAATTATTTTTCTCTCCGAAAAATATTTCATATTAAAATATATGAGAGGAGATAATATGACTTCTCCAAAATAATTGAAATATTGGAGGAAAATATTAAAATCATTTATTTGATTTTATTTGGATTTTATTTGCATTAGAAAAATTGCACGTTTTCAAAAATTGCATTTTAGGGCCAAGAAAATGTTCATCTCGTTCTAAATATTTTACTTAGACGGTGAAAAACTATTTTGGCATTTTTAGATTTTTATTTTATTTTATAGGATTTATTTTCTGTTCGGAGGAGTTATTAAAAAAAACTTCCAGCGCCCGACTGGGCCGAAGCCCAGCCGAGCCAGGCCAGCCCAACCCCGCGCCACCGCCTCCCCTCGCGCGCGCCGCCGTGCGCAGCACAGGCGCCGAGGAGAGTCCGAGCCGGACTCCTCCACGGGCGCCCCCTCGCCCAAGCCACCGCCGCCTCTCTCCCCCTTTAAAACCCACCCCGGGGCCCCCCTGGAGCCCCAAGTCGCCGCCGCCGCAGCCCTCACCAGCCCCGCCGCCATAGCCCGCGCCGCCGCCTACCGCCGCCCGCGCCGCTTCTGTCCCATGCCGCCAAGCCGCCCCGCCGCCCCCGCGCCGCCGAGCCGCCCTGCCGCCCTGCAAGCCCGCCGCAAGCCCCGCCTCGCCGGAGTTGCCTCGTCGGAGAGGTACCGCACCGATCCGCCGCCGCCGGTTTTTTACAAAACCGTTCGTTGTTTTAAAACCCTAGTTCATTTTTTAGATCGGTTCGCCGGTTTTTCCCGGTTCTTCTATTTAGCGGACGTTCGTCCGTACGTTCATTTAAACGAACGGTTTTCGCCCGTTAGTTACAGCTAACGAACGCTCGTTCGTTAGTCTGTTGGTCAGTTTTCTTTTTATCGGTTTTTTCCGCGATTATTCTCGATCGAGATTTCTGATCCGATTTTCCTTTCTGTTTATCTTTTCGCTCGTTTATCGGAATCAGGCGATTCAAGCGCCTAGATCTTCGTCTCGAGACCCTCTTTCTATTTAACCAACTTAAACATGGTTTTGGTACTATAAAAGTTGACTTTAGTTCAGATTAGTAAACGGATCTTGTTTCTTTCGCCGTTTGAGTTTCGTTGCTCCGTTCGATTTGATTTATTTTTTTCAAACCGGAGTTCTTAAGTTGAACTTTCTGGTCAATCTCTCTTATTTGAGTTTTGCCCGTGTATCTTTGCTTGTTGCTTATGTATGTTATTGTTTGTTTGCGATAGAATTGTCGGAGTGCGAAGCGTGCTACTACGAGTCCGTAGGTTTCGCGGATCGTCAGCAAGGCAAGTAACACATTGATCATACTCTTTCCATACCCAGTGTTTATGCATTAGTTTCAATCCTCAAACATTGCATGATTAGGATGTCATTAACTTGTGGGTTACGAAGTAGTTGATGAGGTAGAACATATTGCCCTGTTATATTCAAACCCTTGGGAGTTACTTCTACGCGTTGCTTATATTGCTATGCTATGCTCGTAGACGTGGATTGGGTTTGAGTGAAATCCATGACAGATGTGAGATTGTCAATTAATGGTTCAACTTAAGGTGGCAACTTAAATAAACATCTGGGTGGATTGAGGCACCTGGGGTACTTAGTGTTGCCTGTATTTTTGGAAATCCCGGGGTTCCGTGTTATTTTCCTATGGACCGCCACCCATGCTCAAAGGGAACTGAGATGATTCATGCTAGAAACATACGTGTGCAGCCACAAGCTATTATGGGCTCTAGCATAGTTGAGTAAGTTACGTGAAGCTCTTGAAGAGGTAGATCAGCAGGTAGTGGGTTTGTAGGTTTGGTATGATCTACCTGGAGTAGAGAGTTAATGTTTCTGAAAGACTGTGTCTCGGTCATCCGTCTCTCAAACACCATGTGGTGCGAGAATTCCAACAGAGGCGATCGAGTCTTGTGGGGAAAAGTGCGCAAACCTCTGCAGAGTGTACAATCTAATCATGGTTAGCCATGTCCTTGGTTATGGACAATCTTGAGTATCTAGTACTTGGAGTATCTTAAATATCTCATCACTCTTAATTAATATTGTTGGGTTGTTAATCACTTTAATTGGGATTGAGTTGGAGGAACCTTCTCAATGATGTTTCAACCACCATGATAGTTAAATTAAAAATATATTCCTTTGTTGTAGGGAAAAAATGGCTTTTCGCAAAAACTATAACCATAGAGCTTTCCACCAGCCAAATATGCATGTAGTGATAGCATTATTCTGTTTTTGCTCTACTGTGTTATATTGCCAGCATATTCCATGTGCTGACCCGTTTTTGGGCTGCAACATACACTACAAGAAAACCTGCCTGTAGAGACGCAATATTCCATAACTAGAGACGTGTTATTTCATCTCTAGGCAACTTTAGAGTCGACTTAGTAAAGCGTCCTTGGAGCGTCTCCCCACGGACCGTCTCAAAACATGTAGACACGCTAGCTAAGCGTGTGTACATGGCATGAGACACTATATTGGGACGTCCAAAAGCGTCTCTAGATATGTAGAGTCGTTCTGTTAGATGCGCTTATGACGTCTCTACTCACAAAGCCGTTTCATTCGTCATGGGCCCTGACCTGATTCTTATACACGCTATGTACAGACGTTATATTCGACTCTAAATATACACGTGATCCTTTGTAGGTACGTAATATTTTACTTTAAAATTATTTAATTTATTTTGACCTTGTATTTAATCATTTTAAATCCATTTACTTTATCATACGACATGCCTGTGCAGAATGATCGACAAATATTATCATATAAAGGCATCAACCGATATCACCAGTCACATTCATCAGCAATAAATATCATTATAAAAGGGATCCACACATATCACCAATTGTATTCACAAGTATCCCATTCACATAATTTTAATTAGTAGTACAAACATCTTGAGTTTAGAACTGAATGAAATCAGTGAAAGATCCGAATAATTAAGAATCATACAAACTAGAATTGAGTTTCCTATGAAGCGGAAGTCTTTACATAATACATAATATGTGTCCATTTAAAAAGTTATTCTTCTATAGTTGCTCATGGCTCTTGCAATACACTCCTTTTCTAAATCTGGAGGTTTCCTGAAAAAGAAAGACGGAAAAATTTATAACGTAAGCTTTAAGACTAGCTTGAGAAGAATTGGATATTTCCTTCTTTCTCCGAATGCATTAGCCTTGTTGACCCTGAGAGTACAAAACATAGACATTTTTTATAACAAAGCAGGAAATTATGTGTGACACACGCACACACGCACGCACGCACGCACACACCCATGCAACCACGCACGCACGCACGCACGCACACACACACACATTAGCAACAGTATGCTCATGTGGTGAAGATATATTGGTACAACCTTCTTTTATTCTAGTGAAATTGCTATGATGCAATTCTTGGCTAGTGAACTGCTTGTCCAGTAAAGTTGATTCTGCATAGCCTTGTTGACCCTGTCAAATTTCACCTCCACACAGCCAGGAATTGCATCTTAGCCTCTAAGGTGTAACCCTAAGGTGTGTGTGTGTGTGTGTGCACGCGCGCGCATAAATTAAGTGTGAGAATAAACTAGAATATTTAGACCTACATAGCACTCATTTGATCATGCATATTGCCAGGTGATTCTCCAACTTCGCTATGTGATTCATCTAGGGAGGGGGGGGGGGTCACTGCAAACAACTTGTTTATTGAGATCAACCTGAAACAAGAACATGATAATAGTATATTAATACTCATACTTTTATCTTTTCAGAAAGAAATATGGTTTAGATACCAACTTCATCACTTCCCGCAGTTACAAATTATTTCTCCAATCCTCTCCAGGAATTTTTGCTTCGAGAATGAACGGATCATAGCCAACTCATCCGTCGTTTTCTATGCTTTCTCCTAGTGCCTGTTGTGCAAAGTGGATATTTCCTTCTTTCTCAGAATGCAGAACAAAAGTTAGTCCATTAGAAACTTCTATTTCGCTCCAATACTTATCACCATAATACCCTCAAAGTTTTTTCGCCTCTTCCCCATGCACACTTTTAAATACTTATCTATAATCACTGAATGGAAGGCTCCCACTATTATCTTTCTTTCTTTCCTCTAGTTTCTCCTATTGAAATAAATACAAACATCTCATTAGACTATTAACTATTAAACAAAAGAATTTACTTTAATCACAAGAAGTATACCATCACTATCTTCGTTTTCGCATTTTTGTATTTAACACCCTTCTGCTTATGAGCTTCATCCCAAAGTTCAATCTTGCTAACCTTTCAATTGCTCTTGATTTCCTTTTCAACAAAGTAAATTAGAATGTTTGTTAATGTTTCTGTTGGAACATATTCAGTTCTCTTTACTAACAAAGCTTTTCTAAGCCATCTTTAGGAAGATTTTTTTTACCATTTCTCTTCTAAGCCTAGCATGGCTTTCTTCCCGGTTGTGTGTGGATGCTTCTGCTTCTTTGCACACTCAGTGTTCCTTTCGCATAATTTCTGGGAAAACAACACATCTAGTCAATACTAATGTCACCAAACTAGTTATGAACACCAGATTAAGTATGAGAATAGAATGCATAATCATGTGTGAATCCTGGAACCAAAACTCAACAAGAGTATCACATTGATGTTCATTAACACATTTGGGAACACTTGCTATAATTTCAGCCAAAGAATTCTTGTTACGATTGAAATATTTATTCTTCAAACGATACTTATACGCTCTCCATTTTTTGTTAATAGTCAATAGGATCCGGTCTCGTGTAAGTTGTTTCGTCTCATTGGGGTAGAGAAATTTCTCCTTCAAAAATTGAAATTGGCAGTCAGCAAAGTCAAATTAACAGTCTTGAATAGTGCTATGAAAATTTTACCTCAGAATTCCTGTAAAAACTGCCGCACATCTCCATTTGGCCCCGCATGCAAGACTATTACAATGGCATATAACTGGACCATATACATCACACTAGGTATGTGCTTAAACATGTTTTTAGCTTACAAATTATTTTAAATTGGCTAGTAGATTCAGGAGGCTTGTTTGGTAATAGATCATCAATCTCTGGAGGGCCTTGTAATTTTCTTCATTTGGTTGTACACTTTCAGCAGCTTGCACTGGGATGTTTAGGCTTCGAAGCCATCGAGGTATCCTCGACATAATATCTTCATAAAAAAATGTGAAAATCATATGTTACGGTCATGCATAGAAACATATGGCAAGGTCATGCATTGCACTGCATTATCTAATACACAAGTAAACCATAAGAAATCCAATAGGAACCTAGCAGACACTACAGGAAAACCGCATAAATATCAAATGGATCTAGCAGAAATAGACCGCCTTCTGTGCAGAGAGCTAAGTCTACTTATATGTCATCTTGTCCACATTAGTTTACACGTCTAATGTCAATATACATGTAGAAGTTACTGCAACACACATAGCAACATACAAACCTGTGAACAACAATCTTTTAGTGCAAAATTTGAGAGTTGCTGATTGAAAGCTCCCTTCAGCTAAGATGCAAGAACCAAAACAAACGATATAGTGGGACTGCACTAAGATGAGGTAGGAAATAGGACAGAATAAAATTACTACAAAATAGCAGAGTACGTTGTAGCCTGTACAACTAAACACTATCATGTTTTATGCTCCAGATAAATAAAATGTGAGGTTATTTGGCCAGCCTATCTAACAGACTAACACCACTTCTACTTTTGAGTTTTTCCATATACAAATTTGATTGGACCAAATAGTGCTTACTTCTTTCAAGAACATCTGTCAGAATTGATTTCTGGGCAAGCAAACAATTCGACAAACACTTATAGTGCATTGCCTACATGAAGGAAGTAAGGAGATGAATGAGAAGAGGATCGAGACTTGAGATGAACAAATGAAGGAGGCCACTTTGGTTTATATAATGATGACAAAACAGTAAGGGCTATGGGATTCAAGGCATCACCTCCTTTGACGTGGTGGACACTGAAGATGCTGGATGGAACGACTGCTTGCAGGGCAGTGAGCCGGCGGAATACGCGGTGGAACTTTGGGTGAAGGATGAGACCGGCGTGGATGCGGCTTCATGACAGTGAGGACGGCGTCGGGAGGAGCACGACTTCATGATGGAGAGGACGACGGACACCGACGGGGCTCCAACTACCGAGCTTGTCGATGGAGGAAAATGGGAGTCGGCTGCGGGCAGAGCTAGCGGGGGAGGGACGCGCTTGAGGGTTAGGCTGCCACCGCTCGGGGTGCGGGAATGGGCGGCGCGCCGGGTGGTGTCGCCGGCGCAGATTGGAATCAGGAGGTTGGGTAAATGGGGGAGGTGGGCAGATGGCGTGCGGCGTGGAAAAATATCTGGCGTCATATACGGAGATAAAAGTTTGAGAGACGCAGGGAGCCTTGCGCGGTAAAGAAAATAAATTTGTAAGACCAACTTTCCTTAAACGAAAATAGTATGGGACATCAAATTGTTTTCTAGGTCCGTGAACGTCAAATTTGGTTAAGCACAGATATTGAACGTCAATAGCTCGGGAGCGCAAATTAACCACATATATGGGTTGTGTTAAAAAACACAATGGACAATTTTTTTTCCGTGTGTTCGATTTATTGGCTCAATATCTATTCTTCATTATTTTTGCAAAAATATCAAAACTTTTTTGCGAAAAAAACTTTTGATCTATTCATCGTCTATCAAGGCAATACAAAGAACACTACAAGTAAAAATTATATCCATATTCAGATTTGTAGACTACCCAGCGACAACTACAACCAATGAAGCAATCTGATGGCGTGCCGCCGTTATCGCCTCTCGCTCAATGAAGCCAGGCAAAACTTGTTGTAGTAGACAGTTAGGAAGTCATCAGGCTAAGCCCAATAGAAACAACGCACCAGAACAACAACCACCACCCATAAAGAGAAGCGTAGAACGGAAGAATGTAATATGAAGACACACGAACACAAGCAAACGAAGACCGGATCCAAGTGAATCCATCAAAGACAAACCCTGACCGAATCCCACAAGATCCGCCGGAGACGCACCTCCACATGCCCTCCGATGATGCTAGACGCACCGCCAGAACGGGGGTAAGTGGGTAGAATCTTATTCCAACTTCAGTGAGTTGTCGTCGTCTCGTCTTCCCGAGGAGGGCACAAACCCTAAACATACACGGAAAATATCTAGAAAACAGAGCAAGTCCTCCCGTCGGCAAGCGCCAAGATCCACCGCGCTTCCACGGCTCTAAGGTCACATAAGACGTAACCCTGCGACGGCTCTGACTGGAAGCGTGAAATCTCATATTCACTTATAGCCACAAGACACACGAGCCGAAGTGTTACTTTATTGGGTAATATACATATCCAAGTAATATCCACAAAGTTGAATAAGAAGTATAAAGGCAGTGGAAGATCGAAGAGGCGGAGTGCGACTCGCAACAATAAGGGTGGCATTCTCGAGCTATTGGTGTGACTTAGGCTGGATAAAACGAGCGGGCTTTTTGGCCCGCATGTGGCTCCCTCTGGACCGGACCATTTGGTCCTACCCGCGGTTTCTATTTAATACGACGGTCGACGATTGTCGACCAAACCTGCAGCCTCCCTGGTCACTACGTGTATTTGGCCCGGCCAAATAGCGCATGCTCCCTCTTCTGATTGTTTTTCTTTTGATGTTTCATTTTTATTTTATTTTTCATTTTTCATGTTTGTTTTTCTTTCCTTTTTTTCATCATTCAATTTTTTCCTTTTTCATTAGGCAAACATCTTTTTCAATTTGAGAACATTTTTCGAATTTTGTGAATCTTTTTCAATTCGGGATTACAAAAGGTTTCTAAAATAACAAAAAATTGTGAAAGGCGAATTTTCAAAAACAATTCTTGAATTCAAACTATTTGCGATTTCAAAACAATGAACATTTTTTAATTTTAATGAACTTTTAAATTTGCATTTCTTATAATAACTAAAAATATTTGTATTTAATAAAGAAATTTTAAAATAGATGAACAATTTTAGAACTTGAGGAACAAAATTTGCATTCAAGAAAAAAATTAAAATAATGGAAGAACACAATTTCAATTTTATGGACAGTTTTCTAAAACAATGAACAAAAGTCGAATTTGATGTACATTTTTTAGTTCAATGAACAAATTTTGAAATTTGATGAACATTTTTTAAATCCAATGAACAGAAAATTGAATTCGGTGAACATTTTTTCTACAAAGATGAACAATTTTTTTTAATCAATGAATAAAGAAATGTTTGTGAATTTGGAAAGAAAATTCGTGAAAAATGGGAAAGTAAAGAAGAAAAAAGAGAAAAGAAAAAGGCCCAAAGGAAAGAAAAGAAGGAAAAGAGAAAACGAAAAATAGAAAAAGAAAGAAAAAACGAAAGGAAAAAAAAGAAAAATGGGACGGCCGATACGAACGGCCAGAGCGCGAGAGGGGTTCGTGCCAACTCGGAATATCCTATTTGACGTGCATTGCGTCAAACTGCCAGCCGGTCTTGGGAACATTCTAGAAGGTTCCCTGAAGCATTTTTTTCTTTTACTATTTTTTCTGTTTCTTTTTTTTTGTTTATATTTCTTTTTTTGTTTCTGTTTCTTCTTTCTTCTTTCTTTTCTTTTTTTCGTTTTCTGTTTCTTTATTCTTCTTTTTTCCTTTGTCCTTTTCAAGGTTATTTTCTCTTTTTTAAACCAAGATCATGTTCGAATTTTTTTCTTAATTTTAGAAAAATATTCTTTCTTTTGAAAAATGTTCAACTTTTCAAAAAAATATTAGTTTTTCTAAAGTGGTTCATAAATTTAAAAAATGTTTGGAATTGGCATAGAATGTTCTTGTTTTTCAGAAAATGTTGTGAACGCTTTTGTTCAAAATTTTCAAATCTTTTTGGAAAATGGTTGGGCTTTACAAAAGTATTGCCATTTTCGAAAATTGTTCACAAATTGCAAAAAAATGTTTAGGTTTTCATTTTTTCCAGAGTTCAAAAAATGTCCCAGTTTCATAAATTGTTCACAAATTTCAACAAATGTTCGTGTTTTCAAATTTTGTTCAGGATTCTCAAAATATTTTCGCGTCTCCAAATTTCATTTTATAATTTGGAAAAATGATCCCGTATCAAGAAGTCGTCATGATTTTCAAAAAAAGTTCCTATTTTTCGAATATATTATTGTTTTTTAAAATTTTGTTTACAAATTTGGAAAGTGTTTGAGTTTCGTACAACATTCCATTTTTTGAAAAAAAAAGTTCTTTTGAAATTCCTAAAATAATATGGATCTACGCAGGCTGTTGGTTCTTTTTTGTTGACGCTACCATATGCTCGTATATGATTGCTAGTTCAATTGGTAGTAGCAGGTCGTGTATAGCTCTTGATCCCTTGTTCGAATCCCTGTGATAGCGATTTTTTTGCACCACAGTGTACGTTCAATGTGCCGCATAGAGCGGCTAATAGGAGGTCCCGACCTGCGCGCGACCAAGAAAAAGTCTAAGCCCACACCACAACCACTCTAGGCTAGGGCAGATGTTGTGCTATGTTCGTTCGCTCTTCCTACTTCGACGCTCGGTTCACACAAACATAATGCTACCATCAGCCATCTCCCCCTGCCCCCTTCCATTCCGCCGCCGCCTAACCCTGTTCTTAATCACTATACAAAATATGATTATTCAAAGTTTAGTCCAACTAGTTTTAATAGCTATTCGAGTTTAAAATGTGATTATTCAAAGATTTCTTAAGTCTTTTTCTGATTTTTTTTGCGGGGTAAAGATTTCTAAAGTCTAAGATAAGAATAGAGTCGCACGCTAAGGCCTAGTTCTTTTGCCAGAATCTGGGGATTCTCCCAGAATCCGACCCCCACCCAGCTTCTCCCAGAATCTTTGAGCCCCATTTGTTTTACAATCCTGTCTAATTAGAACCTAACTAGATAGGATTGTAAAACAAATGAGGCTCAAAGATTCTGGAAGAAGCTGGGTAGGGGTCGGATTTTGGGAGAATCCCTAGATTCTGGCAAAAGAACTGGGCCTAAAACGTCTCACAAATCGTCTCTAAGTTAATTCAAATTAAATACTTATTTTCTTAAAGGCTAATTATAAGGAAAAGCTTGTCGCGCTCCGTAAGCGTCTTAAGAAGCGTCTTTAGGTCGCTAGTGTCCATGGACGTAGAGACGAATAAAATAGCGTCCCAAAAAAAGCGACCATACATGGTGTTTTTGTTGTAGTGATATTATGTTGCAGACTTTTCGGACGAGGAGTAAGGTTCGTTAGGTCGTTGCTGTGCAGCTCAGCTATGCCGTTGGAGTTGATGGACTCACTTTATCTTCCAAGCCTTCCGCTGTTATCGTATTAGATGGCCTTAAGCCATATTATTGTAGTAAGTTCTCTTTTGAGATATTTGATGTAATAAGTGTGTGATTGCTACTCTGTTATAAATCCTTCGAGTACTGTGTATGTCAGCATTACCGATCCAGAGATGACACTGAAGCATAGAGACTTGACTGTTTGAGGTCGGGTCGCTACACTGTTTGACTTGGTTTTGGACTGTGAGTAGACAAGGTAGGAGTTGTGCCCTAATAGGACATTTGTATCCTAGGCCTCTCATATATATATCGGGGGTAGACACACTATGTAACCTATGCCAACATAATAGCATATACACGCGGGGGAGCCGACGGCGTGTGCCGGCGCCCGGACGGCCGGGAGTGCGGTATTGTAGCGGTGTCATGGGGAGGAGCGCCCGTAGTCAGGCCCAGGGGATGTAGCCATATCGGTGAACCTCGTTAACAAATCTCGGTGTCGTGCTCGTTAGATTGCTTGGTCCTCGGTAGATCGACGGAGCACCTTGGATTTATTCAAACAAGTGGTATCAGAGCAAGCTTCGATTTGAGTTTACAAGCGTTGATCTAAAGGAGGAACGCATCGACAGACTTGTGTAAAGCGATTGCAACCATGGGAGTAGAGTTATTTGGCAAGTGCAACCAGGAGGCAACGATCAAGTATACACGACTGTGGTAGTTTTTTGAGAAGCAATCAGAAGCAGCGTCAATGTGGAACTCAGTAGGATTGCGATCGGACTCGGCGGCGTCGATAGAGGAAGCGTAGCGTGCAGTGTGTTCGAGGATGACTCGCCGAGATGCGGCGGGTGGCGGATCAAATCGATCAGGCGTGTTGCCCTAGTGCGCGTGAGTCCAGGAACGAGGCTCTGGCCGCCGGGCAGTGCCAAGTGGGCCGCTGGGCTAGGTAGCCAACCGGTGTGGCCCAAGGTGAATCTCAGGAGCATACTCGTTCGGTGTTTGCACGGGCATACAGACGGCTGGAGGCAAGAGGCTAGCATGCAAACTTCCAGGGGCTGGTACGTGGTGTCAGTCGCGATGGAGCTGATGAGTGGGCAGAGATGCCTGGTTTGCTTGGAGTTTGTTGTGTTGTGATGTGCTGATTACCGTGAGATTTGTTGGAAAAAAGGAGGCACGAGTTTCTTAGGCTTCACATGATATGAGTGTGTTTGTGTACGTGGGCAACCAGGAGATGGAATTCTTCATATCTTTGCTGCTAGAGGTACATGGTGAAGCACAGGCAAATAGTGACGAGGAAAAATAGTTGTGCAAAGAATTCTTCGGGTCAGGTTTGCATGAAAGTTTTTTTTCCTGTGAAGTTTGCGGAGAGGGCTCAAAGAGTATGTGAAGACGAGGACAGTGTGTCGTGCGGATCATGCATATACAGGGCGTCAAGCAAGGCACAGAGTGTGGGCGGACAAGACGCAGGGTAGAGCATGGTTGCAGTCGGGTTATTTCGACTGGGTCGGACTGGACAGTCTGATGGCTGACTTGGATGTCGGTCAAAGCAGAAGACGGCGGTGATTTCAGCGATGACGACATAGGAGCGTGATGCTGATGGTGGCCGACTTCTGGGGCGTGGAAACACGTGGTGCAGGCTTGAGGGCTTGTGCGGCTTCGACAAGACTAAGGCGCGAGGTTGATTCTAGGCAGTGTACACATGAGAGCTTGAAGTCGACAAGGCGCGGGGTAGCAAGGCGCAGCTACATGGAGTCATGTTGAAGGTGGAGCTGGAGTTTGATGGACGACTTCACTCTGAGCTGATGCTACGGCGTAAATGCATGGAGAGTCGAAGCCTATTTCAATAGGATAACGAGAGACACGTGGATCGGACTGGGTACCAGTGGTCTGATGGAGACGTGATACTCGGCATCAATCGGTGATGATCGGTGGTTCTCTGCAGTAGGGGTTTGAGTGGTATGGGTACGCGACCCAGGAGACTCGACCAGGAGAGCAGAGGCTCGACGCGGTGATAACGGCGAGGCGTGCGGTAAGCACGGGACATAGCGACAGGCCAAGGCACTGGTGGTCAAACAAATTGTGCAGGGGGTGCTGAAGCAGTGTTGACGAGTACCAGATTCAAGTTGGTGACTGGGTCTGTCGGTGCCGGTTGATAGACATGAGTTGACCATGGAGATCTGAGAAAGTGGCGGAGAGTCTGAAATTGTCAAAAGCTAAGAGAGTACATGGCCATATATTCTGTGGTGTTCGATGCACATGGCAAAGTGCGGTTGATAAATACAGAAAGAGGCAGAGTGCTATAGTTGTGGGACATGTCACAGACTATCTGGGAAAAGGGTGAGACAACTGTGAATTTGACTCAGGGTGACACAGGGCGATGGTGAAATTCCTTCAAGTTTCAGACAGGCGGTCAAGAAAGAGCGGTGACATTGAGTTCAAGTAACTCTTATATGTGGCGTCCAATATGCGAGTGGTTCACTTTCACGCAGACAGTGGTCGGTGTGTCATAGCGTTGAACGGATTCTCCGGAAGTTGGGAGCACAAAGTAGAGTAATGATGAACTTAATTTTGCTCGAGTGTTGACTACGTGGTCGAGCTTAGGCTGCGACATTCTGGAGGAGGGGATGTGGATTTGGTGGGGAGGGACACCGCATGCCTCATCTAAAAACTCGAGGGAGTGGGGTGATAGTATGGGAATCGCTGGGTAACCTGAACTTTATTATCTAAGCTAGGAGGAATGGGCAGATCGGCAGGGGTTGGCGGCGGCGCTAGCGGCGGCCGCGAGATAGGGTTCGAGGGGGGAGCGGGCCAGGTGGAGGCAGTGTGGAGGGGGGGGGGGGTGTTTGAGGATACGCCACGTCTACTGAAAATTTTAGTAATGGTGGGTGGAGATGGTGGTGGACGAGGGAGGGCGATGGTTCAAATGCCTTTGCTACTGCAATTTTACTATAAGGTCGGTGTTGGAGGAGTGTGGGTGACGGTTGAAGTACGGTGGCTACTAAAATTTGGGTAAAGGAATTGATGCGGGGCGGGAGTGCCCAAGATCGCGCATGGTCCAATAAGAATATGCATGCATGATAATAAGGAAAAGTGGCAGAACCGCCGATTTTTGCAACGCTCAAGGCAGGTAGTTTGTTTTTATATTTCTAGCTAGCTGGTCTATCGCACACGGTTCATCCTAATTTCCAAATAAACTTACCCGCCTTTAGCTTGCGCAGGTGGTGATTTTACAACGCACTTGCAACACACACGGTTAAGCCGGTACCTCCACCCTTTGCTCGCGCTTGCGCAGTCGTGGTGATTTTACAACGCACTTGCATCGCACACGGTTGAGCTAGTACCTCCACCTTCGCTCGCGCTTGCGCAATCGCCGTGATTCACAACGCACTTGCATCGCATACGGTTAAGATATTATACCCGTGTCCGTTGAGCGTCCGCCTTAGGCTTGCGCAGGTGGTGATTTTATAGCGCATTTGCATCGCACATGGTTAAGCCAGTACCTTCACCCTTTGCTCGCGCTTGCGCAGTCATGGTGATTTTACAGCGCACTTGCATCACACACGGTTGAGCCAGTACCTCCACCTTCACTCGCGCTTGTGCAATTGTCGCGATTCACGGCGCACTTGCATCGCACACGGTTAAGATATTATACCCGTGTCCGTTGAGCGTCATCAGAGTCTTTGCAGCAAAAAAACGTTAGAGAGGGTTAGAAGACAGGCACACTAGCATGTGGCCCAAATATATATGAGTGAAAAGGGTGGTCTGTGATGTTCAAAATTCCAATGCACAACTTTGACCGCATGGGCCCACGGTTGGGCGCGTCGTCGAAGATCAATGAGAGGGCCCAAAAGTCAAGAACCACCTGGAAGTGGCCAAATATATGTAGGAATATTGGGTGTGATGTTTAAAACTTTAAATAGATAATGCATAACTTTGGTGGCACCTGCCTTGCAAACCCGAAAGCACCCTTGGATATATCTATAATGACATAATGTCGTAGCTCTAGCTAGGATGCTTGGCCCACCACCTCCCATTTCGTGTCAGCGGTGTGGATGCACGTAATGATACTTTGGTCATACATGCATGTCGGCATGACCTACCATAAGACGGACCAATGAATCTATCGTTTGGTCAAATGACAACTGTTGTTGTCGATAAGCCACTTGGGCCAATAGATTGAACCATCATAAAAATCGCACGGGAGGGACCACAAAACGAACACCTCTTGCATGCGGCCCAAAATGATGTATGTTGGGAAGGGGTGATG
This sequence comes from Aegilops umbellulata, assembly GCA_032464435.1. NCBI lineage: Eukaryota > Viridiplantae > Streptophyta > Magnoliopsida > Poales > Poaceae > Aegilops > Aegilops umbellulata. The sequence continues at coordinate 160,362,308 of CP136059.1, read as the reverse complement.
TGTGTTTTCAATATAGAATAATGTATAATTTAGATGTGGTGCCTACTTCTCGATACAGACAACAACCATGAAGGCAAGGTAGTTAAGGACGAGATACGCAGGGTATGATGTAGGTCGAACCCGGCAATCCGAGCAAGTGGGAGGGATCCTGACAACGCATGAGCTCGATCTTTGGTTGAGCGACATGTGATGGTGACCGGCCCTAACACGAAGTAGGAGGAATCCATTCATGGATAACACATACCCCTCGTTATCAGTTAAAGGGATTATATATATATATATATACACTACTTGCGGAGCCCACAGATATGCGTGTTGTCACAAAAAACCGCACAAGGGAGATGTGGTCGATCAGAAGACCCCGTATACATTGCATGCAACCCGAAAATATGTATGGATACGGTGGTGTGTGATGTGTTTAAATTCCGAATGCACAACTTCGATGGGCCACCAACTACATTACAAACCAAACACCGTACCCGACTCCAAGCCTGGTTCAATACATACGATGTTGGTTTCCCAACTTCGAGGCAGCAGGGGGGTCGTCCCACACATGCACTCAAACTTTATTTGGTCTAGCATGGCACACATCTATACCCCTATATAGTGTGCGAATAACTTTGAAAGTTGGTCGTTGGATGAAGCCAATCCGGCAGTACAGAGATGGCAAATCCGAGCACTACTGGTCGTTGGATATCATCTACATTCCACCAGATTCTGCCACATGTACAATCTAGAAGACTCCATGGTTGAACTTAAGCATAATGCACAAACCTTAAAACATAAGCACTTCTCCTTTGTTCTAGAATCTTTCATATCTTAATTGCCCAAACTTTTTTTCTAAATGAATTGTCACTATTTATTTTTACTTTATGCTTTACAATGCACAATTCCATGAATCTTAAAATAATTTTTTATAAAACTAATTGTTTTTGAATGATACGAACTAAAGAATTAAACGAACATCTACATCATGCATATATGACTCAAAGCTTACATGCTATAGTGTGGTATTTATTCATAATTTCGTTACCAAATCTTATGCGTAAAATGCATGTGTACCTTACTAGTATCAATAGGAAACCATCATGGTGAAACCATTCTCGTTGATGGGTCAAAGGGATAGATTGTGTGGGGCCCCCTCATTATCGGTAAAGGATAGTGTATATACCTCGGGGAGCCCACAGATATGTGCAACCTCTATAAGCTACATAAAGGAGACATGCTCGATAAGAATACCCTGCCCCTATACCCTGCATGCGACCTGAAAAAGGTTTATATAATCGCGATGACAGGTCAAGTGAATCATTCTTTAATTTTTTGGAGCAAAAAATAACAAACAAAAACATAGTCTACAAATTAGCAAAACAAGGATCCCGAGGTTTATATAATTGCAATGATAGGTCACTATGGATATATTTATCTCTATAATGACCGTGTCATGGAATGTAAATGAAGCTTGAGATATGCAACTTCCCACCGGGTCACCCATCCTCGGACTACTCCAGCCCGAGCATGCTTAACTTCTGCGTTCTATTCGGCTGGGCTAGCGGATGGGAAGTCGCCCCTTGCCGATAGGAATTTCCTCCTTGTCGTTAAAGCATTTCACGTTGGTCACCCTATGGGACCTACTCCCTCCTATCACACACATTTGTGCTTTTAGAAACTATGTGCGATAATTACATGGCCGGTGTGTTGCCGCTAGCCTTCACTGAGCACTGGCAGTGGTAGCGGGAAAACGATGGGAGAAGAGGCGGGAAACTGATGAGAGGAGTGGCGGGAAACGGTAGCCTGTTTAGAAAACATAGTAGAGAAGGAAGCGTGAGCTAGCACACGCATGCGCACAGTGCTTACCCGTGTACTACATGTGCTGTCGAAGGGACTGGGGGTTGCTGTTCGATCTGGGAGCATCCAATGGTGCACACATACGATCCGTGGGGTTTGGGTTCTGGCCAATCATAACGCACGACTCAAATCACGCGCGGAGCAGGGGGAGGGGGCATCGGCCATGTTTTGGTAGGCACACGACTTTCGTGAGTGAACCGTGTGCTATTTTGAAAACATTTTGTGAGAAGAATCTCAGTTTTTAAATCCCCGTAAATCCAAAACTCACCCGAAAATTGTGAAACCTGGCATGGTGTCACGACATGGCACATATATGTCGAGGAATTTTTTTCGTCCATTTTGGCGCAAGTTTTGTTACAAGCCTCTTACAAACGGGAGCTTCTATCAAAGAAGCCTTGTGGTTCCGATAGGGAAACGTGTCCCCTTTGTGGGCGAAACGTAATCACTGCCTCTTTTTGCCTTGTATTTTCTTCTACGGGCAACATGGAACAACAAGATGTCTGTGCTAAAATTTAAACCTATTCAGGGTTCATTTGGCCTTTTTATACACTAATTGAGTTTCCTAGGCATTTAATGTCCATAATTCAAATCTGAACTTCAAATACATGCTCCAGTTCACCAAAATGGCTAGAAAAATTATACATGTGTCCTTGGGTGCGTGTTTAGGTCCCATGCCAGGAATGGGAACAAATTACAACCGTACCGGTGTCCTGGCTCATCCTCAAACATCTGGAATCTCGGTTTTTAAATCCCCTGTAAACCCTAAACTCACCAGAAAGTCATCAAAGGTGGCATGATGTCACGTCATGGCACATGTATGTCGTGGTAAAAACATTGTCCAATTTGGGCCAATCTTTATTATAAACCTCTTACAAACCGGAGCTTCTCTCAAAGAAGCCTCATGGTTCCGATAGGGAAACGTGTTCCCCTTGTGGGCGAAATGTAATCACTGCCTCTTTTCGCCTTGTATTTTCTTTTACGGGCAACATGGCACGATAGGATATCCATGCTGAAATTTAAACTTATTCAGGATTCGTTTGGCCTTTTTATACACTAATTGAGTTTCCTAGGCATTTAATGTCCATAATTGAAATCTGAACTACAAATACATGCTCCAGTTCACCAAAATGGCTAGAAAAATTATACATGTGTCCTTGGGTGCATGTTTAGGTCCCATGCTAGGAATGGGAACGAATTACAACCGTACTGGCGTCCTGGCTCGTCCTCAAACATTTCGAATCTCGGTTTTTAAATCCCCATAAATCCAAAACACACCAGGAAGTCATCAAAGGAGGCATGGTGTCACACCACAAGCAACTGGTTTGCATTTTCAAAGTTTTTTGTACACACAGAATCGCACACGAACTAACTGTATTAACCGTCTGTGTTGTAATTTCTCATCGCAAACAGTTCACCCGAGTTGGTTGTTTGCTATCACACACATCTTGTTAAGTTGAACCATTTCTGTTTTGTTCCCTAATCGAAAACAGTTCGTCCGAGTGAACCGTATGCCATATATCACACACACCTTGATCTGGCTAACCATTTCTGTTGCACTCCCTAATAGCAAACAGTTCATCGAAGCGAACTGTATGCCGTAGCAAACAGTTCATCGAAGCGAACTGTATGCTGTATATCACACACACATTGATATGGCATGCTCGTTTCTGTTGTTCCGCCTCATCGCAAACAGTTCAAATGGATTAACCGTGTGCCATGCATCACACATTCAACTAAAATCTGAACCGTGTTTGATGGCTCCGCCATCGTAAATGTTTTGCACCTTTTTGACGGGTTTTTTACATCCCCGTTTGTGATTAATGCATTGCACACAGTTTCGTCAAAGGGTCTCTGATCATAGTGTCACGTTAGCAGCATCCTGCAGTAGTGTATGTCTTATCATGTCGGGCTTCTCCTAGGCTATAAATAGCCGCCCCCTACAACCACTAGTTGGTTGGCTGCTCCAAGAGAAATTGACACTTGTCATTGAGAGCATCCCATCCTCCGAGGACTTTGAGCGAAAATCATTAGTGAGGAAAAACCCAAACCCAAACACCTACAACCCAAAGTGATTGAGCATCACTGAAAAGATTATTCCTGTGTGGAACCGGCGCTTGTTACCTTTGAGGACTGTGCATCCTCCAGACGGTTAGGCGTCATGGTCTAGAGCATCCAAGAGGAATTGTGGATCGCCAAGTGACCGAGTCTGTGAAGGTTTGGAAGTGACCTGAAGACTTACCACGAGTGATTGGGCGAGGTCTGTGTGACCTTAGCTCAAGGAGAATACGGTGAGGACTGTGTGTCCGGGACTTTGTGTCCTCGGGTTTAAATACCTAGCCTCTCCAACCAGACGTACGACTGTCACAACAGTTGGAACTGGTCTACCAAATCATCATCTTCACCAAGCTATTGGTTCTATTTCCTCAACCCTTTCATTTCCTCATTCATGTGTTGATGAAATTGATCGTTACTATTTGAAGACTTTGACTGAAGACTTTCTCCATTTCCTCAATCCTAATTCTTTAGTCACTTTGTCTTCAGCCTGCTTATCCTGTTTACACGCTACTTGTGCTCTGTGTATGTTTCATTTCCTCATGATGACTATGCTAGTGCTTTGTTATGCATGCACCTGAGTACTTATTATGCTGCTTGTAGTTCGTTGCTTAGGAAATTCCTCACTTAGAATTTGCCCAGTGACGAATTTGTAAAAATTGCCTATTCACCCTCTCTAGTCGATATAACACACTTTTAGGTGCAGCAGTAGTCTTAGAAGACTTTTGCTTCTTCATTGGCTTCGGGGGCTCTGGAGCTGCATTTTGTTCCTCATCCTTAGCAGCGTCTTCAATGCTGGCCCTTTGTGCTGCACAGTGTGCCAGAAATGAGTCGAAGTCATCAAAGGAGACAATAAGATTTGGTTCAGCCTCGCGACTGCCATCGAGCCTTGGTGCAATTGGACCTGGGTTGAAGTCAATCCCAAAGTTCTTGTTCTGAACTGCTGAAGCTTTAGTAAATTGGAGATTGGATTCAAACAGATCATCCTCACGACACCATCGAAGACTGGATGGGTAGGCATTCTCAGGCATTGGTTCTCTGACCATGCAAGGAAAGAAGCTTCTCTCGATGGCTTCAGCTTTGGTCCTGGGGTGAAGTTTCCTGTATACAATATCAGCCTAGGGTGGCCTCACATCATTCTTGTCCGCGTACTCAGGAGTCACAAAGAGGTACAGAAACCACTGCTCTGCCCACTTTCTTCGAATCTACTAGACTCGAGATTTGCGTTCACCATATCTCTCTTCAGGATCTGTCTTGTATAATTCATAGAGATCTGGTGGTAGGTCCTTTGCGGTGTTGTCACAGCGCTGTCTTCCACCTCTCTTTGTAGATTTACCAGTTTCCATTGGCTTCACAAGTCTGAAAGGCTGCACACAAGAGTTAGGCTTCACTCTGCTAGTCAGACAAGAACTGGCTTCAGGAGATTTAGTATGATGCTGTAAGAATTCTGTAAATGAATGCAGACTGTGAGAACCAAGAGACTCTCCCACGGACATGCACCTGTGATCGCATTAGAGATGCGAGGGAAGGGGAAGAGGTCATATGCATTCTCATAGGATTTTGAAGATCAATCAATTTGAAGACACTAACCTAATAGTGCGAAGACATTCACTTATTGATATGAGTTGGTTCCAGATTTGTGCGAATCCATGAATAAGTACAAGTGAGGAATCTAACTAGTTGTTAAGCATAAGTGAAAGTACTTGCAAGTTATGAGATGCATAGTATGGAAGATCCAGATTTGGAAGTGAAGAAACAACTTTCTGAAGATATAGAAAGTTTTAACGGATCAAACATGCCGTAAAAATAGACTTTTAATTACCGGTCAAGAACAAACGTGAACTGCTAGACGAGTCAAGGATGGAGGCGAGCAGTCCAATTTCCCGTGCCCTAACTTGGCAACGGAAGATACCTACGACGGTGGCCGAAGGAAGATGTCCGCGACTCGCATGACGACGACAACGGAGAAGTCGCGGCAGCGAAACGCTTCGTCTCCGGCAATGATGGATGCTAGAGATGGCACTAGGATTTGAGCGAGACAACAAGGGGAGTGAGTTTTAATGACCGCAAGGGGGTTGGGTATTTATAAGGAGGGGGCGTGATACGTCCATTTTGCATCATGTTTCTTGTTGTTATTTATAATGTGTTTATCCATAATAATGCTTTTTGGAGTAATTCTAATGCCTTTTCTCTCACAATATGCAAGGTATACAAAAAGAGGGAGAATTCCAGCAGCTAGAAATCTGGACCTGGAAAAGCTACGTCAGGCCACCTATTCTGCACAACTCCAAACAAGCTGAAACTTTACGGAGATTTTTTATGTAATATTTGAAGAATATTGGAGCAAATAACTACCAGAGGGGGCCCACCAGGTGGGCACAACCCACCTGGCCGCGCCAGGGAGCCCAGGCGCGCCCTGGTGGGTTGTGCTCACCCAGGCCCAGCTCCAGTGCCCATCTTATGGTATATAGGTCATTTTTACCTAGAAAAAATAAGGAGAGGACTTTCGGGATGGAGCGCCTCCGTCTCGAGGCAAAACTTGGGCAGGAGCACTTCTGCCCTCTGGCGGAGCGATTCCGTCGGGGGAACTTCCCTCCCGGAGGGGGAAATCATCGTCATCATCATCACCAACAACTCTCCCATCTTGGGGAGGGCAATCTCCATCAACATCTTCAATAGCACCATTTCATCTCAAACCCTAGTTCATCTCTTGTGTTCAATCTTGTTACCGAAACTATAGATTGGTGCTTGTGGGTGACTAGTAGTGTTGATTACATCTTGTAGTTGATTACTATATGGTTTATTTGGTGGAAGATTATGTGTTCAAATCCATTATGCTATTTAATACCCCTCTGATCCTGAGCATGATTATCATTTGTTAGTAGTTACTTTTGTTCTTGAGGTCACGGGAGAAATCATGTTGCAAGTACTCATGTGAATTTGATATGTGTTCGATATTTTGTTAGTATGTATGTTGTGATTCCCTTTGTGGTGTCATGCGAACATCGACTACATGAAACTTCACCATATTTGGGCCTAAGGGAATGCATTGTGGATTAGCAATTAGATGATGGGTTGCGAGAGTGACAGAAGCTTAAATCCCAATATATGCGCTATTCCATAAGGGACCGATTGGATCCAAAAGTTTAATGCTATGGTTAGAATTTATTCTTAATACTTTTCTCATAGTTGCGGATGCTTGTGGGAGGGTTAATCATAAGTAGGAGGTTTTTTCAAGTAAGAACAACACCTAAGCACCGGTCCACCCACATATCAAATTATCAAAGTACCAAACACGAATTAAACCAACATGATGAAAGTGACTAGATGAAATTTCCGTGTACCCTCAAGAACGCTTTGCTTATCATAAGAGACCGTTTTGGCCTGTCCTTTGCCTCAAAAGGATTGGGATACCTTGCTGCACTTTTGTTACTACTATCATTACTTGCTCGTTACCAATTACCTTGCTATCAAACTACTCGGTTACTTACAATTTCAGCACTTGCAGACATTACCTTGCTGAAAACCACTTGTCATTTTCTTCCGATCCTCGTTGGATTAGACACTCTTACTTATCAAAAAGAGCTACAATTGATCCCCTATACTTGTGGGTCATCAAGGCTATTTTTTGGCGCCGTTGCCGTGGAGTGAAGCGCCTTTGGTAAGTGGAATTTGGTAAGGAAACATTTATATAGTGTGCTGAAATTTATTGTCACCTGTTACTATGGAAAACAATCCTTTGAGGGGTTTGTTCGGGGTATCTTCACTTCGACCGGAACCACAATTAGCTACCCCTCAACCTACTGCACCTACTGAAAATATTTAATATGAAATTCCTTTGGGTATGATAGAACAACTGCTAGCTAATCCTTATGCAGAAGATGGAACAGAACATCCTGATATGCACTTGATATATGTAGAACAAATTTGTGGATTGTTCAAGCTTGCAGGTTTACCCGGAGATGAAGTTATGAAAACTTTTTTCCCTTTATCTTTGAAGGGAAAAGCATTGGCATGGTATAGGCTAAACGATGATATTGGATCTTGGAATTGGAATCGATTGAAATTGGAGTTCCACCAATTTTTTTATCCTATGCATCTAGTTCATCGTGATCAGAATTATATATATATTTTTTAGCCTCGTGAAGGAGAAAGTATCACTCTAACTTGGGGGAGGCTGAAGTCAATGTTATATTCATGCCCCAATCATGAGCTCTCAATAGAAATCATTATCCAGAACTTTTATGCTCATCTTTCTCGTAATGATCAAACCATGCTTGATACTTCTTGTGTTGGTTCTTTTACGAAAAAGACTATTGAATTCCGATGGGATCTTTTGGAAAGAATTAAACGCAACTCTGAAGATTGGTAACTTGACAAAGGTAAAGAGTCAGGTACTAAACTTAAGTATGATTGTGTTAAATCTTTTATGGATACCGATGCTTTTCAAAAGTTAGCACTAAATATGGACTTGACTCTGAGATAATAGCCTCCTTTTGTGAATCATTTGCTACTCATGTTGATCTCCCTAAAGATAAGTGGTTTAAATATCACCCACCTATTAAAGAAGAAATCAAAGAACCAGTACCATTTAAAGAAGAAACTATACTTTACAATATTGATCCAGTTGTTCCCACTGCTTATATTGAGAAACCACCTTTCCCTGTTAGGATAAAGGAACATGCTAAGGTTTCCACTGTGGTCAACAAAAGCTATATTAGAACACCTAAACCTGATGAACAAATTAAAGTAGAACCTAGTATTGCTATGGTTAAAGATCTCTTGGAAGAAGATATGGATGGGCATGTTATTTACTTCTGTGAAGAAGCTGCTAGAATTGCCAAACCTGATAAAAAGGATAAACATAGACCTGTTGTTGGCATTCCCGTTGTCTCAGTTAAAATAGGAGATCACTGTTATCATGGTTCATGTGACACATGTGCTAGTGTGAGTGCTATTCCATACACCTTATTGTTGGGGAACGTAGTAATTTCAAAAAAATTCCTACGCACACGCAAGATCATGGTGATGCATAGCAACGAGAGGGGAGAGTGTTGTCCATGTACCCTCATAGACCGTAAGCGGAAGCGTTATGACAACGCAGTTGATGTAGTCGTACGTCTTCACGATCGACCGATCCTAGTACCGAACATACGACACCTCCGCGATCTGCACACGTTCAGCTCGGTGACATCCCACGAACTCACGATCCAGTAGAGCTTCGAGGGAGAGCTTCGTCAGCACGACGACGTGGTGACGGTGATGATGAAGCTGTCGGCGCAGGGCTTCGCCTAAGCACTACGACGATATGACAGAGGTGGATTATGGTGGAGGGGGGCACCGCACACGGCTAAGAGATCAATGATCAACTTGTGTGTCTATGGGGTGTCCCCTCCCCCGTATATAAAGGAGTGGTGGAGGGAGAGGGCTGTCCCTCTACTATGGCGCGCCCTGGGGAGTCCTACTCCCATCGGGAGTAGGATTCCCCCCTTTCCAAGTAGTAGGAGTAGGAGAGAAGGAAGGGGAAGAGAGAAGAGAAGGAAGGAGGGGGCGCCGCCCCTCCCCTAGTCCAATTCAGACTAGGCCTTGGGGGGGGGGGCACACGGCCTGCCCTAGGCAGCCCCTCTCTCTCTCCCCTAAAGCCCAATAAGGCCCATATACTCCCCGGTGTAACTCTCCGGTACTCCGATAAATACCCGAACCACTCAGAACCTTTCCAATATCCGAATATAGCCTTCCAATATATCACTCTTTACGTCTTGAACATTTAGAGACTCCTCGTCATGTCCCTGATCTCATCCGGGACTCCAAACAACCTTCGGTCATCAAATCACATAACTCATAATACAAATAGTCACAGAATGTTAAGCGTGCAAACCCTACGGGTTCGAGAACTATGTAGACATGACCGAGACTCATCTCCGGTCAATGACCAATATCGGAACCTGGATGCTCATATTGGTTCCTACATATTCTACGAAGATCTTTATCGGTCAAACCGCATAACAATATACGTTGTTCCCTTTGTCATCGGTATGTTACTTGCCCGAGATTCCATCGTCGGTATCTCAATGCCTAGTTCAATCTCATTACCGGCAAGTCTCTTTACTCGTTCCGTAATGCATCATCCCGCAACTAACTCATTAGTTACATTGCTTGCAAGGCTTATAGTGATGTGATGTGCATTACCGAGAGGGCCCAGAGATACCTCTCCGACAATCGGAGTGACAAATACTAATCTTGATCTATGCTAACTCAACAAGTACCATCGGAGACACCTGTAGAGCACCTTTATAATCACCCAGTTATGTTGTGATGTTTGGTAGCACACAAAGTGTTCCTCCCGTATTCAGGAGTTGCATAATCTCATAGTCTGAGGAACATGTATAAGTCATGAAGAAAGCAGTAGCAACATACTAAATGATCAAGTGCTAAGCTAACGAAATGCGTCAAGTCAATCACATCATTCTCTAATGATGTGATCCCGTTAATCAAATGGCAACTCATGTCTATGGCTAGGAAACTTAACCATCTTTGATTCAACGAGCTAGTCAAGTAGAGGCATACTAGTGACACTCTGTTTCTCTATGTATCCACACATGTACTAAGTTTCCAGTAAATACAATTCTAGCATGAATAATAAACATTTATCATGATATAAGGAAATATATAAGTAACAACTTTATTATTGCCTCTAGGGCATATTTCGTTCAGTCTCCCACTTTCACTAGAGTCAATAATCTAGTTCACATCGGCATGTGGTTTAACACGAATAGTTCACATCACCATGTGATTAACACGCATAGTTCACATCGCCATGTGACCAACACTCAAAGGGTTTACTAGAGTCAGTAATCTAGTTCACATCGCCATGTGATTAACACTCAAAGAGTACTAAGGTGTGATCATGTTTTGCTTGTGAGAGAAGTTTAGTTAACGGGTTTGTCAAATTCAGATTCGTATGTATTTTACAAATCTCTATGTCTACAATGCTCTGCATGGAGCTACTTTAGCTAATTGCTCCCACTGTCAATATGTATTTGGATTGTGACTTAGAGTCATCCAGATCGGTGTCAAAGCTTGCATCGACGTAACTCTTTATGACGAACTCCTTATCACCTCCATAACCGAGAAATATTTCCTTAGTCCTCTATGGATAATTTTGACCGCTGTCCAGTTATCTAATCCTAGATCAAAATTGTACTTCCTTGCCAAACTCAGGGCAGGGTATACAATAGGTCTGGTACACAACATGGCATACTTTATAGAACCTATGACTGAGGCATAGGGAATGACTTTCATTCTCTTTCTATTTTCTGTCGTGGTCGGGCTTTGAGTCTTACTCAACTTCACACCTTGCAACACATGCAAGAACTCATTCTTTGACTGTTCCATTTTGAACTACTTCAAAAACTTGTTAAGGTATGTACTCATTGAAAGAACTTATCAAGCGTCTTGATCTATCTCTATAGATCTTGATGCTCAATATGTAAGCAGTTTCACCGAGGTCTTTCTTTGAAAAACTCCTTTCAAACACTCCTTTATGCTTTCCAGAAATTTCTACATCATTTCTGATTGACAATATGTCATTTACATATACTTATCAGAAAGGATGTAGTGCTCCCACTCACTTTCTTATAAATATAGACTTCTCCAAAAGTCTGTATAAAACCATATGCTTTGATCACACTATCAAAGCGTATATTCCAACTCCGAGAGGCTTGCACCAGTCCATAAATGGATTGCTGGAGCTTGCACACTTTGTTAGCACCTTTTGGATCGACAAAACCTTCTTGTTGTATCATATACAATTCTTCTTTAAGATATCCATTAAGGAATGTAGTTTTGACATCCATTTGCCAGATTTCATAAAATCTGGCCATTGCTAACATGATTCGGACAGATTTAAGCATCGCTACGAGTGAGAAAATCTTAACATAGTCAACACCTTGAACTTGTCAAAACCCTTTTTCGACAATTCGAGCTTTGTAGATAGTAACACTACTATCAGCATCCGTCTTCTCTTGAAGATCCATTTATTGTCAATGGCTCACCGATCATCGGGCAAGTCAATCAAAGTCCACACTTTGTTCTCATACATGGATCCCATCTCAGATTTCATGTCCTCAAGCCATTTCACGAAATTTGGGCTCATCATCGCTTCCTGATAGTTCGTAGGTTTGTCATGGTCTAGTAACATGATTCCCAAAACAGGATTACCATACCACTTTGGTGCAGAAGGTATTCTGGTTGACCTACGAGGTTCGGTAGTGACTTGATCTGAAGTTTCATGATCATCATCATTAACTTCCTCACTAATCGGTGTAGGCATCACTGGAACTGATTTCTGTGATGAACTAATTTCCAATTCTGGAGAAGGTACAATTACCTTATAAGGTTCTACTTTCCTCCCACTCACTTCTTTCGAGAGAAACTCCTCTAGAAAGGATCCATTCTTAGCAATGAATATCTTGCCTTCGGATCTGTGATAGAAGGTGTACCCAACCGTCTCCTTTGGGTATCCTATGAAGACACATTTATCCAATTTGGGTTTGATCTTATTAGGATGAAACTTTTTCTCATAAGCATCACAACGCCAAACTTTAAGAAATGACAACTTTGGTTTCTTGCCAAACCACAGTTCATATGGTGTCGTCTCAACGGATTTAGATGGTGCCCTATTTAACGTGAATGCAGCTGTCTCTAAAGCATAACCCCAAAACGATAGCGGTAAATCAGTAAGAGACATCATAGATTGCACCATATCTAATAAAGTGCGGTTACGACGTTCAGACACACCATTGCGCTGTGGTGTTCCGGGTGGCGTGAGTTGCGAAACTATTCCGCATTGTTTCAAATGAAGACCAAACTCGTAACTCAAATATTTTCGTCCACGATCAGATCGTAGAAACTTTATTTTCTTGTTACGATGATTTTCCACTTCACTCTACAATTCTTTGAACTTTTCAAATGTTTCAGACTTATGCTTCATCAAGTAGATATACCCATATCTGCTCAAATCATAACGATACCCGCCGCGAGCCTCAACACTCATCGGACCGCATACATTAGTATGTATTATTTCCAATAAGTCAGTTGCTCGCTCCATTGTTCTGGAGAATGGAGTCTTAGTCATCTTGCCCATGAGGCATGGTTCGCAAGCATCAAATGATTCATAATCAAGTGATTCCAAAAGTCCATCCACATGGAGTTTCTTCATGTGCTTTACACCAATCACTACAAAAAAATACACATCCGTGATGATACGTGTTTGTCACAGTAGGTCGCTTTTTTTTGTCATGCATGTACATCCATGACAAATTTATGACAGAACCAAGATAGTCATACCTGTGCTGTCATAGAAGTGTTCCCTGACATTACCAAAATTATCATCACGGAAGTGTTCACTTCCATGACGATAAATCGCGCGTCACAGAAGTGCTTTTGTCAAGGGTGACCGACACGTGGCATCCACCGTAACGGAACGCCGTTAAGCTATCGGGTCGGGTTTTGGATCCGATAACCCGTTAACAGCCCCGACCAATGGGAAATTTCCACGTGTAAAATTCTTATTGGCCAGACGAAACACGTGTCAGCTCGTCAGTTGGTCAGATAGGCGCCTATGATACGTCGACACGTGGCATGGCCCAACAGAGGCCCATTCATGTGAAAAGGCCGGCCCGTTTGACTTGGTCAAAAGCTGGCGGGCCGACCCATGGAAAGCCTGTTAACGGCCTGTTCGCATATAGCCCATTTACAGCCCGCTAACCCAAGGCCCGTTACGCCCTATCCGGATTAGGCCCAGTAGCGTCATCTGGGCCATCCAATATGATTCTGGACCGTTTTCACTTCTTGCCCATGTATGGCCCATGACGTCTTTCGGCCCATATGAGGCCCTATGTAACTCTTGGCCTATTAACGACCCGTGGTGAAACTGGCCCGTAATGAACAGTGTATCACTTTACACCCATTAACGGCCCGTGGTGAAACTGGCCCGTAATGAACAGTGTATCACTTTATACCCATTAACGGCCCATTATTCCGTTGGGCCGTTTCCAGCCCATGTTATCTTTCGGCCTTCTCAGAGCCCATTTATTCTTGGGCTCATTTCCAGCATTCGTTTACTTACGACCCATTACTATCATTTTCTGCTTGTGGGCCAAATTCAGCCCATGGTTATAGTCGGCCCGTTTGTAGTCCGTTAATACGTTGGGCCGTTTTCATAGTGTCATCAAATACAACCTATTAACGATGGCCCGTTACGGTCGGCCCATGAACGGACGATTCCAACTCTAGACTGTTTACGGCCATAATGCTACCTGTTATTGGCCCATGTTTGGCCAATCGATCATACGGCCCGTATAAGGGCCATTGATGATACGGCCCGTAGAAGGCCCATTGTTTCTACGACCCGTAGAAGGCCTACTGTTTCTACGGCCCGTAAAAGGCCCACTGTTTCTACGGCCCGTAGGAGGCCTAGTGTCACTACAGTAAATATTAGCCCATGGTTATTGTGGCCTAGTTTTAAAAAATAGGTTATTGTAGCCACTAGTTAACCGCGGAAAAAGAACTGCAATGACTACAAGCAAACAAATAAACAAGACAACAAGGAAATAAATAAGCAAGCAACTAACGCTAGGCTATCACGACAGAGGGAGTCCTGGATTAGGGGGTGTCCGGGTAGCCGGACTATACCTTCAGCCGGACTCCTGGACTATGAAGATACAAGATTGAAGACTTCGTCCCGTGTCCGGATGGGACTTTCCTTGGCGTGGAAGGCAAGCTTGGCGATGCGGATATTCAGATCTCCTACCATTGTAACCGACTTTGTGTAACCCTAACCCTCTCCGGTGTCTATATAAACCGGAGGGTTTTAGTCCGTAGGCCAACCCCAACATACAACAATCATACCATAGGCTAGCTTCTAGGGTTTAGCCTCCTTGATCTCGTGGTAGATCTACTCTTGTACTACCCATATCATCAATATTAATCAAGCAGGACGTAGGATTTTACCTCCATCGAGAGGGCCCGAACCTGGGTAAAACATTGTGTCCCTTGTCTCCTGTTACCATCCGCCTAGACGCACAGTTCGGGACCCCATACCCGAGATCCACCTGTTTTGACACTGACATTGAGAGTTCCTCTGTGTCGTCGCTTTTAGGCCTGATGGCTCCTTTGATCATCAACAACGATGCGGTCCAGGGTGAGACTTTTCTCCCCGGACAGATCTTCGTCTTCGGCAGCTTCGCACTGCGGGCCAATTCGCTTGGCCACCTGGAGTAGATCGAAAGCTCCCCCCTGGCGATCAGGTCAGATTTGGAAGTTTAAACTACACGGATGACATCCGCGGGGACTTGATCTTCGACGGATTCAAGCCACAGCCAGGCGCGCCGCAGTGTCTCGATGGGCATGATCTAGCTCTGCCGCCGAACAGTGTCCTGGAGGCCGCACACTCTCCGGTTCTGACCCTCAATCCGGAGTCGGCTGCACCGATCGAGGATGAGCGGTTGGACGCCGCCTCGGGGGCTATGATCCCAAAGGGGATCGAGCCGAACACCAGCCCTGCACTCCGCATGGCCCGTGACTCCGAAGGGCCGGATTCCTCTCCGGACTCCGAGCCCTCCGCGCGCCCGCCAATTGAATCCGATTGGGCGCCGATCATGGAGTTCACCGCCGCAAACATATTTCAGCACTCACCCTTCGGCGACATCCTGAAGTCACTAAAGTCTCTCTCTTTATCAGGAGAGCCCTGGCCGGACTACGGTCAGCAAGGATGGGATATGGATGATGAAGAAATTCAAAACCCACCCACCACCCATTTGGTAGCCACCGTCGATAATTTAAATGACGTGCTCAACTTCGACTTCGAAGACATCGACGGCATGGACGACGATGCAGGAGAGCATATGAACCAACGCCTATAGGGCATTGGATAGCCACCTCATCTCACGATGTGTACATGGTGGATACACCTAAAGGAAGCGACAACGAGGAACACGGGGATGGAATGAGGGATCGATCTCTCGAAAAACAATCAAAGCGTCGGCGCAAACGCCGCCCCAAGCCCCGCCTCGATACAGACCCAGCCATAGAGCAGGATGAGCCGGCAGACGACGAGCATGCCTTAGAGCAACCGTCCGAACAGGGCAACCCGGATAAAGAAACCGAACAACCCTCCCCCGGCGAAAATGGCATTCCTAACGACCTTACGCCGGATAAGCCCACGGAGCAGAAGAACCTCCACAAAAGGCTCGTTGCAACCGCACGCAGCCTGAAAAAGCAGAAGCGGAAGCTAAAAACTACGGAAGAAGCACTCAGAATCAGATGGAGTAAAGTAATCAATACCACAGACAAATACGGCGGCAGTCGCCACACTAAAAGCTATCCGAAGCGAAAGCTACTGCACGAATTCGACGAAGAGGCCTTAGAACCCTCGCATTCAAAAAATAAGAAAGCCACCCGGTCGGATAGACGACCCCATGGCCAGCATAAAGCGGCAAGCGGCGCCGCACTTAAGCTGGCATGCGACCCACTTAAGGATTCACATCAAAAAGATGGCCCAACCAGGTACATTTATGGGCCAAGAAAGCAAGCTCTCGTAAGCAATGCAATAAAGCCAGTATCCTAATCTGGCACACCCAAATACAGGGGTGCCGCACACCCCCTATGTTTCACCGATGAGGTCCTGGATTATGAATTTCCAGCGGGATTCAAACCCGTAAACATAGAGGCATACGACGGTACAACAGACCCTGGAGTCTGGATCGAGGATTATATCCTCCACATACATATGGCTAGAGGAGATGACCTCCACGCCATCAAATACTTACCCCTCAAGCTTAAAGGGCCAGCCCGGCATTGGCTTAAAAGCCTTCCTGAAAACACAATTGGAAGTTGGGAAGAGCTCAAGGACGCTTTCCCAGCAAATTTTCAAGGGACCTATGTACGCCCTCCGGATGCAGACGATCTCAGTCACATAACCCAACAGCCCGGAGAGTCAGCTCGGCAATTCTGGAATAGATTTCTTACTAAGAAGAATTAGATAGTCGACTGTCCAGACGTCGAAGCCCTAGCAGCTTTCAGGCACAACGTTCGAGACGAATGGCTCGCCAGACACCTCGGCCAAGAAAAGCCAAGAACAATGGCCGCATTGACAAGCCTCATGACCCGCTTTTGCACAGGAGAGTTCAGCTGGTTGGCAAGATGTAGCACCAGCGACCCAAGTACATCCGAAACTAGGGATGGAAACGGAAAACCGCGACGCAACAAGGATCATCGCCGGACCAAGGAAAATATTCCGAAAAACACGGCAGTCAACGCCGGATTCAAAAGCTCACGGCAGAATCAGAAAAAGCCGCCCTCCAGGATAACAGAGATGATTTATCCAACCTAAACAAAATCTTGGACATGATATGTCAAATACACAGTACTCCCGGGAAGCCTGCTAACCATACCCATAGAGATTGTTGGGTTTTCAAACAATCCGGCAGACTCAACGCCGAACACAAGGGGCTCGACACACCAAGTGAAGACGATGACGAATCCCAAAAGCAGAGCACCAGGAAACAAAAGAATTTCCCACAAGAAGTAAAAAGAGTAAACTTACTTCACATTACAAAACGTGCGGCACCCATAAAGGTACGCGCCATACGGCCTATCCCAAAGGAGTCTTGCCACTGGTTGTCAAAACCAATCATCTTCGATCATCTGGACTATTCTAGAAGTATCAGGAACGCAGGCTGGACTGCCTTGGTACTCGATCCAATAATTGATGGACTCCAGTTTACAAATGTCTTGATGGACGACGACAGTGGTCTAAACCTGATATATCAGGACACAATCCGCCACATGGGGATAGACCCAACAAGAATTCGCCACAGCAAAACCTCCTTTCAAGGAGTAACGCCAGGTCCGGACACCCATTGCATGGGTTTTCTCCGGCTCGAAGTTATATTCGGCTCTACCGATAACTTCCGCCGTGAAAAGCTAGTTTTCCACATTGTCCCATTCTCAAGTCGCTATCAAGCACTGCTGGAACGCGAAGCTTTCGCCCGCTTTAACGCAATACCGCATTATGCATCTCTTACGCTTAAGATGCCCGGTCCACGAGGCATCATCTGTTTGAAGGGGAAGCATTGAGTGCGCCTCCCCCGAGCGGAGGATTGTGCGGCCGCTTTAGCAGCCCCACAATATAATGGCCTCACCAGCCAAAACATCTGAACAGGTCATTAAGACCACGGACACGGATAGACGAGTCCGGCACAAAAGTATCATTGATAAAGGCTTAATGACCATATACCCCTGCTCTAGGGGCTCCGCACATATAAAATAAGAGACAATAAAGCTCAATTTTACATATTTCACTTTCTACTTTGTTTATTTGATATAACTTTTGTTCGGCACGACCTTTTCTCAACTTAGTTCCTCTCTTTTACAGATGAATGTCGTGCTGCACCCGTCCAGGATACGGCACAACGGAGACACAGGCGTAGACATGCAGCAGGGACCCGTTATAAGGATAAGACCCTGCGTAAACCTTTTTTACTGTCTCTTGTTGATACACATCCCCTGGTTCTCTGTAGTATAACCAAGGAGGAGGCTGGCGTCTTGGCATGTGGCCACGTCAGAATTTCTGCGCGTACCTGGACACTAGGGGCTTATACCTAAGAGCGTTGTCTCACCCGCTCTCATAAAGACTGAATACCTTAGGGAGTGTTCGGCGTCGCGAGTTTGGCCTTGTATGCATCAGCTCCGAATCATGTCTTTGGTCAAATGTTGGGTTGCCCGGCTCCAGTGTTCGGCTGCCTTACGTTCCGCTCTATCGACTAAGGCGGCACCAGGAGAACTACTGCGATTGTGCCCCGGTTCGGCCAGGCGAGCACCTTAGTAGAGAAAGCCGAAAACTGACTGTCATGATATAGCGTGAGACTGGTCAACCACTCGATGACTCTCCGGAATCTATAGGATTCCTCCGCATTAACGAAGGGCCGTTTCCCGGCCAGGCACACACGCGCCCCGAACTCAGGCGGGCGCAGTCGCCACCAGGGGCTATCTAAGTAGTCCCACTGTCAAGCTCCTATGGCTAAGTGAAAGTGATAAAGCATTATAGTCCGATTGCCTAGTTCGCTGCGCTACCACCTCCTTTGTAGGACCAAGACGTTGGATCAAGTGTGAAAATGTGCCTTTGCAAACACCCCCGCATTATCTGCGTGGGGGCTGAAGCCGGCAACTGCCATCTTTCAGATTCTATATATTTTAAACGGCCGCACAGGAGGTGTTACAATACTTGTAGGCACAAGTATAAAAAGTTCCTACAATTTATCAAACTACCGTCTTACAATGGCACATGCTATTCGAACATAGCATCCTTCGAGCACTGCGACTCTATTACACGAGCGCCTTGCAGAACTTCCTGAAAATAGTGCTCGGCAGGTACTCGGCTTCTGTCCGAATCTTGGGATGCAACAACTATGGTCTCCGTTTTTGCCCAGTATGTCTTGACACGGGCAAGAGCCATCCGCGCACCCTCTATGCATGCTGACCTCTTAATTGCATTAATACGCGGCACCGCACCAATGAACTGCTGCACCAAGCTGAAATAACTCTTCGGCTCCGATTTCCCCGGCCACAGGTGACTCATGACGCACTTCATGGTGAGTCCGGACAACCTATTCAGTTCGGCCCATTGAGCCAGACGATCGTCCACTGATAGTGGACACTCTGGATTATGGAACTGCGACCAGAAAAGCTTTTCCACTTCGCGATCTTCTTGATCTTGAAAGTGTTCGGTCGCATCAGCAACACTCGCTGCCAAATCCAGATAGCTATCCGCCACACTCCACATCCGGTCCAACGGAGCAAGCTTCGGATCACAAAACTTCCTCTGCAGCATAAAGGGCTTTCCAGCCGCAATCTCCCCAGCCTGGCGCAGCTCCTCCTTCGCAGCTCTCATCGCAGAACGAGCATCCTTGGCA